>CM055406.1:82017185-82054555 GCA_029228625.1 Pseudolycoriella hygida
TTTGTTTTCGTATCAATGGTTCAACCATCGCTAACAGTTCATTGAATATAGAGGGTGTCAGTCTTAGTACGTCTGTATCGTTCTTTATCGGTCTTTTTCCATTCATCAAATACTTTCTCGTTACCACAAACCACTAGACTCAGTGCCAAACTTAAATAGCCATAGATTTTTTCAACGTTTCTTTAACTTTAGTTACTTTTTTGGAACTTGTGCGATCACATAGGCAATTTCTAACAAGCATATTAGAAACTGATCTCTTCAGTTTTATAAAAACATTTTAATGTTGTGACATTAGTTGTATATTTCGTAAAATAGTAAAACACATTTAGCAATTCCATCGATAGGTATCGTTATATTCTACAGTCAAAAAAAATGTGAATACAACGAAACGAGATGGTAGTCTGTTTTCGCCTTTACTGATTTTCAAAAATGATTTAATTTGGGAAGTAAAAGTGACAATATTCCTAGGTGTTGTAATGAAAAGTTATATGTATCACAAGAGATGATATAAAAAATTCAACCTTGTGCGATTGCCGCCCTTGCCTTTGGTGCGGGCTGCAAACGTCGCACACGGCAAAAATTTTTTATATTCATCCCTTGTGATTTAAATAACCATTATTCGAAACCTTCTACCCCTCAAAATGTCTTTGTATTGAAAAAATTAAGTTTTGTTGTCCTGGAGGCAAAACAATAACCTTGCCCATTGCGTAAAATCGTTCAACTATTGAACTTCATAGAGTCCGTTTGAAAGTTTTTCAAAGTCCTATTCTAGCCGGTAGAGAACTTATAACTTTTTCTACAGGCGTTTTTGGCTTTTCATACTCGTTGATATTTTGAAACCGCCCATTCAGAAAGTTAAAAAACCGCGACCGACTTGAGCGTTTTTCTCGAAAAATAAAGCGTTTCGTAAGATGCTCTAGTCGGTAGTGAGCTTGAAACTTTTTCAATGGGCGGTCTCGACTTTGTATTGAAACTTTTCACCCTCGTTGATACTCTGGAACCACCTTTTAAAAAAGTTTAAAAATAACGACCGGCTAGAGCAATTTTTATGTAATTTTTACTTTCATGGAAAAAATACACCATCACGTAAAGACATTCAAACTTTTTTAACGGGCGGTTCCTGAATATCGAAGAGGGCAAAAAGCTTCCATACTAAGCCGAAACCGCCCGTTGAAGAAGTTATAAGCTTTCTACCGGATAGAACATTTGTCACAATTTACCCACCCTTTTGCTAGTTAGATTTGTTAAAAAAGTAGGTGAATTTAAAAAAAGTAGCTTATGTACTACATCTACCAAAGACCAAGGAATCAAATACATATAACACTTTTTCAATTTTTCAGATTTTCATTAACAAATCTTTCTTTGTAAATGATGAGAAATTTATCTGACTCGGTCAACAACCCAAGAAGGGTTAGAGGCTAGATCACTATTTACAAGATTCGCTACTTTTGTCGTTCTACTTTCTTTCTTTTTTTAAGATCCTTTCATGCCTGGAAAGTTTTTACTGTGCCAGTAGAAACTAGTAGGAGTGGAATACCGGCACCTCCCAACAATGCCTGTGTTAACCACAACGCTATTGGGTTGTGTAATTGGCGCCCTCGAAATCGCGGCGCTCTCGGGCATTTGGCCGAAGTGTCCGTTCGATAAAGCAGTAAATTAAGCATTTGAGGTCACAAAACTAGGAATCAGTTTCACATGATGTGAGATAAGAGATATTTTTATAGAAAAAAATTTTGGAAAAAGCGTGTTGCAGGAAAAAATCACTAAATCCATGGATAAAGCCATTTCTAGAATTTGGTCTGCCGCGGACAGAGAACGTGAAGTACGATTTCAGCACCAGGCTGCCTTCTTTTTTCTCAGATTTAGGTTTAAAGTACGTAGCCTGGTGCTGATTTCGATGGTGTTACTGAAAACTATTAAATTTACTAGTTCATCCAATTTGGTGTAGTCAGAATTTCAACCTCAGGCTGTCTTGGTTTGACAAGATTTTACCTTTCTTCAGATTCTCTCTTAAATTATCTTCAAAAGTTTTTTTTTGCCCTGAAATGTAGTACCAAAAGCGGTTTTTGCATTTCAGATGGGAATTTTTGGACGATCTAGTGCAACTGAGCTAGGGTCGCCTAAGTGGATTTCGGTCTTTTGTACATAACTCGAGTAAATCTTTTCCAATTTAAAAAAAATTTTGTTCGAAAGGTCTTAGAATGGCCGACAATTTGAGGCATATGTTTTTTGATATGATGTAGAGGACGTTGACGAGAATATTTTTGCCTGTACCAAGGTTCTCGGGAGTCGTCGCAGTGTCCTAGCTCACTTTATAAGAGGTACTTCGGTTGGGTTTTACCCAATATCTTCTGTAATTTCTGTGGGTTGTTCAATTCAGATAGTTCTAAGAGAATTGGAAACATTGAGTTTGGCACAACTTGTATTATTTGTGAAAATTCATGAAAATTCGCGAAAACTCGTGAAAATTCATGAAATTTTATAGGGTCGCGTAGCGTGAGTTTCGCCCATTCTAAGGACAGTACAGCCCGAACCACTCAACATATTTTCACTAATTTATTTTTCGTGATTTTCTTATCTTCTGATTTTCACATCTTTCATTCGAAACCTTAAAGAGCGATTTCCGTTCTAATTTCGCAGAGATATAAGTGAAAAAGTTCCACAAAACTTCGAAAGTTTTCCACCGATTTTGTCCAAATTTAATTCCGTAATCAATTTTTTTAATATTTTTTGAAAATCGGGTAAGATTTACCCTATTTATGTGGAAAACACACGTTTTAGGGCTCTGGCTGAGTCCAAAAGCTCAAAATCAAAAAGTTTCTTCCAGTCATTTTTAGGCAATAAACAAAAAAAAAATTATCAAAATTGGAAAAGATTTACTCAAGTTATGAGCAAAAAACCAAAAACCACTTAAACGGCCCGTAACTCGGCGGCCCTTAAGCCAACTGTGCCCAGTTTCAATGCCATAAAAGATGTTTCGATAACCTTTCAGGGAAAAAAAGTTTTTGAAAATCGGTTAAGTTTTACTAAAGTTATCGCGGTGACAGACGGACGGACGGACATTTTTAGACCCGTACGAAGAACGAAGTTCTTCGAAAAGGGCTCTTATGCGTTTACCACGACGTTTGTAACCACCCCAATTTCGATCCGAGAGTTGGTAACTTTTTCGTTTAGGGGTCTAAATAAGAGAAAAATGCAATAAAAATTGTGTCCGTCTGCCCGTCCTTCAGTCACCGCTCTAACTCCAGTAAAACCGATTTTGAAAAACTTTTCATAGAATTTTTCGTAGAATCCGGAACAAAAATTTCGGGCGGGTACGTCGCAAAGCGAGGAAGTCAAAACTTAGCTTTATATATGGTTACGCAGTCTAAGAAAAACGTTTTCTTCACTTTTTGTTCGTATGTGGACTTGCGTCACTGGCGCATCGCTATCGCGCGTCCATGACTTTTGTTTTAAAAATAATAAATGCTCTGAACTAATTGTTTTTTCTAACAAAATTAAGTGCTTTCTATAGGCTCAATTTATCGAGCAAATATATTCGTAATTACATCAATAAATATGATACAAAATAACATCTTAACCTAATTCGCTTTCTAAAAGAAAATATTTTATATCTTACGTTTTTCATGTGGAAACAATGAAAACTCGGCAATGTTGATGAAAATCATGTTATACATAACTTATAATCTCTGTACAAACATACTCCGCGAATGTAATACATATTCATGTTTTCCCATTAAACAGAGCGAAGTTGTGGCGGCATACTCTATCGTACTATATGTTAAGCCACTAAAGATAACGCAAAATTCGAGCGTTAAACATCTATAATACAAAGCTGTTTCAAACTTCGCTCTGACATAAATATTAATTATTTTATTTGCCGTACAAAAAGAAATTGAGAATGTAAGCAATTGTATAAATAATGTTGGTGTACCTGCTCGTAACTTGCCGTACAGTGATATTTTCATCACACACTTTATTTTATGTAACTTGCATTTATGAACTTGAACAGTGTAATATATCTGTGGCTCGTTGTTTAAGAATAATTCTGAATTTAAATATTTTTTCTTAATTTCCTTCCTTAATTTCGTCGGTAAAACCTTGTCAGACCAAGGCAGCCTGGTGCTGAAATTCTGACAAAGCCTATCTTTAAGAAGCAGTTATTAGTTAGTAACACGCACCAGGCTGCGTACTTGGGACCCTAAAGCTGAGTAAAGATGAAACTTATATGACTTATAGAAATCACTAATGTGTACACTGTAGACTTTGGTGAAGACAGATGCTTAGCACCAGGCTTCCTTCTATATTTCCAGGTAAGGGGCTGTCCATAAAAATCTGCTTTTTTCCGAATTTTTTGACTCCCCCTCTCCCCTGTCATATTCCGTCTGTTTTTCCGAATCCTCCCTCCCCCCCAAAACAGACGTCATATTTTCATAATAAAAAAGTGGGTTATATACAACAAAATCGGCCAAAGAATATAACATTTTTAATGGCATTATGCGGTGCACTGTTATACACTTGTATAATAATTACACTACACATCTTCTTTCCATGTGGGCTTGTGGATTATATAAGTGTTTGTGGATCATTCATAAGTGTCGCACTAACATTTCAAAAGAGATCCGAGCAAGTTATTGAGAGGGGCCCGTTGGAAAGATCTTGACTAATTCTAGAAAATAGGATGAAATTTGAGGAAATTGTATGCTAATGGAACAGAATATTTGCGAAAAAGCGCTAAAAATGCCAAATTTGACACAAATTTCATCAAAAAGTTGTCAAATCTCAACATATAGTGGCTCTTTAGAAAGATCTTGTTAATTTCTATCAACCAAAAGGACTATACGAGACTATTAGTAAAAAAAGCACCAAACGCGCCACAAAAAATAAAGGAAATCAGCGAAAATTTGCTAAAACTTCATCTAAATTTTGTCCAAATTCAATTTCAGTTGGAAGTCTTTAGTCAAGACGAATCTAACTGTATGAAATTTGAAGAAATTTGGAGGCCACGAAAGATAAAAACAGGAAGAAAGCAATAAAACCGTCAATTTTCGTAATTTCCGACTTTTTATGAATTTTCTCTACTTTCATTTCCTCCAAAAAGTATTGAAAAATTTCGAGTTTTATGGTGATATGCAAAAATTGGTAAAATTAGCAAACAATTTCTTCAAACGTCATCCAAAAATAGCCAAATTTCAACAAATTATGACTATTTGGAAAGGTCTAGTCCAGACTTATAAAACTGAATGATTTTGAGAGAAATTAGAAGTCAACTGACAAAAACATTTCCAAGAAATTCGTAAAATTAGTGAAATCACTGAAAATCTAATAAAACTTCGTCTATCTAACTGCAATACATTTGAGGAAATGTGAAATCGACTAATGGCAGCAACTACTTTTTCTAAAAAATTATTACTTTCATTTCATCTAAGAGTTATGTAAGGTTTTACTGTACGTAATGTAGAATGGTTTGTTGAAAAATATAGTCGAATATAGGAAAATTGATAAAATTTTGATCTATTGCGCTAACTGGGCTAACACACTTGCAAGAAGATGAACAATTTAAGGATTTTTTGATAAAAAAAGAAAATTACTACAAATAGAGGCTTTGCAGGTCTTGTTAATATCAATCACACATAACGAAATTTGTGAATAGTTAAAGAACTAAACAGGAAAAAGCGACATATTCTATGATTTTTGTAAATATTTCCGTGGTATCTTCAAGACTGCCTTGTAACATCAACAGCTTCTAATAGAATGTTTAAAATTGATTTACTCTCAAAATTCAGCTGCTTTTAAGATTATCTCTTTTTCAATGTTTTTTTGTATTGGCAAAACTGCGAAATGGCTAAATTTTGACAACTAATAAAAAAAGCACGAGACTGTAAACTTTTAGTTTCTAGAGATAATGAAATTAGGGGTTCCTTAAAACCTATAAATTCAATAAATTTTATAAACAATATAAAACCGAAGGAACTTTTCAACACTTATTCTTTAAAATTTATAGATTGTCAAACAAACTAAGAAAACATTAAATCTTGTTTTTCCACTCATTTCCCGCACCTCCTTGGGATTTCAGTTATCAATTTGATTGAAAGGCACCGAGTTCAGAGTGTCAAAAGTAGATAAAACTACACAGCGTGCTAAGGTTCGGTTAGAAGCGATAATTAATGACCTGATATGATAATGTTGTAATGAATGTAGATAAATTCTTTAGTTGCTTTCTTTAAAAACAACCTGTAGATCAGATGAGGCGTGAAGGTCTTTTCTCGAATTTTCATGCTTCCAAGCAACAGCCAGAGCCTCATTGATTGGTCACTTCGATAGTTCGATATTGTATTGTCTGGGTAGCAAAAGTGTAATGTTGGAATTTTCCCATTACCATGTAACGCGGCTCCATCCACTAATACGACAAACCATACCAAATATTAAAGTTTCTTACGTTGACCTAGAGCTTAACCTCACTCTCGAATGTTAAATTGTCCTTGTTTCACCTAATGCTTTCATGATGCAATTCCACAAGTTATTAAATAAACTTTTTGATCTTCTGTAAAGGTACTGAATGTGGTATTACCGGTCAAAGTTAGAAACTTTTGGATTCTAGCAATCGCCACCACATTTAATGGACTAGTTCGAGTAAAAATTACTTTTTCAGTAAATCAAACTTTTATATGTTTTAGTCTAAAACCACCCCAAGGAAAAACAGACTTGCAGGTTTATACAGTCAGACTATAGAAAATGATTTGTTATCAAAGTCAATCGGACAAATTTACAGACTTTTACGGTTACTACCTTTCAGGGGAAAAAAACATTTTGAATTTTCATGTTCTAAATGTTCAATGCATTTACATACACACATTCACACACGCACGCATTTAGAAAGCACATTTTATGAGAGTTTTCAATTGAATCACATTAGCTGCAAAAATACAATTCTCAACTCGTGCATTTTCGAAGATCGTGTGGTTTAGTGGTTATTATCACGGATAGGCGAGTCAAATGAAAAACTTTTCCTTTAAAAATTTGTCAAATTATATTATTATTAACCCTGACCGGTTTCGGTTTGCTCATGCAACCATCATCAGATTTTCTTTCTTGACTAAATTGATTACATCAAAATCCTATCTTCTAAACATATGTTTCATCGTTAATTCTTATCATTCAATAACAAATACTAACATAAACAAAAACATTTACAGCTGATATGTGCGTTATTAGTTCAGTTCTACATTCGACATAAGATTTATCTCTTCTCACGATAATCTGCTCTAATTCACTATTACTCACAATCATAAAAGGTATCTTCGTGCTCACTCAATGTGGGTGTGTCCTCGTCGTCAATAAAGTTTAGTGGTTAGCATCGTTGACTGTAATACGGGACGTTTCGTGTTTGTACTCAAACGTTTGTTTTTAGACCCGTACTAAGTACGTAGGTCTGATGCGTTTACTACCACGTTTGTTACATTGCGAATTCGAACCCGGGAGTAAGGGGGAAACTTTTTTTGTCTGTCGGTCTGTCCGTCAACACGATAACTTGAGTAAATCTTGACCGATTTTCAAAAACTTTTTTTTCCTGAAAGGTAGTCGAAAAATATTTTATGGGATTGAATCTGCGCACTGTCGACCCAAGGGCCGCCGAGCAAGTGCCGTTTAAGTGGTTTTTGGTCTTTCGCACATAACTCGGGTAAATCTTTTTTGATTTTCATAAATTTTTTTTTTGTTTGAGAGATCTGGACATGACCGACTTTCAATCGATATTGACCCATGCAAGACATTAGACAACAAACGCTTTTTACAAATTGATGACATCATGTTTTCGAAGCCTTATTACTCAGTTGATATTAGTCCGATTGAGAAACTAAGTACTTTACAGAATCCATCACGCACGACACACTGGCATTATGTCGACCAAAATCCGTTTGGGCAAAATTTAATTATTTTGTTTATGTTCTAAATAAAATCAATGACATCTATCACACACATACGCGTACATTATGAACTTCTTCAATCGAGTAGCCTTGCATACCCTTACAACTAATTGTTCGATTTCTAATCGTTGCTAATTATATGAATCCGTGGGATAATGGTATGCGTATAAGACGCGGTTGTGGTTGTGCCGGTGTGGACGCATTTTTTTTGTTTTTATAAAAATAAGGCCTATACGCTAGAAGAGTTCATTCTGAATGAACTGGACCATAATGGCTCATTACGTAGGTCGCATCGTTACTGCTTAGCACGTTAAATTTCATCTATATAGGAATGAACCTGCGACGTATACTCAACGTACCGAGTGCGTACACGTTAAAAATCTTACGGCATGTTAAATGGCGGATATCACTATTCACACAATTATAATCGTTGATTGCTGAAGTCAGTGCTGCGTTACAGGAATTGAGTGCATGTTGAGGTTGTGTATTCCTGAATTCCTACGAGTCGACCGGCCGTGAACTACCGCATTCGTTAAAAATACGAAATTGTTTTTCGTCAGAGAGCGGGCAAGCTTGTGGACGTAAATGATCCTCTCTGTTTTCAAAATTTCAGATATTGGGATAAGCCCAGAGCTGTACAGATATGTGGTTGGTATCCAGCCGGTAAAGAGCCTTGATGCATCTCTTTTGCGATATCTGAAGTTCATTCAGCTTGTAGGTCGAACATTCACCATAAATTGGCAGCATGTAAAATAGGTAATGTACAATTTGTACGAACGTAAAGTATAGCTGCTTTCTTTTCTCCATCGGAATGTACTTGCTTTACCGCCACAACAAAGAAATGAATGGAGTGATTTGCTTCTTGATGTGGTTTACGTGTTTACTGAATGTAAGGTCATCTTCAATAAGTAGGCCCAGTACTACACCTTTTTAACGCGGTTAATGATACATCCATCAATAGATATGTTGATGTTACGGATGTCTCTAGCAGCTCTAGCACGACCAAAGGTGACGAAACCGAGGGGTCCCGCACTTCCGTGTGATAGGGATTAAATGGACTTAAAATGGTACTTAATGGACTTAATGGACTTAAAATGGTACTTAATGGACTTAATGGACTTAAAATGGTACTTAATGGACTTAATGGACTTAAAATGGTACTTAATGGACTTTATAGACTCAATTCAAATAGTCAGCGAGACCTCGAGCCTCGCCTCGAGCGAAACAAGGAGTATTATCTTCGATTATTTTCGGAAGCTATAATAATAGAAATAAGGAAACCCGAGGGTCGCCGCACTTCGGGACTTTATTACATTTAGTCCCGTGTATTTAATTGACTGAATGTATTTATATCCCTTAGTGCGGGACCTCTCGTATCGACGTATAAAATGTTTATACCAGTGGAACAAAACACACGTGTATTGTGTCTGCTTATGTGACAATTTTGCATCGTTTAATTTGACAGTGTAAAGGTATTAAATTGTTGGTTTTGTATATTGGTTTTATGCGGCATCCGAGGCATCAGCATCAATGTAAAACCAATATTACAAAACCAACAGTTTAGTACCCCACGGCAAATAAACAAACAAAACAATAGTAAAGGTATAACGCGATGAATCACGAACGAGAAGCTTTGTCATGCTTTTATGTGAGCCTAGCTCAAACCGATCGCATGCAATTCGTCTGCTTTTTGACAGATTCTTCGTAATTAGAATCATTATCTAGACGTGTTCACGCAATCAGTTGACAAAGTGCTAGATTCGTTGATCCGAGGGTTGATCGTGGAACTTCGTAACGTTCTTTTGCGCATTGAGGCATTCAGCATTTGATGCATCTGATGTTATTATTTTCAGATTGCAGGATATGGTTTTTAGTTCCGAAAATTACTGTATGTAATCGTTTCAACAATATTTTAATTAATTATGTCGTTTGTATACGTTCTAACTGTTGTTAAGTCAAAAATGTCGTCGGGGTCGGATATTGAAAAGTTTTGGGACCTATTAGAACGCAAATTGGGCTGTAGTGTTCCAAAATATGTGCAGAACATTTTAGCTCTTAATGGCTTCGATAGCGTGTTGAGCATAAAAACAATAACGAGTGACGACATAGAATATTTTCGAAATTATGCTAGAAGTGAAATGAATAGGCGAATTCCAATTATTATTATGGATCGTATGGATCGTATGGATCGTATTATGGATCGTATTCGGATACGCCAACTGAATTCGAAATTTTAAGAGGATATATTAGGTTATTAGAACAAATTGTTCTATTAATAAATGAAATTATTGCAACGAAGGGGCCAGAATTCTTTATTTTGAAGAAACCAAAAAATCAAGCGAATAAGAATATACTATATTTCTTAGTGATATAAATGTGCAAGGCGAGAAACAAGGTAGGAGTACTATAAAGAATAACGTCAGTGTAAATGAACCTCGTAGGTAACGATAGATTATTTTGTAGCTTTGAATTCTGATGGGATATTACCAACTTTAAGTCAGGCCAATGTCGAGGCTAACGTTGGAAACATATCGACAAGCATCATTCGGGAAAATGAAAATGTAAGTGTTGAATCCGGTTCCAATGAGCCAAGTACGTCAGAAAAAGAAATGACTAAGTTCAACCAAGAGAACTCATACAACTCAATACATTCGAATGTCGTTTCCTGGTTACAAAGAAGCGCTCGTAGCGTATATGAACAGGTCCTTTTCATTTTAACATTTGTTTAAATTCTGTCTGAAGACTTTTAATGTGTTACATTTTAGCATCAACATGGTTTAAGCGTCGACTTGGTCAAAAATGCGTCGAACGACGAAAAAGGAATTGTGTCTGCTGGCATAAAATGCCTAGTGTGTGCAGATGTGATACAAGTTACGAAAACCGGCACCTACTTTGTGCTATCTAACTTTCACAAGCACATCCGGTCTCACCTGAAGAAACATAAAATGAAACGAAAATTGAGAGGAAGTAAAGTACCGAAAAAACCTGTAAGGCGTAAATCTCGCCGTTTATATACCGAGAAAGTCGATACTGATGTGTGTACATCATCCGATTCCGAAGACACTGCTGCCATAGCATGGGATATGGACAAAAATTTTGATTCCAGAAGTAGCGATGATATTTCAGAAAATTCTGATGAAGCCGGTAACGTTTAAGAGATGTTGTTTTTGTGTATTGACCAAATGTTTTAGAAAATTTTTATCATCGATTTGTGTCAGTTTTCTTAATACCTATGAGCAATACGATTGTATCAACAATGTATTTTACACTCTTGCACATTTGGAAGATTTTTCTGATTTTCCTCATTCCTTTACGGATTACTGATTTTTTTTGAATGCTTAAAAATTGATACCAATCAACTTAATTTTCATTGTCAAGTGAAACCGACAAATTTCCAAAGCGAATTTCATTATGAAGACATTGATGATGATGATGATGATGATGATGTTGATAATGATGATGATTGTGGTTATGTTGATGGTTATGGTGATGACGATAATTATGACTGCGAAGGAAACCTCATCGACAACGCGGATGACAAATTAAATGACGGATTGAGCAGCGACCTCCACGTACTCTCGGGTCTAACAGGAGAACTTCAAATGAAAGATTATTCAGCAACAGGGATAAAATTAAACGAAAATAGTCCATTTGCCGTTGTGATGGACTCTGCTGGAAAAGAGATCGTTGTACGAAAGTCTTCCATTTGCTGGTTGCTGTCGAGCGATAAATATAAGTTGAATGCAAAGAGTTATGGAAAGAGAATATACAACTTCAGGTAAACTTCCACTTTCAAACTAGCTTGACAGATTTTTTTCTTTAATTTTTATTCGAAATCAGGAAACATCATCCAACAGCCATCATCCGATTTTATTAAACATTGCCAAGTTGGCATTGGTTATTGGTGCATTTTTTCGATACAGTCGGGCATGTTGGCTGGTATGATTTTAAGTTTTTGCTATACATCTGGCACGACATTTAAGTCGAGGCAGTACACAAAATCAACAGCTAGCATCACAAGCACGGTGCCTATTGGTGTTCTGGGTACATGGTATTGATGGAATGACGAAGGAAAATTAACACATCAATGTCTAACGCAGTCATTTGTTGGAATAGAAAATTATAAAGGAACTATTCCGGCACCAATGTACAAGAAAACAGAATTACTGTTGAGTAAAAAAAGTTTAACGCAAATTAAGGGTTTGCTTTAGTGTCGAACCAAATAATGTGACAACGATTTTTTTTAAATTTTAAATTATCGCTTCATAAACGATCTTTAATTGATCTAAAGACTTTATTGTTTCGATTTTCTTCCTTTCATCGTTTGTTTTACATTGCAGTTATATCCTCTCATTGAAGTAGAAAGAAGTTAACGCAAAACTTAAAAAAGTGGACTTAATGTACTTAAAATGGTACTTAATGGACTTATTGGACTTAAATGGTACTTAATGTACTTATTGGACTTAACATGGTACTTAATGGACTTAAATGGTACTTAATGGACTTAAATATAGTGCGGGACCCCTCGGACGAAACATGTTTTCGCCACATTGAGAGACAAGACATTCCTGCAAAGCCATTCATGGAGAAGAATCATGTCGTGCTGCATTGCACTAAGAAGTTCGTCTGCAGTATCTGTAGCATAAATGAGTGCTGCGTCATCCGCATAAAGTGACTCACAATTGGGTAAGTTGTTAGTAAAATATACAATAACAAATAAACAAACATGGTTTTTCGAGGGTCGGTGAAACTTTTTCGCAAATATATCAGCACAGCAAGTACTGCATGGAATTTGTTCATTTTGGTGTTAAATGAAAGCATTTGATCTCACAGAACTGGTCTAATTTTTAGTCAGTGGTCTATGCACTGGGCCCAATGGAATGTACGAAATTGAGTTTCTTGATCTATATTTGCTCAACTATGCAATCTGGAGATTTACTGTCAAAGGCGAAGTTGTTTTTTATTAAAAACTACATTATAGGCACTCAGCCCTTACATGTTGTATGCATAAATCTAGATGAATAAAGTGAATCGTATAAAATTGAATGACAAAAGGAATCAATTGAATTTAAAGCATTTTTTCTTTTTTTTAATTATTAATGAAACAAAAAGAAAAGCAGTGTAGTGGAAAGAAAAAAAACATCAATAAATCAAAGATAAAAAAACTGACTAAACAAAATCATCATAGCAAAATTGATAACTCACCAGGAGACGTTATATTCTAGTGATGTTTGAAATTGGTTTAATAGATAACTCTTCACGTGTTTTTCAAAAGATGTCACACTAGCACTATGAACATTTGCTGGTAATCCATTAAATAACCGATAGTCGCGATTTACGATCGAATGTTGTCCAAAGAGAGAGGATGAGAAAGAGGTATGCAAGAGACCACTACTCCACGTGAAATGTTCATGTATGTCCGAATTCAGCTGAATTGGCATGTCACTTTTCATGAAGTTGTAGAGAATAAAATTTTAGAGAACACGCGTTTCAGAGTTTTAAGGAAAAATGGCCTAATCCTGGAACGTGACCACTTCTACAATTGGACGGGATGTCCCATGTATCTAGAACTACGAAAGTTAGAAAGTTGTTTTCATAGGCAAAGTTGTAGAGAATAAAATTGTTTCAGGGTTCTAAGGAAAAATGACACAGTCCTGTTATTTATTTATTTATTTATTTATTTATTCATCAACAGCCGAAGCCACCTGACTACAACATATTTGCTAGGAAAAATTGACAAGACAATAAAAATTAAAAATTAAATTAAAACAACAAATTTAAAAAAGAAAAACAAAATTTAACAGAGTCATGTTGAATGAAAAGGAGTTAATCTAACAAACGTCCGAATTGGAACGTCGTCCGATCCAGTATCAACCAACCCTTCGTGATGCTAATGGTTATATGATATTAGGAGGTATGATCTATGAGATCTCAAAGAGCACAAACCATTGGATTGCTTGCTCATTTCTATATATATTTAGATATGTTCAAGTCTTTTTGCAACATCTACTCTGTTTGTCACACTTATTCTGATACGTACGAGTCTTTGGTTATGTTTTACATTTTACAATGCCTTCATTAAGCCCTTGAGGCGAGTTTGCTCTAAAACGAATGAAATGGGCGAAGTTCACTTTGTTTTAAATTATATGGGAAATTCTTAAGGCGAAGTTCCTTTTGCTTCAAATTATATACTTATCGAAAAACGATGACCTATTTGCTTAGAAATTAGATTTCTGTGGTAACATCCAATGCCCATAACGGAAGACTAATTTCCATAAACATGTAAGAATAAATAAATACAATTCAAAAACATCTTCGTCGACGTTTTCGTATTGTATTTCCTTTCTCTTTGTTGTTCGTCGGTTCCGTTGTAGAAAGTGGTTTTTGGTCTATTCTTTATTCTTTTGCTTCTAAACCAACAATAAAATCGATAAGTGGTTCCATAAATATTGGCATAAGCAAAGAAATGTAGACATACTGAAACTGTCTATAATGCTCTGGCAAGAGGGATTTTACAAAAATTTCCTTGTGAGTCCTTATTGAAATTAAGGTACCATTTAGTTGTAAAATCTTTACAATTGGGTACCATATATGTATGTATATATACTTTAATCGTGAACACCACACCTAATTTCACAATACGTCATCAGTGGAAGAGCAGTAGTTACAGTAATCACTTTTGACAGCGCTCCGCTAAAAGATTGGATGCAGACCCTCTGGGTATTTTCATTTAAATCGCCATTTATATCTCATTTCCATACTAAATATACTTCTTTATAGAAGCCAAAGTTAATGGAAGCATCCTACGTTAGTCAGTGGGTTAGTTAGTTAGTTCCAGAGCCATTTGTATGAAAACCGACTTTTTTGGCTCGTGCTCGAAAACGGCTCGATAACTTTTCCCTCCTATACAAATCCCATATAAAAGCACATATTTTGTATGTGTTTGTGTGTGTACAGTCAGAAAATTTATAATTTAGACATGAAATTCTCAACCAGCTGATTATCAGCTGAAGACTCACACAACCAAGCAGATGGACAGATTTAATGTGGCAAGTAAATAATAAAACTCTTAGAAATGGTTAATATCGATGTGTATAATTATTTCTAACCTACCGAGGGATATTTACGTCGATTTAATTTCATATAAAAAATCGAAAATCGCATGTAGTGATTACCCCTTCACATCGAGAACAATGTATGCGTCTAAGTACACGTATTTTTAGGCCCGTACGAAGTAAACAGGGCACGCATGTTTATCACGATGTTTGTGACCAGTCGAAATTCGACCTGGGATTGGGAGTTTTTCATTTTGAGGACGCGCACGACAACACGTGTGTCCTCTCTGAAAGTTAAGCGAAGCCACTTTTCCTCCCCTTTGGCGAATTAAAAAAAAACGATTTTGCCCGTACATTTTGAAGAGTGAGAGTTATGAGAAAAAAGTGTTGCTGAATGCTCCTTTTATATTTTTTAACGATAAAGATCATTATTCTGAACAAAAAATTACACATTTTCATTACAGCATTTCTATAAAATTAAATTGTTTTATGGGGCCGTCCATAAAGGACGTCCGCTTTATGGAGGGAGGGGGGGTTCCATAAAAGCGGACAAAATGGGACAGGGGGAGGGGGGTAAAATGCATTTTGGACGTCCACTATTTTTTATCATTGTTGAACTGAAGAAAAAATTATTTCTTTTTGGATATTTAACCAGCAAAATCCCACTTTTACTTCTATATGCTCAATGAAGAGCATACCCTGAAGTGAATTGTAAATTTGACACACGCGTACCATTCAATTCAAGGATCTATTCGACTGAAACTTTCTATCTCATTAATCTATCCATATATTACCTCAATTCCTTTCGTACCTTGTTAAGCGATTCGACCACACCGTTTACATCACTAGTTTACACCAGAAGACAATAGAAAGAGCTTCAGGAGCTTTCAATTTCAATGGAGAATGGTATAGAATGTCAGATTCTTTCATTTTCATGAAAAAATATATTCGTAATTCTTGTCTTAACCCATGTTGGCTTTTTTCCCACTTTCATCTTAATGTAAAGACTTGCTTGTGAAGGATTCTCAAGTCAAATCTTAAAGAACAGGCCATTATGGGTTTCCACTGAAAATATCGAAAGAATTTTGGCCGGAACAATGACCAGTTGTGTACTTTCTTAAAATAAAGTTGCAGTTTCGTAATCTTCAAAATATTTCGTAATTACTAGAGTACAGTCAACAAAGGTCAACCGGCTGTCAATTATGTTTTGATCTATTGTTTTGCTGTCAGCGTGTAGGTGAGCACATGAGTATTAATTTTTTTGTTGTATAGAGACGAATGTAAACGTTAAGAAAATGGAAGAGGCTGAGTGGCATCTTCAGGATGATCTAAATTTGGAAGGTGTAAGAGATCCCAGATGAAACTTTTGCTTTGGGCAACATTGTAATATCCGTTCAGACTAGTCTGCACTGTGAGTGGCAAAGCCTATTTTCATGAAACAATGTCGCGAATCTCACGAAGAGTTCACGATACTCACGAAAAAAATCCGTGAATTTCGTGAATTTTTCGCCAAATTCGGACGTCCTGGGGGGGAGGGTATGGCTAAACGGACAAAGTGGGACAGGGGGGGGAGGGGGGTGTCGAAAAAGTCGCTAAAAATGCGGACGTCCTTTATGGACGGCCCCATAAAGATAAGTTAGGGTCCTATTTCAGTACAATTTTGTACATCAACGCTTTACAAAAAAGCTCAATATGTCAATGAACGAAAAATATAAAAACACCATTTAGCAGCAATTTTTTCTTATCAATTTTAGACTACTCTTCGAAATGTACGGAAAAAATTATTTCCTTTGTAATCGACTATGCGGGTCAATCCAGCTGAAGTTTGGCGAAAGTCCCTTATATCATCGCGAAAATTGGTGAAAACCGGTTAAGTGTAACTCAGGTTACTCGACCGTACATGATAGTAGACACTTTTTCTTGAATACTCCGTTAGTTGCTTTTTCCTTTTTCTGCATGCATCATGCAAAGAAATTTCATCGAAACATTTTTTTTCCAAAGTCATTTACCAAATATTCTTTTTTTTAAATTTTGGAGGCCATTGAGGAGGCCATTTTTCATTGAGGCCTTTTTGTATTTTTTCAATATACCGTATTTCGTTGCACGTGATGTGGTTCAAATTTCTATCAGGCATGTATTTTTTTGGCAGCAAATTTCTACTTTTAGCAGCAAAATTATTTTTTCATCAGCAAATTTATTTTTTTACCAGCAAATTTAATCTTTTTTTTCGGCAAACTCATTCTTTTTTTCCATAAATTTATTTTTTTTACCAGCAAATTGCAGCAAATTTATTATTTTTCTGGAATCAATCAGCAAAATTTGATGCTAAAATCAGCAAATTTTTACCAGCCAAATTATTTTTTAGCAGCAGATTTTTAGTTTTCGATCAGCAAAATTAATTTCAGAACCTGGTTTTTAGGGCGTTTCATTAAAGCGCGAATTCCATAGTTTTGTTAACCACCTAGTTTTGCGATGTTTCGTAACTTGAAAAGTTCCTTTAAGTCGTTAGTCACCTAGTTTTTGAGACATTTTGTAAAAGGAAAATCTCCCTAGCTTTGCCAGCCACCTATGTTTTTGTGGCATTTCATCAAAGCTCATACTCCCTCGTTTTGTTAGCCACCCAGTTTTGTGACATTTACAAGCTGATACACCTAGTCACCTAGTTTTTGTGATATTTTGTAAAAGGAAAAACTCCCTAGATTTGCTAGTCACCTAGGCTTTTGTGGCGTTTCATTAAAGCGCAAATTCCCTAGTTTTATTAGCTACCCAGTTTTGCAGCTGGAAAATATTAAATTTGCTGATGAAACATTTCTTGCTGAGGAATACTAATTTTGCTGAAAATCTATTAATTTGCTGATCTCAAAATAATAAATTTGCTGTTAAAAATAGCTGAAAAAATCATTTAATTTTGCTGATTTAAAGAAATAAAATTAAAGACAGGAAAAACATAAATTTGCTGATGAAAAAATAAATTTGCTGCAAAAATATATATCCCATTTCTATCAATATAATTTTGTGTGGTTATATGAGGTGAATGATGTCGAATCATGGGATGTTCAATCGAGAGATGAAAAAACGTCACATCTTTCAATTTCAGTTTCTTTGAAGATTTGAATTTTCTTGAAAATTTGAAATTTTCCTAACTGAATTATTATGAAAATTCAAATTTAAAGCTAGCTCTCATTATGTTTCATAAATCAAAGGTTATTTGTTACCGATGGCGTGTGTTTTCATAACAAAAATCAGTTTAACGAGGGATGCGGAGTGAAGTTAGTAATTTCCTCACTTTGCGGGGTGAAAAAAGCTATTTTCTTCCCGGCAAGAATATCTTTTTTTCTCACCGGTTTTAGACAGCGAGAGTTTAATTATCGTTCGGAAATTTTTAGTAAAGTTTAAAAATATTTTGACTGATAAATATTTCATCATTTCATTTAAGCAAAAATTTGAGTTTTTATTTTACGGGGCCTATAACGAGAACTGTTTGGTGAGGTGGTTTTTATGCTTTTTCGAGATAAAATAAACGAAGAAGTTTTAAAACGATCTCACCAAAAATACACGTAATACACTCTGTTACTATAATCTCTAGAATCATAGAGTAAGAAAGTTGCTACCAAAGACAAAGTTGCGCATTTTAGAGAAAGAAGCAGTTTCATGTTTTTTTGGAGAAATGATGTTATCCCGAGATTTAGCAACTTCTAGAATTTATAAGCACGACTTAATTCTCTAGAACTATGGCACTTGCATAGTTGCCACAAATGGTAAAGTTTTAGAGATATACATTTCAGAGAAATTAAAAAACTCAAATTTCCTGAAAAATGTTTCAATTTCAAATTTTTTGGCCCATGATATCTAGGCCTTACGACGTATTTTGAGAGAGCTTTTGGCGTTACCTTCAGTAATTTCTGAAGGTCGTTCAACTTCTAATAGTCCTAAAAGAACTTGGAACATTGCATTTTTTCTTCATTTTTAAACTTTTACAATAAAAATTCTGATACTGTTCTTTGCATGTTTTTCGATTTTTTCATTTGTTTTACCGGTAGGACAAGTTTTTGAATATTGCAATACATCTCTATAAGGACGTAATTGGCAATTTAAAAATAATAACTTATAATCTTGATTTTCGTTAAAACGTATCGGGATTCGTACGGGTCCGTGTAGCATTTTTTTGTTTTGATTATGGCAAAATTATTTTTTAAATTGTGCTATCATAACCTAAAGTCCAAAAACGAATACCCAATATTTTATTAGTCGATTAATAAATAAAATTTGGGTAGTCAATTCGATTGGATGTAATGTTCAAGACGTCCATGTAATTAAAACAGTAACGAAAGCAATGCTTTTGAAAGAAATAATTCTTTCAAACGTTCTCGTTAACTTCATAGAGATTTCACACATCCCCGAAATGTTTCTTCACTTCACTGTTTTATCGAAATTTATAAAAAATTTAGGCGATTCCTCGACTTATAGTAATAACTATAACAAAAAAAGAACAAATTCAAAAACACGCTTGATGGCTTGCCATAATCAAACAACTTAAAGTCATTGCACATGTATTTAATATTGAAATTTGTTTTACACATACACTACACAATGTTTAGGGGTAATCACTGCAAGTGATGTTCGATTTTTATATGAATTTGTATCGACGTGACTTTCCCTCGGTTCGGTATTCAAAGTAAAGAGCAAATGCATCTGAGTTTGTAAATTAAAGTTTATTTGTATGAGTTCACCAGATGATTAAAACAGCTGACACGAAAATATGTCTAAATTATGAATTTGGTAATTGTATTCAAGGTATGTGTCAAACATAAGCAAAATTTTTAGAATGTGACCTGAGGCGGCGCGTCGGTGATGGAGAAATATTGCCCAGCTATGGCAGCCGCGCGAAGTGCCATGGCGCCAAAAAAAATTTATGAATGAGGGTTGTAGAGGAAGTGTATTGTGATCATTTTCGTAGATGTAAGTGGTGGCCGCCACCGCCAGCTATGGCAGCCGCGCGAGGCGCCGTGGCGCCAAAAACATTTTATGTATGAGGATTGTAGCAGAGGTGACTGTGATCATTTTCGTAGATGTAAGTGGTGGCCGCCACCGCCAGCTATGGTTGCCGCGCGAGGTGCCGTGGAGCCAAAAAATTTTTATGAATGAGGGTTGAAGATGAAGTGACTGTGATCATTTTCGTAGATATAAGTGATGGCCGCCACCGCCAGCTATGGCAGCCACGCGAGGTGCCGTGGCGCCAAAAAATTTTTATGAATTAGGCACGGTGTCCCTCAACTAAGATAAAGTTTTATGAAAATGAACACAAAAACTTGGTTTTTCTCGTGGTTCAGGGAACCCAGGGGAGCTCAAAAAACCGCATTATGGGATCTGGTTAGATCCTTCCCCCATAGTCGGTTGTTAAAAAACGATTTTCTCCTCACATTTTTTTTCTGAAAGTGATGAAATAAAATTGTCGCCTACAAGCGATTTGATATTTTTTATCAGTACATAATATTATTCTAAGCAAAAAATTGTTCTACGTCATGTTTATAAATATTTTAGTTTTTTTTATAAAGCTAATTTAGGTGATTTTTTAACAGAATTTGGTACATCAAGCTACAAGCTACAATAATTCAACTAGGCCTAGTAGACCGCTTTAATTAATTAATTTTTTATTTGCTCGCTCTGCTCTCATATAGCATAATTATAGGTAATAGCACAACAAGTTTTCTCCTTACTTCTAAACACTTGGGACTCGCTCAATAGATCTTAACCCCACTCACGTTTTGCTAATTTCCAATTTGAGATTGTAAAATGGTATTAGTACAACAACTATAGTAATAAATGAATCTTAAAGTTAAGATAATACTATGCATGCCGATAAAAGGCGTTTGAAAAAAAAACTTACTATTAGTGAAAACGAGATTCAATTTCAAAGAATTGGCGTCGAGGTGCAACGCGGCAATGCCACCAGTATTTTGGGAACGATTCCAAGTGTAGTCACAAAAATCCAAATTTGATATAATAAAACATCAATTTTAGATTCAATTTGCTGATGCAGAGTTTATCAAGTGATGAATAAAAAAACTATCACTCGCTTCGCTCGCGTTCTAAAATTATCTTCGCTTCACATAGTGAAAATGAGAAGGTTTCATTAACCAAACGACTCACAGTGTGACATTTGTAAGATTTTCAATATTTAATTCTCCATCTCAAATCTGAAAATTTTTGGGGCACCCTAATTTTCTCTAATGCGCTCCATCTTTTGAGCCTACACAAAGGATTTTCTTGCGCGAGCTCAAAGTCAGACAACTTTCTTAGATCCTTATTATTTTTCTGAAGTATTTTTTGCAGTAAAGTTTCTTAAAAACTAGTTTTTGTTGATAGTAATGACTATCATTTTAGTGTTGCACAATATATTGTGTACTGTCATAATAAATTAAATCAAGAAGATTTGACCAAAGAGACTTTTGTGACTTTGAGCTCGTGCCAAAAAAAATCCTTTGTGTAGAGCATGCTCAAAGGTTGGTCTTTTCCTAACACGCGAAAATTAGGGTGACCCAAAAATTTTCAGATTTGGGGCGGAGAACTAGCAGCACACACCAAATAATTGTTTAAGCTAGGTTACAATTCGATCGTAATTTCAAACAGATATTCAAAGATTCGATGGAAAATCATCTCTCTCTCGAAACACACATACTACTAAACTAGAAGTGTCATACAATCAACGAAATCAAAAAGGTATGCAGTTTTGTAAATTTTCGATATTTCTGCCCATTCTCTGATTTCGTGTACTATTTCGAATGGCAAATGAGAGAGACACAAGATCCACAAAAAACTCAATAAAAACAAAACCCGTATACCTTTTCGAGTTGGTAAATTGTAAAATAAAAAATTCCTCGTAATTAGCAGTGTCATCTAAATTTGTTTACTAAATATCACTAACTCACGTGAAACGCTTTTGAATTTTACAGTGAAGATTTTATGAAAAGTGCGCTTTATTAGAAAGGCTATTTTTCTTAAAACCAATATAGGGGCGCAAGGTTTTGGTCTGTCCAGGGCGCTGAGGAGGATAATTCGGCACTTTAGATAGGTAGATGGAAAATGACAGATCAGAAAAAAGTTTTCATAATAATGAGAATAATAGAAAAATCCATTGGCCATAGAAAAATGTCATTTTCAAACCTCGATATCTCAGCCAATTTTCAACCGATTTTGATGAGTCTGGGCTCGTTGGAAAATTGCTGCGACGTAGTTTTTTGTAAAAATAATTCGGGGGGGGGGGGGGGGGGGGGTGAGGGGAAAAAACTTAAAAGTTCGCCTATATATGGCTCCTTGTCTCAAAGGTTTTTGGATGGAGTTTTTTGGGTTTTGGACGTTTTTTTTTGGGTGTGGGGACTGCGTCACGCCCCGCTCCGGGCATGATCCAAGTGTAATCAAAAGAAACCTGCATAGCAGAAACAAACAATGTTACACACTTGTCACAAAGCAGTCCGAGGTTCACCGAGACTCTTCGTGAAAAGTGTGTATTCTTTTTTATCACATAAGTGATAACGGGACGACAACAGAACAGAACAGAAGAAAAATTTTGTATTACACTCCCTGTCGATGTAATTTGACATCTGAACGACTCGCGTATGTGATAAAAATACTTTCACATAAACAGGGGCGCCGACTTTGGTTCAAGTCAATGGGGGCACTCAACATCTTGATTTCTTTCAGCAAATTTAAGACGGAGAGAGTTCATAGAGGTTTGTGAAAATTTAAAAACTGACTTTGTAGAAATTTGAAAGTCACCGTAATCAATGTTTTAGAAAAGCGCTTTCAATTTTCATAAGTATTTATTTTAAACTTTTAAGTCCACGGAGCCTGCAAATCTATCCAGTGAGTGCTCTATATACTTTGATTATATACATTTGTTTTATATCTTTTATTTAGACGACGATCTGCAATCCAACGGCATGCAGATCGCACAAACTTTATATTCGTAATGTTGTTTGCAGGTCGTGTGCCAAGAAAAAAATTGTTATCATATGACCGTACGGAAAAACTCATTTTCAGGATTTTTGTTTCGTTTTTTGTGGCCGGAAAAATTCGAAAATGGTGTTTTGGGTTGTTTTCATGTGAGTAAATTTTAAAAATTTGCAAAATTTACCAAAAAATCGGTCTGAAGTAGACATGTTCAAAATCCATTTTTTACTCAATTTTGAGAAGTAGGGTGTTGTTGGAAAGGTAATTGATTGATCTTACTTAAAAAAATTATTTTGGGTGTCTATTAGTGGGAGGGGGGGGGGAATGGATGGGGAAATTCAGGAAAAACACCCCAAAACACCATTCTCGAATTTTCCCGGCGACATGAAACGAAACAAAAATCTTGAATATGAGTTTTTTCTTTTTATATCATAACCACTTTTCTGGGACATAAGAACAAGAATTTAGAAGATAATCAAAAAAAGAATATGCCTAGTGAAGGTAGTGAAGATACATTTAAACATAGTTGGCAGATATAAAAGAACGGAAACGAATGTCGGAAGATCCACTTAACGCTGTTGTTAATATTCGGTATTAAAAAGAAAAGAAGAGAATGGTAGGGGCACGGCGCGGCGGTAGCGGGTAGCTCGAGATTGCCCTGGCAACAAACCGGGTTCTTTGTATTGTTCGTCGAAATAATCACAATCAACTTTTTCTGCACACTGATTGCAGAAAAGTTTCAATGAATTTTATTCCTATGTTTTGTTATAATTTAGTATCGGACTGGTCGATGTGCACAGGCATCAGCTCGGAAGTGTGACAAGTCAAGTGAAGTCATTTAAGTGCTTCTTTTAGAATTCTTTCATTGGTGTTTTATTTCTGTAGCCAAATTTCCATTATTTCCCGCCAATGGGAACCCGAGCCCCGAAGCCCCCATGGAGTCGGCGCCCCTGCATATAAAAGCGATTAATTTAATGCTAATCATTAAAAAATGTAATTATAGATTTTTCGTTCGAATCTAATCAATCAGCCGTTCGAAATCGAATTCTTGTAACGTATCTCTGGGTTTTGCTACACAAGAGAATGTTGTATTATTGTATTGTATTGTAGTATTATTCTAATAGTCCTACTACTATTCTAGTCTACGAATTTCATGATATTTCTATCTAGCCTCAAATCCGTAAAATTGCAATTAGTAATATACTCAAAAATTTTCCAATAGACATAAGCGACTGTTGTATTCGGCTCTTTATCGCTAAATTCTATTTGACCCCATGTAATTTGTTGTTAAATTAATTGTAATCACTATCGAAATATGCTAATGGCATCCATCGAAAAAAGTCTTTTGTATCGCCTTTCTTTTTACAATGTACGTCAGAACAATACTCATCGGAAACTCTTTCTGTAAATAATTTAGAATTCGACAGCAAAACAAGTTTTTTTTCGTATTTTCCTTTTTAAAATTTAAAATTGTAGGATTTTTCTGATTTAGCTACAACGTCAAAGTATTTTTTGGGCAACTGTAAAGTACTTGTGCACAGCGTACCACTGACACAGTAAAAACTTTCCGGTATTGAAAGAATATCCAAAAATAGATCCACAAAACAACGATCTTGCCTCTAACTCCTTTGAAGTGTTGTCACAATGGAGTTTCGAAAAATCAATTAATATACAAAAAGTCTTTTTAATTTCTTAGATTATTTGTTACTTTTTGTTAACATTTCATGATAAATATGAATAAACTAATCCAAACCCTAAATGGGTTAAGGCAGATTATTATTATCATTATTATTATTAAAGTACGTAATGCGGACAATGACGTTCTGACGAACAAACGAAGTAAAGCTTAGATGTAAAAGGACTGACAACATGAAATGCGAAAATGTCAGAAATTTCTCCACCAGACAAGGGTTTGTAGGAAAAGTAAGAGAGAAAAAAAGATCGCTTTAATTTGTGTCTCAAAATATTAAATCAATCACTATTGGTATAATGGTTTGCTTATGCTAAAGCTTTTACTAAATGATAAATATATTTAAAAAAGAAAAAAAATGTAATGCAGGTAATGCTGGAATGACCCATATGTTATTAAGTGGAAGGTAAACTCAACTTGTTTATAACTTATCCAAAACATACGACAATCAACTGCAATGCACATATTTAACGTAGATAGATATTTCACTAAAAATAAAGAGTTGACTGAAATACAGACTATTCCCCTCAGCTTTTCAAGTACAGTGAATAGACAAGTTTTTTATATGTAGTAAGCATGAATAGACATAGCTTCCATAGAAACACGAACTAACACAACACATTCAAAATTTACTTACAACACTACGAAATGGGGACAAATCCTTCACTCATCATCATGTTATAGCTATGTTTGTGTAGCATGAGTCGGAATGCTGGAACAACAGTGTACGAAATACAAGAGGGCTCATACGCTTATGCGTTTTTATCATTCAGAATTTCGATCCAAGTGAAGAGGCAGCCTCTCATCAAATTATGAATCGATTTCCCCAAAAATAATCGAGATAGATATGAAAAAACATTTTTTCCCATGAAACGTTACGCATAGTAGGGTAAGTGCACCAGTTACGAGCCCCGTGCTAGTTACGACCTTTCTTTTGTTCTTTTTTGAGAACAAAGTAAAAGACGATAGGGGCTCCTAACTGGACCAAAACAGGCTCGTAACCAGTGTTTTCACTCTATTCATATAGACCAGCTGTTACGACAGACGAGACTTTAGGTTCGCCTTAGATAATTTTAAAATTACTTTGAATATGACAGCTAACGTATTACAATTTTAGGTAGGCTTTAATTTTAATCGTTCGAACTTTTTCCTAGTTCTTAAATATGAAAGTACCCTAAAACCTAGTAGCACATTTTGTATGAGACAAGAGGCGTCGTTCGAGATAGAGGTTTGGTGTCAAAGGGAATGTTGGGCTGGGTGTGCAGTGTATCGGGGTTACTGCCAAAATGACGGAAAATATGCGAGGGCTCAAAAAAAACTATTGAATGTTGTAGAGGAAGTTGTGGGCATCATTATCGCCCATGGAAGTAGTACAGACCCGTATGCGAATTTTGCGAAAAAATATAAATCTTGACGTTTTCAATATTTGAAATTTTTGCCTGCGGCGCAATCATTCTTTTCTTTTCCAATCTCAATTCAATGTTTCCATTTCGTTATTGAAATAGATTTTCGGTTCTACATTGCAAGAAAAAACTTTCGACACTCTTAAAGACAGTGGCGTGTTATCGGTCACATATACTGAGCTGTTAGAATTTTTGGTCACATATACTGAGCTGTTAGAATTTTTGGTCACATATACTGAGCTGTTAGAATTTTTGCTATTGCAATGCTAAACGAACCAAGAAGAGGATAATTTCAGGTGAAAATAAGTAATGAGATTATTTTGCAGAAATGGAAACGCCATGAATAATACTAAATTTTTCAAAAATTTGTGAAAAAATTTTTTCGCTCGCTCCGCTTGCGATTTCTGACGTCGGTTCTGTTTCAAAGACTAAGCAGAGGCGTGTGTGCGTCCTAAAAAGCTGGGAAATAAACAAAAGTTCTGTGTGTTAGGCACGGCAAATAATTTAGGGGGTGACGGTCAAACACAAAACACCTTCTATCGGCGACCCTGTTTAACGAAAACTCTATACCAAAAATACGACTGTATTAATTTGAAATGCGCGAAATAAAGAGAATTTTCTCAAAAGTTCATATAATTTTATCAATTCGGTGGGGGGGGGGGCCCTGGCTACGGGCCTGAAGTAGTAGCAACCGCGTTTCGGTTTGGCGGCGGCGGTGGGCAAAAGAGTACTTTTCATATGTTTTAGAGGAAGTTGTGGGGATCATTTCCGCCAATAGAAGTAGTAGCCGCCACGCTTTGGTTGGGCGGCGGCAGGGGTTAAAAAAAATTACATGTTGTAGAGTAAGTTGTGGGGAACATTTTCGCCCATGAAAGTAGTAGCCGCGGCGCTTTGGTTTGGCGGCGGCGACGGCTCAAAAAAACTCTGGATATGTTGTAGAGTAAGTTTTCGCCGTGGGAGTCGTAGTCGCCGCGCTTCGGTTTGACGGCGGCGGTGGATCAAAAAAAACTTTTGATATGTTGTAGCGGAAGTTGTGCGAGTAAATCTACTACGTCAAATAGTTTATGGTCACAGCGCATTTTTTAAAAGTAATACCGTCCCACGTTGTGTATCATTTTATAACTCAAATCTTCGGAGACAACTTTCTCACACAGCTACAAACTCTGCACTCGTCAAAAAACAGTTTTCAAAGTTTTTTGCTTAAAAACACCCTCTTGACTTTGGCACATTTCACAAAATTGATCGCTCATGTAATGACTTACTGCTACATCTAATATTAATCGATGTGCCACCGAAAACTTGTCATTGCATGTATATGTGCACCACACGGAAATTATTCATTGCATGTATGTTAGGGAAACTTCTCATTACATGTATATCTGCATGTAATGACGCGTTTTCGGATGGGACACCGATTAAAATAGCATACAGTCACCTTCGGCTCATGACACAAATTCTACACTCGTCAAAAAACAGTTTTCAAAGCTTTTTGCTTAAAAAGACCCTCTTGAGTTTGGCTCATTTCACAAAATTGATCCCTCATGTAATGACTTACTTCCGCACCCCCCACTGTAATCTACTATTGATACTTCTTTACTTCAATAACAAAATGAGCAAATATTCATCCGAAAGTTCTTTATTGCCGAACGAAATTACATGTCAGTCGATTCGGCCACAATTGTTTTCTAATCATGTGAAAATTAAAATCACATTTTAAAGACGCGAAAAAACAGCGTAAAATGAAACTTTTTTATGGCAAGTACACGCCCACGTTCGTATTCATAGATGAAAGTTTGTTAGAGAAATGTCTGTTGATGAAAGAATTCACGGATTTTTATATATATTTTCTTATATAATCCATCGCCGTCATTCGTATCCCATTTCGGATCATATGGAAAGCATATGTATTAAACCCTCTTTAAATTTATGGAGTACGTACAAAGTTTATGATATTCACTGCGGAGTAATTATGAACTTCTTTGATGGTTGTTCTGATGACACAAAATATATAGGGGAATGAGGGGGAATGGCGATCGCTTAAGCTCAAATTCATTTTTTTCAATGGTTTTATGGAAAATTATTTAAATAATTTCTTTAATTAAATTTAAACAGTAGTTCAACGCTTCGACCAAATTAATTCAAGATTCATCGGAAAATATCTCTTTGAAACTAGTTTCAACTTCAGGACTACCAAATTGAATTTGGGGAACCTTGCGGGTAATTGGTGCAACAACAGGAGAAAATCTAGAATTTTAATAATGAAAGTTAAATTTGAACATTGGCACCAGTTTATAATTGAACAATAATGATAACCTTTATTTACATAAAGGTGTTTCCCTCTTATTGAAGGTTGCTATAGTACACAACATATCGATCTATCTTAAGACAATGATTATACTAACATGGAAGCCGATTTAAAATCTTTGTTTGACTAGGAAGTTAATCACACCAAGCGTCATTTGTTATATGTGCTTGTTGAGTTCATTATGTGAATTGTCTTCGATAATACGAGCTCAGACAACTCCTTCAATTTGCCTATATCCATCTTCGTCTCTTTGAAAAAATTTATTACGCTTTGACAAAAAGTTCCTCTACTTCCAAACCAGAGCCCACGAACGTGCCATATTTTTTCTCCTAATGTTGAAGAATATTTCTCGGCGTAGAATGGAATACTAAGCTATTCATTTGAGGACAGTGTTTCGCAAAAACTGTTAAAAAACACACTGAATTGCGCAGCCGAAAAATGTACATTCACCATCTTTTAATTTTACTACTTCATTTGAATAGCTAGTTTCATTGCTTACAGAACAGATTTTATATGTGCATTTTCGCAAACATGCTAAACGTTTGCAATCAATTAAAGTAGTAAAATTAAAAGATGATGAATGTACGACATTTTAACACATTGCACACATTTAATTGTTGTTTCAGGGCAAATGGAACAATGGGCGTACTTCTGAAAGTCATCAACTTAGTGAAATGCGTTATGTGGTCAATACATTTATTCTCGTGTTGAACAACTTCAGAATCCTAAACAAATAAGTAAATTTATTAGAAAATTACTTTCCTTTTTGTTACAATTGAATTATAATTAATATTTTTTAAAGAAAATCACAAATAAAAAATTTCCTCCATCGTCCGGTATGCTCCCCATAATGCATGCGGCATTATGCTTTTGAATGGCCAAGGATATCCTTTGAAATAAAAATTGAACGATTCGAGGATCACCACTAAATTTTTCCAATCTTTTCCCAAGTGTTAAAAAGAATTGTTTTGCTTCGGCCGACCATGACCCCATCGTTTCTACAGCTAATGCTACGAATTGGTAGTTCTGACTCTTAATCTTTCGATACAGGTTGTGTTTTCGTCTGACTGCTTGCTCAGCGGCGGAACCAGCTCGTGTCGAGGTCTGTTTGAGATACGAATTTGCGAAGGTGTCCACACATGTAGCGTCCCAAACTATCGATTGTCCTTTTGTCCACGGGATTAGTGTCATTCCGTCTAGTCTTTTGCCGTCATCACGATAGAGGCCTGTTGGTTCCAATTTCGCTGGGATATTTATCGACCTAAGGGCTTTCGCTGTGACGTCATTTATTTCAGCGTGTCGTGAAAATCTTCCTTGGCTTCCTTGGCAACTCAGACCATGACGACCATCAGAATTAACACGTTCACCGCATATGCAAATATGAGGTCTGCATATTTCACTCCCCAAACGTAGCGCCATGCTTATTCTTAATTCATTGTTGTTCAAATGTGTTCCAACGTTCGCCGATGGTATTGCGTTTAACCAAGATCCTGATTCTGATTTCTGTGAGGCAAGAAATCTTGATCGTTCAATAGGAGAAGAGTGGTTCAAGTTTCTGATTATTCTTTTTGAGTTAATCCCAGTTGCGTTGGAATTCAGGAACTTTTGGAATTTGATTCGGATTAAGTCTGTTCCATTCATTAACTGCATCATCAAAATATTAAATCAAAGACTCGCCTGATGAATTTTTCATTATTTGCGAAATCTCGTTTCGTTTTGATCCATATGTTGAAGATAGAAATGATGGCAATGCGATATCCTCGGATTTTCGAATTCCTAAACCACCCCAACTTTATTGGTGGACTAGCCTGTTTCCATTGTTCTTCATTCAAACTGATGTTTAAAATTGATTCCAGTGAATTCTTGATTGCACTGTCAATTTTTGAAATGAAATCTTGACGTTTCCAGACTGGATTCGTTCGTAATAAATAATTTAATTTTGGCATGCCGAAACAATTTTTTAAAATGACGTATGCGACGTGGGAGTTCAATTTCGGTAAACGATCGAGAAGTGCTGATAATTTTGCGAATGTTTCATTTGAAAAATGGTCGAAACCTTACTCCAAAATTGGTGAGCCGAGTAAATTTAAAGTGAATGAATTCATTACTTGAATATTCGGTGCTATTTCCTCAAATCGTGATAACAAGTTCTCATCTCTGATTCCGGAACAGAAATACAATTCACACTTACTTGGGTTCACTTCTAAGCCCAGCTGTTTCGATTTTTCAATCAAATTCTTGAAGTCGCCCAGCACTGTCTCTGGGTAGTCGCACAGAGTACCATCATCCAAGTACCACAAATTCAAAGTTATTTGAACTGTATCTGCCTAAATAATTTCTTAATGTCTTGAATTCAAAAAAATTTCACATGAAATTATAAACAAAAATTACATGAAATTTGAACTCGACTGAATCGTCTTCCATAAATTGTTTGGAATTCCCAGACCTTTCGATTGAAAAATTTTTTTTGAAAATCGGAAAAGATTTACTCGAGTTATGCACAAAAACACGTAGGGCACTTGTAGAGACTCATTTGGAGAGCCCCGGCTGAGCCCAGGCGCAGAGACTCTTTTTCAGTGCTCCAGTTAAGTCCTTGGGCTCAAGATCAATAAAGTGAAAGTGAAAGTGAAAGTGAAAGTTTGAAAGACCTGGGCATAGCCGACAATTTATGGAAGAAGCTTTTTTGAATTTAAGTCCTTGGACTTATCTGGGGCACTAAAAACGAGTCTCTGCTAGTGCTCTCTTTGTTTTTTGTACATACCCCGAGTAAATTTTTTCCGATTTTAGAATTCTTTTTTGTTTGAAAGTTCTAGGCATGACCGACAGTTTATGAAAGAAACTTTTGCCTGTGCTTAGGGCTCAAGTGGGCCATTCGGTCCTTAGGTCGGCCCTCACCAAAAAAATTCTTTTTTTGCTATGTTGCAGAGGAAATTGAGGGAAACATTTTTGGCTATGGAATTGTGGCTCCGAGGCCATTACTTAGGTCCCTAGATCGGTACTAAGGTCGACCCTAGCCCAAAAAATTTTTTCCATGTTATAGAGAAAATTGAGTAGAACATTTTTCTATATTTGGGAGTCAATTTTGTGCTTTCGGAAAGGTTTTTTTACACCGTTTCCTCGGAAGGGTTTTCAATATTGCCCTATCGGCAATTTCCAATACAACTTACACTCACGGAAATATATTTTTGCATTAATAGAATTTTGTACTTCTGCGCAGCTTTTTAACACCGCAGAAACTTGCGCAGAGGTACAAAATTCTATTTGATGCAAAAATATATTTTCGTAAGTGTAACGTGGACTCAATTTCATACACTTAAGAGTTAAGGCAATATTTACTTACAATCGATCTAAATGAAAAGGTATACAAAACTTGCGATTGGTGGGTTCTGCGAGTTCTTTGAGATCTAAAACCCACACCCAGTTTTAGTGTTGTCGCTTTTGGCTTTTGCCATTTATATCGATAATGCAGTTTCATTTAGTTCGTTAATTTGCGCATTTTTTTGTAAAATTCAAACGTTCTCTGACTTAAAATTTTTGCACATTTGTTTGATGACTCTGTTGTTAGCTAATTTCGAAATAGATCGATATTTGTTTCTTCGCATTATTTTTCATTTAATGTTGGATTTAGAAATTGCTTCAACAATTTGAATTTTCTTGCAAATGTAGTTTTTTGTTTAATTTTGTAATTTTCCTAAAAGCTTAATTTTGCAGAAAGTTCGATTACTTCGGGGACTCGCATATCTTACAAAACTCCAATTTTCTTGGAGAGTCTAATTCTTTTGAAAATTTTAATTTTTTTGATAATATGAAATTTTTTTAGAAATTTATATTTTTTTGTAATTTTGAGATTTCCTTGAAATTTTTATTTTCTCAAAAATTTATATTCTATTCTTGATTTTTTTGATTTTCACAAAAACTTTGAATTCTTGAAAATTCAATTTTTCGCAAAATTTAACAATTCTTTTAAAATTTTGATTTTCCCAAGACATTAAGTTTTTTGAAAATTAAAAATTTTTTGTTGAAAAGTTCCATTAGAAAATTTATAAACTGTGCCACATTCAAAATTTTATATTTTAATATTAAGAGCGTGTATAAAAAATCTAATATTTTCACTGAAAGACACTAATTAACAGTTGGCGAATCACCTTTTTACAATTTCCAAATATATGTTTCATGACATGACATGATGTAATGACTTCAAGTGAAAAAACAAAAATATTTTAAAATATTTCATGGCAGCCTTCCTAAAAAGAGAAGGAATTGGAATTCTTCAAAAATTTAGATTTTCTTGATTATTTTCAATTTTCACACGAAAACTTTATATTTCTTGAAAATTCAATTTTTTCGAAAACTCAATTTATTTTTGAAATAACCGTACGGGTCAACCGTATCTTGATTTTCATCATCTTTATCTACATTATCATCCATTGTTTTGATTGACGGCTTTGACAGTAGCAGTACTTCAGTATATTTTTTAAAATTTTAGATTTTCTAGTGAAGTATCTCACAAATTATTGTTTTACTTCCGTTAAAATAATTTCAATTGTTATTACGTTTTGATCATTTGTTGTGTTGTGTTTAATTGTTGAGTTTTGAATCTTTTTTAAATAAATAGATTGGTGTATCCATCAAAAAATCGCGAATTTCTATCGTGTGAAAAGTGTTTTAAAACTTCCAGCTTCTGCAAACATTATTTCGCTTTCTTCTAGTGGATTTTCGAGAATTTTGTTTTTATTAGAAACGTTTATCTATTTAGAAAAAGTTGTAAAATTTTGTGAAGTTTCGAATTCACTTTTCTAATAAAAAAATGTAATTTAATTCGTGATCATCACGGGAATCTTCCGATTTGTATTTTTTTTGACAAATGACATGACATGGCCAATTTGTTTACATACATTCTTCCAAAAGCGGCAACACCGAATTGGAATTTATTCATTGTGTTTTAAACCCACAAAAATAACTCTCAAAAGACATAATTGTATACTTTCGAAATTGGAAAGATGGTAAATACGATCGAGTATCTTCTTAACGTCAACTCTGTTTGCCGCATCCATTCTGATACGTACGGGTCCCTTCATATGTTTTTAAATTGGCCCCTAGGATATAGCTAGGGCACTAAAAACGAGTTTCTGCTAGCGCTTTACATGTTTTTTGTAAATAACTCGAGTAAATCTCTTCCGATTTTCAATTTTTTTTATCTAAAGGTCTAGGACTGTCTCCCGTTTTATGGAAGAAAATTTTTTTTTATCTAAAGGTATAGGACTGTCTCCCGTTTTATGGAAGAAAATTTTTTGAGTAGAAACCCTTGGACTCAGTCAGGACCCTAAAATTGAGTTTCTACTAGAGTCCAACGTGTTCGCTTGTATAAGTTGGATAAATTTCATTATAATCAAGAAAGATTCTTTTTCTCTTTGAGAGGTAATCAAGTACCGAATTTTATTCAAAAACAAATTTTGACCCGGTGCCTGTGTTTAGGACTGAAGTGTGCCTCAGGTCTGTCCTACGGTCAGCCCTAACCAAAAAAAATTTTTTTAGTATGTTGTAGAACTTCGTTCTTCGTACGGGTCTAATAACTCAAATACATAACACTTAGCTTTGATAACGTTGAAAAACTTCCATTTATTTATTTATTTATTTATTTAAACAGCTAAAATAATAAAAAGGGAAATTATGTGTTAATATGCTGGAGCCTTCCCTGGAAAAATCGAAGCACAAAATCGAAAGAAAAATTCTGCAATTTTTCAATTTGATCTGACAGTTTTAAAACGAATATGTAATAATGAAAGAATCATTGATTATCAACAGGTTACAAGATGCACTAACATAAATGTTAAAAATTTCTTGAAAAAAGCGCCAAATACGAAATATTGCGCTTGTAGGTATTACCCGCTGATCGGTATTCCCCCTCATTCCCCTATGTTTATTTTCCTTGTTCACTATAGTGTATACACATGTTTCATACATAAAAACTAAACATTGAGTGTACAATAGCAAGAAATGTTGGTTTGGTAATTAAAGTTAATTTTGCTGGTTTATGTTTCATTGTTAACGAAATGTTTGTATAGCACTATTGTATAAATTAATATAATGTTTAACAACACTGTAAGGTGTTTCTGATAGCGTTAGAGCCAAATAAAGATTGTAATCAATAAGTTAATTTTTCAATCACTGCCCATTCAAACAAAAAAAATAACAAAAAAGCATTTATATATCTCTCTACTGTAAAGTCCACTTTACTGTAGAGTAAGGGAAACTTCAGCCAGTCGATATATAAAACTATTTATGCTACACAAAATGTAAAATACTATTGTTTTGAAAAAACAAGGTCTGAATGGAATCAACGTTTATCGACCCTTCGAAATTTTTGTAATTCGCACAAAAAATAAAATAAAACAGCGGTAATGAGGACTTTCCGATCCTATGACAAAATGATTTTAATTTTCGACTTGTATAAATGCCAAAGCGTAAATTGTTCTAATGACAAATACAATTTATTTTTCAACTCTCGCTGTCAGATAAATTCGTAAGTCATGCACCATTTTCCATGATGTCGTGGATGCGAATACATAAAAGAGGAAACGTAAAAATTTACCAATCAATTCGTCTTTCACACACTACGGTCTACATCGTCCACATTCTCAATTTATATCCAATTATTAATATTTCTTGTCGGAATAATTTAATAATTAAATTTAGCATTCTGAAGTCACGGTCTTAAATCAACTTCCCTACTTCTTTGTATTTGAACAAAGAAATATGTAGTGTGAGCTGAAGATATACAAAGTTTATACACCTTTAAACTCCTACTTATAAATATAAACTTAAACCAGGTTTTATGGAGATGCGAAAAGCTGGTTTAACATTATGTATATACACTATACTGTTTCGAGGAGGTATAGTCAAGTTATTATGAACAAAACCTATAAATTCGTATTTATACATAAGGTAATATGAATAGGACTCTGGCAATAGTTACCGAGGATGAACTGAAACAAAGTTAAGCTAGTTGTTTATAGGTATAGAAAAGGTTGAACCGTATCTACTTTTAGATTTGTTTGATTATCATGTGTTAAATCTTTTTATTGTTCTTATTGATGTATGGTATAATTAATTAAAGAGCTATATTCGAAGACCAGAAAATTTGCTATAGTACCGCGAATTGTATGCATAGAAGAGAATAAGTCATGGTATGTTCACCACTTTCGCCAGCAATTTTTTCATAGCTTAATATGGCGCTGCGATCTGTAGTACTATACTTCACAAACTGTCCGTATATTCAGCTATGAAAATTCCAGATGGCGCTGCGGACGTTCGGGTATTTTTCGTCATAGTTTTGTAGGTTAATCACGGCCTATTACTTACAATTTCTTTTATAAATTACATTTTTAGACCCATACGAAGAACGAAAAGAGGTCTTATGCGTTCACCACGACGTTTGTAACCACGTAAATTTCGACCAGGGAGTAGGCGGGGTGCATCGATCATGGTCCTTAGATGACGAATCAGCAATATAAAAAATGTCCGTCCGTCCGTCCGTCACCGCGATAACTTGAGTAAAACTCAGCCGATTTTCAAAAACTTTTTTTCCCTGAAAGGTAATCTTTTATGGGATTTAATCCTTTCCGATTTTCATAATTTTTTTTTTTGTTTGAAAGATTGAGCATGGCCGACATTTTATGGAAGAAACTTTTTCATATTTGAATCCTTGGACTTAGCTAGGGCACTAAAAACGAATCTCTGCTAGAGCCCAACATTTATTTTGTACATAACTCGAGTATAAATCTTCCGATTTTCAAAAAAAAAAATTTAATCGAATTTGTTGATTATTTTTCTATTTGAGAGGTAACCGTGTACCGAATTATATTCATAAACAACTTTGGGCCTGTGCTTGGGGCTCAAGTGGGCCTCTGGTCAGTCCTAAGGTCGGCCCTAACAAAAGAAAAACAATTTTTTGTCATATTGCAGAGCAGATTGAGGGAAAAATTTTTGTCTATGGAAGTATGTGTCTTCTGAATAGACTAAGAAAATATACAGAGGGCGAGCACGGGCTGTCAGACGAGCAATTCTGGTTTCAAAAAGGGGGATCGGCAATTGAGGCCATTAAAAAAGTTATAGAGATTGCCGACAAGGCGCGGAAGCAAAAAATACGGGGTAACCGCTTCTGTGGTGTAACGACGATAGATATCAGAAATGCCTTTAATAGCGCAAGCTGGATCGAGATAGCCAAGGCGTTGCATGCAATGAGAGTCCCCGCTTTCCTCTGCAGAATGCTGAAAACCTACTTCGAGCGACGAGTAATAACGTACGTTACTAATGAAGGGAAAAAGACAGTAGACATTACAGTTGGAGTACCACATGAATCCATAGCAGGACCGACGCTGTGGAATGTCATGTATGACATAGGCTGCGGCTGAAACTGCCAAGATACGCTAAGACGATTGCTTTTGCCGACGACTTGATCTTCACGGTATCCGAAACATCGAAGATGGAGGCGAAGGTAGTTACGATGGAGACGGTAGAAACTGTCGAAAACTTGATGACAACGGCAAAGCTGAAGCTGGCCCACCAGAAAACCGAGATCGCAGAAATTTTAATAGTCATATGGACTCCGGGCCCATTTTAAGAAAAAACATAGAAGGGACCCGTACGTACCAGAATAGATGCGGCAAACAGAGTTGATGTTACGAAAAGATTGGAACGTATTTAAGTAAATATTGCGTTCACATTAGACTGTATTGGAAATTGCCCGTAGGACAATTTTGAAAAACCCGTCCGAAGTTACGGTGTAAAAAAATTCTCCTAACGCACAAAATTGACCTCCACATAGAGAAAAATGTTCTCCTCAATTTTGTCTACAACATAGCAAAAAACTATTTTTTGGGCTAGGGCCGGCCTAGGGCCTTAAGTAGAGGCCTTGGATACATACTTCCATAGACAAAAATGTTTCCCTCAATTTGCTCTGCAATATAGCAAAAAACATTTTTTTATGTTAGGGCCGACCTTAGGACCGACATGAGGCCCACTTGAGCCCTAAGCACAGGC
>CM055406.1:82073791-82092865 GCA_029228625.1 Pseudolycoriella hygida
GTCCCGACTTGGCACCGTGCGACTTTTATTTGTTTCCGAGTGTCAAGAATAAGTTGCGTGGGAAGCGATTTTTATCTGCGGAAGCTGCTGTCGAGGCATATGAACAAGAAGTGGCTCAAATCCCAACTTCTGAATGGACTCGATGTTTCGAAAACTGGCTTTTAAGGATGAAAAAGTGTATAGATTGTAATGGTGATTATTTTAAGAAGCACTAAAATCATTTTATAGCCGATTCCCGATATATGCGTATTTCGTTGGTGGCATCATTTTTTTTATTTCAGTTCAAGAAAAGAAAACTGTTATATCAGCTACATCATTAAACGTACGACTGTTCATGTAGAATTCAAATAGAAAAATTTAAAATCGTGGCACGCTAAAAGTGCCGATTTACAAGTGGGAAATAAAGTAGTGCAGTAATTCACACCTTAGGAAATAATAAGGGCCATTTAAATAGTGCGCACGCTTTTTTGATGGGAGGGGGTGTTTGAGAAAATCGTGCGCTCCATACAGTTTGAATTTTTTTTTCATATATTTTTGCGTGCAAGGGGGAGGGTGGTCTAAAATCCGTCTTTTTTAGCGTGCGCACTATTTGAATGACTCCTAACGACAAAAAGTGATCCTAAATAAGTTATTTCTGGGTCTAAAATCTGTGAGGAAATTGGCTTGTTTGACTCCACATAAAAGTCAAGTTTTATTTGCACTGCGTTTTTTCTAGTCCATGAATTAAATTTTTCATGTATGCAGAAGAGGTGGTGCAAAAATCCCATAAAATATATAACGTGCAATGTACTGAAGTTTTCCGAAATGTGCATTCTTAAAAGCAAACAAAAGTCTGCACCATTTGGAGTCTAAAAAAATACAATTTCAATTCAACTCAACTCAGTTCTATATATTTCAAGTAAAAATCAATTGCACATCCATTATGCAACATTTTTAAGAAAGACGAACATCATTAAAAAAAGATCAAGTAAAGAAAGAAACATTTGCTTCATTGGAATGTTTCATTCTTTAAAAAAAGAAAATATTAGATAATAGATATTTTTTATTGTCCAGTGCCATATATTATGCCGTAGTGCGATCTCATTTAGAATTTGCAAGTTGTGTTTGGGATGTACACATTTAATCAATAGAGATTGTTCAGAGGCAATTTGTTCTTTACGCAAACCGTGACCGATATGCTGATGATAACCAAGAAAGTTACCAATTACGTCCATATTTTGACAGATCTAACGAACTTAACTTGATTTGGTTACTTAGATGCCGTACAAATGCAGCAGTATTTTTTATACATGACGTATTAACTGGCAGAATAAATGTACAGTTCCTTCGTGACCCATATTCAACTATATGTTGGAACAAGATGCCTAAGAAATCCTTCGTTCTTACGTTTAAATGGAAGCAATAATGACTATGCCCGTTTTTCTTCTTTCAACTTTGCTTGTGAATTATTTAATATGGCAGCAAGGTATTGAAGGATTTTCGTCAAAGCGTTCTGCTGCTGGACAACTCAGTTTTCAAAGAATTTGGTAACCCTGACGCATAAATTTATTTTAGTGGATGATTTATATTTAATTTAATAATTTCGGATAAATTTGCGAAAACAGCTTCATTGAACCTATGGTTCTCTATCTAATCGTAACTTATTAGTCTTATCAAGTATTTACGACTCTGAAGTTATACTCCAAATCAGAACGATTTGTGCAAAAACTGCCAGTCAAGTCGACTGGTTGCCAATAACCACTTTTTTGCAGACGAGACGCTGGTCGTACATTTTGATTTTATTAAATTCGAGAACGTGACGATGAAGGCACCCACTCACGGACTTTTCTTTGGTTGATCTTGGATCTACCTGATGACATTTGGACACTGCCATTATATTGCTTTAATAATTTGACAAGAAAAATTTTTTGTGATATTTTCTTTTTTGACATTGTTCAAATTATTGTGTTTTAAGAATTGACAAGGCCTCACAGCCATTCTTTGTGATTTTTTTAATATATATTTTTCCTTTTTTGTATAATTGTAATGTTACTCTTTGACTTTTGTTATTTATGTATGATTGTTGTTTCTTATTACTTTTTAAGTATTTTTTGTAAATGTTTTTTTGTTTTTTAACGAGGACTATGTATTCATAGTTACTCTTTTTTTTCATTATGTCGGCTATTTAGTAGACAAAAAAATTATTATCACCATCATCATTAGAAGTACTGGGAGCGAAACTAGGAGTAGAATACTGGCACCTCCCAACAATGCCTTTCACCTGTAAGCCGTACGATGACGCTACACTCAACTTGACTTGATATGAACCGCCTCAATCAGCTTTGATTTTGAACCAACTCAATCTCTTAGTAGCAAGCAGACCTGTTAACCACTACGTTGTTTACTCGAATGCACAATGGAAATTCAGTTTTACTATTTCTCTATTCTAAAATTATTGTCTTAAGTTTTGACTGTCAGCAATTAACAATCCAAAAAATGAAAAATTTACCTAACCATCTTCAAGTAATCTATGATTTTTGTTGAAAACAGACTACGTATTCCATATAGTGCGATTATTTGAATTAACCAACTTGCTGGCCAAGCCGAAAAAATCGGTAAATATTGGTTGAAATGTTCGAAAATCGAGCTGTCACAACGCAATGGCCTAGCACAATCTCGATTTTCACAGGCAATATTTTTATAACAAAGTCTACTCAGCGATTTTGCCAACTTTCAACTTCTGCCTTTGACGATTTTTCGAAAGCCATCAAACTAGTTTTCGACGAACGGATGCTTAAAAATTTGCTAAGATAAGTCGTCATGTTGGCTACATATTCAACGTAAGCTTTCATTAAAGGATTTAAAAGAACGAAAGGTCGAAATCTTCTGACCCGGGCGATCGCGATTACCGCTCATAGATGGATCCACGCCTGGTTCGACGTTTCGTTTCGTCAATTTATTTCAATTTGTCCAATGACTCTGACTGTTGAAAAGAAGCAGTTTCTTATCAATTTGCAACAGAAAGGATTAAAAAACTGTGGTATAGCTTATCGACTATTAACTATCAAACAGTACAACAAACGATTTCAAAACAAATGAAGCAGGGCCAAAATTTATTTATTTTCAAGTACACAAAACCGAAAATTCAATGAAACGTCGAATGTCATGAATATTTTTCTGTGAGTTGCGGAAAACGTTAACACTTGTCTCAATTTTTATGTATAAATGTATGAAAATTGATTTTACCAGCGCTTATGTTTTCAAACAAATACGCAACACGCCCCACCATCTTACCTAGCTGTCAACCCCAGTTGATTTCTTATTATTTCTTGACTTTACAATTTGTTGAATATCAGAAAACCTAAAATTGCAGCCTTTATTACACATCTCGGCATATTTACGTATAACAAAATGAATCACATTCTTCAAGTCTCGGCTGAAATTATTTTCTATTAGCACAAAATAGAACGACGGAAAAAGAAATGTGACAAATATGGCAAAATTTGTGGTCCACAGAGTTGAAGAAGGTTGCAAAACCGTAAACCTATAGATTTGGATAAAAATTGCTATCACTCTTCAACTTTTAATTTCTTCATTTCGACTAATAAAGTCCATGAAAAGTGAAAACAAGCATATAATAACGATCCGGTATTTAAAGTGAAATATGGCTCAGTTCCGGTATATCTTACTGAGCGGATCCGATTAAATAAGGAGGTGCATCCTCACAACCTACGTAATGCGGATGATTTTCGTTTGAATAAATACAGAAAAATTAAAACGCAAAAAATGTTATGCTACGTCGGCCTTAAATTATTTAATAATTTACCAAGTGAAATTAAAAATGAAAAAAACTTAAATTTGTTTAACAAGAAAATTAACAATTATGTGTATGAGAACTTTAAAATAAGTGATGATTAAGGAAGTTAGTTTTGTCTTTTCTTACTGAGTACATTTTGTAGCTTTTGGTTTTCGTTAAAAAAGCTCTAGAAAAGATTAAAATTTAGAATTTACATTAATTTAAAAAAAAATGTTTGTTTGACAATAGCACTTGTGGCTTAAATAAACGAAATTATTATATTATTATATTTGAAAACATAAACGCTAGTTAGATAAATAGTTTTCCTCGTATATAAAGGGTCGTTCATAAAGTATGTCACGCAAAATCGTGAGAATCGTGCATTAGTATAAGAGTGGTGTCATTACATCCAAGTCCGAAACACAGCCTGGTACCAAAAAGTGATTTAATTGAAAGTAGTAGGCTGTAGCGAGTACCTCATGGCAAAATACTTATCAACTTGTAGGTATAATGTTTCTACTCTACATATGAAAAGACATGTTGTCTGTTTGAGATTAGGAAATATTCTACCTACTAGCGTCAGGCTGAGTACTTTGTCTTTTTGAGCCATACAAAAGATGGCAACCCAGTGCCAAAGTCTTGAGTATACAATATGACGGCATGCAAGGAATAGAAATACTATTTGAATTTAAAACTTTTGAAATCGGCGTAAAAAATGACGTCGATAATAAATTTAAGTTGGATTGAGGTACGATTTCACTTTTTGTGCCTGACGAAGCAAACAGCCACACACGAGCGTTGATGGTCGGGCGACAAAGGTCTACGAGTATTTATAAGAATTACAGAAAACCATTCCTTTGTAAATACTTAGAGGTTAGAGTTATTTAAAAATCAATGAAATTTAAAGAAAAATGTAAATTTCAGTTAAAGCTTTTCAAAAATTTCGCTTGACGCAACACGGGTCCAGACCCCCTCCCCCTGTAACGCTATGACCGACCTCCCCCCGGAGCGTGACATACTTTATGAACGAACCCTAATCCATAAAAATGACAATAGTTAACTTTTCTCGCAATACAATAGATGGTACAATAGATGGCAATGGTACAATAGATACTAGATTTTTTAGCAAAACGAACAAATCTCAAGATTGTTGGCATAAAATAAAACTCGTCACTGTATGTATGCTATTAGCACATTGAAGTGAGTCCACGCTATAAGTGTGTTAACACTGACGGCAAAGATGCGGCGTCGTCTCAAGTGGCAGAACCGTAAAAACCTGTGTATTGTTTTGGATAACATACAGATTCTTTCCAATTTTTTGATTATTATCACCAATTTGCAGATGTGATTTTACAATCAAATAGTTCATAAATATTTCATCACATGGCAGAAATTAATAGTAGAGAAAAAAGCATACACCTGACCTACATTTTAGCGGGTCGACCCACACCTGACCCACAGTTGCAGAAGTCACAGAAATCGTTTTCCTGTGCGTTCTAATACTGTGGGTCAGATGTGGGTCGACCCGCTAAAACTGTGGACTAAAACTTCACAATGAATTCAAAAATAAGTGAAAAGCGGTTTTCTTTAATTACAAAACCTTTTTAAAGAGTCAATGTATCGTGAAATAGCAAGCCGCGAATTCGTGTCATCTATCGACGCGTACCAAACAATTCATAGTAAAAAAATCTCAAAAAGAGTACGTGCGCTCTTGTCTTACCCCCTCTCCCATCGTACTTTTTCGTACGCTTTCCGACAACCACCTCTCCTCCCATAGGAGCGTACGTACTTTGTCAATGGTCCCTTACAACTAGGTCACTCATATGGGCCTCTTTTGTTTCCCAACATGTGCTTAATTTAAAGTCTGTTTATCTGTGTCTAGATCTTTAAAGAATTCAAACAATTTGTTAATTTTGATGTTTTTTGAATTGCTTTCTGTGGGGTAATGGTTCTCGAAGACTTGTTGTCGTCTCCTGGTTAACGCTGTTATGAGGTGTAGCGGTTATTCTTCGTTGTCGTTGCATCTGATCCATATCGATGCTCACTCGATTCCAGGGTTCAACTTCAACAGTCGCGGTTACAAATGAAGTTGCATACTTCACACCAGCTTATGAAATTTGAGGAATTTCACCTCATGAAAATCTGATTTCGGTTAGTTTAATATTATGTAACATAAATAATATAGTATGTACATACAAACTATCTTTGCTCATTTTCATTTCTCAATCCAAGATGCTCATGTAATTTAGTGCTAAATTATTAGACCCGTACGAAGAGCGAAGTTCTTCGAAAAGGGGTCTTATGCGTTTACCACGACGTTTGTAACCACCCCAATTTCGACCCGCGATAAGGGGGAGGGGGAGAACATCGAATATGGTCCTTAGATGACGAATCAACAATAAAAAAAATGTCCGTCCGTGCGTTTGTCCGTCACCGCGATAACTTGAGTAAAACTCAACCGATTTTCAAAAACTTTTCTTTCCCTGAAAGGTAATCGAAATATCTTTTATGTGATTGAATCTAAGCACTGTCGGCCCAAGGGCCGCCGAGCTAGGGCCGTTTAAGTGGTTTTTGGTCTTTTGTACATAACTCGAGTAAATCTTTTCCGATTTTCATAATTTTTTTTTGTTCGAAAGGTCTGGGCATGGCCGACAATTTATGGAAGAGATTTTTATAAATTTGAGTCCTTGGATTTAGTTAGGACACTAAAACCGTGTCTATGCTAGGGCCATACCTGTTTGTTGTACATAACTCGAGTAAATCTTTTCCGAATGTCATAATTGTTTTTTTAATCGACAGGTTTACAAAAGTCCAACAATTTTTAGAAGGAATTTTTTTGAGATTGGTGGGATCGCAGCTGGAAATAGTGTGTATCCTTGGAAATGTGCTCAAGCAAAGCTCAAACGATTTACGTTATGGGAAATCGCTTAACGATGGCAAATGACGAAAAATGGGAAATCGCTTCAAGATGGGAAATGACTAAAAATGGGAAATCGCTTCAAAGTAGGAAAAGACTAAAAAATGGGAAATCATTTCAGGATGGGAAATGACTAAAAAATGGGAAATCGCTTCAAGATGGAAAATGAAAAATGGGAAATCGCTCCAAGATGGGAAATGACTAAAAATAGGAAATCGCTTCAAAGTGGGAAAAATGACTAAAAAAGTGGGAAATCGCTTCAAAGTAGGAAAAGACTAAAAAATGGTAAATCGCTTCAGGATGGGAAATGACTAAAAAATGGGAAATCGCTTCAAGCTAGGAAGTGACTAAGAAATGGGAAATCGCTTCAAAGTGGGAAATTACTAAATTACTACTATTACTAAAAATGGGAAATCGCTTCAAAGTGGGAAATGACTAAAAATGGGAAATCAGGATGGGAAATGACTAAAATTTTCAAAAAAAACTCGCTCGCTCCGCTCGCGGATCATAAATTTTTCTTTGTAAAATTTCCATTGATATGTCGATATGTTGATATATTGATATGTTGACAAGTTCGTTAAAAAGTATTAAGAAAAATGTCGCTCGCTCCGTTCGCGATTCATAAATTTTTCTTCGTGAAATGTTGATTGATATGTCAAGGGTTTCATCAAAAAGTATGAAAAAATCTCGCTCGCAACATTTCAACATTTTGGTCATCGGGAAATAACTTTTGGCCACCGGGAAATCGCATTTTGATCACCAGTAAATCTCAATTTTTCACCAGGAAATCTCAATTTTTCACCAGGAAATCTCGATTCCTCAGTGGGAAATTTTATCGATTTTAGACGGATACCAGGAAAAATGGGGAATCGGATTTGGATACCGGGGAAAAAACATTATTTCCAGCTGCGCCTAGGATATTGCTTGGGCATTAAAAACGAGCTTCTGCCAGCGCTCTTCTTGTTTTTTGAACATAACTCGAGTAAATCTCTTCCGATTTTCAAATTTTTTCTTGATCGAAAGGTCTAGGATTGTTTCTTGTTTTATGGAAGAAATTTGTTTGATTAGAAACCCTTGGACTCAGTGAGGACCCTAAAACTGAGTTTCTACTAGGGCAGAACGTCTTTGCTTACATAAGTTAAATAAATCCTAACTGATTTTGTTGATTATTTTTCTATTTGAGAGGTAATCGAGTACCAAATTATATTCAACAACAAATTTGGACCCGGTGCCTGTGCTTAGGGCTGAAGTGGGCCTCAGGTCTGTCCTAAGGTCGGCCCTACAGAGAGGTACATTTCGATTTAAACAGTTTTAGTGTAATGTTCCCTTCGTATCTCCCCTGGCTCGACAGGGAGGAAGGAATCACTAACAATGAATTATTCAATGCAAAGAAATGAACGGAATAATCCTTATAATATTGAATGAATAAATACTGAATAGAATGATAGAAATAGCCTCTTGAGTTATTCACGCTTTACAAATAAATTTAGGTGTGATTCTAATAATTTGAATGGCTATAACTCTTTTAACAAACGACTCACGGTTATTCCTTCATGGATGATGCAACGCAGTGGCCCTTTTACTATGAATGATGACCAACGAGAATGAGAGTATGAGAATGAGAATGAGTGTATACAAATGAATTTTAATAGATGTCCCTACTGGCGTGAATAACTTAGCGCGCGAGTTGATTCGAATAATTTTATTGTGTATGATAATATGAATATGGAACGTGCGGTGGAACGCCGTCACGTTACATTAGGTTTGTTAGAGTTTTAAATGTCATTAACTTCAAATCACATTTCTTTTACATTGAGATACTTGGTTTACCCTTTCTTGCACATACATCTTATGTAATATAATGCGGCATTTAAAACTCTGACATATCAAACATATCTAAAAAGTGTTTAAATCCAAATATACCGATCTGTGAAACATTTTTGTCTATGGAAGTATGTGTCCGCGGCATTTCCTTATGGCCCTTGGTCGGTCCTAAGGTCTGCCCTTGACAAAAAAATGGTTTTTTCCTTTGTTGCAGAAAAAATTGACATGTACATTTTTTCTGTTTGGGGGTCAATTTTGTACTTTTAGAAGGCTTTTCTTCGGACGGGTTTTTCAATATTACCCTCTCGGCAATTTCCAATACAATTTAATGTGGACGTAATTTCATACACTTAAGAGTTAAGGCAATATTGACTTAAATACGTTCGAGTCTTTTCTTAACTCTATTTGCCACATCTATTCTGATACGTATGGGTCCCTTTATATGTTTAAAAAAAGGTATGGGTGTGCGGGATAAAATGAATAAACTGTGGTAGAACTAGGCCGAGTGAAAATACAATCAACAGTCCGGAGAAAAACAGGAAACGAGAAAGATCTATTGTACTTGACAATTTTATACAGTAAACTTTATACAGTAACTTTAAACGGGAAAGAGGAAAGATATATATAACTAACAACCATGCAAGGAAACTATTAACTTAACCTAAAATAAATTATACCGCCGATGATGCGACGAATGTACGGTATAAAGACTATTTCCATTGCACTATCAGGATTCCAGGAATATTCCTTTTTTTATTATATTTTTCTATGTGCTTTGTGTTACTTCTATTGTAAAACATTGCGATTAGCAAACCGAAAAACGAAGAGAAATGTGGTCTTTATTGAAAAAGTTTAAACATGTATTGTAAGTTAGAGGTTACGTTAGTCACTATGCAATGAATAGATACTTGGTAGAGTTGAAATTCTCCCACAAGCGTGGTAATAAGCCCTTCAACGAAGAGTTCAATTTTACCAAAAAAAACTACCGGCCAGTAATAACAAAAAAGTCGAAATGAACGACCTAAAATTAGACTTTACCGACATCCATCGTAGAACATTTTTATCTGATCGATTTCGTCTAACTTTCATACTTTGTAGGGGTCTCGGAAACGGCTCGATTGATTTTGCTGAAATTTTGAGTGTCATCATTATGATCATTGAAGCAGTAGGAGTACGCTTTTATTGTTAATTTTTATCATTACTATTTTTACAAGTGGTCTTACTTTATTGATTTGACTTGGCAAGTAGGGAAAAAGATGCATTAAAACCCTAGCGTTTTATTTTTACCTTAACGACAACATGGGAAGAAATAAAAAAAACAAAGAAACTAAAGACTAATACTGCAAAACAAGTTTAATTTATAACAAAGCTTGATCAATTTCAGAGCAGAGATTAGCGGGTTTGTTTAGAAATAATAATAACAACCAATGAAGGGTTAGGGGTTGGATCATTATTTACTAGTTTCGCTACTTTTTGAGACCCTTTCATTACCAGAAAGTTTTTACTATGCCAGTGGTAAGCTGTGCGACAATCCCAGTGCCAGCTATGAGATGTACTAGGAAGCGAAATTAGTAGAAGTAGAATACCGGCATATCTCCCAACAATGCCTTTCACCGGTAAGCCGTACGATGGCGCTACACTCAACTTCGCATGACTTGAACCGATTCAATCAGCTTAGTTTTATTTACAAATCTAACAATCGGAACAAATCCGTCTGCGGTTGAGTTTCGAACCAACGCATTGGCAACTCGATCTCATAGTAGCAAGCAGACGTGTTAACCACCAGGCTATCGAGTTGTTTAGAAATAGCAGTTTTTGAAAAACTCTTGCGATTGTATACGAATAGATTATGAAACCATTTTAACCTTTGCATCCCCGTGGAGCCTAGTTGCGCTATAGCGTAATGGTAGGCTGAAGACTATTTTGAGACACTTGTTTTGCATAACGTGCAACTTCTTTACGTGGCTATCACCGCAGGAGCCCTAGACCGGGCACGCATAGAGTAAACTAGATCGAAAAATGCTTGTGTAGATTGAAGGCTTATTCCTGGTGCTGAGCCAAGAACGCCTGTTGATTAAGGAATACAGTATCTTGATACATTTCTGTGCACGCTCGCATGAAAATTGTATGTGACCATTGAACAGCAGTTTAGAGTCCAGAATTACTTCAATATACTTGAACTTTGGTGGAGTCAAACTTGAACTTATTGGGAGGAAGGAACTTCTTTGCTCTGCGACGAGTGACAAAGATCGCCTCGGTTTTGCTATTATTGATCGTGATTTTCCATCTCCTGAAGAATGCAATAACTGATTCGACAGATTCTTTCAATTTCGCTGAGATTACTCTAGGTTTCACGTTGCTTTTCAAAATACCGGTATCATCAGCGAATTTTGCCAGTTCACATTGATTCGGGAGGACGAGATCCGATATGAAAACGTTGTATAAGGTGGGACTGAGGCAGCTACCTTGTGGATGTCAAAAACTTTAGATTTTCCATCGAACAAACAGACGAAAAGTCTGCGGTCACAGAGAAATGATTGTATTATTTTTATCAGAGTCATTGGGACGGACGGCGTAGTAGTGTACGTGACTGCCTTCCACGCAGAAAACCCGGGATCGATCCCCGAGATGTATAGGATTTTTCTGTGATTTACAGTTTAAGGATAGTCCCTAAGTTCACCCAAGCTTCATAAATTGGGTAGTTTCGTGGCTCGACTCCCGAAACGCACAATACAGAACACGAAAGAATTTGTGACGTCACTCACATATGAAAGAAGGTGTTAAGAAGGCCGCTACCTGCATAGCATTTGGAAAAGTAAAGGAACACACGAAATATGGCGCCAGACATTTTCAACTGAATTTGTGTATTCATGTGTTCGATACGAGGGGTGACGCACTTCTTTTATTCCATTTATTCTTTTATTCCATTTATTCTTTTATTCCATTTATTCCCAAAATTTTTGGACCCGTACGAAGTACGAAGGTCCCATACGTTTACTACAAATGCAGGGCTCCCACACATCCAATATTTAAAAAATTGTCCGTCTCCACTTTTTTTTCGAAACGGCTGCACCGCTCACCCTGAATTTTTTTTTTCGCTGAAAGGTACATATGTCCCATGGTTCAAGTTCAAAGATGAGCAAACTCGATCGGGTAGTTTCGGAAATATGGTCGAAAAGATGTCCAAAAACATGGTTTTTCGGGGGTAGGTGAGACTTTTTCTCAGATATCTCTAGAATTAAGGCAGTTAGAAAGCTACTTTTTGGGACAAAACTGTAGAGAACTAAATTTTAGCGAAGATGAGTTTCAGGGTTTTTCCCAGAAACGTCCCAATCCTGAGATTTAGCCACTTCTAGAATTGGAAGGGATGATTCATATATCAAGAACTATGATAGGTAGAAAGTTGCTTTCAAAGGCAAAGTTGTAAGGAATCAAATTTTAGCAAACACGTGTTTCAGGGTTTTCCCCAGAAACGGCCTAATCTCGAGATTTAGCCACTTCTAGAAATGGTAGGGATGATTCATGTATCAAGAACTATGACAGAAAGAAAGTTGCTCCGAAAGGCAAAGTTGTAGAGAAATAAATTTTAGCAAACACGTGTTTCAGGGTTTTCCCCAGAAACCTCCCAATCCCGAGATTAAGCCATTTCTAGAATTGGTAGGGATGAGTCATATCTTAAGAACTATGACAGATGGAAAGTTGCTTCCAAGTTGCTTCTTATTCAAGACCGCGATCCCATCCTCCGTGGATCGAACGATATAGCTACAACAGCCACCAATTGTAGCGAGCAAAAAGCTTCTAAGAAGAAAACAAAACGACCTAAGAGTAAAAGTAAAAAGGAGGTCAGATCGTCGACACCGGTCAACAGTACAGGCATCCAATCAGAGACTATACTGCATGCACCTACGATTCACAATTTAATTGACTCGTCAATCGAATCATGTATCACAGGGTTTGTTACACCTCCCACCGGTGCAATTCGTACCGCGGAAAGTCGAACGTATCTGTGGCTTAGTGGATTTCACCATCAGACGACGACGGCCCAAATCATCGATTTGGTCGCAGCTACGTTAGCTGTTAAAGGCCATGATATTATATGCAGAAGTTTAAAAAGCAGTCGTCGAACATACACAGATTTCGACAAAGTATCTTTTCGAGTTGGATTAAAATCATCAGATCTCAAAGATTCCTTGACTAAGGATATATGGCCTAAAGGTGTGATCTGTAAGTTGTTTAAATCAAAAAACTACAACAATCGACAACCAGTGATACTGGGCTAATTAACCAAAAAACTGACAACCAGTCTGACTGGGCTAAATATACTAACATTTTATTGAAAAATCATTTGAATATTTATTATCAGAATGTCCGTGGATTGCGCACTAAAACTCATGATTTTTATGTTAAAACTCTATCATGTAATCATGACATAATAGCGATAACCGAAACTAATCTTTGCTCGTCGATTAATGACGCTGAGTTGTTTGACACGGGTGATTATGTGGTTTACAGGAGCGACCGTTCTTCAGTAAATAGTTTGCATTCGTCAGGTGGCGGTGTACTGATTGCGGTACGTTCATTTTTGTCAAGTGAAAGAGTTGTAGTTCCGGGCACAGAAAACGTTGAAATGGTAATCGTTAAAATTAATGTGGGCGCTTCTCACTTGTATGTGTGTTGCATATATATCCCATCCGGGTCTGAGGTTGCGACTTATGATTCCTACTCTGAGGCGATCCTGAAATTTTTCCGTTTCGTCACCCTGGGTAGTAACGACGCAGTTTTTATCTTAGGAGATTTTAACATGCGGAAGGTGACTTGGTCTCCAGACCCGGATAAGCCGAGTGCTTTGTTGCCAGGAGTAATAAATTCTAGCGGGCATGCGAATTTGATTTACTCAATCTTGAGCTCAAATCTGTCGCAAGTCAGCGATATTCTGAATCCGCAAGGTAAGATTTTGGATCTGGCATTTTGCAGTGACCCTGATAATGTGTCGGTAAAGAAAAGTACGGACGCGCTCTCCCGGGTAGACTTTCCGTTTCATGAATCAATTGAGCTTCGTTTCACTATCGCCGACCACAAGGCAATTATATCCAACGAAAAGTCCTCATATTATGATTTCAATAATGCTGACTTCGATGCTATGTCTGATTATTTGTTGCGCATTGACTGGGAACATATTTTTTCAAATTGCGCAACAGTCAATGACTCCGTCGACAAATTCTATGAGTTTTTGTTAGCAGGACTTGAGCAATTTGTTCCGATTCTGTTTGTCAAATCGAACAATTATCCCGTTTGGTACACAAAATCCATTATTAACATTAAAAATAGGAGGAACAGAGCCCATAAAAAACTCAGTAAGTTAACGGATGAACAATCCAAAGCTAAACATAGAGCTAAGTTCGTTATTCTCAATAAAGAGTTCCAGAGAATGACCGCGACAAGTTATAGTCGTTATCTTGTCAGCGTTCAAAATGATTTAATAGAGAATCCGAAAAGGTTCTGGTCGTACGTCGATTCCAAGAGGAGAACGAAAGGTTATCCATCGACGATGTCATATAATGACGTAAAGGTTTCGGATCCCGAAGACATCTGCAACCTGTTCAGTGACTTCTTTCGGAGGGTTTATGCAGTTGATGATGATTCATCTGCCGTACAGCCTTTTGGCATAGACAAAGTAGCGGACGTTCACAGCTATGAACTGGTGAGACAGGAAGTCCTTCGAGCCTTGAAAAGAATTGATACCACCATAGGTTGTGGACCCGACAACATATCGCCTCTTCTTCTTAAAAAATGTGCAAATGTTCTTTCGGATCCTTTGCTGCACATATACAACTTGTCATTATACGCGGGTAAATTCCCTGATCGCTGGAAAATCTCCGAGCTAACTCCAATTCACAAGAGCGGTTCTAGGAGCGACGTTAGCAACTATCGAGGAGTGGCTATGCTGCCAACTATTGGAAAGCTTTTTGAATCTATTATTTGTGCTCGTCTAACTACTGATCTTAGCCGGGCATTAACGGATGTGCAACATGGATTTCGTAGACGCTCGACAACGACGAATCTTTTCGAATTCACCAACTACGCTCTGAACTTCATAGAATCGGGTTGGCAGGTTGATGCCGTTTACACTGACATCCGAAAAGCGTTCGATCGCGTAAATCACCGCTATCTTCTGCAAAAGTTGAGTGAATTGGGGGTGGGTTCGAATCTTTTGGATTGGATTAAGTCATACTTGCTAGATCGATCTCAGAGTGTTAAAGTTCAAGGTTGGAAGTCAGTCAGCTTTATGGTACCATCAGGACTGCCTCAGGGGAGTCATCTCGGGCCTTTACTCTTTATTCTGTTTATTAACGACGCAACGAAAATATTTCAGTTTGCTAAACTCGGCGTATTTGCCGACGACCTCAAGTTATATGTCAAAGTCGGTAGCGCGGTCGACGCTTTTCATCTACAAGAAGATATCAACTTGTTTTCTCAATGGTGTAAAAAGAACGGAATGGAATTGAGTATTGAAAAATGTAAAGTAATGTCGTTTCATAGGAAGTTGAAACCTCTTGTTTATGATTACACGATAGAAAATAGCGCTATTTCCAGGGTTAGTGAAATTTGTGACCTGGGAGTTATTTTCGATGAAAAACTAACATTCAATTCACATGTCGCTAAAATCGTCTCTAAAGCTTACTCCATGCTCGGTTTTCTGAAGAGAATTTGTTTCAATTTTCGAAATGTTAAGGCCTTGACTTCCATCTTCAACGCACACGTCCGTTCTCATCTTGAGTATGCTTCGGTTCTTTGGAATCCTAGCTACGCCGTCCATAGTGACGAAATTGAGTCAGTTCAGAAGCAGTTCGTCATTTATGCTCTCAGAAGGACCGTCAATAGGGATTCCAATCACAAACTTCCCCCTTACACTGACAGGTGTTCTTTATTAGGGCTGGAAACGTTAGCCAGACGTCGTGCTAACTCGAGCATATTTTTTCTATTCGATGTGCTTCGTAAGTATGTTGACGCCCCAGAGCTGGTTGAAATGTTGAATTCGATGAGGAAACCTCAAACGCACTCATATGTGTTGCGGGCCGTTAGGTTTTTCCGCATCGCATTCCATAGAACAAATTATGGATTGTCTAAACCGATCAACGCGGCTTCAAGACTGTTTAACAAAGTCAGCCATCTGTATGTCGACGGAGTGACGAGGAAAGCTTTTCGAGAAGCTGTTCGAGCACTCAGTGTCATCTGAGGGAAGGTGGGCTAACGCACCCGTGTCAAAGCTCTCTTCGCGTTACTTATTACTTATGACTTTAACTCTATAGTTGACTGCGTATTATGTCATGAATCTGTTTTACTTCGCAATGTATTCAGAATCTTAATCATAATTACTTATCATTTCATATTTGTTAATTTTATTGTGTTTTTATCAGTCAAGTTATTTTGTAACTATTTGGTAAATAAAGTGTTTCAAATCAAATCAAAACCAATAGCAAAGTTGTAGAAAATTAAATTTAAGAGAACACGCGTTTCAAGGTTTTCCCCAGAAACGTCCCAATCCCGAGATTTAGCCACTTCTTGAATTGGTTTCAATACCAGTATTAGATTAAGAATTGAGACTTATATGAGATTGTTACCATACGCTAAATAAATAATAAATCAGATTCATTGGAAATTTCAGAGTCAGTAGTTTATGTAGAGGTTCATCATTTTTGATTTCGATTTTTAGAAACACGACAACGAATAGAGAATATTGAGCGGCCGAGATACGAGCTCGTTGTAAACAATAGTGCCTGTCGAATTTGCTCTAATATTCTTCCACAAACGATGTGTCCATCTTTAATGAAGCCAATGTCCGGATATCTTGCTTGAGCATTTTAATGTTGCTGCCTTGAGATCAGTACCGGGAAAGTGGACTGATACAAAAACTATTTCACCAAAGGGGGTTGCTACGCTGATAGCCACATTTTCAATCACTGAGGTTTGAATAGGAGGAATATGCTTGTGCTTCATACTGCCCTTAACCGCGATCCCAACACCACCACGATCTTTACCGTGCCTATCGACCCGATAAAATAAATAACCAGGTAGAGAAAATTTATCAGATTCCTTCAGCCAAGTCTCACTGAAACAAGCAATATATATTTTTTTTTGGGTGAGGTTATCATTAATTTTGGTATGATACTTTGGCAATCGACGCTTAGTTTTTTAATTTTACTTACTATTACAGTTTTGTTAGTCATTGTGGAAATACGTTGAGTATTTGAGGGCGATACCAGTGACGGCCTCAATTTGTTTGTTTGTTTGTTTAATTATGATTTCAATGGAGGCAGCTAGGCCTATACAAAAATCTCTATAAAATTATCTATCTTATAAACAAAATTGTAGAGCTAAGAGAAAGTAAAAAAAATAGGCTAGGTGTCTTTTCAAAGCTGACTTAAAGCGACTTAAGCTATCTATGCATTTTATATACGATGGAATTTGGTTGTATAGGGAAGTGCCCTTAAATATCATGTTTCTAAGTCCAAAGTTTGATGAGATAACCAGTTTTCTAATCTGGTGTCGACTTCTCGTAGGGTAATTATGTAGGTCGATTCCATGGGTCAGGTGGAAGGAGTTTTTTATTAAACCATGCTTAACTTTGTAGATGAAGAGTAGTAGGTTGAATGAGATAACCAGACGTAACATTGGTAGAGCTTCGGAATCGGAGTACCGTTCAACCTTTCCTAAATATAAGTCTGAGAATACGGTTGTTAAGTATATTTATGCCCTCGAGTAAGTATTGTGATGCATTACTCCATATAACGTTCAGATAGGATATGTGCGAGTGACCGAAAGCGAAGTACAACTCAATGAGGGTTTTTATGTTTACAGTGTTTCTGATCCTCCTTATTACACCACAAAGTCTACTCAATTTCGACTTTACAAATTGTACATTGAGATTCCAAGTGAGTTTGGAGTCAATTATCAGACCTAGGTAAACGTATCTGTCACTTGGTTGATGATTTGTCCGTTACCCGACAGTGCGAAGCTGCCTTTGCCGAATATAATAAATGCAGATTTTCGGCATTCATTACAAAGCGGTTTGATCGAAGATAATTCTGGATCAAGAGGAGGTCTTCTTCCATCGCTTGTTTTAGTTGGTCGTTGGTCACTGTATCGTCTGCGAATAGCTGTATCTGTCCAGAGAGCGGGAGCGAGAAAATGTCATCATCATCATCATCATCATCAAACTTTATAGACCGTTAGTACCTTTCGGTGTGAGGTCTTTCTGTCGCAACCCCAGATTGGTGAACTATCGTCCTCCATGCCCTCCTATCGCCCGCCAAGGAGATGGTTTGTTCGCCCAGAGAAAGTCCCCTAACTTCTAAATCTTATTTAATTGAATCGATAAACCTTCTCCTTGGTCTACCCCTTGGCCTAACCCCCGGGACCTGTGCATCCAAGATCCTTTTCGGTAGCCTGTTATAACCCATCCTTTGAACGTGCCCGAACCAGCGCAGACGACTGGCCCTTGCCGCCTCTTCCACTGACGAAATCCCTAAATTTTCCCTAATGTCGCCGTTCCTTATATGATTATCCCACTGCTCCCTCCTATTAACCTTCGCTATATTCCTAAGAACCCTCATATCAGAAACCTCCAGGTCATGCACGAGATATCCGCAGTCAACCCAACTCTCACTACCATACAGAATCGTCGGCCGGAATATTGACCTGTGAATAGCTAACTTTGTTCCGCTACTTAATTCCCTTTTGTTGAACACGTGCGACCTCAACTGACTGGCCACCGCGTTTCCCATTTTCCTCCTTTCCTCAAATTCCCTAACTAACTTGCCATCCTCTGAAAAAATGGTTCCTAAGTACTTGAATTCAGAAACCTGCTCCAGCTCCTCCCCATTTAAATTGCAAGCTATCTCCTTCCGAGCTTTGCCGACATGCATAACCTTAGTTTTCCCTACACTTACCTTCATCCCATACTCCTCACATGCAGCATGTAGGCAGTCAATCCCACCCTGCAACTCCGTGGTACTATCTGCCAACAGAATCAAGTCATCCGCGTAGGCCAGGATTTTCATTATTACCTCACCCACCTCGACATTTCCCTGCAAGTTTGCCTGCTTGATGATTTTGTCCATGAAAATGATGAACAGAAGCGGGGAAAGACAACAACCCTGACGAACGCCCTCTTTAACCTCGAAAGACTCGCTAATTTCGCCATCTATTCTCACCGCGGCCCTGCTTTCTGAGTAAATACTCTTAATGGCACGCAGTAAACCCCCATTGATACCGTACTCGCTAAGAAGCCCGAATAGCTTCTGCCTTGGTACCCGGTCGAATGCCTTCTCCAAGTCGATGAAGCATAAGTATAAGTCCCTGTTCTTTTCATAAAGCTTTTCGATAGTCTGTCTGAGGCAGAAAATCTGATCCTGACATCCCCTCAGAGGCCTGAAACCACCCTGAAACTCATCTAGTACACCTTCCACTATGTTCCTAACCCGGCCAACAAGTACACCCGTGTACACCTTACCTACCACGCTCAAGAGCGATATCCCCCTGTAGTTACTGCAAACCT
>CM055406.1:82097261-82113970 GCA_029228625.1 Pseudolycoriella hygida
AATTTCCGGCAAAAAAAAATTTCAGTGAAAAAAAATTTCCGGCGAAAAAAATTTTCAGCGAAAAAAAATTCGGCGAAAATAGTTTTCATCGAAAAAAAAAATTTTACTCGTTGTCCCACCGAAAACTTGTCATTACATGTATATGTGCACCCCACGGAAATTATTCATTACATGTTATTCATTACATGCTATTCATTACATTTGGCTCCCACCGGAAACTTCTCATTACATGTATATCTGCATGTAATGACGCGTTTTCGGTTGGGACACCGAGTAAAACAGGATACAGTGGGGGATGCTTAATAAGTCATCCATTCTGGATAATTTCGTGACACTCGCAAGCTCATTAGTGTATTTTTAAGCAAATCGCTTCAAAAACTGTTTTTTGACTCTTGTAGTTGTATCCCGAGCCAAAGGTTTTTGACACTCGTCAAAAAACAGTTTTCAAAGCTTTTTGCTTAAAAACATCCTCTTGAGTTTGGCTCATTTCACAAAATTAATCCCTCATGTAATGACTTATTTCCGCATTCCCCACTGTAATCTACTATTAGCGAAAAAAAAAATTCGTCGAAAAAAATTTCAGCGAAAAAAAAATTCCGGCGAAAAAAATTTTCTTTGACACGAAACATCTACATCATCAACAAAAAAAAAAAAACTAAAAAAAAATTAAGTTTCCACCTAAATCCGTCCCATACCAACGTCGGCCATTTTGTTGATCACCCTGACACACTGCACACCCAACCCAACAACTTTTCCTTTGACACCAAACATCTATCTCCAACCAAAAAAAATTAAAAAACAATTATTTTCCCCCTAAGTCCGTCCTATACCATCGTCGGCCATTTTGTTGGTCACCCTGACACACTACACACCCAACCCATCAACTTTTCCTTTGACACCAAGCATCTATCTCCATCCTAACACAGTCCAAAAATTTTGCTCACACACAAACACAACATTCTTTTATATGGGCTTTATATGGCGCCTTCTAAGAGCCCTGGCGCCCAAACGAGGCCGATATCCCCCTTTTTTAAATCTCATATGGCGAAGAATGCCCACCCGAAGGTCCCTGCAAAATTTCAAGAAAAGCCAAAACGAGCCAAAAAAGTCGGTTTTCATACAAATTGCTCTGGAACTAACTAACCCACTAACTAACTAACTAACGTAGGATGTTTCCATTAACTTTGTATGGAAAATGACGATTTTCTAAAGGTCATATCTTCGGATCCACTGAACCGATTTTAATAAGTAAATAGTTGTTTGGATCACAAGGGATGAAAGTATAAAAATTTAACCCTGTGCGAGAGTTGCTGCCCGCGCTAAAGGCAAGGGCTGCGTCGCACAGGTTGAACTTTTATACGCCATTCCTTGTGATTCACGTAATTTTTCATCACGAGAACCGCGGAAATCGTAATTTTTCACTTCCCAAACTCAAATTTTCAACACAACGAAATTGCTGATGCAATCATTATATTGTTTACATCAGTTACTTTCGGCTCTCTTTTAAGAACCGAAAATACTTTCGGCCCTCTTTAGAGAACCGAAAATATTTTCGCATCTCTTGGCTTATTGAGGTCTGCATTTTTTTTTTTCATTTTCGGCTCCCATTTGGGAAGTGAAAATTACGATTTTCGTGGTTCGAGGGGGGTACGACGCGACGCAAGGGAAAACATGTGAAGGGACCCGTACGTATCAGAATAGATGTGGCAACAGAGTTGATGTTACGAATAGACTCGAACGTATCTAAGTCAATGTTGCCTTAACTCTTAAGTCCACATTAAAATATATTGGAAATTGCCGATAGGGCAATATTGAAAAACCCGTCCGAAGAAACGATGTAAAAAAAAAATTCCGAAAGCACAAAATTGATCTCCAAATAGACACAAATGTTCGCCTCAATTTTCTCTACAACATAGCAAAAAACAATTTTTTTGTTAAGGGGCGACTTTAGGACCGACCTAGGGCCATAAGGAAATGCCTCTGACACATACTTCCACAGACAAAAATGTTTCCCCCAATCTGCTCTGCAATATGACAAAAAAATGTTTTTTTGATTAGGGCCGACCTTAGGACCGACCAGAGGCTCACTTGAGCCCCAAGCACGTTAGGCCTAATTTCAGGGTCCTGGCTGAGTCAAAGGCCATCTTATGAAAAAACTTTCTTCCATAAAATGTGAGAAATTCCTAGACCTTTCGATTAAAAATTTTTTTTCGAAAATCCGAAGAGATTTATACTCGAGTTATGTACAAAAAAATGTAGGGCCTCAACAGAGACTCGACTTTAGTGTCCTAGCTAAGTCCAAGGGCTCAAAATCAAAAAAGTTTCTTCTACAAATTGTCGGCCATGCCCAGAACTTTCAAAGAAAGAAAAAGTTTGTGACAATCGGAACAGATTAACTCGAGTTATGTACAAAAAACACGTGTGGCCCTAGCATAGAATAGTTTTTAGTGCCGTCCAAGGACTCAAATTAAAAAAAATTTTCTTCCATAAATTGTCGGCCATGTCCACGTCTTTCAAACAAAAAGAAATTTATGAAAATCGGAAAAGATTTACTCTAGTTATTTACAAAAGACCAAAAGACAAAAACCACGGCCCTTCAATCCCATAAAAGATTTTTTGATTACATTTCAGGGAAAAAAAAAGTTTTTGAAAATCGGTTGAGTTTTACTCGAGTTATCGTATTGACGGACGGACGGACATTTTTTTTATTGTTGAGTGTTCCGGGTTGAAATTCGACTGGTAACAAACGTCTTGGTAAACGCAATAGACCCCTTTTCGAAGCACTGCGTTCTTCATACGGGTCTAAAAATCATCGAAAATTTTACTTAATTTTATCGAAAATTGGTACAATTTTAGCCTAGGTATCTTCAAGACTCATCAAATTACAGAGATTTTGAGGAAATTAAAAGTGAAAGAACGAAAACGTTTACGAAGTAGCTGAAATAATGCTCAAATTAAAAGTGTTACTATTCCATCAAAGAGTAGTAGTTGGAAACCAGAAGTCAATGTGAAGACTTCGTAAGAAACTCATTTACGTAAAATTAACCGTTTTGACGAACAGAAAAATGCGTTATATTAATTATTTCTAAAATGTAGATAAATGCACATTAAAATCTGTGTATGAAGCGTTTGGTGCAATTTTAATTGAAGATAAAGCACAGGCGGCAAGCACTGATAAATAAAATTTCTTTGTAGAATACGCTGAATTTTGAAAGTGGTAATGGGTAACAATAAGTAAATTCCAAATTTTGAAAAACTACGAAAATTGTTTAAACAAGCATTTCCCAGTTTATATACAGAAACGTTTAATGTACGCACGCATTAGTAAAAAATGGGAAATAAAAAAAATTGAATGAAATGTAAGATTCAAAACGAACGAAGAGTTTAAAATTCGCGCATTTTTTGTTTGAGCATGAGCACCGTTTACTAGGGTGGATATTAGGTGAATAAAGTACGAGTAGTTTAGTGAAGCTAGTGTTCCGCAGTAACTCACTTTTAAATCACACGAAACTGAAAAAACTGAATGTGTTTTGATTTGAAACTAATGATTGACAGCTGAAATGAACGAAAATAAAAAGTGAATTAGCATACTCGTTTTTCTTTTATTCAGTTCTGAGGTCGAACTTTTATCTAGTGAAAATTCAATGAAATTTACTGAAACCGAAAACCCGGTTTCCAAAACCAGTTATTCGATTTGAAAACCGAAAGCCCGTTAGCGAAAACCAGTCCGGTTTAACATTCCGAAGTGAGACCTAGTAAATATTGCTTGAAAGAAATAAAGATAATTTTGAACAATAAATATTTCAGTCTCTTTGGATTACGCATTGCAGTAAATTTGTGTGTTCGTGCTTGGTTTGAATTTTACTTTTTTCTTATGTATTTACTAAACTAAATTAATGTTTAGCAGAATTTACTGGAGTAAAAGAAAATTATCTACGTTAATCGATTGGAAAACTAGGAAAAAACCGCACCAAATTAACCCCGATAAGCGTTTATTCATTTGAATAAATAAATTGTATCTAATCTATTCTAGTAAATTTTAATAAAAATTCAGTTGGTATGTGATGAAAATGTTTACATAGTACTATGGTTGCGATATGGTCAAAAACGAAATCCACAGAAAATTATACAATTCGAGATTATATTTGGCGTTATGGGGCTTATATGTTAAAATGTCTTTCATACCATTCATTATTCGTGATGGAATCTAGAGAGAGAAAACGATGGAACGAGATAAGACTTCTAAGTGATTGATGACAAAAACAGGCAAGAACTTTTTGTGGATATACACAGTTGAGTTTTTGAGTTCAAAAGCAGTTTTCATTTTCGTACTGCACACCGTAATAGCACCAAAGAAAAGTACCCTAGAGAAATTATTTCGATAAGGAATTTGCTTTTTTTTCTGAACGTCGTTTTATTCGAAAATATGTGAGTATCGTGACTGCTTTGATATTATTGCTTTCTACTAGATTAATATTCTTTTTAGACTACACAAGTATGCATGTTTATAGCTTTATTGCGTAAGGAACGATATTTTTATGACAGAAAGGGCATATTAAGGTTAATGATAACATGATGGGTACGATAAGTAGATATTTGTTATTCGTTCAATGGCAAGAGCTGAACTACTACTATAGAGTTTATTAATAGAACTTCGATCAATAATTTCTGCTGTTGTGTTCTTTTAAAATTGCTTCACTTCACGCCTTAAAAGCTACCAGCTGGTTTCGCTATCAGATATTTTAGACATCAAACGGAGGTGTAGTCAAGTCGACAAAGTCTCATATAAAAAGGCACACAAAGCTTGTACTGGTTGTCCCTTTCCAACAACTTACATGTGTGTTTGTAAATCAAAAACAGTAAGCAAAACATAACCAAAGACTCAGAATAGATGTGGCAAACAGAATGAATGTTACAAAAAGACTCGAACGTATCTAAATATACAAATAAGCAAACAATCCAACGTTTTATGTTCTTTTATAACTGTAAGAGTTTTACAGATCCATAGAAATTACCCAAGGTAATGTCAAAGACCCTAATAAAGTACGTCTCTGACCATTCAAATCTAGAAAAGATTATATCCAAGGATTGGGCTATTTTCTCCTAAAGCCCTCAAGCACATTTATTCTCTACAACTTTGCCTTTGGAAGCAACTTTGTACCTCTCATAGTTTTAGAGATATGGGTCATCCCACCCAATTCTAGAAGTAGTCATATTCCAGGATTGTGCCATTCTTATCCAAAACCCTGAGACACGTGTTCGCTTAAATTTAATTCTCTACAACTTTGTCTTTGGAACCAACTTTCTAACTCTCATAGTTGCGGAGATTAGGGTCATCCTGCCGTATTATGGAAATGGCCATATACCAGGATTGTGGCATATTTCCCCAAAACCCTGAAACACGTGTTCGACAAAATTTTATTTTCTATAACTTCGCCTTTGGAACCAACTTTCTAACTCTCATAGTTCTGGATATTTGGGTCATCCTGCCCAAATATAGAAGTGACCATATACCACAATTGGGTCATATTTCACCAAAACCCTGAAACACGTGTTCCCTTAAATTTAATTCTCTACAACTTCAACTTTGACAGTAAATCTCCATATTGCATACATAGGGAAATATAGACGAAAAACTATTTTCGTACATGGCTAAGAAGCACAATTTCGTCCATTCCATTGGTCCCAGTGCCCAGACCCCTGACCCGATTCCCACAATAAATTTTTCCCCGCTTGGTGATATCAAATGGCCAATTCCATCGTGCCCCATGTTACACTTATTTTGGTGTATACTCACGTAATTAGAAATGTATACTCAGCGTACACTTGAAAATGTAAATGTGCCCACGTAACATTCTTTTTGTAGTATACATAGGTGTACATTCGGTTAAATATACTATGGAATTAGCCAAATACTTTCATTTTACACCAAAATGAGCAATTTCCGTGCTATACTTGCTGAGATATTTGCAAAAAAGTTTCACCGACGCTCGAAAATTTCATGTCCGACCTCCACTTCTTCAACCATATCTCCGGAACTACTTGGCCGATTCTGCTCATCTTCGAACTTGAATCGTGGGAGGTATGTATCTTTCAGGGGAAAAAGGATACATATCTGTTTAGGACTAACATTGTAAGTTCTCTAATTTAGTGCAATATCTTTGAAATTGAGTTTATAAATATTATCTTTGTAACTTACAGGGCTGAAGATGTTACAATAAAGTAACGAAACGTCCGGTTATTGCAAACCGTTCTTTTATTTTGATCGAGAAGCTAACGAATACGTCATCTTCAATTCATTAAATAACATTTTACTGCATATTGCACATTTTACATTATTACATGTGTGATAAATAACGGGTAGTTCCCAAGTTTTATTATTTTTCACAAGATTGGTAAACGCAGAATTTACAAGTTATAGTATTTTAACGTGTACGCACACAGTACGTTGAGTATACGCTGCAGGTTCATTGCTATGTAGATGCAATTTAACATGCTAGGCAGTAATGATGCGACCTACGTAATGAGCCATTATGGTCCAGTTCATCCAGAATGAGCCCTTCTTATTTTTATCAAGAAAAAAACTATTTCCATACCGCGATTTGAACCTGGCACATTCACAGCTGCGTCTTGTACGCTAACCATTATCTCACGGATTCATGTAACGAACAACGATTAGAAATCAAACACTTAGTTGTAAGGGTAAAACAAGGCTACACGATTGAAAAAGTTCATATGTCGTTGATTTTGCTTAGAACCTAAACAAAATAATTAAATTTTGCCCAAACGGATTTTGGTCATACATAATGGTAGTGTGTCGTGCGTGATCACAGGATTCCTGTAAAGTACTTAGTTTCTCAATTGGACTAATATATCCCGAGAAATAAGGCTTTGGAAACATGATGTCATCAATTTGTAAAACACAACACAAAAAAATGTAAAAAAAAAACTAGGATTTGAACCGAAAATTCTGGAAAAAATGAGTTTATAACGCCGCAGCATTGCTCACTGAGCTATATAGACCGTTGATGCCTTGCGTTATTATCACATCGACAAAGAAATAACAAAATGAACGCAGCACATTGCTCTACGATAGTTCATTCGATATTTAGCCTACTCTAAGAACTCAAATAGTGTACGCTGTATTTCAGGAATTATTTTTTTTTTTGTTTTCAAAATGTTTAATGTTTAATTGTTTGTTTCAACGACCGAGTGCTACTACGTTAAAGCATAGTACAAGTGAGGTCATGTAAACAGCCTGTAACACAAGGATGAGTACACAATCTCGCCTTCGGCTCAATTTTGCAAACTTCGCCCTTATGTTACCGGCTGTTTACATGACCTCGATTGTAATATACTATTTCGCAAAATTTCTACATATTTCATAAGATTTTTTTTGACAAGAACACGGGTTGGTCATAAAATATTCGACTGAACATTTCTCAAGATTTTGGCGTATGTTGTTAGTGTTATTTTACATTGTTAGCCGCAAGACAAAAGTTAGCGGGGAGGACCGAATCTTGTGAAAAAACTTGGGCTATCTTACCTTCATTAAAAATGTTGTTTCGTTAATTTTCGTTCACATTTTCATAGCAGCACCGCTAATACAACAATAATTATCGGATATTGACGTTTGTTATTGTTGTCATATCATATGGCGTAGAATGCCCACCCGAAGGTCCCTGCAAAATTTCAAGAAAAGCCAAAACGAGCCAAAAAAGTCGGTTTTCATACAAATTGCTCTGGAACTAACTAACCCACTAACTAACTAACTAACGTAGGATGTTTCCATTAACTTTGTATGGAAAATGACGATTTTCTAAAGGTCATATCTTCGGATCCACTGAACCGATTTTAATAAGTAAATAGTTGTTTGGATCACAAGGGATGAAAGTATAAAAATTTAACCCTGTGCGAGAGTTGCTGCCCGCGCTAAAGGCAAGGGCTGCGTCGCACAGGTTGAACTTTTATACGCCATTCCTTGTGATTCACGTAATTTTTCATCACGAGAACCGCGGAAATCGTAATTTTTCACTTCCCAAACTCAAATTTTCAACACAACGAAATTGCTGATGCAATCATTATATTGTTTACATCAGTTACTTTCGGCTCTCTTTTAAGAACCGAAAATACTTTCGGCCCTCTTTAGAGAACCGAAAATATTTTCGCATCTCTTGGCTTATTGAGGTCTGCATTTTTTTTTTTCATTTTCGGCTCCCATTTGGGAAGTGAAAATTACGATTTTCGTGGTTCGAGGGGGGTACGACGCGACGCAAGGGAAAACATGTGAAGGGACCCGTACGTATCAGAATAGATGTGGCAACAGAGTTGATGTTACGAATAGACTCGAACGTATCTAAGTCAATGTTGCCTTAACTCTTAAGTCCACATTAAAATATATTGGAAATTGCCGATAGGGCAATATTGAAAAACCCGTCCGAAGAAACGATGTAAAAAAAAAATTCCGAAAGCACAAAATTGATCTCCAAATAGACACAAATGTTCGCCTCAATTTTCTCTACAACATAGCAAAAAACAATTTTTTTGTTAAGGGGCGACTTTAGGACCGACCTAGGGCCATAAGGAAATGCCTCTGACACATACTTCCACAGACAAAAATGTTTCCCCCAATCTGCTCTGCAATATGACAAAAAAATGTTTTTTTGATTAGGGCCGACAGCTGCGTCTTGTACGCTAACCATTATCTCACGGATTCATGTAACGAACAACGATTAGAAATCAAACACTTAGTTGTAAGGGTAAAACAAGGCTACACGATTGAAAAAGTTCATATGTCGTTGATTTTGCTTAGAACCTAAACAAAATAATTAAATTTTGCCCAAACGGATTTTGGTCATACATAATGGTAGTGTGTCGTGCGTGATCACAGGATTCCTGTAAAGTACTTAGTTTCTCAATTGGACTAATATATCCCGAGAAATAAGGCTTTGGAAACATGATGTCATCAATTTGTAAAACACAACACAAAAAAATGTAAAAAAAAAACTAGGATTTGAACCGAAAATTCTGGAAAAAATGAGTTTATAACGCCGCAGCATTGCTCACTGAGCTATATAGACCGTTGATGCCTTGCGTTATTATCACATCGACAAAGAAATAACAAAATGAACGCAGCACATTGCTCTACGATAGTTCATTCGATATTTAGCCTACTCTAAGAACTCAAATAGTGTACGCTGTATTTCAGGAATTATTTTTTTTTTTTTGTTTTCAAAATGTTTAATGTTTAATTGTTTGTTTCAACGACCGAGTGCTACTACGTTAAAGCATAGTACAAGTGAGGTCATGTAAACAGCCTGTAACACAAGGATGAGTACACAATCTCGCCTTCGGCTCAATTTTGCAAACTTCGCCCTTATGTTACCGTCTGTTTACATGACCTCGATTGTAATATACTATTTCGCAAAATTTCTGATAGAACATATTTCATAAGATTTTTTTTGACAAGAACACGGGTTGGTCATAAAATATTCGACTGAACATTTCTCAAGATTTTGGCGTATGTTGTTAGTGTTATTTTACATTGTTAGCCGCAAGACAAAAGTTAGCGGGGAGGACCGAATCTTGTGAAAAAACTTGGGCTATCTTACCTTCATTAAAAATGTTGTTTCGTTAATTTTCGTTCACATTTTCATAGCAGCACCGCTAATACAACAATAATTATCGGATATTGACGTTTGTTATTGTTGTCATATTATTACAACTCCATTTTCTATTTTATGTTAATTTGAGAAATAAAGTAATGCGGTGCGCAATTCGTTGCTTCGTGAAACTGAACAGGTCATATTCCGGTTTTATGTTTTGTTCACCGAGGCGTTATGCCGCAAAAGCATGCAAAACGGTAGCGGCTATACGAATTCATATTGCGTTATTGGAAAACTTAGAAATTTTGTGTTTTTAAAATCGCAAAACTTTATTGAGACCTAACCGATCGTACCTCTTACAGCACGTCTTGAAAAACGAGAACAATCTTTAATAAATTAAATTTCTCTCTTCAAAGGAATTTTCTACGACCTGTATCTGTACCTCATTAGCTAAACGCTGCCACTTTTGAACGGCCTGTTAGTGCTGCATGTTTCGGTGCAATGGGATCGCTGTCAACTTCTGAAATGTTGGCGGTCGCAATTCGTACAATTCCGCTACCTCTACCTCTTTTGACATTTCCATTCATTTTTTCACTCAACCAACAAGCAAAATTACTTTTTTGTTAATAAAAATGACAACTTAAAATGTAAACAACAGGTTTGGATTTTTTTTTCTACAAACTCACATCGACTGGGGGAGAACTTATAGCGATATTCAAAGCGGCAAAAAATTTGAATTTTTTTTATTCAATTTTTATTTAATTAACAATTTAAATTTAATTTTTTAAAGTTTGTATTACTCAATACAGTTACTACTATATGTTACATTGGATAAATGCTTTGAATCAATAGCCCAAATGAATTCCTTCTGAGAAGTGGAATTTGTGATTGTTTTGACTGATTGTATCGTATGTGCTTGTATTAAAGGATGAGCGCTTAATTGATTGATTGAAGCTTTTTGGTATATAAAAATGTACAAACAATTGCAGGGAAATATTTAATTTCAAAGATTCACATGCATTAGGCTGCAGGGGGTTTACAAGTTGCAGACTTGTTGCCTTTAGTTTGCCTTAAAGATACGCACTTAGAACGAAATGTTTTGTGGTAAAGAATTTTGGGCTTTTGGACTCAGCCAGGGCCCTGAAACTGAGTCTCTACCAGGATCCAACGTGCTTTTTCTACATAAATCGGGTAAATCTTATACGATTTTCAAAATCTTCTTTTTTCCTGAAAGATAATCAGAAAGTTGATTACGGGATTAAATTTGGGCAAAATCGGTTGAAAACTTTCGAAGTTACGGTCGAAAAAGTGGTCAAAACGTGGTTTTTTGAATGTTGGTGGAAGTTCGAAATCACTTCGAAATTAGAACGGAAATCGCTCTTCAAGGTTATCTCACTTTATTGTTTGCATTTCTTTATTGACGTTACGTTACAAGATAAATGAACATATGTGGCTACTGGCGACTGTGGGGGATTTTCGGCTGAGATGTCGGAAATTTTACTTTTTAAGAGTAATGAGGCAATGGATGCCTCCTATCTAAAACTAAGCTCGGCGCCTCAAGACCTGTACTCTTGATCAAAACATCTCTTTCAGAACTTTCAGTACAAGTTACTAATATTTCGTATGTACTTTGAAAAATCATTTCCCGAAATATCAACAATTTTAAGGGGAAATGAATTTTCACAAAAATAGTTGGCCTCATATTAACTTTAAATCCAAAATTTTCAAGCCTACCTAAACTACTCTTCTTTTTTTTTTTGTCATAGTTTGTGCGCTTTTTGATCAATGTATCTACCTACACAATTACTGGATGTCCTTTATGGATGACCCAAAACATATTAACCTCCCTATAGCGTAGAATAACCAAACGTCCAAAAGCAAAACAGCTACTCACTAGAATAACTAAAACAACAGCTTTTGTGAAAGAGCCGATGCGATGAACTGTCACAAACAAACTAACCTTTCTTCTGATTTTGGTTTGCGGCATTTGGTTATTTTACGCTTATTTCACTTTATCAACGACAGAAATTCAATATTGACCTGAGAAAATAGAACGGTAAGATTTTCATTTTGTGCTGGAGTCGTCTCATTCGATGAAAGAATGACATTTTTGTGAACAAGAACAATCAAAGTAAAGTTAATAAAGCATACAACAAGGAAAAAAAAAATTTCCTTCAAGTTTTACAATTCTTTGTGTAATAGAGGGATACAACAAAGGAATTCAATCCTTACCGTTCCAGTTATATCAAACGATATTTTATGATGGCACAAGAGAAAAATTAATAGGAAAAGTTTTAGTCACGGATAATTAACGTAAGTTATTGAAATGAACACTATTGTGCATAACGCTAGACCAGTTATATGCCCTGCGAGATCCGCAGCATTTGTAGCGATAAAGCTTTGTTAAATAATAGAAACAAGGACGGGTAGCATAGGTAGATGAATAAATTCATATGGACAAAGAGAATCTCAATTTAAATCTGTTTACTTTAAAAGAGTGAAAGTGGGTTTTGTGGACAAACAAAAAATTGTTTATTTGCTGAATAGGCTCAGATATTCCTAATGATAAGAGCAGGTTCGGTACGTGAGAAAATGCCTCTGACAAAATCTCACTGTCTCTGTGGAGATGACATTTCGTCGGTAAAACCTTGTCAGAGCAAGTCAGCCTGGTGCTGAAATTCTGACAATGCCTATCTTTAAGAAGGAGCGATGTTTTTAGTTAGTAACAAGATCGAAGCACCAGGCTGCGTACTTGGGGCCCTAAAGCTGGGAATAAAGAAGGCAGCCTGGTGCTGGAAATCTGTTTTCGCCAAATTGGAGGCAATAGTGAGTTTTTATGTGTCACATAAGTTTCAATTCGGCACCAAGTTGCCGCTGCCCTCTGCATTCAAAAAGTCTTAACTCGAGGACGCAGCCTAGTGCCTAGTTGAAACTTTTATGATATATAGATATCACTAATGTGTACAATTTGGTGAAGACAGATGCTTAGCACAAGGCTGCCTTCTATATATACAGGTAAGGGACCAAAGTACGCAGCCAGGTCTCGAATTATAAAATTATACAACGTAATGTACTCGCTACTTCATGAATTTTGGCCGGGGAGAAGGGGTGGGGAGCATCGATCATGGTTCTTAGATGACGAATCAGCAATAAAAAAAATGTCCGTCCTTCCGTCCGTCCGTCTGTCAACACGATAACTTGAGTAAAACTCAACCGATTTTCAAAAACATTTTTTTCCATGGAAGGTAATCAAAAAATCTTTTATGAAATTAAATCTGGGCACTGTCGGCCCAAGGGCCGCCGAGTTAGGGCTGTTTAAGTGGTTTTTGGTCTTTTGTTCATAACTCGAGTAAATCTTTTCCGATTTTCAAAAAAAAGGTCTGGGCGTGGCCGACAATTTATGAAAGAACCTTTTTTGATCTTGAGATCTTGATCTTTGCTAGGGCACTAAAAACGAGTCTATGCTAGGGCCAAACGTGTTTTTAGTACAAACTCGAGTAAATCTTTCCCGATTGTCATAAACTTTTTTTTGTTTGAAAGATCTGTTTTTGTAGATAACTCGAGTAAATCTTTTTTGATTTTCACACACTTTTTTTTTTGTTTGAAAGATCTAGACATGGCCGACAATTTATGGAAGAACCTTTTTTGGATTTGAGTCCTTGGAATTAGCTAGGGCACTAGAAACGAGTGTCTGCTAGGGCCATACGTACTTTTCGTACATAGCTCGAGCAAATCTTTTTCGATTTTCATAATTAATTTTTTAATCGACAGGTCTATGAAAGCCCAACAATTTGTAGAGGAAACTTTTTTGATATTAGGTCCTAGCATATAGCTAGGGCACTAAAAACAAGTTTTTGCTAGCGCTCTACACGTTTTCGGTTGGTTGGTTGGTTTTCATTTTATGTCGATAAAGTGGGTGATTTTAACTTAAAGGTTGTTCTACGGTATGTCTTCAAAATGTTTAGATTTTTTTTTTCAACCAAATTTTAGTTTTATAAAATTTGAATTGCTCGCTCAAATATAACAGCGAAAAGTTTTAGCTTGTACCAACAGAACAAAAAATCACGGCATTGTAGTTGACAATAATAATGTCGTAACTCTCTTAAACGTAAACAAAATAAATTAGGAGTAAATATCAAACGATAATCATTAAGAAAGACTTCAGAAGACAACGAAGCATACAATTTCTTACTAAACTAACAAAATGTTCCAAATTCTTCACCGATGGCGACTTGCAGCGGAACAGATCTTATACTAATTTCACAATCCTATACCCACGTAAACACAAACACATTTTATGACATTTTATTAGTAAATATTAACACATAAATAAACTATGATATTCGATAATATTTTTACCGTATCACTAACAGCATCAATATTGACAACACTCAGCTTACGGTCAAAATTTATGCGAATACCAGTAAAAAAATAATGCGATATTTTGTAAATAAAGAAGAATCACGAAATGTCAACACAAAGTTACAGGAACGGAAAAGTGAAAACCGACAAGTTTCTTATTTGTATGGTAAATTAGTTTCTACTTGTCGGTTTTCCCTTTTCCGTTCCTGTACAATAACGGCAACATTAACGGCAACAATAATTGCCAACTTTACAAATATTAATTCACTGCATGAGACAACATACCAGACAACATACCACAGATATGAGTGGGAAAAAATTTAAATTTTTCCAAACGTATAATTTCAATTAAATAAAAAAAATTGAAACGTAAAAATTTTTTTCTCATTCATATTAAAAGTACAGAGCGCATACAGATTCACATAAAAATATTAAAAAATGTATAAGCGCGCGGTCCATTCGAATAAATCTCTTCCTATTTTCAAATTTTTCTTTTGATTGAAAGTTCTAGGAGTGTATCCCGTTTTATGGAAGAAAACGTTTTGATTAGAAACCCTTGTCAGGACCCTAAAACTGAGTTTCGACTAGGGTTCAACGAGTTCGCTTACATAAGTTGGATAAATCCTAACTGATTTTGTTGATTCTTTTTCTATTTGAAGGGTAATCGAGTACCGAATTATATTCAAAAACAAATTTGGACCGGTGCCTGTGTTTAGGACTAGTGGATTGTACTAGATTTATTCCGGCTTAATTCTTGCTTATTTGAAATGAAATACGAAATTTCAAAGTTTAACAAAAAGGTTCTTCTTTTATTCAAATGATATTCCTTTTAGAATACACGTCTTGTGTGTTAGAAATATCTCGAACGACTAAGTTCTAACAAAGCATGAAAATAACATTAAAGTATTGAATACCCGAACAGAGTATTGATTGGTTCAACGTTTAACAAAAGTAAATTCAAAATAGTCCAGTTGCAAAGTGTGCTAAATTTCTTGAACGTTGAACAGCCTGTGCTTAGGGCTGAAGTAGGCCAAAGGTCTGTCCTAAGGTCAGTCCTAACCAAGAAAAATTGTTTTTGCTATGTTGCAGAGCATATTGAGGGAAACATTTTTGTCTATTTGGGCGTCAATTGTGTACTTTCTGGAATTGCTTGCATTGCATTGTACTTTGCTGGAATTATTGCCCTCTCGGCAATTTGCAATACAATTTAATGTGGACGTAATTTCATACACTTAAGAGTTAAGGTAATATTCACTTAAATACGTTCGTGTCTTTTCGCAATTCTACATTTTATCAATCCACGACAAAAAGTTTGGCTGATTGGGACGTTTATAAATAAATTCATATAAGAAAGAAGTCACAGCCAACCTAAGGCATTCAAAAAATAAAAAATAAAAAGAAACTGAGTCATTGCAGTCCAAATTAAATCGAATCAAATTAAATTAAATTAAAAAGGTCAAAGTTAAAGGGGGTCAAAAGAGAAAGGAAATAGGGTTGTCCAGGGGTTTTCATAATAGTAAAGTAAGGAAAAAATTGTTCAAAATGAAGGAAAAATCCATATCATCCAGTTCCGATCACGATAACATTAGTTCAATCATTTTTAATTTTCAATAGATAGGCCTTTAATGAATAACTGAATTGGTTCAAGTGTTTAGAGTTTCTGATCTCATGCGGCAGTAAATTGTGTAGTGTAGGCCCTGAATAAAGCAGGCATCTTTTCCCGTAGTTGGATCGGATCTTAGGTTTTCTGAGTAGATACGAATATCTGTTACCATAACGATTGAAGTTGTCGGACAAGGATACGTAATGATGTTTCGAGTTAGTGATACAGCAGAAGACAAACTTACAAACAGCTTCTTTGTACAATTTAGGAACGGAAAGCATTGATGGAAATTCATCTTTGAATAAAAGTCGGTAGAGTACCTTTCAGGCAACTTATGGGTAGCCTTAAGGGCTCTCATATGCAGAGCCTGGAGCTCATCAATCTGTGTTTTCTTTGCAGAATCCCAGATACCAATACAGTAGACTAGATGAGAGTGAACTGCCGAATAATAAATTAGTCTTAAGATTTTCTTTGGAAGAAAACGGATCTAGAAAAGCTTATCCAAGGACTAAGTCGTTTTTCCCTAAAACCCAGAAACACGTGTTATCTAAAATTTTATTGTCTACAACTTTGTCCTTGGAAGCAACTTTCTACCTCTCATAGTTCTGGACATCTGGGTCATCCTGCCCAATTATGGAAGTGGCCATATACCAGGATTGGGCCATATTTCCCCAAAACCCTGAAACACGTGTTCGCTTAAATTTAGTTCTCTACAACTTCGCCTTTGGAACCAACTTTCTAACTCTCATAGTTCTGGAAATATGGGTCATCCTGTTCAATTATGGAAGTGGCCATATACCAGGATTGTGTCATATTTACTCAAAACCCTGAAAGACGTATTCGCTTAAATTTAATTCTCTACAACTTTGCTTTTGACAGTAAATCTCCATATTGTATAGTTAAGGAAATCTAGACGAAAAACTGTTTTCGAGTATGGCCAAGATTCTCAATTTCGTCCATTCCATTGGTCCCAGTGCCCAGACCCCTGTACCGATTCCCACAAAATTTCTTTCCCAGTTTTGTGACATCAAATGCTTTCATTTGACACCAAAATGAGGAATTTCCGTGCTATACTTGCTGAGATATTTGCAAAAAAGCTTCACCGACCCTCGAAAAACCATGTTTTTGGTCACTTCCTC
>CM055406.1:82119998-82137227 GCA_029228625.1 Pseudolycoriella hygida
CGCTCTTAACATGGAATGTTGTCGCGTGTGCTTTGCAGAAAGAACTTCCGATTTCGTTTGCCTTTTGAGCGTCCGTCGTGAGGGTGCCAATGGATGTTTTAATCGGGGGGATTTTGTTAACAGTGTTTCTCAAAATTTTCGTTACCTTCCATAGTTGGTTTGAGTGCTTTTTCAAGCGAGCAAGCTTAAGATTCCACCTTTCATTATTGAAGGACTTTATCTCGGCCTTAATAAGCCTGTTTAGGAAATTGATTTCCTGTTTTAAACCTCGTAGCTTGCCTCTTTGCCAAAGACGTCGATTGTAGTTTCTGAGAGAAATCAACTGCTGCACTTCGTCTGGTAGCTGCAACACCTGTTCGGTGGGCTTTAACAGTGGGACTGCGTAGTTTTCGGCCTCCTTAATCAGGTTTGTCAGAAGTTTGACAGATTGTTCTATCAGGTGTGTAGAGGTCAAACTTTTAGACATTTTGTTGAGGTCAATATTTCTATCAATGTAGGACTTATAGGCCGGCCAGTTTGCTGAAGAGTAGCAACGCCTTTGCGAAAGGTAAGGTTGGAAGGATTGCGAAAGCTCTACCTTGAGGGCCACTGGTAGGTGGTCGGAGGACAGATCGTTTATCGTCCTCACGTCAGTCACGTTGAAATGACCGTTAGAGAGAGAGAAGTCCACAGTCGAAGGAGTCGATCTGTTAGCCTGCGGCGGGTAATAAGTGGGAGGTTCCGGAAAATGTATATTGAAGTTTCTCTTTCGCATTTCCTCGAATATTATTTTACCAGTGGAATTGGCCTTCACACAATTCCAGAGCCTATGCTTAGAGTTCAGGTCGCCTCCGATTAAGAATTTGCCACGAAGTGACATTAGTCGACTAATGTCTTTTTTGAAACCTTGCAGTTTTGAAGGACTCAGCTTGGAGCCGGGAAAGTAAATGGATTACATTTGGATACCACAAATCTCTATGCCTATCGATTCTATTACATCCAAGCTCAGATCGGGCAGTTCCACATGGGGTATAACACTTCTGACCGCAATTGCCACCCCTCCACCAGCGTTTCGCTTGTTTGGTGCAGGTCTATCTTTTCTGTAGATGGTAAAATTTTGGATTGAACAACCTTCACCGGATTTAAGACAGGTTTCTGAAATAAGGGAAACATCAATTTTGTGCTTGTTCAGGAAATTTGAGAGTTCATTGATTTTATAAGTTGGACGAATGCTTTGGACATTCCATAATACTATACCAAGTTCCTTAAGGGGTAACATTGTAGATATATTTGGTTGCCATCTCGAACATAAGGGTGAGTTGCTGCTCTTTGTTTTGGCATATTTTTAGACCCTTTAGTAGATCACACATTATGGGGCCTATTTCTTCAAGTTTGAATTTATCATTGTCAGCGGTAGTTGCTATGGGGGCGGACGTTTTTGAGCCCTTTTTTAGGGCTTCGGACCAACTGCTGAAAATTTTATTTACTCTGGGAGCTGGTATGGTTTGATTTTTCTGGGTTGGGGCTGAGTTGTCATTTCTGGATGACGGCCGCTTTTTCATTTCAGGGAAGTTTGTTGAGTTCTTCAGTGGGGCTGTTGGGTATTTTTTTGTTGGTTTATTTTTGTTGTTGGAAGAGCCCAGTTTGTCTCTCATAAGAAGAAATTCTTTACGCTTTGGGCATTCCAGGGCGGTTGCTGGGTGGTCTCCTTTACAATTCGCGCACTTTTGAATTGGGCTATCGCACTTGTCCATGTAGTGATTTAAACCGCATTTGGAACATTTCGGGTTCATGTTGCAATTTCTCATGCCGTGACCGTACGTTTGGCATCGTCTGCATTGGGTAACATTTCCTGTTGTTTTTTTAAAAATCCGCCATTTCGGAATTGTGTAGTTTGTGACAATTTTACTCAGATTTTGTAGATTTGTTGTGCCTTGCTTGAAGGAGACAACATACGAGCCTTCACAATCGAATTTTTTTGTTTTCATCGTAATCTCTCTTATCTCGACCGGTTCGATTTGGTATTTTATGAGAGATTCATATATAGCATCTATAGGCGTCGTGGCGATACCTGATAGTATGAATTTATCAAACCTTTCTGAGCTGACATCATGCGTGTAGAATTGAATGTTCTTGTCGCAGAGGGCAGTTTTAAACTTTTTGTAGGCCTCGATATCGTTCAGTAGTATTTTCGTTCCAATTGACATGTACTTTAACATGTACGTGGAGTTAATTCCTATAGTATTTAATATTGTTAAAGCGGAGGTGAAATTTGACGCTCCAACAACAGTGACTGGTGGAATTCTCGCTTTTTCCACTTTATTATGTTTAAGCTGTTTTGGTAATTCAGCATTTACGTTGTTTAATATTCCGAATGAATTTTGTGTAGGTATAGAATAATGTGTATTTTCTTTAGAGTTCATTTCGTTATTTGATTGCATTTCATGCGTTTCATTTAAGTTAGGTAGGCTATCACTGCGCTGTAGAATAGAGCCTTGAATTAGTCCTTTTATTACCAAATACGTCGGCAATCGAAGGCTGGCTGACATTTTGTTTAGGCATTGTGTGCCTCTTAACGTTGAGTTGACAGGTTTCGCAATCCGGGTCTAGCTCAGTAGCTGATCTTTTATTGTTCATTAAGATCTGATCCCGGGACGTGCTATTGGTAGCATTCCCATTCGGGGGGTCACTCTTGGTCTCACTCACAATTCACTGTTTTATTTGACTCAGATAATACAATGTATGCACTTATTTTGTTTTTATTCACTTAATGAATTATGCTTATTCAGGTAAATATTTTACTTTTGTATTATAATATCAGTTGAAAAAAAAGCAACCGTATCGCACTGCAGCGAAATCAGTAACTCAGCGTTTACTAGAATTGTTAGTGGCACCATATTGGACCTGGCAGTAACTAACATTCTCAATGCCAGATGTAAAATGTCTATTGTACACTGCCCTGCTTCTGACCATGGTATTATCTTCGTAACACTTGGGCTAAAATTAAAAACTCAACAGAATCGAATCATTAAGATGAAGCTCAACTTAGCAGAAGCTGTGAAAAAGGTCGAACATCTATGTGATAGTACCCAAATCAATGATGTTAATGAACTTAATGTGGCGCTTAAAAACATTGTACGAGATTCTACCAAAAAAATCCACATCAGATCTGATCAAAGAATTGTGAAGCCGTACATTGATCGTGGGTTAATTCTCGCAATTAGAGAACGTGACACACTACGTACATTGATGACACACCATCCTGACAACGCTACGATTTCGAACAAGTACAAGACACTCAATGCTTACATCAAACGGGAAAGTCTTGAACGTAGAAAGTCGTACGAATATGACAGAATCGAGGACGCCATTGGTGATGATAAGAAAGTGTGGAGAATATATAAGGAAGTGCTCTTCAACCAACACAGCAAAGTAGACACGGACATTATGATAAATGGGAATCCCGTCTCTGATACGGTTAGTGATTGTAACTTAATTAACGAGCACTTCTGCACAGCTGGTAACAAATTGGCGACTTCGATTATCGCGGTTCATGGATACGTGACGGATGAGATTGACAATCTGTACAGTGAACATTGTGAAAATAATTTTGAATTCGAGAAAGTGACAACGGATGAAGCGGCAGCAGCTGTCAATGCTTTACCAAACAAGAAATCAACTAGCACTGACAAAGTTCCTATTCAATTGCTGAAGGCCACCGTCGACAAAATTGCACCGGTGATTGCTTTTTGCTTTAATCTGATGATTTCCATTTCTATTTTCCCTCCTGAATTGCTCAAAGGGAAATTAAAACTAATCCACAAAATGGGTGGTCTGGACATCGATAACTTCAGAGGCCTAACTTTGCTGCCTGCTCTATCAAAAGTTTTTGAGTATCTGTTGTCAAATCAGCTGGCACGATATCTTGAGAGGATCGATTTGTTCAACGGATTTCAATTCGGATTCCAAAAAAGGTCAAGTTGCTTAGGAGCTGCACTACAGTTGGTCACATTAATCAAGGCAAACTTAGAAGGAAGCATGTGGCCTGTTTGTTTATTGACCTGAAAAAGGCATTTGACACGATTGACCCGTTACGCTTAACTCGCAAACTTAAACGATTGGGATTATCTGACAATGCGGCGGCGCTAATGTTTAGCTACCTGCAAAACAGACAAACGTCTACCACAATCGGCAATAGTACGAGCGTCTTCAAACGGATAACAGTCGGGGTTGCTCAAGGCTCAATGATGGGCCCTTTACATTTCATCACGTATATAAATGACCTATTACAGCTTGACTTTATTGGCCGACTAATACTCTATGCTGACGACGCAGTATTAACATTCTCTGCTGACTCTGTGTATGATTTGCAACAACAAATGCAGCGTGACATCAACATTTTACACAGATGGCTTTGCCGCAATATTCTTACACTCAACACTGACAAGACTTGCTATATAACATTTGGAAAAGCTCGTTCAATTTCTGATATTACTTTGACTGTTGATTTTGAAAATATCAAAAGAGTGACTACGTTCAAATATCTAGGTCTTATGCTTGACGATAATCTACATTTTGACAAACACGTCGATCACGTGAAAAAATTAGTAAGACCCTTCATTTCACTGATGTGGCGAAATGGAAGGTTCATTCCTGCACACAAGCGAAAACAAATTTACATGGCTTATGTGCACTGCCACCTCAAATACATGCTGCCGATTTACAGCGAATGTCCAGCGTACAAACTGAATGAATTACAGGTCATTCAAAACAAATGCATTAAAGCAATGAATAGGTTACCAAGAGAGACTCGCTCTACATACTTGTACAGCAGCAGATTACTGCCTATCTCCAAGATGTGTTATGTGGAGCGAGTAGTTAACATGCACCGGATGGTGACTCAATGACCAAACATAAATTTAACTTTATTACGAATCTGGATATACACGGACGATTGACGAGGAATGGTGATAATATTCATGTGATAAGTCACAATACCAATAATAATGAGGTATGTGCACTTACATCTGTGATAGGAGAATATAATGAACTGAGTGTTGACTTAAAAAAAAATAAAGTGTCTAAAAACTTTTAAAAATAAAATCGAACTCACTGTTATGCTTGAATGCAATGACTATCATGTGATATCACCTTTTTTATACTTAAATTGATTTTTTTTTTACTTTAGTCCAACTGTGATCGTAGTTTTTTTTTTTTTATTTATTCACTCATATATCTTTCTGTATTATTTTGTATTGTATAAATAACTTTCCTGTTAAATTTTAAATATTGTCAAATACCAAATAGTGTTCCACACGTGTAATAACATGGAATGATAATAAAAAAAACATTAAAAAAAAAAAAAAGTTGAAACACTTGTACCGTCGATTCCGTTGCAAGATTTGTCTCACGTTAACAGTCAAGGCGCTGTCAAAAAAGATCCAGAACGATTGACGAGTAATTTAGCCGGTCAACAAACGAAACTTCGTCCGCATCAAATGCAAGTTTCGAAATCTTCGTCTGATCAATTGTCATTTAACTCAGGAGCTACGAACAGAAGAACTCAAATTCAACTTCAGCGAATGGAAGAAGAGAGAGTTCTTGAACAGATGATGCAAGAAGAAAAATATCGACTTCAACAAAGATATTTGGACCGAAAATGTGAACTTCTATTGCAAGGAAGTGACTGTGGCTCATTAGTTAATTTGATAAAAAGAAATGCAACAGAAGAGTGGGTGAAACATACGACTGAGATCAGTTTTGAAAACATAAAGGAGCGTGAATCATTGGCAGATTTTGAGGAGGATTTCATCGATCATGTTCATAACTTGAAATTAACGTCAACGGCACAACAGCCCCATAGTTCGGAATCAGCAATTGAAGCAAATCTAGATTTATTCGGTAGTCATCATTCGATTCAACGTACAACGAATGTCAAGACAAAAACAAACAATCGATCAGAAATACCGCTGAATCCAATGGCGACAAGTTGGGATATACAAAATCAGCAAAATTCCAATGTGATTAATCCGTCTGCGACATTTCAAGTTCCAAATAATTCGAATTCAAATGCAAATGTTGCTCAGAGCAATGTGCGGCCTTCCACTCTTGCAGCAACCGCTGTTAGTCAATCAGATGGTGCCCAAGGCCTAACAAAGACACAAATAGCTTCAAGGCATGTCATAACTAAAGGTTTACCGTTCTTTTATGGCAAACCAGAAGATTGGTTAATATTTCACAAACGATATGTAAATACTACTGAGCTGTGTGGATATTCAAATGCGGAAAATTTGGATAGATTGCAGAAATGCTTGAAAGGGGATGCTTTCGATGCAGTGGAATATTTACTGTTAGACGTTGAGTCGGTTCCGGATATTTTGTCAATTTTAGAAACATTATCTGGCCACCCTGAGTTGATAGTGAAATGTTTGCTGAAGAAATTGCGACTTCTGCCAAATCCCAAGGCGGAGAATTTAAGTACGATGGTGAGATTCGCGCTAGACGTACAGAATTTTGCAAAGACGGTAGAAAGAAAAGCATTAACGCAATTTCTATCCAACCCGCTTCTTTTGGAGGAATTAGTAGATAAACTACCGCCAACCTTTAAAGTGGATTGGGCCAAACATATCGTTAACATACCAATCAATCGAATAACTTTAATTACCTTAAGCGACTTCCTGTACAAACTTATGCAAGCCCTGGTGAAGGTTACCGAATATGTTCCTAAGGATTCGACAAAAATGAAAAGAAACAAAATAAATGGAGTTCTGAGCGTGTCAATTTACATCAAGATGACAAATCAAGTTCTAAATCCCCGAAGCCCCCATCAAAGAAGAACAATGAAAATAAGTGTAAAGTGTGCAATAAAGATTGCAATACTGTCGAGGATTGTCCCGTCTTCAGTTCGTATCAACCTGCGCAACGTTGGAAAACGATTTACGATCACAAGTTATGCCGAAAATGTTTGTGTAAACATGGTGGAACGTGCCGGGCCGGGCTAATAAGGTTTGTGGAGTGAATAATTGTGTCTTCAAACATCATTCACTACTCCATAGCAACGAAAACCATAACCCTATTCAGAATTCGAGTTCAGTGAATAAAGAAGTCGTATTGAACGCTGACGTCATAAATAGTCATTTGAGCGTTGTTTCGAAAGTGGTTTTACGTCTCCTTCCGGTAAGAGTTTATGGAGATGGAATTTCATTGGACACTTTTATTTTTTTTGACGATGGCTCATCAGCTACATTGATTGACGACTCATTAGCTGACGCTTTGAAAATTGTTGGCGTCCCGAAAGACTTGTGTTTAATTTGGTCCGGAAATATTCATCGTAGAGAAAAAAATTCCCGAAAGTGCAACCTATGGATTTCATCGAGGGATAATCCGAAAATTCAATTCAAGTTACAAGACGTGAAAACTGTAAAATGTTTGGGCATTCCTTCGCAACGTCTGAACAAAGAAGAATTGTGCAGTAAATTTACATATTTAAAAGATGTTTGTTCCGTTTGCCGATTATGAAAATGCTGTACCAGGAATTTTAGTTGGAAGTAACAATCCAAGAATTGGAATACCTCGAGAAGTTGTTGATGGATCCGACCTTGGACCAATAGCAGTACGAACGATAATTGGCTGGACAATTCACGGACCGATTTCCGAACTAGACTCGTCTGAAGTGAGTCAAATTAACCATTTTAGAGTCGAGGTATGCAAGTGTCAACACGAGCATGACGAGAGTCTTCATCAAAGTCTAAAAAACTATTTTTCGATTGACAATTTTGGAATTCAAGTTCCGGAGAAATTATGTACCGTTTCGAAAGATGAAGAGAACGCCTTGTTGCAAATGCAAAATTTGACAAAACGTTTTGATAACCGTTTCGAAAGTGGATTGTTGTGGCGATTTGAAAATTGTACCTTGCCAGAAAGTTATGGAATGGCCAGGCGTCGTTTGAAATGCTTAGAAAAGAAGCGCCCTGAAACTATCAAAATTATCGACGATACCATCGCAGATTACATGCGAAAGAATTATGCTCGAAAGTTGACGAACAAAGAGGCTTCGGATCACACTCAAAGGCACTGGTACCTGCCGATATTTACTGTCACGTCTGTAAAGAGACCGGATAAACATCGAATGGTATTCGATGCAGCAGCAAAGGTTAAAGGAGTTTCCCTAAATTCCATGTTGTTCAAAGGCCCGGATCAATTGATATCGTTAGTCGAAATTTTGAGGAGATTTCGTGAAAAAGTTTATGCCTTGAGTGGAGATATTCGTGAAATGTTTCCTCAGATACGGATGAAGTCAGAAGATCAACAATGCCAGCGATTCTTGTGGAGAAATGGAGATAGAAGCAAAGAGCCTGATGTTTACGTTATGCAGGTCATGACATTCGGAGCAGCCTGTTCGCCAGCAGTGGCACATTTTGTGAAAAATTTGAATGCAATAGAATTTTCTAACGAACTCCCGAGAGCAGTTGAAGCAATAGTTCATAACCATTATATGGACGATTTAATGGATGGCGAAAATTCCGAAACGAAATTGATTCAGTTGGCGAATGATGTCAGGAAAATTCACTCTCATGCTGGATTTGAGATTCGCAATTTTTTATCAAATTCAAAAAAAGTTATGAAGGCGCTGAGTTCTACCAACGAGACAGAAAGCAAAGTTATCAATCCAGACAAAGAATATGACATCGAAAGAGTATTGGGAATGTGGTGGAATGTAGAAAAGGACGCTTTCACATTTTCCTTAAAGTACTTGACTGCTAATCGTGACATTTTAACCGGAGGAAAACTGCCTACGAAACGAGAGTTGCTTAAGCTTCTAATGTCGATTTTCGACCCATTGGGGCTCATTTCGCATTTTTTGGTTCAATTGAAAATTATAATCCAAGACGTGTGGCGTACAAATTTGAAGTGGAATAAATCGATTTCATCACCGGAAACGATAAAAGCTTGGAACAATTGGTTAGAAGTACTCCCGACTATCGAAACCATTCAAATTCCACGTTTACTCACACCTAACCTAGCTAAGTCTGGAATAATGGTTGACCTACATACGTTTGTGGGTGCGAGCGAAAATGCCTTTGGTACGATAATTTATTTAAGAGTGGTAGATGAATCAAACGTTCATTGTTCGTTAGTTGGATCCAAATCACGAGTCGCTCCAATAAAATATTTATCGATGCCACGCAAAGAGCTGCAGGGAGGATTATTGGGTTCACGATTGGCAAAAAATATTAGAGACAGTCAAACGTTTAAAGTGGACCGACGTTTTTTTTGGACGGATTCTTCAACTTTGTTATCTTGGCTTGGTTCTGACCATCGTAAATACCATCAATTTGTGGCACACCGAGTCGGAGAAATTTTAGGGAATACAAATTTGAATGAATGGAAGTGGGTTCCATCTAAATTAAATGTGGCTGATGATCTCACTAAATGACCAAAGTATCCAATCGCCGATATGTCGAGTCGTTGGTTTAAAGCACCGGCTTTTTTGTATGAAGCTGAAAGTGATTGGCCAGTTTCAATTGAAAAAATTACCGAAACGGAAAAAAAATATGAAAGTAATGTTTGCTCACAATGAATTAATGATAAGCTCCTTCTTTGATTCGACAAGATTTTCCGAATGGACTCGTATGGTTCGAGCTGTAGCCTATGCGATACGTTTTACAAAAATTCTTAGGGCAAATATTCGGAAAGAGTTAATTGCAAAATCACATCTTACTAAAAATGAATTGATTCACGCTCAAAAAGTCATTTTCAGACAAGCTCAATTTGAAGGTTTTCCAAACGAAATGGTAACACTAGAACCTAACAAAACCATCAAAGAAAGTCAAAAGCGCGAAATTCCCAAATCGAGTTCGTTGATCAGTTGTTCACCGTATTTGGATTGTGATGGAGTTCTACGTTGTCGTGGCCGTATCGATTTTGCAGAAAACATTCCAACATCTATGAAAAGACCTGTCATCTTGCCTCGAAAGAATTGGATAACGAAATTGTTGATTGGCTTATATCATCGTATATATCATCATCGTAATCACGAGACCGTTGTTAATGAGGTTCGACAACGTTATTATATTACAAAGCTTGAAGTCAATAGTTACGAATAACTGTCAAAAGTGCAAGAATAGTCGGGCTAAACCTCAACCACCGGAAGAAGGGAATTTACCAGCTGGCAGATTGGCAATTGATTTTGCATACGAAATTTCATCGTGATACGTGGACAACCGTGTGATTTTTATACAGTCTGAATACGAATACGAATTTCTGGTACGAATTTGGTTGGGACCGATAATGAAATGCAAAGGATGTTCAAAGAAGAGGTAAGAAAGATTGATCAAAATAAATTAGCTACATCTTTTACCACAACGGATTGCACTTGGCATTTCAATCCTCCTGAGTCGAAACATATGGGCGGAGTATGGGAACGACTGGTACGCTTAATTAAAATTAGTTTGTATGAAATTATGCCAGTACGACAACCGAACGACGAAATGTTTCGAAATCTCTTAATGGAAGTTATGAATGTGGTTAACTCGCGACCTCTTACGTTTGTACCATTAGACAACGCTAACGACGAAGCAATCACACCTAACCATTTCCTGCTTGGGAGCTCAAATGGTTTAAAACCAGCGGGTGATTTTAATTCAACTGGACCGATATTGCATTCGTCGTGGAAAGAAATTCAACGACTCACAGATTGTTTTTGGGAACGTTTTGTAAAAGTATATGCACCGATATTGACCCGTAAAACAAAATGGTTTCAACCCGTTCAACCGATCGAAATTGGAGATGTAGTTTTGGTTATCGACAGTAAAAATGACCGCAATGTTTACCCTAAGGCAAGAGTAGTCGACCGAGTCATTGGTTCCAATAATCAAGTACGACGCATCAGATTACAATTTGCAAATGGTTCAATTTTATGGCGTTCTGCGGCTGATGTGGCTCGATTAGGCATTTCTCCTAGAGTGAGTTTAAGTGATTCCCCTCGCACTCAAACTGGGGGGACTGTTGCGAAAGGTCAGTAATTCGAGCCAAACGTTCCTCTCACATCTCTGCCATCGAGAACATTAAATTGACAAATTATAGCAGGCATTAAACATATTTTCCATTTCCCGGAAAAGAACGTAAATAATAAAGACCTTTATTCTAATTTTGCAAGCGAATGGATGTGCAACGTTGTGATTTATTTTCTAAAAACATCCAAGTTGTTTTATTTGATCATTCTAGATTAACGTGAAATTAGTTTTGTAGTTTTTTTTCGTCTAAAGCGAGTTCTCAAAATTTATAGTTTTAGATGAGCCGACGATAGCTAGAAGATAAGAACGTTAAATATAATCAAGTAAGGATGAATATTTTATAATACTTTAATTAATTTGAGTTAGAGATCAAACTTTGAGGTTAGATTCGTTTTCTATTACAGATTTAGAAAAGAAGAAGAATATTACACTGAAGATTGTTTTATCGGGCATATCCCAGGAACACTAGGCGTAGGTCATGAAGTTAATGAATTGGAATCTGTTCCTAATCTAAAGATATTTGTTAATTGTTTAGGATATTGAAGCCTAACCATCATTTGAGAAGAATAAACGAGAAGAATTTATATGACTTCGCAAGTTTTATTTCGTCATAATTGCTTCCGCTGGTCAGTGCCTAAAATTTGGTTTTCGCCCGTATTTTAAACGTCTTTTCGTAACAATCCCTTAAGCACCTGAAGAAATTTTAGCGAAGACAATTCATATAATTAATAATCACATTTATGGATAATGACATAATCATTTCTAGTGTTCTACATAAATTAACCTTATTCGACTTTTTGTTTGTAATGACGATATCCACCGGATTGATCGATATGCTGTGTAAATTAAGCAACTTATATTATGCAAGCAGCACCGTTTATGTTAAATAAATTTTTCTTTCTTTCACGGGTAATATAAAAACGTAACTTTTGTCATCCTCAAAACTAGCGGGACGAAACGGCGTCTCTAGTTCACTTTAGGGAAAACTTGATGTTGTCAGACTTTCATCTTTCATTTTTTCGAATCTACGCGTCAGAATTTTGGACGAATGTCAAAAGACTTGAGTTGGTTCCTCGAATTTTTTTATTTTTCAGCTTCTTTGGCTACTGCCAAAAGGTTTTTCAGTTACTGTCAAGGTTTAAAGTGTGAACAAGGGCCTTGAGTGAGTCTGCCGTTGCCTTTTGACAGTCGCGAAAATTGAGACAGACATTAACAAACCTACACGCATGTCAGAGTCCCAGTTGTTTGCTCGTTTATGTAAACCCTGCACTCGTCAAAATAGCAGTTCTCAAAGTGCTGAAAATAATATGAGTTTACAAGTTTCAAGGTATTGAATTGATAGCAAGGTTAAATGTATAATGTTTTGTTTGGTGTCCATCCGGAAAATCAACTCAACAACCAATCGAAAACACAAAAACTATCGATGAAATTATGAATAATTTTTTTCATTCGTTCGAATGAATGCGTTCACTTCGAACATTGACTAATACTCATGACAATGGCCATTCGGGTCTGTCTAAAAAGATGTCGCCGACCCATACTTTCATAAGCCGATGCAAAAAGAAAAAAAAATTACTTATTGAAAAAGCTAGTTGGCCCAGAAAATATGGAAAGGGAATTTTCCTCGTTTCATTTAAACATTGTGAGATAAGTTGGATCGTTATCATTTGTGGATGACTGAAAATCTCTGTGGACAAGTAGTTGTTGATTTCAAAACAAAAATTGAACTAAAGACGAATTAAAACCGCAACCTATGATTATGAAATGAAAGGGTAAGTAAAAAAAATTTTTCAGTTTACTGAAAAATTCTACTTCTGCGACAATTATTTTCGCGATGAAAAATTGCGTCAGCCATAAGAGGTAAGAATTCTTCGATGAGTAAATTGGACGATTCGATAAAAAAAATTTAACGAAAGATTCTTATCTCTCATTAGCTATCGCGTAAATAATTATAGCAGAAGTTGACTTAGCTGTCAACGAAGACACCAACGAAGACTCAGCTAGCGACATAGAATACATTGATTGTAATTAATATACCGCAACGAAACATATAAAACAAATTCGAATGAAAAAAAATCATGGGCCCGGGAAGGCGCCGTAAAGGATTCCGCGTTCCCAATTCTTGTTGTACTATCATCCAGTGACCCCTCTGCACCCATCCTAACAAAATATATGTATAGGAGGGGCCAGGAAGGGCTTCCGCGCCCCAATTCTTATTTTACTGTCATCTAGTGACCCCCATGCACCCATACCAATGAAAAATATCAAATCCCAGCTGTTCCCCTAAAGTGCATTTTTGCCACGTATCGTCGAAACGAAATTAAATTTTGGATCTCTAGAAGAAAAATCAAGATTCCTCGCATGTAAAAAGTCGAAGCTGGCGCTTGGTTGAATGTTATTCCATCACCGAAAGTTGGAACTTTTTTAAATAACAATGTATTGCACTCACATTAGGTTCCGAAATTTGTAAGCCTCACCGTTGCATCTGCGGAGAAAAAGTTGAATCAAATGAAAGACAAAGTCTATCTTGTGTACAAAGTCAAGGACAATTGTCACGACACGCTGAAATAAACAATATTGTTGGGAAATCTCTTAATTCGGTTCACATTCCAGCAAAATTAGGACCAACAGGGCTATATCGTGACGATGGAAAAAGACCAGATGGAATGTCATTGATTCCATGGGCAACAGGCCAGTACCTTGTATGGGACGCAACATGTGTCGACACATTTGCTAAGTCATACGTCAATACATCAAAACAAGCAGGAACAGCAGCTGATCACGCAGTACAAAGAAAATATAATTTATATAAGATAACCAAGAGCGAAAATTATAAATTTGTCGGTATAGCTGTTGAGACTAGGGGTTCTGGGTCAGCGGAGACAAAAAGTTTTCTCTTTAAGTTGGGTAAAAAATTAGAAGAAGTAAGCGGAGACCCACGAAGTAAAAATTTCTTATATCAGAAAATATCGTTGGCAACACAAAGAAACAATGCGACAAGTATTATTAGTGACATTCCAGAAGATAAGAATATGGAGGAGATTTTTTATTTATAATCTTTATTTTTTGTTCCTAATTGATCTGTAGACACAATTTTATAAATAAAATTTGCTTTTAAACTATTATATATATGAGGTAATATTGAGGAAAAGAATGTTTCCTGCAGCTACTTTTCCTCTTGACATTAATTCGAAAATGGCTGTATTACCAACCCTCCTCAGTGTTAAATATGTAAACGACACAAACAATATCTGTCGAGTCAATTTATTTTCATGATACGACAAATCTTATTAGACATGATATAAATAATTACTCGTCTTGTCATATAACAATGTTAACTATAATTACCCGATACCAAATTTCTTGTTCGGAAAATGTATGATAAAGCATTTATTTTGTACGTTATTTGAAACCAAGACGAGATTAACAAAATTTGAAAATTTCCTATGAAATCATCGTAAGAACTTAATATTGTTTGCACATTTCATTTAATTCAAATAACAAAGAGTGACCCCAAAAAAAGTAGAAAAAATTCCTGTCTCATCACCCAAGTCAAAAAAAATTTTTTTTTCACGTTTTTTCATTCCGATTCATTTGATGGCACAAATTGTTTTGACTTTCTTGAGGGTGGCGAAACAGGAGAGTTTTAAGGTCGGTCGGTGCGAAATTTTGATTGTATTATTGTCAAAACAAAGAACAAAATGACATATTTTCGCTAGTGTGATTTGTTACTGTTTCGTTTCATTTGTTTCGTTCGTTTGTTAGTTTTTTAACTTATATAAATAAATAAAGTGTTCAAAACTGAAATGACTTATATTTTAGTGACAATAAGGAGATGGACGTTTCATTAAAGCGCAAATTCCCCAATTTCTTTGGCCACCTAGTTTTTGTGACATTTCGTAAAAGGAAAAGTTACTTAGCTTTGTTAATCACCTCGTTTCTGTGGAATTCGTAAAAGAAAAAGTTTCCTAGCTTCGTCAGCCAACTAGTTTTTTGTGACGCTTCATTAAAGCGTAGATTTCCTAGTTTCGTTAGCCACCTCTGGTTTGTGTGACATTTCTTTAAAATTTTAAAATTTATACTTTAACGAAAACGCCACAAAAACCAGGTGGCTTAACAAACATTTCCTAGTTTCGTTAGCCTTTTAGTTTTTGTGATATTCGTGAAAGGAAAAGTCACTTAGTTTCGTTAGCCACCTTGTTTTTTGTGCAAAATTACGGATTTTTTTTTGTATTTTTTTGTGTACAAATAGCATGCAAATAGATTATTTGCACACGTGTGTGAATAGCATGTTAATAGACTATTTGCCCACATAAATAGTAACTTCGATTTAATAATAAAAAATCAAATAATCAGCGTTATTATGGTGGAGTTGAATAAATTATAGTCGAGTTAAATAAATTTTGTGACTGATTTTCGTAAAGTATACAATAAACATCATTGCAAAATGTACGTCCACTGTACGTCAGTTATAGTTCACTTCATTACGAACAGATGAAGGAACAGAGAAAATGGGATCTTCCGAGGATCAACAGCAGGTTTTCTGGGATGTTTGGTTCTAGTGAACCTGTTGCTCGGGCCAGACTATTTGCGTCATCTTCAAAGTGGCTGTAGGTCTTCGGTGAGGTTGACAATTATGTGAAAAACATAAATGTATTTGTGGTGCTATGGTCAAAAAGCACAGCTTGCATGGTTTGTCTTGGAAGAAGAAATCAAGGATAATTTCTAGGCACGATGAAATTAATAAAATTATTTCTCACGCATTCTCTTCCGCAGGATTTCCGAATATGGTTTTATTGGAATTTACATCATTATTATTATATTATTATTATATGGAATTTCTAGGGTTGGTGGTAAACGATCTGATGGTATGACTCTAATACCAAGGTCTCTTCTTTAGCACGTTATCATTCGAGACACGTAAGCTCATTCTTATATCAATGAATCTTCGAAGAAAGCACGTTCAAAAACCGATAAAGCGGAAAGATTTAGGCATAATCATTATATATCTTTAAAAGAACACTATTTGTTGCTTCTTTTGCTTTTAAAACTCTAGGCTATATGGGTACAGAAACGAAAAAATGTATAGCATTGATAAAGACAGCTTCTAAAGAATAACGCTCGAAAGATTTCCTATTACAGAAGATTTCAGTTCAAATTCAAAGAGGCAATTCAGCATGTTTCCTGGCAACATTAGAGAAAAGTGGAGTAGATAAATTTCATTTAGTGTAATTCTTTTTCGCTTGAATACTTAAACTTCATGTTGAATGATCGGAATTGCATGAAGTTTGTTGGTGTTTCATATACGGGTCCGGCGTACGCAGCTACGTTTCATTTCGTATAAAAACTGGTTGTGAATATTGTTATGTTGAAATGCAAGGATGAAGATGCAACGCATAACACTTTTTACCTATTTTCTTTGGTAATGTTTGACAGGTGTATCAGTTGATAAATCGTCAAATTCATCTGTAAATATTAAAAATTTCGATTCTCTGTTGTTCACTAAAATAATTTAACATTGAATAACATGCGGATTCAATCAATTTAACACTGTTCCCAATGTCAATGTTAGTGTGCTTGATCTTGTGATTTCTAATTTGGACTATTATTTTAAAAGCGAATGAATTACTGGTTCCGGAAGATCGACATCATCCTGCTTTGCAATTACGGCCAATTTATCTCCCTTGACATTTTTTGTAGAAAAGCGTCAGCCGAAGGTCAACTTCTTCAAAGCTTGAATAGTGGATTGTCAGAAGTCGACTGGCTTAATGAGCTCGGAAGTCTTAACGTAAGTAATGCTGTTGGTAAGTAAGTAAGTAAAACGTATGTCACGGTGTGTTTGAAGGAAGTCTAATTAAAAATGACCTCAATTTTTTTTCCTGATCTATGTTTCTAGCCCCAATTAGCCAATAAAACATTTGGGTAACTCGGTGACTTTTTTTAGATAGATCGCTTTGATTGTAATGACGAACACTATGGCCAGATTTTCATACATTTCACACATTAGAATCGCTTTTTCGTAATTTTTTTTATTTAATCACAACCTATACATCACTAGCTCTTCAACGATACCAAATAAAAAAATGAAAATTTGAGTAGAACCAATTCAACTTCAACTTAGGCACTGCTTTCGTATCGACTCCAGTATGGCTTATTTGGTATCGTTGAAGAGCTAGTTATGTATAGCTTGTGATTAAATAAAAAAAATTACGAAAACGCGATTCCAATGTGTGAA
>CM055406.1:82143925-82187133 GCA_029228625.1 Pseudolycoriella hygida
CGCGAGTGTACTTGTTGACCGGGTTAGGAACAGAGTGGAAGGTGTACTGGATGAGATTCAGGGTGGTTTCAGGCCTCTGAGGGGGTGTCAGGATCAGATTTTCTGCCTCAGGCAGACTATCGAAAAGCTTTATGAAAAGAACAGGGACTTGTACTTATGCTTCATCGACTTGGAGAAGGCATTCGACCGGGTACCAAGGCAGAAGTTGTTCGGGGTTCTTAGCGAGTACGGTATCAATGGGGGCTTACTGCGTGCCATTAAGAGTATTTACTCAGAAAGCAGGGCAGCGGTAAGGATAGACGGCGAAATTAGCGAGTCTTTCGAGGTTAAAGAAGGCGTTCGTCAGGGTTGTTGTCTTTCCCCGCTTCTGTTCATAATTTTCATGGACAAAATCATCAAGCAGGCGAACTTGCAGGGAAATGTCAAGGTGGGTGAGGTAATAATGAAAATTCTGGCCTATGCGGATGACTTGATTCTGTTGGAAGATAGTACCGCGGAGTTACAGGGTGGGATTGACTGCCTGAATGCTGCATGTGAGGAGTATGGGATGAAGATAAGTGTAGGGAAAACTAAGGTTATGCATATAGGCAAATCTCGGAAGGAGATAGCTTGCAATTTAAATGGGGAGGAGCTGGAGCAGGTTTGTGAATTCAAGTACTTAGGAACCATTTTTTCAGAGGATGGCAAGTTGGTTAGGGAATTTGAGGAAAGGAGGAAAATGGGAAACGCGGTGGCCAGTCAGTTGAGGTCGCACGTGTTCAACAAGAAGGAATTAAGTAGCGAAACGAAGGTAGCTATTCACAGGTCAATATTCCGGCCGACGATTCTGTATGGTAGTGAGAGTTGGGTGGATTGCGGATATCTAGTGCATGACCTGGAGGTTTCTGATATGAGGGTTCTTAGGAATATAGCGAAAGTTAATAGGAGGGAGCATTGGGATAATCATATCAGGAACGACGACATTAGGGAAAACTTAGGGATTGCGTCAGTGGAAGAGGAAGCAAGGGCCAGTCGTCTACGTTGGTTTGGGCACGTTCAAAGGATGGGTAATAACAGGTTACCGAAAAGGATCTTGGGTGCACAGGTTCCGGGTGTTAGGCCAAGGGGTAGACCAAGGAGAAGGTTTATAGATTCAATTAAATCAGATTTAGAAGTTAGGGGACTTTCTCTGGGCGAACAAACCATCTCCTTGGCAGGCGATAGAAGGGCATGGAGGACGATAGTTCACCATTTTGGGGTTGTGACATAAAGACCTCACACCGGAGGGTAATAATGGTCTATAAAGTTTGATGATAATGATGATGATGATAATTAAAATGTTGTGAGGTTTGAGTTAAGATCTTAGTCCTAAATTCGACTTTAATTTCCGATATTGATTTGTGATGGCATTATGACAGATGTTGCCCAACGCTGGTTTTTATTTTTGACATTGAAAGTAGTCCTACAAAGGTGATGATGACAAATAAATTAAATTTTAAAACTAAGATCTTAACTCAAACTTCACAAAATTGAAACAAACTTTTTGAAATAGTTTAAAAATTCTAATAACAACAAATTTCTCGTAAATATTCTGGAAGGAAGCGAAATAATGCTCCAAAAAGTTGGAAGTATGAAAACACTTTTCACAAGGCAGAAATTAGCGATTTTTTGCTGCTTACACCGGTTATTTTATTTAGAAAAACTCACAACTAAGCACTTATACGTAGCAAAAGAAATTATCTTACATTTTTCTAAATTTAAAATAATTTTAATGGACATAAAAGCACTATTTTCGCAGTGTCACTAGAGCACCGAAAAATTCAATGTTGGTTGTTTATCAGAGAAATGATAACGGCAGCTCACGCACCGGCCCTGCTAGCTAGAATATATACAATATATACAATATATACACTGAAAAACTTCCGCAATCTATTAACAAAACTCTTCATTTTTGTTAATATTTTTCGAGAGTTTTTCTCGTAGCGCAATGGTTTCAAAAAACGTGAAAGATTGTACTCCAAGGCATTTGTTGACTACTTTGTGGTCTATTACCATGGGAGTTTATAAAAAGTCTGTCTATCAGCTTTTTCATTCTTTTCACTCTGTGAGCATTGAAAGCAAGCCAAAAACATCTGAAGTTCATACCATCTAAGATGGAACTTCCAGATTTGTGCAGTTCAGTGAAGATTTTCATTTTTTAATGTAAATGGTCAAGAAATGAACCATCTCACAATCTGCCGCATCTGTACTTCCAAAAATATTGCGGAAGTTTTTCAGTGTATAAAAGCTAGCGCTGAAAGTTCAAAATTTGTATTTGTTCTGTGTCTGCGCTGATATACACATTGTCCTGCAAGACATAGGTGTACTGATGAAATCACATACTTTGTTTGGTATGTGAGGGCGTGATACGCCGAAATCAGCATGTTTTGTTTTGTTTCGTTAGATGGTCTTTCCTTAAACGATTGAAGTAAGGTAGCGGCCTTTAATCCGTTGTTGAAATCGCGGTCGAGAGTTTTTCTCGTAGCGCAATGGTTTCAAAAAACGTGAAAGATTGTACTCCAAGGCATATGTTGACTACTTTGTGGTCTATTACCATGGGAGTTTATAAAAAGTCTGTCTATCAGCTTTTTCATTCTTTTCACTCTGTGAGCATTTAATTTAAAACCCTTACGAAAACACATCAATTTTTTTCCGAACAATTTCTTTGGTTTAAAATTTAAAGTGAATTTTGTAAATGCTAAATTAAATGCTCTCTTGACCCATCAAAGTGAATTGTTTATAATATAATTGTCTGATATGAGAGGTATAACATAGCGGTTTCCGTATATCAGTATTAATGGGTAAATGCAAAACGAACAGAAAATCCCTAAACGAATACCATACGAGAAGCTATGTATGATGCCACGTTATCGAGTGTATGCTTTAATAATTTGTGTTTCAGACCACTATATATGTTTTTGATGCTCGACCGACCATGAGCGAATACACAAAAGATTTATACTAACATATTTAGATGGGAACGAAACCATGTATTACAAAATTTATATTTTGCGGTAGCTGAACAGGAAAAACCTTATTTTGATAAAAATACTTTTCAACTCTGTAGCGATTTCAACCGCTCACTCTATGAAAAAGAGTATAGGTTCTTTTATGGAAATATTGGCACAAAAGTTATATAACAGTCTATATATACTCCCAATATGTCGACTTACTTTTGGCATTATTACGAAATGTGAAAAATTTTGGACTCATTTCATTTCCTCGACTCTTGTGCTTCGAATTTCTCTTGATTTGCTGGCTTTAAGCGTTTCGAGTTATTGCGTAACAAAGGCCGTTTGCGTAAACATAGACGTTAGAAGAATTCCATTTGATGGTCGTCATCAAATTTAATAGTAAAAGTGATGTCATGTACGGGCGTTGAACTAAGTCGAAGTTTGCCGTATCGAGTCAAAGGCGTCAACTCAATTTCCTGAATTTTGCGAATTATTTCTCTATATTTCAAAAATACGGAAAAGTAAGAGTTTAAAACCAGAGAGCAAAAGTTCGTCGACGCTTTGTATGATCTTTTCGACATCGCTTGCAGAGACTTACGGCATGCCTAATACACCAGTCTTAAGTTTTAGAAAATTCGGACGTGTGCTGCAAAATCCACTTGCCCAACGACTATATCGAAAAATCGTCTTTATACACACTTGAAGTTTATACGAATGATCATTTTATTTATCAATTTTTTAATCAATTAACCTACCACCAGCTAGTGCGAAAAAATATAAATGAAATTCCATTGTATGCCTACTTTAATCAAAAGTGTGCGGAAAAATTATAAGAGACTTCATTGTATGTCTAGACCAAAAAAAATCCAAATTTCAGTGCTATCTGCGAATAAGAAATCTGACGTATTTCGATATATCGTTGCAAAACAGTTATATTTCCTTACGAATTATTTTAGTACAACCAGAACGTAGTAATATATTGATTGTTAAGATTGTACTATCCATACCAAATAAATGGTGTTTAAAAAAAAAAATTATTTTACACCTGTGCCTTTAACATTTATATATATTGAACAGATTGTTTGTTATTATGCTTAAAAAGTCGCGAGCGATTGCAGCACGCGTATTTTCTAAAAAAGAAATGGTAGAACGATGTCATTTCTGAACAATAGAAACTGTGTTTAAATTGAATTTTTTGGCAATTGTGCCAACCATCGTACTCTTGGCGCCACAGGCAACTTTCGACTAACTTTTCCAAAATTTTCGCTTGCTCCGCTCGTGTAATCATACGCATGGAATCTATCAACGGGAAAACCACAATAATAAATGGTATACTGTAGCATGGGTGGATGTAATGTGTGAACAGCCAGGAAAAACATTGGCTTTGTGAGAGGCGTCTGATTACGCTGAATAGAATAATCCACAGCTTGTCTTGCACACCACGAGTAAAAAAAACGTCGGCGCGCCTGACGTCAAATCAAACAGCTTTTACATCCGACGCGACGGACATACACCTATTTTTTGCGCATGCATCTTATGTAATTTATGTATTTAAAACCCTAACAAATCAAAAATCCATACCGTTATCATCGAAGGGTCAACGCACCTGACAGCAACGTTGAATAAGTGAACAGCCAGTATTAAATTTAAATGTTACGTTTACTCAATCAGTGTGCTTCATTATATACTGCAAAATTACTTACTGAAATGGCTTTATAATGAATATCATTAAGCAAATATAGCTTTTTTCGCGATAACATTTCCCTTTTTTCGCATTTCGTAACATAAAAGACAAATTATGAAGATTGCACCGTAAAAAGCTTTTGTTGTAGTGAAAAAAAATTCGTAAAAAGTTCCTTTTTTTTTCCAGGGTCGAAAATGACGAATTTTGAATTTAATTTTGTTGTTATACTTTCTTCATAATCTGACTGTGACGGTCCAAGCGGTGAACGCGGCAGAGAGCGATGCGCGGCTCTTTATGATAATATATCAAGCTTCGTTACAGGGGCGAATACAAAAAATGTTAAGTCTACATTTTTTTTAACTTTTGGCCCTGCTATGAGGCTTTCCTTCCAGCATCGTTTGCGTACAGAAGTGTTTCAATTAGCTCGTGTTTTTTTGTCGAAATTTGTCTCGAAAAATTTGTTTCCTAATTTGTTCTATTGATTTTACAGTGGTTTTTGAAATTGTACAGTTGTTTTTTGTGGTCTTCCACCGTGAAAAAAGCACTTATGAATATTTTCTGAACTAAATTGCGAAGTGGCAATTTTGATAATTATCACACAATCAAATCCGGCCATTCTTTTTAAGACAGATCAAAAATTTTTACATTGTGTGAATTCGTTTTTTGGAACGATGGCATTGAAATGCGGCTCATGTAGTAATCTGGTTATGAATGCTGATTTTATTTCTTGTGCCGGTATTTGTAATGAGCTGTTTCATATCAAATATGTTGGTGTGCACAAGTCTATGCTTAGCACTGTCAACAACTGTCCGAACATCCACTGGTATTGTCACGTATGAAACACTGGAAACCGAAGTATCTCTTCAGCGTTGGACCGCATGAACGAGGCCATTGGTCTTCTATCGAAATCGTTGTCCGGTGATTTGGCGCAGTTTGTTAATAGCGTCAAAACACTTGTAGAGTCAATCAGCACAGTGATCATTCCTCAAATCCCAAATATTGTTACTGGATCATCGAATGTATCGTATGATGAACTGAATGTACCGTCTGGTGAACTGAATGCATCGTCTGGACAATTGAATGTTCGTATTCTCAATGATCATCCACAATCTGTTGATAAGCAGAACGCATGTGAAACCGTTCTCATCTGCCACGTCTACGTTTACGCACAAGGAAGCTCATGACACACGAAAAAGCGTTGTCATATCTAACATAGGAAATGATGTCAGTCTTGATTGCGTAATGAACTATCTTGAAAAAAAGCTAAAGATTGACAAAAAGTCCGTAGACTTGGCGCTATTGTTACCGACAGGAATGAATAGGAAAGATTTGGCCTTCTTGCAATATAAGATTACCGTTCCCGAAGTCACCTATAGTACTGAAATGAGACCTGATTTGTGGCCACCAAACGTTCGGATACGGGATTTTATAGTCAAAAAGAAAGCGATTGGAATCGTTTCTAGGCGACATTTTTGGATCTGATTTCGATTCAAATGATTTGTTGACTTTTCGTTATTAGATCATGTGTTCTTGCACGACTAAATTAGTTGCGACATGTCACTTCCTTGTTCTCGTTGTCAGTGGTTTACTTTTTCGAATTGTTTTTGTCATTTTGTTCTCGGAATATTGTCAATGTTTCGACTGTTTTGTTATTTTTTTTTTTGCTTATGAATCGTAATTATTGTTATAGTCAGTTAGCCTTAAATGGTGGTTCACGTAATAATAAATAAATAAATGAAATAGTTATTTGGATGACAAGGGATGAATATAAAAAATTTCAGCCGTGTGCGAAGTTTGCAGCCTGCGTCGAAGGCAATGGCGGCAATCGCACAAGGTTGAATTTTTTATATCATTACGTGTGAACCATAGAACTTTGCATTACAACGACTACGAATATTGTTACTTTAGCTTCACAAACTAAATTATTTTTGAAAATCACTAATTATTCCACCTAACAAAATTTAAAAAAATTTCATTCAATAGATTTGAATGCAACAAATTTGAAATTTTCTACCACCATAATAACACTTCAAGTATGTAGAATAACCAAAATCATGAAAGGTTTGAATTAACAGAAGATAATCGATAGCTATTTTTGCTATTTAATTTTCTCAACCAAAAAAGTAGAAATCACTAATATTTCAACAAAATTAAAATTTTTTTTTCTGATAATGTCACACAGTATTTAATTTCATTCAACAAAAAAATGTCCATATTATTTAAACACCTTCTCGCACCTTTAAACACCCTTTTCGCGAGTGAAAAAATAAATAAGCGAACTTACGACACGATATTAAGCCTACAATTCGTCGCATATTTTGTTTTAGACGGTGTCGTGATATGAGTACTTTTTTTAAAATAAAAATTTGAAATAATCATAAACTTATTTTTGTTTTTCCAATTCAGTACGACAGATTAGGACTTTTATGAAAGTAGCTCACTCCGATTTCGACATTATGGCAGCGTTCTTTTTTGATAAAATTAGATAATAATTACTTTCGGTTACTTTTAGAGTGGCGAAAGTACTTTCGGATCTGGGAGCTGCGGGAAATGATTAAAATTAAAGGAATTTTTGATTTTTTAGTTTAAGTGACTGAGAAATAATGTAATGTATTTTCTCATTGCAGACAAACTGCAATTCAATTAAAGTTTATTTTGGTTCTTGTCATTTGAATGTACGAGTTATTGTTTTTATACTAATTCATTGCTGCATACAATTTAGTATGTCCTAAGAATGAATAAGCTAACATCAACAAAATTGTAGACTCTAAAAATATTTTACTTTGAATATTTTATAATTGAAAATTTAATGGCTGCAAATCAAGCAAATCCTTTTTCGTTCTAAACTCTTTGTCGTACTGAATTCTACTATCGTCAAACAATTTATCGAAATGTAATTTGAACCATCATAAATTCGAAAACTCTTAAAATTTATGGACTTTTCGCAATCTTCGTATTCTTTTCCAAAAAATCAATTTTCTGTATGTTTCTAGAAATTGCTTATTACGAAAGCCCTTCCGAAGTACTAGGACCGACCTACAGCCTGACTATAACAAAAAGGTTTATTTTATACATCCTTTTTAAAGTCCTATCTTCGGCAAAAATGTTCTCCTTAAAATTCACTACAACATAACAAAAATTTATATTTTTACCCTTAACCCGACTTTGGGACCCTTAGGTAAACACCGAAACCTCTAGTTCCATGGGCAAAAATGTTCCCCTTGTAATTTTCCACAACTTTGCCTTTGGAGCCGTTTCTGTGTACCTTGTCTGCAAGAAAATATTGATGAAAAATCAATTGTTCAATCAAAAGTACAAACCAATTGATTAAAAAGCATAGGATCACTTTTATCTCGAAATAACAACAAAAAAATGCATTAGCTCAATTTCAGAGCTTTAAAATGTAGTTTTAAAAGGTGGATGATAATTATGCTTTTTTTCATTGGAAAATAGCAATGAAATCGAATACTCTCTATGGTGCTCTGATTTTTTTTGAAAATTCTTTTAAAAGGTAGGTCTCGGTACAAGCACAAAACGGATATTTTTGATCGATGTATTTCATTTATATAATAGAAATCCTATATTGGAAAAATCTGCTGTAATACTTAACTGCAAAAGTCTACTGATAGTATTGAGTCTTCAACACAAAATCTTAGTGGATTTGCTTAAAATAAACAATTTTTTGGTTAAAATGGCTTCGCGATGTACACATCTGCTGAAAATATTCTATTTTACACAAACTTCTTACTTCTTGACACATAAGTTTTAAATTTTTAATTAAGTTGAACATCATTCACAATTAAGAAAACTTCCTCTTAAAAAGTTTACTTTCATGCTGAATAAAATTTTGCAATAATGACGTAACCTCGACATGGACAGTTCACAATAGTAACATAACTCCTATTTAAATGCACTTTTTGTGGTGGGTTGACACTTTAAGTTTTTTAACTCCATTTACGATGCACTTTTGAAAACGCATCAAATTTTTCAAATTTCTTTAATTTCGCGCCTTTTTTCGCATACATATTGCAAAATTTTATTCATTTAATGTTCTTATAGTATTAGAGTTTGAAGAGAAGGAACTGACACATTGTTGTAGAATTTCTATTTCTACAATAATGACAATTTTTATTATTGAAAAATTAATTTTCGTTTTCGACGAAAACTATTATGCAACCGTAGTTTTTTGTTATACTGCCAAATTTCATTACTATGCCGATTCTTAAGCACGTTTTTTGTTAAGTGTTTTTTGCAGAAAAAAATTTCACCTACTTTTTATCTGTTAAACACATAAATGTACCACACTATTAAGTTGTCGCAAATTGAATAATTATTAATAGTTTTTTTCTTAGTTTCTTTATTATCTTTAATCTTTGAAAATTGACTAACCGTTCATTTGTTACTATGGTTGAATGTGTTATCACAATATTTGAGTGTTATATAACAGAAAGACTACGCTATTGTTACAAGAAGAAAAATGTTTAAAATAGTCGCAAAACAGCATATGCACAACAACAATATTTGATAATAATCTATTCTAAACATAAAATGGAAAAATTTGTCCCTACCGTACCAAGAAAATCCATTCTTTGGTGCTATTTACACTATGCACTAGCTTACCGAAAACGTTGTTCTAAGTTAATATTTTATCGTTTAGAATAGAAAAAAAAACTGAAAAGCAATATCAGAAGTTGAAATAATGTGTTGCTCACTGCAGAACTGTTTAAACTGAACTGACGACTTCTGAATTTAAAACACGGATTCTTACCCGCATAATACTACCATCGTGCCAACTATGCGTCAAGAGAATTAACCAGCGCATGCACCCCGAACCGATGAGAATTATGGTTTCGTTTGTCCCGCTTTTCCTTTGTATAGTTCTGATAGGATTTACAATCACATGAGATTTTGCTATCCTACATTGGCAGAAAATAAGAAGCGAAAAAAATAATATAAAACACAGCACAACAAGATAGTGATGATTTACCCCCCCCCCCCATTTCCCCCATTTCATGTATATGCGTATATTGTGGGTCAGTGGAAGTTCTGATGTGTGAAAAACCAAATAGAATGCAAAAGACATCGTTCGTCTTGTTTAAATTTCTTCAATGTACAAGACAATATAATATCCTTTTTCATGCTAAAAAGAAGAAGATGAAGGAATAAATGCGTAACACATAACCCTTGGTGTCGTACATAATACAAATAGTATGAAGAGAAAGACTAGTTGATGGTGTACATAAGTTTACAACTTTGGATGTAGCGGAAAATTAATTTGATGTGGCTTTTATCCTAATAGAATTTCTGAATGTACATTAAGGGGAAATATAGTCTCTGCGAAGAAAATTTTTTTCGTAAAATCGATTGTAGCAATAAAATGATTCTCTTATTCATTATTTTACTGTTCTGACTATAATGGCAACACTTTTGCCACATTTCCGGATATAGCTGGTAATCGTAAGGAATAATTCTGAACCGTTTTACACCAGGCCCCACCTCTTGCGTGGGTCAGATGCTTTGACTGTTTTGTTTAGAAATTTGAATGTTTATACAAGAATTGCAATAAAAGTTCGAAAGGAAATACACTGAGTTAATTTTTGTTCCGATATTCATTCATAATTCATTATTGCCGAAAAAGAAACAATTGATTTGTAACTCGATTCGGTCATGCAGTGTAAATTTGCCGAATCCTAAAAAAGCTGAAAATTCAAAAACGTTAATATCTAGAAAATGTAGATGAAGATCAAACATACAAAAAAATCTCTGTAAATACGATGTGAATTTTTATAGTACTACACATTCGTGGCTAAAATCAAAAGTACGTTCATGATGCTGAGAAAACAACACTTTGAACACAGGAAAGCAATGAAAGAAGGACACTTGCATCACTTATCTGCAATAGTTTGTTTAGAATTAATTCTTTATTATTTCTTTTGGCTACAAAGTTTCGGTTAATCATATGTCCTTTACAAATTTACAAAACACTCAATAGCACTAGAATAGCATTTTCGTGTCTCTCTTAAAACTTAGATGGTAAACTCAAACAGATAGTACTTGTTTCATAATCTGATCTGAGATCTGACTATTTTAAACAAAATTTAATCTCTGGTAACACTCAGGACATAACCGATTATCTCAGCAAAAAATAGTATACTATGTGATAGCAAATAGTAGATTTATCTTTGATTGGTTTGTTGATTACTAGTGGGTTATAGCCCTTTCCTTCTATTCGAAACCCTTTTTTTAAACTCTGCTTCGGGTCTAGTCAAATTGCAATCGCGTCGTAAAATTCAATCCTTGCTCAGAACCGAAAGAGAAGTAGAAAATTGGAAGAAAATCAAATTAAAAAATTGTCTAAATTATATCTCATTTAATACAATTTTTTTTTTTGCTATTACTTATCCATACATTGCGACTTCTTAAGAAATGATGAATTTTAGTTGGTAATCAAATTTATTCGTATCAGTTTATTAAATAATAACTTTTAATAACATAACGGCGTCAAGAATTTAAAAAAATCATTAATCAAATTCCTTAATTGAAGACATTCACTGGAATTGATTGTCTTTGTCTATGTTCAATTGCTGTTGTTTTGTTTTTCATTCTATAAAAAATTGTACATACTTAAAACATGGAAATGAATAATAATAATAATAATAATAATAAAATTAAGAACAAATAAATTTATTTACACCGCTTAAATAGTATTGACGGCTAATAATTGTTAACAGAGCATATGGGCAAGGTTACCAACAGTTCTGGAAACACTAGTCGAATGATTATTTATCGAAACAAAAGCAAAGAACAAAGCGAACAAATCTCCGAGAATGTGTAAGAGTTGGACAATTAGTGCTTTATCATGAGGAAAAATAACCTCCAACCAAATGGGCATTTGCTGGAATATTGGAAATTTATCCTGAATTACCATCACATTCTCGTGTTTGCAAAATTAAAATGCCGTTGAAGCGTCTTATTAGTAAAATATTTGTTAAGAAACCATATGTACAGAGTAAGCGGTTCATCTCTTGAATCGGAGGCTGTATATTTACAGACATTTAGTAAACCAGGCCGATAGTAGATTCGTAAGACATTGAGTTCAGACATGACAGCCGACATAAAAAGAGTCAGCGGCGCCGCGTCTAGCCGACCTTAAAGGGTTGGGCGGCTGGCGGCTACGTCGGCTAAGCCTTGACTAGGGCGGCGTCTGAGTCTAGCGGCGGCTGGTGTCTAAGTTTTAGAAATAAAACAAGTTTCAAGAGTGAATTGTCAGTGTTCTTTCAATGTTATTAAAATAATAAAAGTATAGGTTTTGATTCTTTACCGTGTTGACATCAATTTGAGTTGGTTTTGTTCTGTATTGCGGCAGAAAACACGATCCTTTAATTCAAAATTTATTGGATAATCTATTCATTTAAAAAAAAATTCTAATCGACAAATAAATTAAAATAATTCTTACTATTATGACGATAAAAAAAACAAAAATAACTTCGAACTGTTGGAGCAAACTGCCTGTGATAATGACTAATTTTGAATAAAAAGATCGTATTTTAGGCCTCTATACCCAAGAATACCAATAAAAATGAGGATAAGAAAGTAAATTCACATTAAGTTAAGACACTTTTCGCAAATGCGTTTTCGTAGTTTTTCTTCTTTTATATAGATTTTGCCGATTCAGCTTTTGTTCTATGAACACTTGAACAGATGCGTCGCTTCGAGTAAATTACGAATCTAATGGGCAGTGTAGAATATTTTAGGCTACGGTTCTTTCGAAAATTGCACTCAGAGTGAAGTTCGTAGTATTTGCACAGGAAGTGCGAAAGATGCCTTTACTTCATTTGGCACGATTGTAATCGTCATAACTCTTAGAAAATATCATCATCATCATCATCATCAAACTTTATAGACCGTTTATACCTTCCGGTGTGGGGTCTTTAAGCCGCAACCCGGTCATGGACCACCCTTCTCCATACCCCCCTATCCTGTGCCAAGGAGATGGTTTGTTCGCCTAGAGAAAGTCCCCTAACTTCTAAATCGGATTTAATTGAGTCTATAAACCTTATCCTTGGCCTACCCCTGGGACGCACACCCGGGACTTGAGCATCCAATATCCTCTTTGGTAGCCTGCTATTACCCATCCTCTGAACGTGCCCGTACCACCGCAGACGACTAATCCTTGCCGCCTCTTCCACTGATGTAACCCCTAAGTTTTTCCCTGATGTCGTCGTTCCTAATATGATTGTCCCACTGTTCCCTCCGATTTACTTTTGCTATGCTCCTAAGAACCCTCATATCAGAAACCTCCAGGTCATGCACAAGGTATCCGCAGTCCACCCAACTTTCACTACCGTATAAACTCGTTGGTCTGTAGATTGACCTGTGAATAGCTAGCTTTGTGCCACTACTTAACTCCTTTTTGTTGAACACATACGACCTCAACTGACTGGCCACTGCATTCCCCATTCTTCTCCTTTCTTCAAATTCCCTAACTAACTTGCCATTCTCCGAAAAAATGGCTCCTAAATATTTAAACTCAGCGACCTGTTCCAACTGCTCCCCATTTAAACTGCAAACTACATCCTTCCGGGATTTGCCAATATGCATAACTTTAGTTTTACTGACACTTATTTTCATGCCGTATTCCTCACATGCAGCATTCAGGCAGTCTAAATTCTCCTGCAAATCATCGGCATTATCTGCTAATAGGGTTAAATCATCCGCATACGCCAGGATTTTCATAATTACTTCCCCAATTTCCACATTCCCCTGCAAATTGGCCTGCTTGATGATTTTGTCCATGAAAATTATGAACAGAAGAGGAGAGAGACAACAACCCTGACGAACGCCCTCATTAACCTCGAAAGCCTCACTAATTTCACCATCTATCCTTACCGCAGCCTTGCTCCCTGAGTAGATGCTTTTAATTGCGCCCAATAAACCTCCATTAATCCCGTATTCGCTAAGCACCTCGAACAGCTTTTGCCTCGGTACCCGATCAAATGCCTTTTCCAAGTCGATGATGCATAAGTACAGATCAATATTCCTCTCAAAGAGCTTTTCTATAGCCTGCCTAAGACAAAAGATCTGATCTTGACACCCTCTCAGAGGTCTGAAACCACTCTGAGCCTCGTCCAGAACCTCTTCCACTATAACCCTAACCCGATCTACTAGCACACTAGCATAAACCTTTCCGACCACGCTCAAAAGTGAAATCCCTCTGTAGTTGCTACAAACTTTAAAGATCGGAGCAATAACACCGAAGCTCCAGTCAGCGGGTACTACTGAGGACTTCATGGCTAAATTAAAAATCCTACAAAGCCATTGGATCCCACCAGACCCGCTATTCTTAATAAATTCTGTCCTAATTTCGTCTACACCTGCGGATTTTCCTGCCTTCAGCCTGCTGACCTTCCGTATCACCTCTTCTAATGTAATTTCTTCCTCACCCTCCGAGTTAGCAAACTGATTTCTGTCAGGTGCCACTACCGGATTGACAGATGCAAATAGATCCTGAAAGTAATCACGCCAGGTTTCCAGTACTTCTCCCTTATCCGTAATTAACTGGCCATCTTTACCCAAAATGCTACCGCAGCCCTCCTTTTCACCACCACGCCTAATATCCTTAATCGTCGACCAGAATTTTTTACACTTTCCTTGACCTGCTTCTTCCAATTCTTAGAAAATAGAGTAACAAATTTTTTTAATCATGCTTGTAAAGTCGGTCAATGAAAAACTCTCAAATTAGTGAGTTGGTGATTCAAAAAATATGAATTGTCAAATTATTGTGAGAAAACCGATGAAAAACTCAGCCATAAGGCTAGCCGACGTAAACATCAGGCTGATGGCGGCTAGCCGTGTCTAGCCGGCCAGAAACGTTGGCGGCGGCGGCGACACATTTCGACCCTAGCGGCCAGTTTTCGGCGGCTGTCATGTCTGATTGTGTTTGGCATAATTTGAAAGATAATAAATTGGCCTAAAAAACATATATATAACACGTGTGCAAAAAGTCTTTACAGTAAATTCGAACCTTCATCCTGCTCATTGTCCCAGAGATAACTAAGAATATATTTCTATCCTAAACTTGGGGATACTAATAGATAATTTTCAAGAACTTATTGAATGTTTCACTCATTTTTGTGGTACTGTAAAAATTGTTGTGAACTAGCTATATTTGATATTTTCGTTTTCAACATTCTTACACTAGAGCAAAAGAAGAAAAAAAATCCACACATCGAACAATGCACACAGAGGACACAGAAGTGTTTGTAAACATTTAAGGTGTGGGTTTCAGCCCAGTTCAAAAATCTACATTATTATAATTGAAATATTTCATACATATTCCAAATTATATAGGTTTTAAAAAGTGCAAAGACTTTTTACACACGTGTTATTACATGCATGATTATGAGAGAACGACAACTGCAGGCTAAACGAAGCTTTTTCCAAATTTTCGTTCAATGAACAAATTCCAGATAAAACGTCTGTAAAACTTTCTTCCATACAACATATATCTCAAAAATAAACGTTTCAGCGTGCAGACATCGTTCCCTCAAAACCTTACATGGAATAACATAAAAAAAATATATGTAATAAATCGCTCTTACTGCAGGAATTGAGAAGTGCTGCGCTCGGAGAAGCTTACCCTCCTCCAGGTAAAATTCCTGGATGGAATAAGGAGATATCTGAATTAAAAAGGTATCCTTTAATAAAGCGTACAATTCCAGGAAATACGCCACCGAAGAGGAAGAAAATAAGCTGTGGGACCACTCAGCAATAAACCATTGAAATGGGTGTAGGAAAGTAGCGATAGTGTAGTAAAATTCCAATCACGGTGGAATATTCTAAGGACCACATTTTATGTTTCGAATATATATTTTGTTTGTATATTTTTGGTTTTTTGCCTGTTACTGCAGCATATTGACGTACTAGCTATTGCTCTGACTTTGATTCGACGTTTGGTGGTGGTTGCAAGCTTTTCGATAGCAGACTTCACGCCAGGCGTTGGATGAATGTTGTGACTGGCAGTGTGTGGAATTGCAGGCATTGATTCGGCCTTTCCGTGAAGAATCAAACATAAGAACGGATTGCTTTGGGTGACTTCACCTGTGACCTTGCGATTTTGTTGACGAGGATTCGGCTAATTTTGTTGACGACGTTGAGGATATTCGGCTCTTTGTCCATTTTGTTGGTTGGCGGGTGATGAAATTGCATGAGAAATTGATGTAAGTTGCCTTTTTAGTTTGATACACGTAATATGCAATTGCCGCTGACGTTGCTGTTATTGTAAACAAATTGCTTTCGCCCGCTCAAAATACATATAATAAAAACATCGCACACTTGTCACTTGGAACAGTGTTGCCATCCGATCAGTGTTGTCATAACGTCTACGTAAATAGACACCATCGTATAGATAGTTGAAATAATAGCTACGTAATACATCACTTAACACCGAGTTTTCGTTTCCAATTTCTCAAAAATGGAATCTGATGACCCCGAAGGCGAGATCGTGTGTCCCATCTGCGAAAAATTGTGCAAGTCGGTAGCAGGTCTCCGCCAACACGTAACTAAAAGCCATTCCCAGTTAGAAATCGATGATGTAATAGCTAGAAGAACTGGGCCGAGTAGTCAGCAAACACAGCCATCGACAACATGGAATAAGTTTCAAATCATTGCGGACACAAACAGTGGAAAATCATACCAACAATTCGACATCTTAGAGACGGATGCATCGGGAAATTGTCTCTTTTCGTCTGTATGGGATTTGCTAAAGGAACCAAGCAACGAATACGCTGACATTCCACAGAACCGTAACGAACTTCGAAGGAAAGCAGTGGATTTCATCACAGCAACGAATGCGAACGGCGGGGAATCGAATTTCTCTCGTTTCAAGGATTCTATTGTCACCAATTTACAACACTCCATTGTCGGACTGTCGAGTGATGATCTGTCGGAAGAGGTTATACAATCGATGTACTCTAGTCATATGGCCACACCCGGCATTTACGGCACAATAGCGGAGCTATGCGCATTGTCAGAAAGAAAACGATCCAGAAAACTTCTCATGTTTTAATTATGGTTCTCTACAAAACCGCAATAATAGGCCAACAATACACTTGCTGTTTAACGGTGACATTCGACGAGGGCACTTCCGCTACTTACGTCCGGTGGACAAATCACATTGTTCACCGATCGAGCCAGGAAGATACCACCTGCTGAAGGAATACACATCATCCAGAATCACATCGATCACACACGCGCAGCACAAACCACCGCTGGGGACTGATCAGTTCGATTTAAACAGTGAATCCGATAAGGAAAGTGAAGACAACTTCGAGGATTTTGTGTTGCTACTAGCTAGGTGCAAAAAAAACAGTCGAGTGCTGAAGAGAGTTCCGAGAGGTGCGCGAATCCCGGCAGCGAAGAAATTGACTCAGTGCATCGAGGAATGCTTGGCCGAACCATCTTTGGATGCGAAATGGAAAAAACTCCTCACTTTTGCTTGTGCAACTCTACGAGTTCCAGACAAAATTAAAAACAAATCTTTGGCGTCAATCGTAAAGAGCAATATAGAGAAGGCAGAACTAATTTTTCCGAAACCAAGAAAAAATAAAAGTCCAATTTCAATGTCAAAGAGAGTGGAGTACAAGATAGCAGAAGGAAACGTTAAAGGAGCGGTGAAATTGTTGACATCATCGGACACTTTAGCACCGCAATCCCTGGAAACATTTCAACGTTTAAAGGAGAAGCATCAGCCACCGGAAAGAGAATTACAGTTTCCCGAACCTCCGTATAAGGACACGCAACCGTTACAGGTAACTGAAAAAGACATCTTCCTTTCAATGAAAAGTTTTCCCAACGGTTCCGCAGCTGGAATAGATGGAATATTACCGCAACACCTCAAGGATTTGACTTTACCATCAACCGGAGAGGCAGGCTTGAATCTCATCAAAGCGATCACCAATCTATCAAATTTCATGCTACGCGGCAAAATGAACACCCGATTAACCGAAATAATATACGGAGCTTCGCCATGTGCTTTGAATAAAGAACTCGGTGGTATTCGCCCAATAGCAGTAGGCACCACGTTTCGTCGATTGGCAGCAAAAGTGGCATGTGCATCAGTACGCACCGATATGGCATCAAAGTTTGCCCCGAGGCAGATCGGTTTTGGAGTCCGAGGAGGATGTGAAGCAGCGGCACATGCAACGAGGACGTTCATCAAAAAGAACAGCCATAGAAAAGCAGTAGTCCTCAAGATCGATTTCCGGAATGCATTCAATGAAGTAGACCGCGACAAATTCTTGATGGAAATGAAGGTGAATTGCCCGTCAATATATCCATTCCTGTGGCAGTGTTACTCGATATCGACGTTGCTCTTCTACGGTGACTACATACTGCTATCACAAAACGGAGCCCAACAAGGGGACCCTTGCGGCCCGCTGCTGTTCAGCTCAGCAATCCAATCGGTCGTGGCTGCGTTGTTGTCGGAATTTGTCGTATTTTACCTGGACGATGGAACAATTGCAGGGGAATTCGAAAGTGTCCTTCGTGATTTTAAAACGATAATCGAGGAGTATGGCAAGATTGGTCTGAAAATAAACCCAGAAAAGTGCGAAATATACTTCTGTTCTGAGGTGGAAACGGAAGTGGTGAGTCGGTTCGAGGAACTGTCACCAGGAATCTGCGTTGTTAATGAATTGACCTTACTGGGAGCGCCAATATCAGACAACGCATCGACGAAAATTTTCAAAAAGAAATTGAAGGAGCTGAAACGGCTTTTTCAAGGATTGAATGAATTGGATAATTACCATATCGCCTTCTTCATTTTGAAAAACTGCTTTTCATTACCGAAACTGATTTTTCTACTACGAACGACGCCAATGTGGAATATTCATGATGCTATAGACGATTTCGACACTAATATCAAAATGACATTGGAATCGTTAACAAACAGCAACCTCGACAGTGAAACATGGACCCAGGCATCTTTACCTGTGAGTTGTGGAGGTTTGGGCATTCGAAAAGTACGAGACACGGCGCTGCCAGCATTTTTGCCATCAGTGAACTCAGTATCTTCTTTGGTGAGCTTCATGTTCAATTCACCCGCTCTAAACCTGGAAGAAATTGCTGACTATCAGAATGGCTTAAACGAATGGAATCGCCTGCATCGGGAAATTGAATTACCAAAATTGCCATCACTTCAAAGCCAATGGAGTTCCATCGTGGTCGCGAAAACGTTGCGTGGGCTGCATTTCAATGGAATCGAAGAGAAAGCACGACTCCTAGCAATTCAGCGTCCAGAATCAGGCGCTTGGATACACGCGCTGCCGTCAAAGTCGATTGGGACACTGCTGGAAAATAACGCCTTTCGGGTGATCACCGGATTGAGGCTGGGACTGGACATTTGCGCGCCACATATTTGCAGATGCGGAGACACGATCGATAGAAAAGGGCGTCATGGTCTAAAGAGTCGCAAGAGTGCGGGGAGACATGCAAGACACGCAGAGCTGAACACCATCATCAAGAGGGCATTGGTGTCAGCTGATGTACCGGCGAAACTGGAACCAGTCGGCTTGTCAAGGTCAGATGGTAAAAGAGTGGATGGCATGACCCTCATTCCGTGGTCAAGGGGCAGCACGTTGATATGGGATGCGACTTGCGCTGACACCTTCGCACCAACCAATTTGAAATTAAGCGCAATTCGAGCAGGAGGAACAGCTGAAGACAAAGCACGAAGGAAGACAGCGAAATACGCCTCGCTCATCGACAACAATTATATTTTCGTCCCCTTTGCCGTGGAAACCACAAGTTTTTTCAATACTCTAAGCAAAATGATCGCCATAAAAACGAATAAACCGAGATCAAAGGCCTTCCTGCAACAAAGAATAAGCATAGGCATTCAACGTGGGAACGCGGCAGCAGTGATGGGAACGTTCAGGACCGACGACAAAATGGAGGAGATTTTTTATTTGTTATAAGAAAGTAAATGTTTAATAAGTTGACAAATTTGTACAAATGCCGAATAAACGAAAATTATATTTTGTATGAAATTAGAAAATGTGGTCCTTAGAAAGAATTAAGGCTTACTGTGAGGTCAAAATGCCAAACAAAATATTCAGGATTGGCTTGAAGACTTGAAGAAAAATATGGAAAATGAAATTTTAATTTTTGAACTGAAATTGACCTGATAGTAAGTATTACTTAGAATATTCCACAATCTATATTGTGACAAATCACCAATGACAAATCATCGATGACAAATCACAGCTAAGTAATCACAGATAACTGCTTGAATCCTGAATCACTGGATTAGGTCATTTTTCTCTAAAACTTTGAATACATGTTCTCTAACATTTTACTATCGGCAACTTTTTCTTTGGAAGTAAATTTTTATATTTTAAACTCTAACTGCTAACGAAAAACCTCTTCCTATCTTATATGTCCGAGTTGACTGAATTTCGTCCATTCTGTGAGTCCAAGTGCCCGAATTAATCCACCGATTTCCAGAAAAATTTTTCCTCGAAAATCCACGCTTTTGGACACTTCTTCGACCATACCCTGCTCATCTTTGAACTTGAATCATGGGGTACATACATGTACCATTTTCTAGGGTGATCGGTGCAGCCACGAAAAAAAGTGAAGACGGACAGACAGACATTTGTGATTTATGTGATTTGTCATCTCTAGACGATATTAAATCAATCACCCTTACTAACTCCTCCATCTTCCACATGTTAGATTAAAATAGTAAACGTACGGAACCCTGTAATTCGCATGGGTCCAGCTAGAACTGAAAAGTTAATAGCACCGTTTGTGAATAGAATCCCTTTAAAAAAAAAACGACTCTTAAAAGCAGTTAGAACCGTTAGAACATGTTTTTTCGTTTAAGATATACAATACAATTTAATTTATTCATCAATCCGGTTATGGAAGGGCGCTCCTTTATACAATATAATTGTGCATAACTTCGTTGCATACATTAAGAGTGAATTTGCCAAAACACGAATCCTACGTGTCGCGGAATATCGATCTCTATGCCTCTTTGGATTCTTCTCACTCCAATGGAAGACTTTCGTAGAAGAACAGTTTTTTTTTCAAAGTTATTTGTAGTTTTGAACTCTCTGAAAAATGGTCTGCACAGAGGTCAAAAAATCCTTTTTGATGAATATCTCGAACAAGACCAAATCGATTCTAGGCAAATTATATACGATTTAGTAGTCCAACGATACAAAGCTTTTGACTGTGACAACACTCCTGACAAGTGCAAGTAGTTGGCTACAGAATTCAAAAACGTCGAAAAAATGGTCGTTTTCAAAGAGTCGTGGAAGGGACAGTATACATTCTCAAACCCAAGGCAAGAGGCTGTAATCATTGGTCTTAGCTTCCAAATGAATTCCTAAGTAGAAGTTTGTGACGAGTTACGAAAAAATGGAGTTGATTTAAGTAATAATTTGGGAAAAATTGAAAATAAGTAATTTTTTGTATCTTTAACTTTACGTACCTTCTCAAATGGAACAAAAAACTTAACCCAAATGAAAAGGGAGTTCCTATATCGTGTGAAAAACAGAAATTATAAAAAAGATAAATATGGAAAATCTAAATTGTTCACGAAAAACTCATATTCGAGGTACACTTTTTGGTTCGAAGTGTAACAAACTCGTCTAGAAAATTCACTAATTATGCTAGTTACCCTACAAGACGCGTAGTCTTTCCAATAAGGACATAATTTGTTGGAATTCATTTGGAAACCATATTTCCAACGTCATTGAATTATAAGGCCTTTTGTTCTTCGAAAATTCAACTACTTTTATTGAGTATCATCGAAACCGAAAAAGTCTTCTTCATCAGAATCAACCGCTTCGTCTTCAGACTCGAATTTTTGTTCAATATTTTGCAATACTCCATCACATTCTTATATTTCCATGTGTTCTTTTTCTTTGTCTAATTCTTTTGATTTATTGAATCTAGATATAAGGACTCGTATTTGCCTTGGCTGCAAATATTACTCGGTATGGAAGTTATATACGCCATGAATCATGTATTCTTGCATTCAGATAGCTTCACCTTAGTCTCTGCACAATGCCGACACAACATTTCAATAAATGATTTTTGTTCGTCTGAAAACATTACAACCTTATGAACTTTCCTAGCCCATCCTTGGGAATAGATGTGCAAAATTCGAACGATATTTGCAAAAAGAACAAAAGGGCTTATTATTCTATGACGTTGAAAATATGGTTTCCAAGTGAATTCAAACAAATTATGTCTTCATTGGAAGGACTACTGGTAGAGGTGTGCGGGACGACCTCTTTTGGAAGCCCGACCAGAACCGAATCCGATTCGAAATTGTTAACTTTCAGTATTCAACTAAGTAACACTCACATATATGTGATTTTGATCGCATTACTAGTGAAAGATATGTAAGAACATTCTTATTGAATCAGTCAACCAATGAAGTCATCTTTTCTAATAAAGTCATCTTTTCTAATAAAGTAAAACTAAAAGAAATTAAAAGCCGAGGCCTGACCACCCGGAAACCGCTTGCAGCTCGGCCCGACCCGAACCGAACCGAAAATCGAATCCGAAACTGAAACCCGACCGACCGAAAGTGATTCGGGTCGTATTCCGTTACCTGAAAAAATTAGGATCGAGTTCGATTGAGTTAAACTCAAGCGTGAAAGTAGAAAATACAGTGAAAAACCGACAAACACAATTTCTGTAGGTTTTTCATGCTTTTCGGAGGAAGTGTGTACTGGCTTCGAAAGTCACTTGTTGTTGTTTATTTGCCGTGAAACTAAAGATATTTTTCGAGACTTATTGCCGCATTAGCCCGAAAAGCAAAACAAAACACTCAACTAGATTCAACTAGTAAATGATCACAAAAGAACATTTCATCTTACCTCACACACTTTGTTGTATATTATCACAAAGTGATCACTGTGTAAATTTTAAGTACACCTTTTACACAAAATAACTCTTTAAAAAAACCAAACGATACAAAAAAAAATCGAAAATTTACTTGATATCAAAGCAAGAAAATTTTCACCGTCCATTATGATACTTCAAATGATCGAACACTAATTTTTTACATAACAAATCACAAATTCAGGGCCCCGGTTTTCATACCGTTCGTAACTTTAAGAATTTGTTACTTGACTTTTGATTCAACACTTTTTAAATCAACAAAATCAAATGAATGAAAGATAAACCAAAACAATAACTATAAAATAGTGTGGGGAAATTAATAGTAGATTATATTGGATGCGTCGGAAGTAATACATGAGGGATCAATTTGTGATACGAGCGGAACTCACAAGTGTAATTTAAGCAACAAGCTTTGGAAACTTAGTTTAAAAAGTGTAGAGTTTACATATCCGAGCCGAAGGCGAGGTATGTAACTACACTTTTTAAACTAACACTTTCCAAAGCGAGTTGCTTAAATCACACAAGTGAGTTTCCGAGTTAACAAAATTGATCTCGAATTAATGAATTACTTCCGACGCATCCAATGTATGCTGTTTTATTTGCTGACCTACCCGGAAAATGGTCATTATATGTTTCTTTACCACCTAAGGACAAACATCGAAAAAATTTGATGAATGAAATGCATCATATGTGACCCTTTCGGTCATGCTAAAATAAAAATGCCGGTGTCAAAATTCTGCTTAATTCAAATGAAAGGCTTTAATGTAGGAAAGCGTCTCACTTATTATCAACTTTAGACCAGCCTGCCTTCCTGAGATATGGCAGAAAAAGTACTGATTCCGTATGGGAGCTTTAAGGATGCAGGCTGGTGTCAAAAATCTGCTTGTCCCCAATAAATGGTATTTGTACAAAACAACAAAACAACAAAACAACTTGACACCAGCCCACCTCCTTATCTGCTAACGCAAAGAATATTTTTTCTCTGTTGGAGCTATAGGAAGGCAGGCTTGTCCCAGGCTGTGATTGAGACCAATAAAATGTATAACTTAAATGACATTTCCATAAATATGAATTTGACTGCCTCTTCGAGTTAAAGCGAGTGAAACTGATTTTCTGTAAAAAAAAATAAATAATTTCACTATAAAAGAATCGAAATACGCCGAAAATGTCGGCTCACATGCATCCAAAAATATCCCATTAATCAGAGTACCCACGGCTGCAGTGACAATAGAATGTCGAGGTAGGAACATTTTTTAATTGTTGAATTTTTAGTTGCGGAAATCAAAATGATTCTTTTTTGTTTTTAAATGTGATTTGGAGTGAAGTTGTGCTTTATTTTAAAAAGTTTAAAAGTGTATTTAAAAGTATACATTGATTGGTAAGACGATTTAATGAAAAAACGTTTTCAAATTCTTGTTTAGTACGATAAATGTTTTGTTTACCATTTGTACATAAAATCGAAAATGGCCGGCATCTTGAGTTTTGTGAAAAATCGTTTTTATTGAAAAAAATTTTAGTAAATGATTGATCAAACAGCATCAACAAAAATTTTTCTTTTTGTCATAGATTCTGACCACGATTTTCTATTAAATAAATGTTTAGAATTCTCGCAATTAAGTTTTTGATGCGATTAAATATTAAATTCCTAATAAAATGCAGAAAAAATAAAGACGGTTGTAAACAAGCATGTAATGAATATTGAAATTCATTACATCGTCATTAGAAATATCACGAAATAACCCTTCATGTAATGGAAGAGTTCCGTAGGTGGTAAACATACATGTAATGACCATTTTCCGGGTAGAGCAGCGAATAAATAATTTTATATGGAAGAGCTTGCAAAAATGGGGCCAAAAGCAAACTAAGCATGATTCGGTAGGTCTTAGGTACCTGAATGGCGTCCCAAAAGCCCTATGGATTTTTTGCGAATAACTCAAGAAAATCGGAAAAAACAGAAAAAAGTGAGGTTACGCGTAACATTTTTTTAGTTGTACAACAAAATCTAAATTTTCTTACTTTTTTCACAAAAAATTATTTTTCCCTTATTCTACACATCCCAACGTTTTCAGAAATGTGTCTTAATAAAATTTCATATAAAATCTTACCTCTGCGAAAACTTGTTTTGACTTTAAACAGTCATTCCCAAAATAGATATCTCTAATTTTTTGATGTTAGTTTAGAGACTTAAAAACATCTTTGGACTATACTGCAGGGCCTATTTTTGAGAAACATTTTCACGAAATTCCAGAAATTTTCGCGAAACTCGGGAAATTATCGCAAAATTTTCTAAAATTCAAGAACATTAAGTTGAATAAATACAAACAATTATTGTGCGAAGAAGCAATCAAATTCATCGACATTTTGGGAAATTTGATTAAAGAGAGAACAACAGAAGCTAGAGCGAAAATTTCTTTAAAACAGAGAATTGGTTTGGCAATTCAGCGTTCTAACGCTGCCTGCGTTATGGGAACTTTTGGAGAGGATGTTAATAAATTAAATGAGATTTTTTTATTTTATGAATTGTATTTGAGATGACTATTCAATATATTTCAATTTTCAAAAAATTTATAGAAAATTGTTAAGTAGATCAAATAATTAGATATAAATATATTTTTATAGTTTTTATAGTTCATGTGTGCTTTTCCAACAAGAAGTCCAACAATTTTTATTTCATCGGCGAGAGAATATTGTACGTTATTCACTCTTGCATATAAAGGAAAAACCATACATCAAATCACTAGGGAAATTCGTTTTCTCTTTGCCAATTCACTAAAAAAAACAGTGGCACCGCCGTGATTTGAACTCACGACCCACCGATCCGCAAGAATCGACGCTAACCACTGCACAAATTCGCTCATTTGCTATGCGCAAATTTTGTTGATACTGTTTGTTGACAAATAGAAGCATATAGTAACGTAGAATGTACGAATGTGTCTCTCACGAACACTAGCGTTATTTTTCTCGATATACAACATAGGCTTATGTATTTTGAGTGGTTTTCTTTACGTTTTGTATTTGTATTTGTATTTTTGTTGGTTTTGTATTTGAATCAGTTTTTATTTATGTTATAAATGTATTTTCTCACAGAGCAAAATTCAAATGTATATATGAAAATAGTAATTTCACGTGACGACCAAAACGACCAAATAAATACAATTAAAAAAAAAATTGGAAAAAAATTGAAAAAAAAAGACCTGCAGCCGCCGGACTCGAAAACACGGCATGTAGATCAGAAGGATACAATGCTAACCACTGACCCAATACGGTCATTTGTTACGACCAAATTTTGTTGATACTGTTTGTTGACAAATAGAAGCATATAGTAGAATGTCTCTCACAAACACTAACGTTTTTTTTCTCCATATTCAACATACATACTCAACCTTATGTATTTTGAGTGGTTTTGTTTACGTTTTGGTTCGTTTTGTATTTGAATTAGTTTTTATTTATCTCATAAATGTTTTCTCACAGAGCAAAATTCAAATGTCTATATGGAAATAGTAATTTCACACGACGACCAAAACATAAATAAATAGAATTAAAAAAAAAAATATTGGAAAAAAAATTGAAAAAAAGACCTGCAGCTGCCGCCGTGACTCGAACCCAGAACCCTGACACTTCGAAGCAGTGATAAATTCTCGCAGATATCACATTCATACGCTCGAATGAATAACGTACGATATTCTCTCGCCTGATGAAATAAACTATTGTATTGGTGGGCGTGAGAAATCTCGGATATCTTCTTATGTAAATATTGTACTCTCACTTGTTCGCTACGCTCACTCGTTATGTACAATATTTACATTAGAAGAAATCCTCGATTTTCTCTCGCCCACCAATAAAGTACTATTCCTCCATAATCGTATCTAATTACAGCTCCGTAAGCCTTTGAGGTCGCCGACATCCGATACACTAGAGTATTCCAGGTGCGGCAAGAACAACGACCTAGCATAATCCTGGTCGACAGAGGCGTAGTGTGGAAGTGCAACTATGCACTCCGCAAGGATCTGTACACCTTACCGCAAACAACGCTAGCATGATCATTCCAATCCATCTTACGGTTAAAAAGTATACCGAGGTTTTTAAAGGAATCAGAATAGGGTACTATGTATTTGCCCAACCAAAGAGGTTGCAGATATCTGGTCTCGATCGTTGAGCTGATGGCTATGGTTTGCGTCTTCGAAGCGTCAATTTCTAAAATCCACCTCAAGTCTTTGTTAATTTCCGCTAAACCCTCTATAGTGTCCATCTGCAAAAAGGATTTTTAAACTTGTACATTAACAGCAAAAGGTGAGACGACTTGTGTTTCTAAGCAACGGGAACAGTACCGTATATAGACAAGCGGTCTAGGGCGAGCTCGTGCCCCAGATTTTTTTGCAATTCAATGAAGTATCAATGTGTATTATATAGTGTTCTGAAAAGTGTTTAAGATGATAACTGAGTCCGAAGCCGACCTGGAGGTTCCCTAGAGCTAATAAGTCAAAAAATCACGAAAATTATGGAAGAAGATGGTTTTTAACAAAAGTCAATGTTCTATTCTGTGAAGGAAAAAATGTTGTTACTGCGTCGGAAGCTTTTCTTTGAGTAAAGCGCCGCAGGCAATTTTTTTTTAAATTGTGGTGTTCAAATTTAGGTAAATCGAAGAACGACTTAATAGCCGCAGGCAAAAGTTTTAGGTTGTACGACTAATTATAAGTAAGAATTCCAATAATTGATTGATTTGGTATTTGTCTAACGAGGTGTTTGAAATTTGGAAAATTTGAATACATTTTTCTTTTTTTCAGCCATAGGATGGGCCTATAAAATGGCCACCGGGCCACCTTTTCAGGCACGGGCCCGAAAGATTTACCTCCGTTCCTTTACTTTAATGAGGCCTACCTGAAAGGTAGTTTCAAAAGGAATGTTGAGATTGAAGATGGGCAAAATCGGTCAAGAACTTTCGAAGTTACGATCGAATAAGTTGTAAAAACCTTGTTTTCTGAAGGTCGCAGAAACGTTTTTGCTTATATGTATCTCTGAAAGAAAGAAATGGATCTCAAAAAATTAACTAAGAAAAATGTGAATGAATATTGATTCACTGGTAGGGTCCATACAGCGCGCCAAAATCTTTCTCATGAATTTAATTAAATATAAAGAAAGTTTGCTGTGATTCAGAGGTAGTCGAAGGCTCAACAGTATTCAAGAAAAATGTATAAAAGCGTCCTCTCTTTACGGGCAGATTTTTTTCCGAACAGTAATATATATATATATATATATATATATCAGAAGGGAAGGAACAAACCTCAGGGGGGGGGGGGGGTAAATATTGTTAAAATATAATCTGTTGCACTTTTAAAGGTGGTTTCATCGCAAAGATACAGTTATCTCAATTTTCAAGAAATTCGCGAAATTTTTATGAAATTCAGAATTCAGAGAAATTTTCGCGAAATTCAAGAAATTTTCGCGAAATTCAAGAAATTTTCGCGAAATTCAAGAAATTTTCACGAAATTCGAGAAATTTTCGCGAAATTCAAGAAATTTTCGCGAAGTTCAGGAAATTCTCACGAAATTCGCGAAATTTGTTTCTCAAAAATAGGCCCTGCTATACTGTAATGTCGAAAATTTCCTTACACGGTCAAAAATGTCAAAATACTCGATGTTTTTACTAAACAAATTCGTTTTAAATCAATTATTGATTCAGCAAAATTTCTCGTTGTCTGATTGATGTCAAAATGACCAAAAAATTGGCTGAAATTGGCTATGGTGACGCCAATATTACTTTTTCAGTGAAAAATCGGTTTTTTTCGTAACATATAAAAGGGAGCGGGTCGGTGTGCAGGACGAAGTTGTTTGTTGTTGTCTAGTGGGTGAAATGATGCCCTATTGTCTATTGTGGCACCACCAGCACTGCGAATATTTCTGTAGCTTAAAGTACAGCCCCTCTTTCTTCTATTGTTCTATCTGTCAATCTTACAAGGTTGTTCTTACTAGCTAGTCATCTAACTAGTCTATCCTACTTGCGAGAATCGCCTCAAAGCATCTGATAAAATCTGGCTTCAAAGTTATCCAATCTCTAGGCATGGTGAGATTCGGGGTCGCTGTTAAACTTCTAATATTTTCATGTCCAGCTTCCAAATGTGCAGTCGAAAATCTATTCTAAGCTGGAAGGGCTGAGTTGGTTGGTTTTTGTTTTTATATTGAGGCCATTACAGCAACAATTCATATTTTTCTATTTTCAACTCAAAAACTAACCTAACTAACGGTAAGGGACCATCCATAAATTACGTATGCTTTTTTCAGTGCTGTCAGCAGATTTAAATCAACAATAACTTGAAAAATATTCACTTTTGAGACGTCAAATGTATGGCCGACCCCCCATTTAGGGGGGTAGTTTGGGAGGGTCGACCATACATTTGACGTCTTAAAAAAGAATATTTTTCAAGTTATTGTTGATTTAAATCTGCTGACAGCACTGAAAAAAGCGTACGTAATTTATGGATGGTCCCTAAGTGTGGACTTTCTCAGTGAGTGTAGGTAACTGTCGATTCAATGAAGCACCTAGGTTGTGCTATCGGGTATAGTCACGACTCTACCATCCGCTATTTGTGGTTAAGGATATGATATTGCTCAGTGGTCTTTGGCTAAGTTCCTCTGGTAAGAGATATTAGTTTCCCAGGTGCTTAGCTCTCAAACAGTTTAACTTTGGGCAGCCACACAAGAAATGCTTTGCTGTTTCCGTTGCTAATCCGCATACCCTACAATCAGGAGAATCTGAAAATTGCCTCTGATTGAATTTGGATAAAATCGGTCGAAAAAGTGGTCAAAAACATGGTTTTTGAAGGTTGGTGGAACTTTTTCACTTACATCTCCCCGAAATTAGAATGGAAATCGCTCTTCAAGGTCTTGAATAAAAGATATGGACATCAGAAAATCTTGAATATTAAATTAGTGAAAATATGTTGAGTAATTCGGGCTGTAGTGTTCTAAGTGTGGGCCAAACTCACGCTACGCGACCTAATATGATATTTGGTGGTTTTTTGTGAATGATAAGGTTTTTGTGCAGTGTAGTAAAAAAAAAAGAGGAAAACTTTTTTGTTCACGCCCCTCCTAAATGCACGGTTCTAAATTCTGGGATTATTTTAAGGGTTTGGAGAGGTTTTTAGCGCCGTTGCTTCGTACGGGTTTTTCAATATTGCCCTTTCGTCAATTTTCAGTCCAATTTTATGTGGACGTAATTGTACATACTTAGGAGTTAAGGCAATAATTTACTTAGGTACGTTCGAGTTGTTTTGTAACATCTTTTCTCTTTGCCGCATCTATTCTGATGCGTACGGGTCTCTGGCATATGTTTTTAACTTATATATGAGAGATTTTGCGATAAAAAACTGCCGGCGCGGAGATTCGAACTGGGCAACTTCAGGTTCTGAGTCGGCTGTCTTGCCAATGCTGCCATCGAGACTTATGAATTCGTATTTGTTATTGTCGAAGCGTTTGCAATTGAAAAATATGATTGTCTTGTGTAGTAATACGTAGTAACTGGAAAGTCGTATACGTATAAATATCTTTTTGCCGGAATGTGCTAATTGTACAACAATATGTAGTGTACATGGAAAGTGGGGTGGGGATACGTAAACCCAGTCTTAGAGGAAAATATCTACAAACGACGTAGGAAATGTGTTAAGTTTTCTAATAAAATCTAATCAGTCAATCGATAATTATTAAAGTAAAGTATTTAATTGCTCAAGTGTGGTGTGTGTATTAATTATAACGTCCTGATTCTAAAACGATTAACAGACCTTAAAAATCGCCCTTTTTAGGCCACGCGCTGTTTTAAAGTTCGGAATGTAGAAATAAGTTCGATGAATGATTGCTCAGTCTCTATTAAAGATAGAACCTTCATATCGGGCTCAAACGATTGAGAAAAGTTCAAACTTTTTTCAAATTGTTTTTTCGGAATTTTCCATTTTCATGCTGAGTTTTCCGAGTTTTCCTTCGAAGTCGTTGAAAAGTTAAATTTGAAAGGCGAATAACTTTAAAAAAAAAATGTTCACAAAACTTTCTTCTACACATTGTTCTTCAGTTATTTCTAGACAAATCTTCCGGAGAAATTGTATTTTTTTCTTCAATAGTGCGGAAGCGCTATTTTCCCCCACCGTGTAAAAAATCAATTGTGTTTTTTGCTGGTTACTTCGATATTATAGGTGTCATAGTCATAAAATTTTTAATGTAAGATTGAAGGAACAGCAGCCATAAGTCTTGTGGTGAATACAACACCCACCTTCGGCTCGAGATGTAAACCTCTCCCTCAAAGAAAATTTTCCCGCAGATGCATAATCTACTATTTGTGTATCTGTTTTGGACGATTGATTTTAGGTAATTTCGTGAGTTGTAGAAGCAAAAATGCCTAAAGACAATCGTCCAAAACATGTGCACATACAACTATACATTAGGGTGTTTCTCAAATCCAAAAATTCTCCACCTTCAATCGTTAAAGTTGCAGACGGCCGCCATTTTTACATGCTAACTTTTGACGAATTTGCATGACCAGCTATAGACCGCAGGAAAAATGAATCTGTGTTTTATTTGACACTATAGGGGTGTAACGTTCTTCAGTAATAGTAGGGTAGCATAAAAACTAATTTGTATTGGAGTGTCAACGTGTCAAAGTTGCCGAGTATGAGCTTTCTAAAAATATAGGTTCATTTCGGACAGGGCCGTAGCAAGACCGAAGTTTCAGGGGGGGGGGGGGGGGCGTGCGCCCCCAAAGTTCACCAGTATTAGAAAAGTAGATTCGCTGTAGCTATGGTATACAATGGAACACTTCGGAAAGGTGTTATGAAGATTTTTATTTTTTTTTTTTCATACCAGTTGAAAGTAAAAACAGCTTCTTCGATTTAAATTTTGCTAAAGTTGTTAATTTTTGAACTGTGGGTAATATAGAAATTCGCGAGCGAGATTTTTCGACTTTCATGGTTTAGCCATATCAAAATTGTGGCATCAGATGTGGCCAAAGCACTGCCTACCTTTTAGAAAATTTTCGCGAAATTTTCGTGATTTTCTTGAATTTTTCGTGAATTTTTTTTTAAGAATTCACGAAAATTCAAGAAAAATCACGAAAATTTCACGAAAATTTTCTAAAAGGTAGGCAGTGGGCCAAAGTGCCTGTAGTACTCGACTAGCTTAACATGAGATTTACAGACTTTCACAGTTTGGGTTGAAAGTATAAATAATACACTTAGCTAAATTGTCAGGTGTTCTAATGAATTATCCCCAGGGACTTCTCTATACAACACTAAGTTTTCAAAAAAAGTGAGTTTGTAACTCTTCCCAAATATGTTACTTTTGAATAAATAATAAACTTGTATGTGGAGATTGAATGAATCTACTATGAATTCTCCTAGCAGATTGAATAAATTTGTTCAAAGTTTATTCGATCAACGAATATAGTTCAATGAGACGCCCAAAATTTTGGCTAAGTGTATAATCCTTAATGACTATTAGACTTTAATTTTAAAAACAATTCGAAATAGCCGCGCAGCGAAAAAAAATGTCTACTGTTGCTCCACTAGTATACAATAAAAGCTGAAAAGTTGAGTGGATCTGAAAAGCTCAGGGGGGGCGCTGAAAATTTCAGGGCAGCTCCGCCCCCCATAGCCCCCGTACCTACGGCTCTGATTTCGGAGCTCTGAACCAGGGTTCAAAAATCAAATAAAATTTTGGAAACTCAAATCAAAATGATGATCAAAGTTAAAAATTTGATCATTATAAAACAAATCAAAAAGAAAATGTAATTGAAAATCGATAAATCAATAACCGGTGAGAGACCCCCGAAACCACCAAAACCCTCAGACGATCCACTCATCGACACAAGTCCCCCGACGAAGCCGATCCCGCAGCCATCCGAAGGGAGATGTACAACCTTAAAATGTGACACAACTCCCTTCAGACGGACACAACATCGGCCCAATCGGCCCAAACCCCGCGCCGACAAGCCGACCGCCCGAGAACCCCGATCGCTCTAAGAAGTCACACAACTGTTGATCGAGTCCAAACAAGGATACTAAGTCCTGCTTGGATCCGACTTAACTGCATAAATAAGAGATGAAGTTACCAGGAGACATGATGATGATGAATTGCATTTTATTGTCTTCTATCTTCTAGATGACATGGGAAAAGAGTGTCTATGACTGCTGTCATAGACCTCGTTAAAAACCATCAAAACGTTACAATACAATAAATTAAGCGTATCTGTAAAAATGTCCAAATCAAAAAGGAAAAAATCAAGAAATCAAAAAACGTCAAAAAGCGACATAGATAAGAAAAAATCAAGTTCAATAAACAAAAAAAAAAAAAAAAAACAAATAGTTAAGATCGAGTAAATCTAAGTCAAAAATATAGACAAAAAAATCTAACAAATAGGTGAGATCGAGTAAATCTAAGTCAAAAAACTAAAGAAAAAAATCCGTCAAAAGTAAAAAGCAAATTCAACTAAAGCGTATCGTCGTAAATCGTATCAAATAAATCAGTCGTCATAGAATACGTCGTCGTGTTATCATCGAAGTTGAGCCAGAATGTAGTAACGGCCAGCCAATTACAGAAACTCCGCCGAAAAGTAAACTGTGCAATCAGAAAATAAATTTAATTTTTTGGAAAACATCAGATATGAAAAATGTTAATCACCGGGTAAGTAGCCGGTTTTAACTGATATTTGTGAAAAGAAAGCACCAAAACAAACACGTCATCCAAAAAGGCCGAAGGTACCGAACACCGAGTCATCAAGCTTGTGGACTTCTCTTCTGAATTCACGTGACGGAAGGGTCGGATCGATGTGGTTGGCAGCAATATTGAATAGTCGACATGCGAAGTTTAGTGCTGAGAATTTCGAATACTCGTGGGCACTACCAGTGATTCTAATCAGTGAAGATTTACGTAGCATTCGCGTGCCATCGTTCAATATGATTTTATCACGGATGAACTGACAGTTTAGTTTTCCAGTGAGAACATCATGAATGGAAAATATTGCTGCATCGTTCCGACGTCTCAAAAGTGATACGGAAGTTCTTCACATCTATCAGCATATGGACGAATACGATATGGATTAGCGTCGCCTTCGACTCGACGATCACGGTTTGCATATAAAATATATAGTCCAATGATTCCTGAAATCTATTCATTAAATGCCCCTTTAGTTGCCTCTTGAAAGTGCCCGTGCACATCTGAGTTCACTTGAATGAACATATCATGCTTAATCAAATCGTTTTTGAGCGAAAAGATCAATGTTGCTGTTTGGTACAGATTAAAATAGTCAATAGGTTAAATTGATGAGTAAAAGTAACGCTTTACGGAATCTCTCGAGCCATGTATATTACCATGTATATTACCATGTATATTTTATTTTTGCATCTCATTTGAGAAGCGAAATTAATAATTTTCGTAGGTGGAGTAATGAAATAGTTATTTGGATCACAAGGGATGAAAGTATAAAAACTCAACACTGTGCGAGAGTTGCTGCCCGCGCCGAAGGCAAGGGCTGCATCGCACAGGTTGAATTTTTATACGTTATCCCTTGTGATTCACGTAATTTTTCATTACTCCAACTACGAAAATTGTTACTTTTTCTTCTCAAATGGGATGCGAAAATAAAATATTTCAGCTCTCAATTGAATGGGGTAAGAAAATACTTTCGTCCCTCTAACAAGAACCGAAAGTAGTTCGAATATAATTTTATCAAAAAAGAACGCTGCCATAATGTCGAAATCGAAATCGAATTAGGTGTGAGCTTCACTCACAAAAGTTGTGTTCTGCCATATTGAATCGGAAAAATAAAAACAAATTCATTATCGTTTCAAATTTTCATTTTGAAAATCTCTTTTTCTGCGATCGAGAAAGTGTTTAAATATTAGTGAGAATATTTTTTTTAGTTGTATGAAATCAAATATTGTGTGTTCTGAGACGTTATTTGTAATTTCGGAAAATAAATTTCAAACAATTCAAACAATGAGTCATTAAATAGTGAACAAATAAAAATTGATGGAAAATTTATAGAAGTTGTTGATGAGTTCAGTTTGCTCGGTGTTGTTATTACAAGGGACCAGAAAATGACTGCACATTGTGAATATTTAATTAAAAAAATTGCAAAAAAAAATTGTAAAAAAAATTGGATTCCTTGCGAGGATAAACAAAAAGTTAACGCCTCAAAGCAGAGTGACAATATATAAAACAATCATTTCGCCACATCTAGAATACTGTCCATCACTACTTTATACGTGTAATAAAGAGGAAATGAATAAATTACAACTTCAGCAGAACAAAGCGATGAGAATTGTCTTAAGGTGTTCCAAATTAAGAAGCGTAGATAGTATGCTAGACACACTTGATTGGTTGAGCGTAATACAGCGAATACATTATTTAACGCTGATAAGAATTTTCGAATTAAAAAATGGAATGTTACCTAAAAAGCTTGGAGAGATGATGAATTTGGTGGGTGACAGGCATATATATTGGCTGCGGAATGATTCGGAATTAACTCAGCGGACGATGATAAGCGATGGATTCACAGCCTACAACAAACTACCGAACGAGATCAAAAATGAAAACAATTTTAACAAGTTTAAAAGACTATTAAAAGAACACGTGAAACAAAATGTTGAAAGAAAATAATAATAAAATCTAACAAAATAACCTAAATTAAATTTAAAGAATTAAAATAAAGAACAAAACTTAAAAAGTGAAACTAAAATCAATTAATTAAAAAACAATTGTTACATATAGTGTAAAATTTTATAGCAAAAGCTGAATAAATGTCATTCATTCATTCAATTTCTGTTTGTTTCTTTTGTTTACGTTTTAGAAGGAAATGATTTTGGCCATATTGAATTATCAAAAATCGAATGCAATATGATTGCAACAAATCGTAACTGTTTTTTCAAAATCTTTTTTTCTTTGGTTTTTAAAACATTTTAAAACATTTATTTTTTCGCGAGTGAGAAGATGTTCTCTTTTAAGAACCGAAAATACTTTCGGCCCTCTTTAGAGAACCGAGAATATTTTCGCATCTCTTGGCTTACTGAGGTCTGCATTTTTTCATTTTCGGTTCCCATTTGGGAAGTGAAAATTACGATTTTCGTGGTTCGAGTGATGAAAATTACGATTTTAGTGTTTTGAGTGATAAAAACACTATAAAACTGAGTTTACACGAACTTTGATTTTATTATGGATCTTGTGATAAAATTTACTCAACCATGTTAGGTGCTTGTGGCATTAGCATATACCAAATTGCAATAAATGTGCAATGTACACGACCGCAACCTAATAGATAATCACTCTCTCTTCAACGGGGTTACAAACTTATTGTTAAATAAATGCATTATTGCTCTATTATGGAAAATAATTATTATAATTTCAAGCACACTCCGATAATAAACACTTTCTGTACATTAAAATCTATTTTACCCGTATCGATGACCATAACCTATGAGTTTGCATGAATGATAGGTTTAATTTTCTGAAACCTATTTATGACTAGCCATTGAATTGCACATAACATAGTGTATTTCTCAAGAAAATGCTTATTTTCACACCATCAAAACAATTTCGATGTCATCGCATCGTTCGTACATTTATAAAATGAAATTTATGAAATGTTTAATAAAAAGTAAATGACATGAAAAATAAAGTGGATTAGGTAAGATTGGTGTATCTATGTACATTTAAACATATTTTATTTAGACAATATTGCATTGACTGGGAAACATATAGTCGGAGCTGTCGGAGTCATGTTTAAGTTAATTTTGCTGAAAGTGTAGTGTATTGGTATACATTATTTATCCTTCATATATCTATTCGGATAAAGAAAATGAGATTTGAAAGAATTTCTTAGAAGCAGTGATAGAAATAAATTTGTATTTGATCGAAATTGAAAATTTATTTCAGATGAATGTTTTGTACCATTTGGAATTTACGTATCGTTCGCTGCTGTTTATTACAACAGGGGGTGTCACTTCTCTCCTAATTTTTATTGTGTGGCAGGCTTAATTTGAAGTGCAAATTCGAATCATTAATTTAACAAATAATGCAGAAAATTAGAAAATAATATTGAAAATGATGAAGAGGTTTGCTGCGAAAGATCGTAGCTTGGTATTTAACATCAAATGGCAATAAATCCAGAGCCGTATCTAGGCAGCTAAATCAGGGTGGGCGCGCGCCTTCAGATTGAAAAAGTTATAGAAATAAAGCAAAATATATCCTTATGTGATATGTTATACTCAACAAGTTTTCTGACGAGCCCATGCTTTTAAAAAGTTTACAAATTGAGTCTGTAAATAGTAGTTTGGCTCCCACGACGAAAAGTAGTCCAAACACATACTAATTAAGTAATGACACTAGCGCCGCAGGCGAAATTTTTGCGACTTTTACTTCAAATTGAATTGTCCAACAGCATTCTATGACATTGAAATTTGAACATTATTTTTACACATATTCTGCATTTGCGCTAAGCAAAAATCGTAAAAGTATCGTAAAAGTATAGAAACATAGAATGAATCTCTATGAAAAGTTCTTTAAATGCAAAATTTTAAAAGGAATTAAAAGTACGCGAGCGAAATTTTTCGGTATCTCTATGAAAAGTTCTTTAAATGCATAATTTTAAAAGGAATTAAAAGTACGCGAGCGAAATTTTTCGAAATCGTGTTTCATTTGTACACTTGTTAAAAGCAAACATGGCCCAAATTAATCAAAATTGACTAAATTTGCTTGCGTTTTCGAAAATCTGAGGGTGGGCGCAAGATATGAGCCCACCCCCGCCAGTACCTATATACGGCCCTGAATAAATCATCAGAGGTTTACTAGAAATATCGTTTCACAATCTACCCTTTAATTAGGCGTCGGCAATAATATTATGAGTCAAGCGATGAAGAACATGACATTACGTATACTTTGACATGTTTAATAATTTTGCATGCCTATCAATGTTTGAAATCTTACGTTCAAAAACATGAAAATGTAATTGCAATTGGATAAGTTTGTTTATATAATGTCACACCCTAGAAGCAATAAATTTCAAACTAAATTTGATCAAAAATGAATATTTTCTTATCATTGGAAAGTCGATTAGATGACTGATTTTAGTTTTTCCGCATTTTGTCGAGAACTGTAAAAAATTGTAAATCCATATTGTACATTATGTACTGGAGAATGCGGGAATCTGACAAAAATCAAACATTTTTAAACGGTAAACCTATTGAATGTATTTTAATTTAATTATATGCAGTTGTTGACAGTAAATGGTTGTCCGTATAATATTAGAGTAAGGGTGCCTAATGTGGAACACCACCAAATCTCATAAATTTTCGATCGTAGATAACGTCTAATTTGAAAAAATGTGCACGATGGATTCATTTTTGATTTACGGCAACACTGACAGAAATCTGTGTGTACACCTACACAACGAAACCTAAACGAAAGAGAAAAAGAACAAACATTTTAACGCCATTCTGATAAAAAACATATGAAGGGACCCGTACGTATCAATAGATGTGGCAAACAGAGTTGATGCTACGAAAAGACTCGAAAGTATTTAAGTAAATATTGCCTTAACTCTTAAGTGTTTGAAACTACATCCTATTAAGTTGTATTGGAAATTGCCGGTAGGGCAATATTGAAAAACCCGTCCGAAGAAACGGTGTAAAAGAACGCTCCCGAAAGCACGAAATTGATCTCCAAATAGACAAAAATGTTCGTCTCAATTTTCTCTACAACATAGCAAAAAACAATTTTTTTGTTAAGGGGCGACTTTAGGACCGACCTAGGGCTATAAGGAAATGCCTCTGACACATACTTCCATAGACAAAAATGTTTCCCTCAATCTGCTCTGCAATATGACAAAAAAATTTTTTTTGTATAGGGCCGACCTTAGGACCGACCAGAGGCCCACTTGAGCCCAAATTTGTTTATGAATATAATTCGGTACACGGTTACTTCTCAAATAGAAAAAGAATCAACAAAATCAGTTAGGATTTGTCCGATTTATGTAAACAAAAACAAGTTGGGCCTAGTTTCACGGTCCTGGCTGAGTCTAAGGGCATCAAAAAACTTTCTTCCATAAAATGTGAGATATTTCTAGACCTTTCTATTAAAAAATTTTTAGTTTTTTTGTGAAATTATCTTAGAAAGAGCGTTTATGTGAAAGTGATGTCATTAGGAAGCGGAATGAAAAAAGAGGTCAGCAATCTGAAAAATATTTTTGTTTTTATTCAAATAAAATACCCTTGCATTGTGCCTTTTGTTGCTTTTCAATTTTTGTTCGATTTTCCCCCCTTACCGTAGAACGCACACGGTTTTTAAGATAAACAATTGACGTCGTCCCTGACAAGCTTCCCCATCAATTTTGTGTCTTTTGTATTTCACGCGAAAAAAATACAAAAATGTAATCTTTGTCATCCTCAAAACCAGCGGGACGAAACGGTGTCTCTAGGTTAATGAATCGATTGCAAATGGCTTTGAAATACCTGACAGTAATGACTTTTGAAAGACCCACTGAAGTAAGTTCTTTCGAATAGCTTCAAAAGTCATTACTCGGTACTAAAAAGTAATTGATTACTAAACGTTAGCAGTTAGGGAAAACTTGACATTGACAAAATTTCAATTTTTCGTTTTCCAACTTACGCGAACATAACCTGAGGTATGACATTCTTCGTCAAATAAAAAAAAAATTCTAAAAAATCTATTGAGATTTGCTAAAGTTGTCGTGTCTCCAACGCCAGCATTCTCTTTGGAATAACTCGAGAACCCCTCATCCGATCTCACGGAATTACAAACTTAATATTAGGAATCAGGAATGCGACATTCTTCGTCGAATAATACAAAAACTTCCAAAATAAATTGAGATTTGCTCAAGCTATCGTGTCTCCAACGCCAGCATTTTCTTTAGAATAACTCGCGAACCCCTGGTCCGACAAACGACGAAAGATATGAATTTGGTACCCTGAAAATTTTTTGCAAATTTAATTTTCAGCACATTGAAAACAGCATGAGGTAATGATAATAAAGAATTTTTAGCTATTAAATAATAGTACTTTATTCGTATGTGTGGTTAAATTAAGAATTACGTAGTATATTGTATGTAACAAGCGACGAAGTCGCGTGTATATACAATATATACATAAGACGTGATTTGAAATTTTCCACACATACGAATATAAAGTTTTATCACGTTGTAGTGACTATATCACACATTCAACGTTTCTGTATATAAACGAGAGAGATGTTGAGAGACAGTATAATTTTATTGTAATAGCGACGATAAGTTGAACACTATGTAAAAGTCCTAATGGCCGAGCGGGTAAGCGCGCCACAGTACTACATGTTTTGAAACGCGTGGTCTGGGCTTCGTTTTCTCTGATTTTTTTTACGAGCGTAAATTTTCAAAAACAATTCGGAAAATCCGGTGAAATGATTCCCTTCGTTCATAATTTCAAACTCGCTTTTTGTATTTTTATTGCTTGCTAATGGATTTGGTAATACTAATAACCGCTGACCGCTGATGTCTTGATGCCAAAGAATTGAAATCGGTGGTTTGGCGTTTTTTTTCAATAAAATACAAAGCCTTGTTGTAACAGGTTAATTGCACATTTTTAAATTGCAAATAAAGCCAACCAGCCGTGGAACCGCGTATAACATAACCAGCTGTACCACTTACTCTATCGATATTTCCAAATTGCATTGCAAGTGTAGTCAGTTATGCGACCGTAGGGTTTTTCGTTTGTTCTTAATAAAATTCTATGACGATATGCGAGCAACAAAGAAACCCACACATTTTTGAACCGAGCATGTAATAATTAAGTAGCATTTGAAAACAATTTAATTGTAAACGCATAAGTAGAGTAAAACATTTTTCACTAGAAGTTGTAATATAATTTATCCCTCTAGATATAGACGTATAATTTCATAAAGTAACGTATGTGTTAGAGATTATATACAGAAACGTTTAATGTACGATATAGTCAGTACGACATAATAAAAATTACTTTCCAGTTACCGTCAAAAATTTCGTAGCGTAAAAAAAAGACAGGGACCACTTCGATATAAGCCGAATTACAATCCATGTCCAAGTTGTTATAGTTTTTTCGTCTGCCTTCAGAACGGATTTTCGAATGTGCTCCGTAGAATATTGAAGTAAAAAGAATAAACCCCATATAAGATGCTTTGGTTCGCAATTTTCTGGTGCGTGTACTTGGATCCCTTTTCAAACAATTGCGCAAACACTGGTAGGGAAAGAATACCAAAAAACGACTTGAATCGTTCTAATTTTGTCTGTAATTTTTGATTAACTTTGGTTTTAGTGAAAACGTTTTCAATTTTCAGGAAAGATAACGAACTTGTATCTGGGAATTAGGCCCGTAGCCAGGGTGACTTGACAACTAACTAACGTTCTCTCATCAGGCAAAAAAAATGAACAATTTTTGTCCAAGAAATCATGAATTGCGAACGAAGCTAGCGAATTTTTTTTTAATAACTTTCGTTTTCATTGGATGTCAAGCTTCAGAATGGCTCATTTCTCGCCAGAATTAAAAAATCTTCGTTCAAAAATTCCCTGTGCCGCCATTCTAGCGAACTGTGCAGTTTTTTAAAGTGCCCCAAATAGTGTCCATAGCTACTATGAATTGTGCTGATGGCGCTAAACTTTTCTAATTGAATATTAACCAATAAAAGGCAAGCATAGTGAAATTACAGGAACAATTTATCATCTTGATGGTTATTGTGAAAGCATAATGTGATGTTACTAACGTTTGGGTCGGCAAAGTTGGTGCGCGTCCTGACTCAAAATGGCTTTTTGTGCGAAAGATTTATAAAACTATATGTATATCCAACATGTATTACATGTCGTTCATATGTGCTCTATTGGTGAAAAGTCCACGGGCTGCCGCCCTCGGATTTTCCACCAATCTCGCACAATATGACCGACATGTAGTACGTGCTGCATAAATAACTATTATATAAAATGAGCTATCGCAATCGCTCGCTCGTTGTGTGTAATATACACTTGAACGGTTATTACTCGCTTTCCACAATGTGTAAGTAATCTTATATAATCACTTTATGTCAGTTCTCCAACATGTACTCAGAAAATTCTTGGATTGTATGCTGCATATATATAGTAATATACTGTATATATTAGTTGCAAGTTGTATAACATACCCACATGCAGCATGTGGTCCAAAAAATGCCTGCCGGTAAAACACATTGATGGGGCGAACCAGCATTCTACGCCCTACTAGTTTCCGCAAGCACATCATAGATGGCACGAGGTTAGTGTGCAATTTACCACTGACACAGTAAAAACTTCGATCTCTGAGAAAGGATCTCTGAGAAGGATCCATATGAGCGAAACCTCACAAAAATTGAAGAACTAGTAAAATCAAATGATCTAGCTTCTGACCCGGACGGGTTGTAACGGCGGATTATTTATTATATATATAAAATAAGCAAAAACATGTGAAGGGACCCGCACGTATCAGAATGGATGTGGCAAACAGAGTTGATGTTACGAAAAGGCTCGAATGTATTTAAGTCAATATTGCCTTAACTCTTAAGTGTATAAAATTACGTCGACATTAAATTGTGTTGGAAATTGCCGAGAGGGCAATATTGAAAAACCCGTTCGAAGAAAAGCCTTCCGAAAGTACAAAATTGACCCCCAAACAGACAAAAATGTACATCTCAATTTTTATTATATTTATATAATTCGGTACTCGATTACCTCTCAAATAGGAAAAGAATCAACAAAATCAAGTAGGATTTATCCAATTTATGTAAGCAAACTCGTTGGGGCCTAGTAGAAACTCAGTTTTAGGGTCCTCACTATCAAAACATTTTCTTCCATAAAACGGGAGACAGTCCTCGACCTTTCGATCAAACAAAATTTGAAAATCGGAAGAGATTTACTTGAGTTATATACATAAAATATGAAAAGCGTTATCAGAAAATCGTTTTTAGTGCCCTAGATATATCCTAGGGCCTAATCTCAAAAAACTTTCTTCTACAAACAGTAGGGCTTTCATAGACCTGTCGATTAAAAAAACAATTAAGAAAATCGGAAAAGATTTACTCGAGTTATGTACAAAAAAAATGTGTGGCCCTAGCATAGACTCGGTTTTAGTGCCCTAGCTAAGTCCAAGGACTCAGATCAAAAAATGTTTCTTCCATAAATTGTCGTCCATGCCCAGATCTTTCAAACAAAAAAAATTATGAAAAACGAAAAAGATTTACCCGAGTTACAGAGAGGTACATTTCGATTTAAACAGTTTTAGGTTTGTTAGAGCCTTAAATGTCATTAACATCAAATCACATTTCTTTTACATTGAGATACTTTGTTTGTACGTGCACGTTGCGTATCTTCTTGCGCATACATCATGGGCGCGCGGTAGCAATGCGCCCGTGACGCAAGTCCCCACGAGCAAAAAATTCAGAAAACTTTTTTTCGTAGACTTCGGAACCATATATACAGCCAAGTTTTGACTTCCCCCCCTTGCGACGTACCCCCCGGAAAATATTTTTCCTGGATTCTACGGAAAATTCTAAGGCGAAATGTATTTTCACTCATTAAAATCGGTCCAGTGGATCCGGAGATATGACCTTTAGAAAATCGTCATTTT
>CM055406.1:82187633-82204130 GCA_029228625.1 Pseudolycoriella hygida
AAAATATTTTCCGGGGGTTACGTCGCAAGGGGGTAAGTCAAAACTTAGCTGTTTATATGGTTCCGCAGTCTACGAAAAAAAAATTTCTTGATTTTTTGTTCGTGTGTGGACTTGCGTCATGATGATAGTTGAGAGAGAGCGCCAAGCACTTTTTCTATCCTAAACAAATTGCTTTCGTATTCGAGAAGAACTTTTAATAACAAAAAAGGTACACAATTTTTTTATACGTTTTTAAAACATTTTACATTTCTAACGTAATAGTAAATGAATCCACTTCACAATGCAAAATTTTAAGAAGTTAGTATTGCTAACTAACCCAAAATTAGTTGTAAACTTTTTATTTGCAGTTGCAATGATAAAATCTCACATCTTATGTGTAGAACAAACAAATGATCATATTCTGTGTGTATATACATGAAATGAACAAAATTTAGAACAGAACAGGGTGTTTTGGCTTTAGAAAATCTCTTACCTCTCCTCCAATCTAATGCAAACAATCGAACTTATAATTTCCTCTTGTCGTAAGAATCAAGAATTGATTAATGTTTGAATGGGTTTTCAATCATACTAACATTATGGAGTCGATTAATTAATCATTTTTTTGCGATTTGTAAGATACATCGAAAAATGTCACAGATTATTAAAACAAATAATTGAAAATTTGTTGCAGACCACCCTGTAGAAACGATTTAAGCGCTCTACCTTATGTTATTATTAAAATGTATTTGTGAACTTGAACCAGCTGTTCACCAGCTGTTAGCAAAAAAGAAAAGCTGCATGATCTTAGGATTCTCTTCTCGTATATGTGGGAGAAAAATCTCTAAACTTACACTCTGTTGAATGTAGTACTTGTTGCATAAATAACAGTTTATTTATTTAAGCGAAAAAAAGATTGCTCACAATGGCGCAGCCAGTAAAAAAACGATCTTTTCAACAACAAATTAATTACAATAAATAAAAGTCATCTATTCTAATTTTCCCTAATTTTGCCACCATGCAGGCTGAATTACTTCTTTGAAATGCAACTGTAATAGCAAATCTTTCGAGCGTGATTCCCCAGTAGCTGTCCTCATCAATGACACTAATTTGGCTATAAATTTCTTCGTTTCTGGTCCCATACAACCTAGAGTTTCAAAAGCAACAGGAGTTGATGTTTTCCTTTAAAGATATGTAAAGATTATGCTTAAATTTTTTCGCTTTATCGGCTATTGAACATGCTATTGAACTCGTCTCGAACGGTAACATCCTAAAGAAGAGACTTCACATCACTCCATGGAATTAAAGTCATACCATCAGGTCGTTTACCTTCAACCCTAGAAATTCCTGCTGGTTGTATTATATTTCTACGACCTTATGCAGCAATCACCTTTTTCCATTGAAGAACAATGGTAAAAGCTGGTTAGTGCATAAAGGCGTTCATTTGGAAATCTTGCGTAAGAAATAATTTTATTAATTTCATCGTGCCTAGAAATTATCCTTGATTTCTTCTTGCAAGACAAACCATGCAAGCTGTGCTTTTTGACCATAGCACCACAAATGCATTTATGTTTTTCACATAATTGAGAACCTAACCGAATACCAGCAGCAATTCTCGCGGAATTGATATCTAATAGCAAGCCAGTATTACTAAATTATTTAAACCGCAAAAATACCTCTTACAGAGGAGGTGTGACGCATGTCTTTGTTTCTGCTTAAAAAAGTTCTGAAATCAGAGGCGGGTGACGCATTAATCATCTAAGGTAAAACTATTTTCTTCCAGTTACAATAGTTCAATTCAATAGTTCATTTTTTGTACATCGTAAAACACGAAAATTCAAATCGAAATTCAGTCGTGCAACACATGGAAAACTTGCGATAAAAGAGAGAAAAGATTTTGTATGAGAAAATCCATACAAAATATTTTCTCTCTTTCATCGCAAGGAGTTGCACAGTAGTATGGGTGTTCGTCTTCTGTATTTCAAATCGAATTTTCATGTACATCTATTTCGACTCCATATAATGTATGATGAATTATTGAATTCCACTCATTTTGCTAAAAAAATTCTTGCCAAAAACACTTCCCATTCTTCTGAGTATAGAAACAAAAGTAATTAGAATGATGTTCTGGATATATAAAAAATATCGAGTGAATAGTTTCAAACTCTATTTGCTCTTCTGACATCTCATCTTACTTTAAATGTGGCCTCGATTCTCGGTACAATTCCACCAAGTAAAAATTTGGCGGAAATATTTTATTTATAATATTATAACTGAATGGTATTAAATAAAAATTTTCGTAAATAGATCTCAATTTACATACAAAAATTTGAAAAAATGTAAATAAATCTTTAAAAAATTACCCAATTTAAAAAAAAAAAAATCTTACTTTCAAAATGAAATTCGTTGTCTCGGATTTCCTCAAGATATTTTCTTAGCTCCAAATATTTCAATTTCTGAAAACATGATACTTCGATTAAGTTATCTACACACAACAATTGGAAATGGTTCAAATAAAACATAAAGTTAGTTATTCATCAATTAAAACCGTCAACATCCACGGCAAACATTTTTATTGTAATAATGTATACATGACTTTGGTACTGGTATGTACAGGCTTATTTATCATACATTGATGATCAAAATTAGTTAACATAAGAATATAGATTCGCTGAGATAAATTGAGAAAAACGATTCAAGTCACTATGAACAAACGAATGCGGAATTATTATTTATTTTTTGGGCTTACCGTGAAGCCAAAAATAAAAGTGATTCTAATGAAAAAGTGTTGATTCACAATCACGGGTATGACAATTCACAATAGTAACATAACTCCTTTATAATGCACTTTTTCGCATGTTGGGTCGATACTATGAGTTTCTTTACTCCATTTACGATGCACCTTTCAAAACGCATCAACATTTTCGCCTTTCTGACATATTTAAAATTATGTGAGTGTTTGAATTACAATAAAATTTCCGAATACATAACTTTGCACGTGTTCACAATTCAAATATTTCAACAATTATCGCAGTATTTTTTTATTTATTATTTATTATTTATTTTTTATTTATATTTTATTTATAGCGACGAGATACTACTGATGGCAGAGTTAGTTAGCGCATAGCAGTATAACTTTTTTGAGACGGTGTCTAGGGTTCAATTTCTGATGATCGACTTTTACTGTTTTGTTATTTTTTGCCCACAATATCATGCCCGCAGCGGTAGCGGAGAGCGTGACGCAGCCCCCACACCCCAAAAAAGAAGTCCACAAACTCAAAAAACGCCATACAAAAACCTTTGGGACAAGTCAATATACGCAAAGTTTTGAGTTTTTTCACCTCGCCTTTTCCCCCTAAAAATTATTTAAAAAAAAACTAAGTCGAGCCCAGACCCATTAAAATCGGTTGGAAATTGGCTGAGACATCGAGGTTTGAAAATGACATTTTTCTATGGGCCGTCGATTTTTCCATTGTTCTCTTCTCATTATTATGAAAACTTTTTTCTGATCTGTCGGTTTCTATCTATCTATCTATCTATCTATCTATCTATTGATAATTTTCGATCTCGAGAACCAGTCAGCCGATCTTCCTGAAATTTTCACCGAACGTCAGTCTCGGCCCCAAACGAAAAATTTCATAGGCCGCTTTTCCGGGAAAATTTTTGACGGTTTTTCAGGTCATTCTTCGGGAAAGTTATAGAGTTTGGCCAGGAGAATTTTTTGGGATCTGAAGAAAATGGCTGGCAGCAGTCAAACCACCGCCATCTTCAATTTTCCCAAGCAATAAATTAGTTTTTTTTTTGGTTTTCGAATTTTAGCTTCGGAATGACAATACTTAGAGAGTTAGTGTCTTCTACAAAGTTATAGAGTTTGATCAGGAGAAGTTTTGGCGATTTTAAGAAAATGTTAGCTAGCTGTCAAAGCGGCGCCATCTTGGATTTTGTGAATACTCAAAAATACCATCTTCTGAATACGACGAAATAATTTTTCTGTACTTTCATTTTTTATACTGCAAAAATGAGACTTTTATTTCTTATTGCGTGGATTGTTTAGGGTAAATTTAAATTTTTGCGTGTAAAAACTGAAAGTGCTGAAAAATTATTCCGCTGCTGGGTCCGGCATTTGCGACGCAATTTTTTTTGAACATAACGTAAGTTTGTTTTAAAAAAAAGCACTGTAATTTTTTCAGTGAAAACTTCGTACACAAGATTCCATTCAAACAAATTTTTGCGTATAATCAGCGATATCGTCACCTCAAACGATATCAGTAATTTTGGAAGCGGACTTACGGACTGCGTCACACTTTACCTTTTAAGAGGTTTCTGTATGCGATATGAAATTAACAAAGAAATAGATTAAACTTACGTCAATATTTTTACGAACTTTTTTGAATATTCAAAGATTGTTGGTCCCACACGTTTCATGATGGTGTGCACGTATAGTGTCTATTTGGAGTTAATGCTTCTACGCGCACGCGTTAAAGTGAGATAACAGAATAGACATACATTGATAGGAAGTGCTGTAGGACGAACATTTGTAGAATAAGTAAAATTTCATTAAAAGTTCGTAAAAATGTTGACGTAAGTTTGGAGAGCGCTGGCCTATCAAAAAATAATATTTTCAAATAAATCTGTTAAATATTTTCGGTACACCACACCACAAAAAATACACACAATTCATGTGATTCGAAAATATAATTTCGAATTAAACACACGCACACAAGTTTATTAAGATTGAATGACATTCGAGGTGAATCACATTCAAAAACTCCAAAAAATCGGTGTAAATTTTTATAAAATCTGTTTTGTTTTCAACAAGAGGTGAAAACACACTGTAGCTCAATTTTATTAAAGCTTTTTATTTATTGCCAAATATTTCGCACGCCTACAACGGGCGGCATTATCAATGGCTGTAAAAAGAAAATACACTCTTACAAATTTATTAATTACAATAATTCTTACGGCTATACCTGCGTTGTTAATTAAAAGAAAAAAGAAAGTATCACAAGACGTTACTAACACATATCACAACAATTTCTAACAGTACAAAATTTCTTTCCCTAAACTTCTAAACAAGTCCAATGACTCATCAAACTTAAGTATTAAGACCGTTTAATGTCATTGGAGTCGTATTCTCTTTACGTCTCTGGAGAAGAATTCTCGCATTCTAAGTTGTCAGTTTTTAATCCTAGAACATTATTATAAATTGTAGATAAAAACAACGTGTCAGTCTTTTTGTTTATGTTATTTTCTGTACGTTTGATGGCAATCATTTCCTTTATCAATCTGGCTTTCCGATTTCGTTCACGGAAAATTATCTTTACTTCGTTCCACTGTGGCTCGTGTTTTGGATTGGTTTCTAACACGTGTTTACACAATGCGCTGTGAGATTTGTTCTTGACAGCGATGTTGTATTTATGGCCTTCTTCCCTTGTTTCGACTCTATTTTGTGTTTCGCCAACATAGCAATGCTCACAATTACATGGTATATTGTATACGACATGTGATTGTTGCATTACCGGAACCTTGTCTTTGAGTCGAGTGAAAATTGACCGATGTAAATTATTCCCACCTTTCCCGACTATTTTTGTTTTGGTGTGTTTGAAAATCGGGGTGATTTTTTCGAACAATCCTTTCACGTATGGTATCGCAACATATTTTGTCTCTGTTTCTTTGTCCATTGTTCTACTGTTAGTCTCCAATGTTTCCCTGATAGTGTTCCAAATTAAGGATTTGGGGTATCGATTCTCTAGTAGAACTTCTTCTATCAAGTTAAAATTCTTTTCATGAAATTCAGGTTCTGCCAACTTGACCACTTTATCTACTAGAATCTTTATAGTGTTACGTTTGTAATTGAATGGCAATTGAGAGTCAAAATGGAGATATCTACCGACCACGTCTCTTTGTGATACCAGTCCGTCTTTATTGTTCCGTTTTCTGTTCTAATCACCCAAACATCTAAGAACGCTATGCGATTGTTGTTCTCTATCTCTATGGTGAATTGTATATTTTTGTTGAAGCTGTTATTTCTGTGGTTTCATTAACTTTGTTTTTTGGTATGGCAGTCACAATGTCGTCAACATATCTGAAGTAAAAAGGTAATTTGAATGGAAGTTTTTTAATTACCACATCTTCTAACGCCTCCATAACTAGATCTGCGAAACATGGTGAGCCTGGTGATCCCATTGGTGAACCGAAGATTTGTTGATAAATTATATCCTTATATCGAAACACACAATTCTCCATAATATCCACTTTCTGCGTCTGGTTAATTTATTTACGAGAACTTAGCTGTATTTTTCGAGTGAGATTTTGGTCCGACCAAAACCTTCAGTTATCGCGTATGGTTAATTTATTTATTTACGACAGGCCAGTACATTCAGTTAAAATCAAAAAAAATAATGCAATTAAAATCTGCTTTTGTTGCTTAAATTATTAATTTAATTGCTACAAACTTACAGTAAGTAATTTAATAAAAAATATATATAATAAAATTTAATTGAACGAATCATTGCTAAATGTCGAAATTTCAATGTGCAACAACGGCATCCAAAGATTGGAACGCCGAATCCTTCATTCCAACGTCAACATTCCAGCTGATAGAACCATTGAAGACGTAAAACGTGAATCACGTTTGAGCTTTGCCAGTCAGTTAAAATCGGCAAATGCGAGGGTATTCTCGAAATTTACGAAGCTGATGCAAACACAAAATCCTTTGGAAAATATTGAAGTTGAGGACAGTTTCATCAAGAACTTTACCGATGTGGAAATACCTAAGGATGTTTTGACAGTTCTCAGTTTAGGACCGAAATTTTCAATTATGCCGGGTAAGGACTGCGTTCTAGACCTTGCCTCGGATGTCGAACTGGCAATTAAGAGAGAACTGCCTGAAAGTGATAAAAGACCGGCTCGGGGTAATGCATTGTACGCGTTGACCAAATTCAGTCGACAGAACCTGAAGCTGAATCGCTTACTACATGGGGTGAAAAGTCCGCGGCCTCACATAGAGATGGCGTCTTTACTTCAGAATTTTTGTTAACATTCAGTAGTACCACCCTTTACTTGTCTACAGCCAAAATTTCCTGACATTTGGTGTCATAGTTTTCGAATTACTGTCAATAGAGTGACGCAGGTTTTTGTTGTTCGTAAAAAATGGAAAATAATGAATTCCATGTGTTGATTAAACATTGTTTCTTAATGGGAAAAAATACGGTGCAAAGCAAAGAATGGCTGTATAAGTGTTATGGCACATCTTCTCCGTCGTATACAACGGTCAAGAAGTGGCATGCTGAATTTAAACGAGGTAATACAAGCACCGATGATGCCCCACGTTCAGGACGTCCAAGTGAAGCAGTTACTGAAGAAAACATCAAAAGAATCCATCGTATTGTTTTGGCTGATCGTAAAGTTAAAGTTAGTGAATTAGCTGACATCCTCAAAATATCAACAGAACGGGTGCGACACATTTTACATAAGTATTTGGACATGAAAAAGCTTTCTGCGCGATGGGTGCCGCGTTTTCTAACAATTGATCAAAAGCAGCACCGTCTTGACGATTCAGAGCGTAATTTAGCTTTGTTCGAGCGTAATCCAACGGAGTTTTTGCGTAGATTTGTCACGAGTGATGAAACGTGGATTCATTACTATACACCAGAGTCCAATAGACAGTCTGCAGAGTGGTTAGAATTTGGTCAAAGCCGACCGAAGCGCCCAAAGGCACAGCGTTCTGCAGGCAAGGTTATGGCCACGATTTTTTGGGATGCACATGGCATAATATTTATCGACTATTTGGAGAAAGGAAAAACAATAACTGGCGAGTACTATGTCACATTATTGGAACAGCTCGACAACGAGATCAAGAGAAAACGACCGCATATGTAGAAGAAAAAGGTCCTGTTTCATTATGACAATGCACCAGCGCATTCATCCATAAAAGCAACTGTGAAACTGGACTCTTTGGGCTATGAATTACTCCACCACCCACCTTACTCTCCAGATCTGGCCCCCAGCGACTACTATTTGTTCCCAAACTTAAAAAGATGGCTACAGGGAAAAAGATTTTACTCTAATGATGAGGTGATATCCGAAACAGAGGCCTATTTTGCAGGGTTGGAGAAATCCTAGTATACCAAAGGTATCCAAATGTTGCAGGACCGTTGGACTAAGTGCATTTCCCTTCAGGGAGACTACGTTGAAGAATAAAATTAATTTCATATGTAAAAGTTAGTTCTTTCATTGCAAGGCCGCGGACTTTTCACCCCATGTAGTAGATCGATTTCTGATTTCCGCTACAAAATCCACTAAGCAGTTCTTGAAGCAACACACGGATCTTATGGTATCGAATAGCGATAAAGGAAACGTAACGATCATCTCCCTTAAGTCCGACTATAAAAGGAAAATTGAGGTGTTACTAAGCGATACCACAGCGTTTACTTTGTTGGAATGCGACCCCACCAAGACAGTTAAGAACAAAGTCAACAATTGCCTAAACGCGTTGTACAAGGATGGACTGATGGAAGAAGCAGTAAAGACAAGAATGAAATCGTTCAACACGGTACCACCTAGATTGTTTGGGCAGATCAAATATCATAAAATTGATCATCCGGTGCGGTTGATAGTCTCTACAGTTAACTCAGCGGCGTATAAAATGTCCCGATTTCTTGCTACTATCCTGCGCAAATCATTTACGTCAAAGTATAGCGTCAAGAACTCCCAACAGTTTGTCAAGAAATTGAAGGGAGTGACCATAAGCATAGGCAACAAGTTGGTGTCGTTTGACGTGGTCAATTGTTTTGGACAAATTCCAGTAGAACTGGCCCTCGAGATCATTGAGAGAGATTTCTATCTTATAGAAATGCACACTCCCATCCCACGAAAACGGTTCATTAAAATGCTGGAGATATGCCTCAAAGAATCCAATTATTTTGTATACGACGGTAAATATTACAAACAAAATTTGGGGATGTTCATGGGCTCTTCATTGGCCCCCATATTGGTTGAACGCGTCATTGAAGAATTCGTTGATCGGGCACTGAAGGATCTCCAGTTTTCTCCCGATTTTTGGACAACCTACGTTGACGATCATCTCACCTCCATCCCTGAACAAATGATCGAACCGCTACACGCAAAGCTAAACTAATACAACCCACATGTGCAGTTCACAGTGGAAGAACAGGACCCACAAACGAGCTCAATTGCCTTTTTAGACCTCACAGTGTACAACAAAGGGACCAAAATACAAACCAATTGGTATCACAAAGCTATCGCATCGAATCGCATCCTAAATTACCACTCCAAACATCCGCGCAATATGGTCTTGAATGTGGCGAGGTCGTTCATTCAGAGAGTTTTACGAATCAGCCATCGGTCATTCCACAGCCAAAACATTGAAATTATCAAGAGTATTTTGTTGAAGAACAATTTTCCAACAGATGTTATCAGCCGACTGCTCCATCAAACAATCAATTCACCAAAACGCAACATTCATCAGGAAACATTCGATAGTTATCCATTTTTGACCAATTCCGACACAGGAGAGGAGGAGAGAAATCGACCGGCTGCGAATTCTACCATGATCAACGATACCATGGGGAACAATCCCGTCGCACCGTTCATTCCAAAAGTGAAACTACCAAAAACAGCATTGGGATTTGCTGGTCTCACCTATGTACCAGGCATTTCGGAAAGCCTTTCCAACCAATTGCGTAGACATGCCCCAGAACTGAAGCTCGCGCCAAGACCTCCAAACAAAGTGGCACAAGTTTTCACCGACATGAAACACAAACTTGAAGCCGGCCAAAATTCCTGTGTGGTGTACCAAATCAAGTGCAAGCAGTGCCCCAACAAGTTTTATTACGGTGAAACTTCTCGCTGTCTCTGTGAACGCTGTCAACAACACAGAAGAGATGTGGGGAATCTGCCAAAGAAACCTCGTAAAACGGCTCTGGTGGCACATGCACATGTGATGAATCATGAATTTGATCTTGACAACCCGACGATCTTGAAAAAAGTGCGGACTCGAGGGCTGCTCAAAATCCACGAAGCCAATCAGATCATCATCCATGAAAAAACGGCAGTGAACTTCAAAAAGGATGCCAAGCACGTATCTCCCGTTTTCTACAATTTAATCAAGCAAAGTGAAAAATTCAAAAAATGCAAAAAACGGAGAACGCGAATGGTACACCCTGTGCTTGATTTCTCACACCAAAGTGATCTACCGCTTAATGAATCGTTAGAGCAACAGACGTTTGACATATAAAAATCATTTTTCGCCTATTTACAATTGAACAGCTGAATCGTATCGATTTAAGTTCTTAAAAAAGCCTGCAAGTCAACTGAATTTAATTTATTAATTTGCTGCGATATTTTACCTTTGAAGTAGCGTAAGTTTAAGATGTACATGATTAAGCTCAAAGATTGTTTTCAAAACGCAAATTATTTGTAATTTTTTAGCCATGAAGATGACCGGTCAAACGGTCGAATGCATGGCACAATAAACAAAGTTCCAAACAACTCGTAAGAGCTTTTTGTACAAAAAATTTTTGGTTGAAGAAAGTTGAGCAATACAACAACTGTCCGGAATTTTATTCGGAGAGTCCAAAATAATTTAATAGATTCATATGAAAACACAAAAACATTGCTTTTCTTTTTACGTTATTTTTTGCAGTTCATTTTAACAAATTGCCTAAAAATTTCATTCGAATTAGCCATACGCGGAAAGTGGATATTTTGGACCAAAATCTCACTCGACACGTACAGCTAAGTTTTCGTAAATAAATCATGGCCCCACGATAGTAAGGGGCCGTGACGCAAGTCTTACACGCCAAAAAATTCACAAGAAAATTTTTCGTAGACTAAAGAACATAGTATACAGGAACTTTTTGACTTCCCTCCCGAGCGACGTACCCCCTGAAAAATATTTTTCCCGGATTCTACGGAAAATTTTAGGCCGAAGTGTCTTTTTACTCATTAAAATCGGTCCTGTAGATCCGGAGATATGAATTAAACAAGATTGCTATTTTGTATGGACCCAAATCGAATATTTATAACTAGTCAATTTCGTAAACCTTTGTTTGTTTGTGGCAATTTTTGGCAGGATGACCCAGATATCCTGAACTATGAGAGTTAGAAAGTTGGTTCCAAAGGCGAAGTTGTAGAGAATTAAATTTACGTGAACACGTGTTTCATAGTTTTGGAGAAATTTGGCCCAATCCTGGTTTGTGGTCACTTCCACAATTAGGCAGGATGACCCAAATCTCTAGAACTATGAAAGTTAGACGGTTGGTTCCAAAGGCGAAGTTGTAGAAAATTAAATTCAAGCGAACACGTGTTTCAGGAGTTTTGGGGAAATATGGCCCAATCTAGGTATATGTCCACTTCCATAATTAGGCAGGATGACCCAAATCTCCAGAACAATGAGAGTTAGAAAATTGATTCCAAAGGCGAAGTTATAGAGAATTAAATTTAAGCGAACACGTGTTTCATGGTTTTGGGAAAATATGGCCTAATCCCAGGATAACGCCACTTCCAGATTACAGAGTGATGATTCATACCTCTAGAACTATGGCATCTAGAAAGTTGCTTACAAACTTACAAAAGTACTGATATTCGCAAAAATATCTCTTACAGAGGAGGTGTGACGCAAGTCTTTATGTCTGCTTACAAAAGCTTTGAAATCAGAAAAGTGTAACGCATTAATCATTTAAGGTAAAACTATTTTCTTCCGGTAAAAAAATTCTGAAATCAGAGGTGGGTGACGCATTAAGCTTCTATTCGCAACAAAAATTTTTAAACAAAATTACGTTGAGTTCAAAAAATTGCGTCACAAATGCCAAACCCACCAGCGGAATAATTTTTCAACGCTTTCAGTTTTTACACGCATAAATTTAAATTTACCCTAAACGATGCAATAAGAAATAATAATCAAATTTTTGCAGCGTAAAAACTGAAAGTACAGAAAAATTGTTTCGTCGTTGGGTCTGGCTTCGGAATGACAATACTTAGAGAGTTGGTTTCTTCGGGAAAATTATAGAGTTTGATCAGGGGAATTTTTTGGGATTTTCGGAAATCTGCCAAAGTGACGCCATCTTGGATTTTTGTTAGGTATAAATTACGCTTCTTTTGGTTTTCGAATTTAGCTTCGGAATGATAACACTTAGAGAGTTGGTTTCTGCTAGAAAGTTATAGAGTTTGGTCAGGAGAATTTTTTTGTATCTTAAGAAAATGGCTGCCAGCTGTCATAGCGGCACCATCTTGGATTTTCGATTATGGCCAGGTCATGGTGTTTACTATCGCAAATGTAAACACCATGACCTGCTTTTTCGGTTTTCGAATTTTAGCTCCGGAATGACACTACTTAGAGAGATGGTTTCTTCTAAATAATAATAATAGCATTTATTTACATAAAGGTGTTGCCCTCTTATTAAAGGTTGCTATAGTACACAACATATCGATCTATCTTAAGACAATGATTATACTAACATGGAAGCCGATTTAAAATCTTTGTTTGACTAGGAAGTTAAGCACATCAAGCGTCATTTGTATATGTGGTTGTTAATTATGTGAATTGTCTTCGATAATACGAGCTCAGACAACTCCTTCAATTTGCCTATATCTATCTTCGTCTCTTTGAAAAAATCTATTACGCTTTGACCAAAAGTTCCTTTACTTCCAAACCAGAGCCCACGAACGTGCCATATCCTTTCTCCTAATGTTGAAGAATATTTCTCGGTGTAGAATGGAATACATTTTTCATATATCGAGCACTTTTCTTGATTGATTTTACAGTCTTGTTCGGGGTCGTTTGTTTCATAGCGCACAGTAGGATCCACTATATAGACGTTCTTAGATTTCGGGTCGAAGGCGATGATGTCACGGGACCTTCCATCTGAGTCGACACCATAAACTTCTTCAAAACAAGTGTAACCTTTCAAGCGCAGCAGGTTTGTCATATAGTGTCTAACGCTGTGGTGTCTGGCGGTGATGAGGTGGTTATTCAACGGACAACTTCCAATGACATGAGCGATAGTTTCTTTCTCTCTGTTGCATCTGCGACAGAGGTTGGAGGTTGTGTCGTTCCCAGGAACGCCAGGAACGCCATTGAGATAGTTGACGTTCAGTTTAATTGCTGCTACCCATTCAGATGATGACAACAAGTTTTTGTTGTATGCGAAATCATTGCTTGCCGTATGTGTTTTAAAATGGGTAGCTCCCGCCCCTTGATATGATAGACCACACCAGTTTTTGTACGACTCGCTTCGCAGGGCTGCACGCAATGCTCTCGTGGTATCAATATTCACTTTCAGATTTTGGAGACTAGTCTCAATTTCCTTCGAGCATTCCGAAATACTTTGGAATATACCATCGTCTATCGATGCGAGTTTCGTTGCAATTGAAAAGTGCTGTAGGTGAACTTAGATAGATAGATAGATTCATTTATTTAGATAGTACCATTTTCGTAGCAATTTTATAAATTTAAAAAAAAAAAACAAAAGTATACAAAAAAAAAACAGAAGGCAAACTATAGTGAACCAAGAGAAAACAACTAGGATTTTATTATTATTATTATTATTTTTTTTTTTTTTTTGAAATAGTAACGTTAGTCTTCAATTTCAAAATTTTTCAATATATAGTTTTTAAGTTTTTTCTCATAACAACTTTGTGACGCCTCCATTTTAATTTCACTAGGCAATGAATTATACAGCTGCATCCCTTTATAGTACAAAGATTTTTGACTACAAGCTTTATTTGCTTTGACTAAGGCTATCTCATTATCATTCCTAAGGGATTTGGTCCTCAGTTCACGTTTATATATAATTTTATCAGTCAGATATTCCGGCAATTTTCCTTGAATTATTTTATGAATGAAAATCAATGTTCGATAAATAATTATTTGTTTAACACTTAATAACGTCAAGGCAATTAACATTGGCTTTGAACTAGTCCTTTTATTTACATCTAACACAGCTTTCAAACATTTATTTTGCATAACTTGTAGCCTTTTTAAATCTGTCTCATTACATAAAAACAAAATGGAAGCACAGTACGTAAAGTGAGGTTCAATAATAACTCTGTAAATTGATGCTTTTTGACCACGATTTAACTCTTTTCTCAAGCGACTAAAGACATTTACTTTTCTTCCAACTTTCTTACATAAAAAATCAATATTTTTGTCAAATTTCAATTTTTCATCGATAATAATCCCCAAATATTTCATCTCCTTCACAACTTCTAATCTGCAGCCATCAATATAAATGTTCACACTATTTTTGTCTACGTTTTTGTTTGAAATTATCATCACTTTGGTTTTGTCCACATTTAGCTTTAGCTTATTTTGACACAACTTTTTATATAATCGTGATAAGTCATCATTCACTTTTTTAACTGCCGGTTCTAATTCATCTGTAATTATATACAACAACGTATCATCTGCAAACAACTTGACTTCACAATGATCCAGACAGTCTCCTAAATCGTTGATATACAATAAGAAAAGTAGCGGTCCAAGAATTGAGCCTTGTGGTACTCCCAAGCGGTTATTGATTTCGTCTGAAATTGTGTTGCAAATTTTCACCACTTGTTTTCTATTAATGAGATAGCTTCGAAACCACGCTAGTTCAACTCCTTTTACTCCAAAATTTTCAAGTTTGCATAACAATATCTCCGCCTCAATAGTCTCGAACGCTCTTTGAAAGTCAAGAAAAATCGCTAATATGAATTTGGAATCGTTCATCGCCCTTTTCCATTCAAACATTACGTCATTTAAGGCTGATTCACAGGAATGTTTTTCTCTAAAACCCGATTGAAATGAATACAAGATTTTGTTCCGTTTAATAAATTCAGTGAACTGTGAATGCGCTATTAGTCTCTCAATGCAAGGCAATACGTTAATTGGTCGATACTCATTTATATTATCATCTTCATAAATATTTTCACCATCCTTTATAATCGTCAATTCTAGTCTTTCTTTATTTAAAATTGAATTTAGCACTTTCCACGTTTGTTTCCTGTCACCATTTGCTTGATCTAGCTTTGACTGATTGTATTCATACTTTTTTATTTTAATCTCGTTTTTATATAGGTTTTTAAAGACACGGTACTCTCGCCAACTTTTTCCCGAACGATCATATTTAGCCACATTGTAAAGTTTGTTTTTATGGACACGCATTTCCTCCAAACTTTGATCAAAAAAGTCTCTTTTTGGTTTCACAATTTTAATTTTTTTGAACTGTTCCGTGCTTCTACTCAATGTTTCAAGAATCCAATCCATTTTTGCATCAACACATTTATCTTTGACCAAGTTCCATTGCTCAATTTCATTTTCAAGTGACTGCCAAAGAATACTTTTGTCATAATCACACCATATTGAAACTTCACGACTTATTATGATGTACAGAGTAGTCCAAGCCCACGTAGTTTTCGTGGAGCATAGAACTTGTTGTCGTTATAGAGTTTCATCAAGAGAATTTTTTGAGATCTTAAGACAATGACTGCCAGCAGTCAAACCGGTGCCATCTTGAATTTTCCCAAGCAATAAATTAGGTTTTTTTTAGTTTTCGAATTTTAGCTTCGGAATGACAATACTTAGGTAGTTAATTCCTTCGGGAAAGTTATAGAGTTTGATCGGGAGAAATTTTTGGGATTTTCAGAAATCTGGATTTTTGTTAGGTATAAATTATGCTTCTTCGGGTTTTCAAATTTTAGCTCCGGAATGATAACACTTAGAGAGTTGGTTTCTTCTAGAAAGTTATAGAGTTTGGTCAGGAAAATTTTTTTTGTATCTTAAGAAAATAGCTGCCAGCTGTCATAGCGGCGCCATCTTGGATTTTCGTTTGTGCTTTTTCGGTTTTCGAATTTTAGCTCCGGAAGGACACTACTTGGAGAGATGGTTTCTTCTAGAAAGTTGTAGAGTTTGTTCAGGAGAATTTTTTAGCATTTTATGAAAATGGCTGCCAAATGTCAAAGTGAAACCATCTTGGAATTTTTGCTAAATTCTGAATAAGAATACCTAGACAGTTGGTTTCTTCAGGAAAGTTATATGAATCACTGAGAAGAATTGGTGATACGAAGTGTTCCGAAGGTAGCCGAAGTCGACACGAAGTGTTCCGAAGGTAGCCGAAGATGACGCGAAGTGTTCCGAAGGTAGCATAAAGTGACACGAAGTGTTCCGAAGGAAGCCGAAGGTGACACGAAGTGTTCTAAAGGTAGCCGATGGTGACACGAAGTGTTCCGAAGACAGCCGAAGGTGACACTAAGTGTTCCGAAGGTAACACGAAGTGTTCAAAAGGTAGACGAAGGCGACATGAAGTGTTCAAAAGGTAGACGAAGGCGACACGAAGTGTTCCGAAGACAGCCCAAGGTGCCACAAATTATTCCGAAGGTAGCCGAAGGTGATACAATGTTTTGCGATGGTAGCGGAAGGTTTTGGAGAACAATTCTTTTCGGAAAGAAAATTTTTTTCGGTGAAAAATTTTTTTGGGGAAACATTTTTTTGGAGAAAATGTTTTTTGGAGAAAATGTTTT
>CM055406.1:82204630-82216811 GCA_029228625.1 Pseudolycoriella hygida
AAGACATTTTTTTTGCGAAGACAATTTTTTTCAGAGAAATATTTTTTCGAACACAATTTTTTTTCGGAGAAGAATTTTATCTCTCTCGGAGGAAATTTTTTTTCAAAAAATTGAAGATTTTTCACATGAATTTTAGTTATAACAACTGAAAACTTCCAAGACGACTGATATCGCAGCAAAAACCTCTTAAAAGGTAAAGAGTGGCGCAGTCCATAAGTCCGCTTCCAAAATTAATGATATCGCTTGAGATGACGCTATCGCTGATAATACGCAGAAGTTTGTTTGAATGGAATCTTGTGTTCAAAGTTTTATTTTCCTGAAAAAACTACAGCGCTTTTTTTAAAACAAATTTACGTGGTGTTAAAAAAAGTTGCGTAACAAATGCCGGACCCAATGACGAAATAATTTTTCTGTACTTTCAGTTTTTGCGCTGCAAAAATTTGACATTTATTTCTTATTGCGTAGATTGTTTAGAGTAAATTTAAATTTTTGCGTGTAAAAACCATGCCCACACGTCGCAATAACAATTTTGGCAAGAGACGCATAATCTTATATTATTCTTGGGTGTTAGAAATTGCAATTACAGAAAATTTAAATCTTAGCTACGATCATATATTTTTGGCCAGCATATGCGTTTTATTTGTCCAATTACTTCCACTTAATATCACAACCAAGGTGCATACTTTTTTTACACAGAATAGGATAGGATGCGTTTAATGAATTGGCGCATTTACATTTTCAAAATTTCAATTGCTCTGTCGATCGCTTAATCGCTTGAAATTTTAAATTCTTCTATCTATCGCTTAATCGATGCTACTTAAATTGAATTTGATTGAAAATTATATTCAATCGTGAAAAGTTCATTACAATAAATTGTAGCGTTGAGATACAGAAATCCTGAAATCATGAACGCATCACATTCCTTTTGTTTAGGCAGTTGACAATTTCATCTGTACAATTTAAAAACAAACATTATACAATTTTCGATTCGCTGGTGGAACACTACAAAAATTGTGCTTTAAAGTCTATTAAAATAAGTTCAAATTTATTAAAATTTTGACCAGGTCTTGTGCTGCATAAAAGTGTCCAGTGGAGATTCTTTTTTAATAAATTAACTGATAGTAAAGCAGCAAAATATCGTAAATTTCTACCCTGTGAAAAGTGTTTTCATACTTCCAACTTCTGGAATCACTATTTCGCTTCCTTCAAGAGTAACAACGACAAGCATGTTTTTATTAGAACTGTTAAACTATTTCCAAAAGATGGTTAAATTTAATTTTTGATCATCACACAAATCTTCCGACTTGGATTATTGTTGACATTATGACAGATTTTGCTGAATTGTTTACTTTCTTGATATTGAAAGTAGTCCCATAAAGTGCGATGTTCACAAATTAAATTAAATTTAATGATTAATATCTTAACTCAAACTTCACAGAATTGAAACCATCTTTTTGGAATAGTTTAACAATTCTTACAAAAACGAATTTCTCGTAAATACTCTGGAAGCAAGCGTGATAATGCTTGCATCAGTTTAAAGCACGAAAACACTTTTCACAAAGCACAAATTAGCGATTTTTTGCTGCCTTCAGCGGTTATTTTTCGTGTGTAAAATCACAACCGAACACTTATACGTAGCACAAGAAACGATCAATATTTCACTAAATTTAAAACAATTTTAATGGACATAAAAGGTCCCACTTTTGCAGTGTTACACAGAACCGAAAAATTATATGTTCTTTGTTTACAGATTTAATGTCAAACCCCTAAACAAATAAGATGGATGCGTTCGATGTGATCATGATTTCAGAATAACCCTATACGTTCTCATGGGGTTCAGCAAATCTCACATTACAATTGTATAAACTTTTATTCGAATTTAGTTTTGTGTCTGTTTAATTTACCTCATCTTCGCACTTTCACAAACAATATATGGATATGCAGCAATACGAGATCTTACCTGCAAAGATAAAACAATTTGTTCAAAAAATAAATTTCTAGCAATACAGTGTGGAAATCTAAAGATATTGGATATAGGATTGTTGAAAAATTACCCTAAGGAGGTTCACATAAAATCAGCCTTCACACATTTTCAGAAATCTTGGGACACGTTGGGAGTCAAACTAATCCACGGCGACTTATTATCAGCAAGTGCACCAAGCGATCCAGAGGGAATCCTTGCGTCATCAAAGCAAGCGGTTCCTTCTCATCAAGTGGGACTTCTACTGGATAATAATTCATCTAGAATTACAATGGCTCTAAGATTGGGAAACAAATTTGCGAATCCCATACTTGCACGTGCAACACTATCAGCAATACAAGTCATCAACCAAAAATAGGTTACCACGGTTTTCTTTGCAGCGTTTCGAAAGTAAAGTAAGGCACGCAACAAATTAACAAAATTATGTCAACGACCTTCGCCGCAGCTAGTTTTCCAAACACATGTGGAGACGGAGGAAAAAACGGAAAAAACGGAAAAAACCGGATGGTGTGACAAGTTTTTCTTGAAGTAGAGGCAAATCACTCATTTGTGTTGCGAGCCAAAAGTAACTACTACACTACTACATAGCATAATATCGGGTTTTCTTTTTGGTCGTTCCTAAATCGACGAAAAATAAAGGCGCGATAACAAAATTTGATCAGTTTTTCTTTTTGATTGTTGTTAAATAAATCAACGAAAAATAAAGGCGCTAAGAAGGTTGGTAGGTTTTTCTTCTTCCACCGCATCAAAAAGTAAGAAAAAAGGAGCAATGGTCTGCTACGCTGGAAAAAAATACATTGCATCAGCAAGCAAAACTACCTCCACTACCGGTTTCCCGTACTAACAATTATACCATACTGCTTCTTCTTCCGAACTGCCCGACATTTTCACCAATACTGGTGACTTCTACTTACAAAACTCTGAGACTTTGCCATAGAAACATACGGTCTGTCTCTAATACCTTCGCAGATACTTCTAAAGCCATAAAAATTGACCACATGCCCAGTGCAACTGCCCGACATTTTCACCAATGCTGGTGACTTCTACTCACAAAACTCTGAGACTTTGCCAAAGAAACCTATGGTCTAGCTGCCATGTATTCCAAGATATTTTTGAAAACTAATTTGGCCCAAATTTTTCCACTTTTGGTCATTTGTCACTTATTCTGCAACCAAAACTCTAAGACTTTGTTGAAGAAACTAACGCAGTATCTGCCCTACATCGGAAGATATTTCTAAAAACTGATTTTGCCCATAACAATGACCACAAGTCCAACTGCCGATGCACAATTACCAAACCCAACAACTTTCCCTTTGACACGAAACATCAACCAAAAAAAAGTTAATTTTCCTTCATTATTTTATTCGTCACCCATAAGGCTTTAAGGTTGCGCAAATCACCGAGGCGGCAAACGCAAAAATCTATGCAATCGCCACCTTCTGAATAAAACTATAAGGTAACATTATTTTTACCCAGTAAGCACGAGTTTTTAGCGTTTTGAGTTCTAAATCATTATTTAGTTCTCAAAACCTAACAGTGGATTTAGATAGCGACGTACGTACGTTTGACAGTTGCTGAATTGCAACGCGAGATTGACAGGTTGTAATGTTCGGTTTTGAATGAATTTATTTTTCTATGACAAAATAACTTTCTGATACTAAAATTTGATGTTCATTTACGCACAATACTATTTCAAAGGTTGAAATACAATAATTACAACATCACAAACCAAAACATTAAATTTGTTTACATTTCTTGTGCGCTGAATAGCTGTATGTCAAAGATACGGAGGCTAAAATTGAAAAAATGCAATTTTGCCGACGCGAGTTTGACAGTTGTTTATGTTTTTTATGAATGAAATTAGGTGTGGTCATATCAGATAAATTTCGCATTTGGTGTTGTTGCGACGAATTTTTTGGCATACGTCGCTATCTAAATCCACAGTAAGTCTGCTGCTCATTTTATTTCATAGAAAAATATTTCAACACTATACACACATACCACACACGCGTGTATAGTAAATATCTCTTCCTTTACTATTCATTCATTCATTCATTCATTTATTTTCATTTTGAGTCAACTTAATACAAGTGGACTATTAGTATAAAGCGTAGGTAATAGTGACAATTTAGAACAATAAATTAACAATCACGTCAAAACAAAAGTGAAAGATTAAGTAGGTCGTCAAATAAAGACATGACGTTTGTGAATTCATTCGCGACAAATGTAGTAGATTTGATATTCGTAAGAAGTAGATTTTCAGTTCATTCACGGAAACCCGCGTTTGTGAATTCATTCGCGACAAATGTAGTAGATTTGATATGCGTAAGAAGTAGATTTTCAGTTCATTCACGGAAACCCTGTACATCATAAATAAATCATCAGTTCGTCAAATTTAAAATAAATAATAAATTATACAAATACAAAACATTTCCAAAAAACGATTTAAAGCCGAGTCAGGTACTTGATTAAGTGCGCTACGAAACTCTTTGTGGGGTAACGTTGTGTCGATAATACTCGATATGGCGTTAAACATGCGGCAGGCGTTCTTAAAAGGCGTATGGTACAAGCGACTCGTTCGGGCTGATGGAATATAAATCATGCCATTGTGTCTAGTGAATCTCGTATTGAAGATAATCCGTGAACGAAGCGATGGTGAATTGATTTTACCGGTCAACTCTCCGTCTTATCAGAGATTGCAGATTGAAGTCCGCACACCTTTCAATGTATGGACTAAGTACATAATCGGAGACAAGGGGAGAAAATAGAATTTTTTTTTTTCAAACTATATTGCTAGATGTTTTTATTTAAGCAAAAAAAAAAAGACTGCTCACAATGGCGCAGCCAGTAAAAAAACGATCTTTTCAACAACAAATTACAATAAATAAATTTCATCTACTCTACTTTTCCCTAATGTTGCCAGGATGCATGCCGCATTGCCTCTTTGAATTGCAACTGAAATCTTCTGTAATAGGAAATCTTTCGAGCGTGATTCCCCAGAAGCTGTCCTTATCAATGACCCTAATTTGCCTATAAATTTCTTCGTTTCTGGGCCCATACAACCTAGAGTTTCGAAAGCAACAGGAGTTAATAAATAATTCTCTTTTAAACGAATATAATGATTATGCTTAAATCTTTCCGCTTTATCGGCTATTGAACGCGCTTTCTTGGAAGATTCATTGACATAAGAAGGAGCTAACGTGTCTCGAACAGTCACGTCCCAGAGAAGAGACTTTCCATGACTCCACGGAATTAGAGTCATGCCATCAGGTCGTTTACCATCATCCCTAGAAATTCCTGGTGGTTGTATTATATTTGGAAATCCTGCGGGAGACAATGCGTGAGAAATAATTTTATTAACTTCATCGTGCCTAGAAATTATCCCTGATTTCTTCTTGCAAGACAAACCATGTAGGCCGTCCTTTTTAACCATAGCACCACAGATGCATTTATGTTCTTCACATAATTGAGAACCTAAACGAAGACCAACAGCAATTCTCGCGGAATTGTTATCTAATAGTAAACCCGTATTACTCGATGGGACCACCTGCAGCCACTTTGAAGATTCATTAGTAGATGACGCAAGTAGTCTGGCTCGAGCAACAGGTTCACTAGAATCAAACATCCTAGAAAACTTGCTGTTGATCCTCGGAAGATCCCAATTTTTCTGCTCCTTTCTCTTCTCATAACCTGACATAACCTTGACAAATCAGATGAAGAATACACAGATGATAAATAGGCTGGCAATGCCAAATCTTCAACCTTCCGAATGCCTAAACCCCCAAAAGCTAAAGGAACAGTAGCCTGATCCCAAGAAAATTCTGACATCCTAACATTCGTAATCGCTTCAATAGTTGAACGAAAAATCTCGTCAACATTTTTTAAATGATCACGTAATAGAAATGCCCTAGAAGAACGCAGCAAATAATTGAACCTACAACTACCTAAAGACTTCCTAAAAATACACAATGCGGCGTGAACATCCATTAATTGTAAACGATCACACATTAATTTGATCGTTGCAATTTTGGATGAAAACATCCTTTCTAAACCTGACTCAAAGATTGGTGAGCCTAATATCTCAAGAGAAGACTCATCAACTTTCTTAGTCCCTGGCAATAACGCTGATATCTCAGAATACATGTGGACCTTATCTTCATCAGTTGCATCAACAAAAAAAACTTCGCATTTTTTTTTGTTTAATGACAAGCCTGATAATTCACAAAAATCTAACACTTTCCTAATATCATCTAATACTACTGAAAGCCTATCACCAACAGTACCGTCGTCTAAATACCAACCATTTAACCTAGATGAAAGAGAATGTGTCATTCTCATAATACCAATACAAAAACCTGGAGGACCTAGTGGGTCACCCTGCTGAAACCCTCTCTTTGAAAGCAAAGGCTCATCAAGAAAGTAAAGATTGGAGGAAAGCCTGTAAGCTTCTTGAAGCAAAGGAAATAATTCTGGACATATCTCCTTAACTTCGCCTAACATAAACTTTCTAAATAACATATTAAAGGCATTGCTAAAGTCAAACTTAACTAAAGCCATTGGCCCATCATGGTCAGCTGTACAGAATCTACGTACAGCATGAACCAAAGCTTCTGCCCCTCCTTGAACAGCAAATCCTAACTGAACGGGTTTTAACTTCTCGACTAAGCTATCCCTAACATTGTAACAAGCAATTTTACCTGTTAAGCGTCTCCAAACAATACCTACTGCTATCGGCCTAACATCATCCTCACCTTTCATAAGAGCAGTCAATGAAGCTCCAAAAAATATTTTAGAGACATCTTTTTGAACAATACCAAACTTAATAATGTCCACCAATGAGGCTATTGCCCTTAAAAGACGATTTGGAGATTCACCGCAAGTAAAAGAAGTCAAATCTTTTAAATGTCGAGGTCGCAAACCGCCTATACCACCAGAAGAACTAAATGGAAAGCTTCTAATAGCTTTGACAACATCCTCAATTGTAGTAGCTGACAAACTACTAATCAGTTCTATTTTCTCAAAATCCCCGCCATCATCATCTGGGTGCTTGGCCTTCAGCTTGGAAACAGTTTCCAAAGTTTGAGGCGCAACAGTTTCATTAGAGCATAAAACTCTAACAGCACCTTTGATGTCACCCTCACTAACTTTCCTCGTAGCTACTCTTATAATAACAGCATCTCCATTGACAGATTTATTCAATGTGAATGGAATACTTGCGTCAATTAAAACTTTGGACAAAGCTTCATTGATGTCCCTACAATCTCTAAAGAAATTCAAAGTAGACCTAATGATATTAATACCATCTTTCCCCTTTGATTTATTATTCAAAACGATGTATGGAAAAGCAAGTAATCTCATCCAAGAATTAACATCATTTTTCTGTAATAAACCTTCAATTTCCCTACAAAGTTCCTGACAAACAGCAATCCTCACGGATTTCTGTATAATACGAGTCAATGGAACTGAAACTCGACACTTGTTAAGCAGTAGTCCGAAATTATTTAAAATTTCAGATACAGTCTCATCATGTGTCAACTCATCAGAATTTCATTATTAGGCAAATTATCACTAACATGAATGTCACGCCTATGTTTACTCATATGAACATTCAACCCATGAATATTCTTAGCCAGGAAACCGCAAATACTACAAATTACCCTTCCAGAAACAGAAACATCTTCCAAAGAAATTTCTGAAAGACGTTCTGGGCATTTGTTTTTACATTTCCTAGTCAAACGTTCACGAGTTGGATGTTTTACCTTATCATTATCTCCAAATGAAGAAAAAATCCTGTCGCAATGAAGACTTGAGCAGTACCAGTCCGTGTTATTTACCATCCTTTTGCATTCGTCATCACCTACCAAACAATATTTTCTATGGTACCACTTGCTGCATCCTTTGCAAAAAATCCAATTTTGAGCACTCGCATCCTGGACATTATCCGTTAAACAAAAACAAACACAGTCAGAAACACTAGGTAGACTACTAGATGATTGACCCATAGTATATTTTATTGAATCTATTACAAAAAAAAGAAATAAATTTCAAAATATTTAAAAGGAACAAAAACAATATTAGTCAATTCTGTTGCATTTAATTGCTTAACAAGGCTTAACAAGCTGCGATCTGGCCACAAACTTCACTCTCGTTGCAATTTTTTCTGCTTGTGCCACAAACTTTACTCTCGTTGCAATTTTCTCTGCGAGGGCCACAGTAAATTTCAAATAATATGCTATTGTTGCGTTATTCTACCCTAGCAGAACAACGCAACATGCTCTTGAGTAATGTTGTATTTTATAGCTTGGATTACTAATGCTAATGATAACTAATTATATGACAATTTAAGGGATTTAAAAAAGTCAAAGAATCATCCTAGATAACGGTATTATATTTGTTATAGTAAGGTGACGTAAGCGTTATAATATCATAAAAAACTTTATTACCAATATCATATCGTAAATTGCAACCACATGTAATCAAAATTTAAGATCATTTTGTCATAATAATTCCATACGTTCGACACACATATATTCCTCAAATATACATCAATACAGACTGGAAAGCAATTACAACAAAACTCTTGAGAATTCTATCAAATTAATTGTACAACTTAGTGTAGAGTAGACATTATACGACCGGGTGTCATTTCAATAAGAAAATCCATCCAACGCTCGTTAAAAGTTCTTTATAGCTGAATTATATAGTCGATTCAATCATGACATAGAACACCCTGGCGCATTTGTGTTTTCTTTCGGCAAATTTAATTCAACATTCAACAAATTTGCGCGAATATTATTTACAATTTACGGCAGGCCAGAAATTCAATACATTTTCTTTTACAACAGACTTACAAGGCGCCATCATGGGCGAGTATGCTGTTATAGCAAAATTCCTTCGCTAAAAATGAAAATTAAAAAAGAAAGTTAAGACTTAAAATAATTTTTTGAGCGGAAGTTACGGATAAATAGAATATCTTCCACCATATCAGAATATTCGAATTCGCCAGGTCAATTTATTAAATGTTGCGAATCCTATAACATTTTCAAAATTAAAAAACGATGTTTACATACCTCGAGAAAATCCGCATGGTTATAGTTAGTGACACCCTTTTCCATTTACACGAAATGCTGTAAGAGTAATTACTTCTGGCCTTGTTTCCGTAAGTGCTTGTCAATATTCATTATTACGATAGAATGGAAAAGTCTTTTGTAGAATAGAATCATGCGAATAGACTGAGGAAGCTCAAAAAGAAGTTGGGCGAGGTGAAAACAGAATCGGAAAATAAATATTGTAGTTGAAGTCTACGTATTTTTTACTTCTTTTATGCTTCTCCAAATTCTTAAATTTCTGGTGTCGTGGGGTTTTATTGTTTTGATATTTCTTTTGTATGAAATGAGTTGCAGAATATAGACGATAGGGAACGCTATTGCGTGATTAGCATTTACTGCATTTATTTTACACTGTTTCTGCTTTAAACGAAAAATCTTGTCAAAACATTTTCGTATAAATTTGCCTTCAGAATGTTCAAAAAATTGAATAATTGTATGGTGAGCTGGACGACTAAAGTCTCAAACAATTTAGAAGTATGATTCAGCAATGGTCCACCAACGATAGTCAGACGAGAAAGAAAACTTATTTCTAATTGTTTGAATGTCAGCATCCATAGTTTGAAAGCCATCCCAAAAACATGATATTAAACGTTGCTGAAGCTTCCATTAGGAGTGTGACCAGCCTCACACACAAAACTTACAGAAAAAAGAATATTATAACACTTTGCGGAAAAACAGCTTCCCGCTGACACTCATTGAACAACTGGTTCACCAAGTGCAAAATCTAGCAAATCTACACACCACGTAAGGAGATAAGAGCTGCTTTTTCATGGACCAGACAACGAGAAGTCATATGGAGGAAGTGAACAAGTCGCAGGTACCAGTGTCTCCGTCCAACGCCAACCGTACAGCCACATCAATATCATCGGCCGATCCGGCAATTCCAGGAAACGGCAAAAAATGGTATATACACATTCCGAAAGCCACTGAAGCTGTGTCCAGAGAAACAAAAAACACGTCCCTGACCGCTCAGCCACTTTTTATTTTTCTCGCTTAAGAATAGTACTCAAAAACTTTTTTCCAGCGTTATAACAGAAGCTGTATGCTAGCTGCTAAAAAAACCTGCGGCAAAAATTTAGGAAATTTTCTTATAAATAGTGTGAACGATTTCAGGAAAATATGGGAAGTGAAGGACAAATTCTATTGTCAAAACTGAGAGTAGCTTGTTTTTAAAAATCCGTATATTTTAGGCGGAGGGGAACTTCGCACATTTATCTCACATTTTTTGAGCTAAACGAACCAAGAAGAAGATAATTTCATGTGAAAATAAGTAATGAGATTATTTTGGAAAGGTGGAAACGCCTGCCATGAATAATACTAAATTTTTCAAAACTTTGTCAAAAAATTTTTTCACTCGCTCCGCTCGTGATTTCTGGTTCTATTTCAAAGACGAAGCAGAGTCGTGTGTGCGTCCTAAAAAGCTGGGAAATAAACAAAAGTTCTGTGTGTTAGGCACGGCAAATAATTGAGGGGAGGGCGCCGGTAAAACCCAAAACACCTTCTATCGGCGACCCTGTTTAACGAAAACTCTATGCCAAAAATACGACTGTATTGATGTGAAATGCGCGGAATAAAGAGAATTTTCTCAAAATTTCATATAATTTTATCAATTCGGTGGGGAGGCTCGAGCCCCCCCTGGCAGTCGACACTGGCTACGGGCCTGTAGATCTCTCACATCTACAAGATACATTTTTGTTGGTACACTTCTCACGTCTACCAGTTTGTCAGATCTCTCACATCTAACAGTTTTAAAGCAAGAAATTATTCTTCAAAGGTTGGGTAAATTGGGTAAAAATACTTCAAATACCTTTTTGTTGCAAACCTTGGCAAAAGTGCTGTATTTGTGCAAATTTGCAATGTTTGAGGGGCAAATTTGCCTATATGTTGTATGAAACCAATATGTTTTTTTTTGCAAATCTCGAATCTTATCGACTTATATTTTGTAGATTTGCAAAAAAAATTAGGAATTTCATCAAAAAATGGCCAAATTTCACTTTTGAAAATTATATCATTCCAAATCTTTGCAAATCTTTGAAACAAATGTTTGGAACAAATTTATATATATATATATATATTTTCGACATGTGTGTCGGCATAATCTAACTTCTGGCGTTTTTAGATTTTCAATGTATGCTTTGTGCGTTTCAATACATGGTATGCATTTAAACGTTTGATTTAGATCACAAATTTTTTTGTTGGCGGCTAAATATTTTGGAAATTCTGATTTTTAGAAAGAAAATCGACACTCATATTGAAGTAACTACAAATATTTTGAGCGCAAAAGATGATTTTGTATAAGTGTGTGAGTGTTGTTTGTCGATTACAGATTTTTAGAAAGAAGAATTTTCAAATATTCGCTTTTTGATTTTGATGCTCAAAATTAATTCGTGACATAACGAAGAAATAATTGTTTGTGTATCTAGTTTGGACGACTGATTTAGTTTTCGGAAAAATTTCGTCTGATCATTTTGCTGAGCAAAATTTGTAATTTAAGGCAACGAGAACAATTTAGAATTGAAAAACAATTGAAAGCCATACGAGTTTTAAAAATTTATTTGATAATGTGTATTTTTTTATGCGCAAAGGAAACGGCTATAATGCTCAAATGAATTTTCGTATACAAAATTGAATCTCAATTTATATTAGGCCGATGTCACGGATTCATGTTCTTGAATATTGGCTTATAATTTGGAAATCGCATTTCGGCTAATTTGCCTCTAACAGAACATTGCGAAATTCCGCTGTTTGTACGGAATTGAGTCTCATGTTTTCGCAAAGTTGGGTAATTTGTAATCAGACAAGTCGGATCGAACAGCGCCACTATATGATCGTATGAAAGAGTTCGAGATTGTTGCTAGTCGATTCAGACCTCTTAGAAAAGGCGTCCATCTTCGTTCCATGCGGTTGTAAAAGGCATTTAAGTTTCCATCTCTAACAGCTAGCGATTGCTCGAACTTTGAATAAAATTTTACAGTTACAACTTAAGAACGAATTTTATTACAAAACAGCTATTTTCCGCAACTCCCCGGTTTCGCAAACTATGTTTGCATTTTCAAAGCTTATAAACAACTAAATAGTACAAAACCAACCA
>CM055406.1:82217311-82235640 GCA_029228625.1 Pseudolycoriella hygida
GTCTAACTCTTCTGCTCCGTTCATATTCTTTCGATTCTTCCATTCTACGTTCATTCCCGCATGTCGGGTGTTTTATACAGAAAAAATATTTTTTTCTATGGCAGTGGGTATAGCGTTACGCCAAAATAACGGTATGTAACGCTGAGCGTTATTCACAAACATACAAACAAACATACAAACATCTCGTTTTTATAATAGGTAATAATTATAATAGTCGATCCCGTTAGCCCCTTAGGGGGCACCCCCCTATTCACTTTCTTTTAATCAGAGCTGTGATGTCATTTAACAGAACTATTTGTTTATACCAGGGGCTGCCACCCACTGGACCCCCGCTACTTATGTGCCTGCGGCGCTTTCACGTTATATCCCGGTAACTTTCATAGAAACATCCCATCAACAATCTCAAATCCCGTCACAAACCCTGTCCTAAGTTCCGTTTACAATCCCGTCACAAACACTGTCCCAAATACCGTCCAAAATCCCGTCAAAAATCACGTCTGAGATCCCGTTTTTTCATCCCAAGTCTGTCCGCCATTTTGTTGGTCACCCCAACATACACATAATCCAACAACTTTCCATTTAACACCAAACATCTAACATCAACCAAACAAAAGTTCCAAAAAAAGTTTATATTTTCCCCCAAGTTCGTCCTATACCATCGTCCGCCACTTTGTTGGTCACCCCGACACACTACACACTACACACCCAACCCAACAACTCTTCTACAGTAACGTAAACAAACAAATAAATCACTTCTACTACCAAATCTCTAAGACTTTGTCGAATATACCACCGCTCCATCTTATTTCAATCTTCAAATACTTTCAAAATCTTAAATTGACACATTTGTCCAACTACGCAACATTAATCATGAATACTATCAAAATTTCTCTTTAAAGTTTTCTTCTTAAAAATGTTTTTTCTACGTTTTGAACGTTTTCCTACAATATCAGAAGAAAAAAAAATTTTTGATTTTTTTGTCGGGCAGCGAAGCTTTTTTTTACCACTTTGACTGAGTCCCGCCGCCGAACCACTCAACCAATTCGCTCAAACTTAACTGCATTTCGTCTACTAGGTTGATAACTGTCGTTTGGTTCATCCCCGATCTCATTCTGACGAATGACGGTGGAGTTACACCCCCGAAAGTGCTCCCGTCGGTGACTGAATCGCTGAAAAACACCCCATATCTCAGAAGCATGAGATTTTTCCACCCTACAATGTTCACCAAAAATGTAGCCCGTAATGTATTCTATCGATTAAGTTTCAAAGAAGTGCACTACTAACTGTTACTGCCTCACTTTAATTCTAACAAAGTGACCAATACACTAAACTTTGACCATTTTCACGCTGTACCTCCTCCGGGTGATGTCGGATCGCAAAACTTTGTTCTGCAAAAATGTTGTCCACAAAAAACTCTGAAACTTTTTCTGTCCAACCAAAATTCCATCTGTTAGTCTTATGTGAGTTTTCGGCCATTTAAGATTTTTAGCCTATTTTTATCAAATTTGTTCAACGAAAAATTCCAAAAAAATTCGGGACCTTGTTTTGTCCACGTTTCAGACCATCCCTAACATCATATCAAAAAGTGTTTTTTTTTTTTTTTGCTTCTCAATTTTCATTTTGACGGTAAATCGGTCCCTCATACAAAGGCGAAAACACGTTTTGACAGTAAAAGCGTTACACACAAACAAACATCTCGTCGTTATAATATGTAATTATAATTTATAATTATAATTAGTCGAAACCTCCGCCCCTAGGGACTACGCAGGCCTTCTCATTTTCGCTTGTTATTTATTCAGAGAGTCAAAGTAAATAATTTTTGAAGGTCGATACTTATCAACGAAGTGATACCGCTAATAATAATAAAATCGAAATAAGCGAGAAAGGCACTATAAATCAAAACTATTTCCTTGTCACAAAATAACTCCACTTCCCCCGTATTCCATCTCCCCCGTATTCCACCTCCCCCGTATTCCACTTCCCCCGTATTCCACTTCCCCGGATTCCACTTCTCCCGTATTCCATGTTCACCGTATGCAACGTTCACCGTATGCAACGTTCACCGTATGCAACGCTCACCGTATTCAACGTGCACCATATTCCAAGTTCCCCGTATTCCAAGTTCCCGTATTCCAAGTTCCCGTATTCCAAGTTCCCGTATTCCACTTCCCCCGTATTCCACGTTCCCCGTATTCCACTTCCCCCGTATTCCACTTCCCTCTTATTCCACCTCCCCCGTATTCCACGTTCACCGTATGCAACGTTTCCCGCATTCAATTTTCCCCGCATTCAACTTCCTCCGTATTCAACGTTCATCGTATTCAACGTTTCCGTATTCCACTTTCCCCGTATTCAACGTTCACCGTATCAACGTTCCCGGTGTTACACTTCCTCCGTATTCCACTTCCTCCGTATTCCACTTCCCCTGTATTCCACTTCGCATGTATTCCACGTTCACCGTATACAACTTTCCCCGTATTCAACATTTCCCGGATTCCATGTTCACCGTATTCAACGTTCCCCATATTCCAAGTTCCCCCGAATTCCAGGTTCCCCGTATTACACTTCCCCTGTATTCCAAGTTTCCCGTATTCAACGTTCCCCATATTCCACTTCCCCCGTATTCCACGTTCACCGTATGCAACGTTCCCTGTATTCAATATTCACCGTATTTCAAGTTCCCCGTATACCACTTCCCCCATATTCAACTTTCCCCGTATTCAACGTTCCCCATATTCCACGTTCACCGTATGCAACGTTCACCGTGTTCAACATTCACCGTTGCACTTGCTACGTATTCTACTCTGACACTTTGCTAAAGAAACCGATGGTATATCTCTTATACCTTGTACGCTCCGAACTTCTAAAACCATCAAAATTAACCATATGTTCAACTGTCCGACATTTTCGAAGAAACCAACGCTGTATCTCCCATCCATACGAAAATACGTTTAAAAACTGATTTGACACAAATTTTTCCAATTTTGGCCATTTGTCACCGATTCTACTAAGAAAACTAAGAAACCAATAGGCATGGCTGATATTTACTTTGATTATCAAATATCGATAAATATCGAGTATCGGTTATCGATATTTCTTTTTGATAATGATATCCGCAAAAAAACCTCTTACAGAGTGACACAAGTCTTCATTTCTGTTTACAAAAGTTGTGAAACGTGAGTGACGCAATTTTTTAAAAATACAACGTAGCTTCGTTTTAATTTTTTTGCGTATCGAAGCTGAATGCGTCACCTTCCTCCGATTTCAGAACTTTTGTAACTGGAAGAAAATCGTTTTAAATTAGATGCTCAATGCGTCACCTTTTGTTGTTTACAGTTAGAATTCGAATTTTTTAATTAACAAACATTCCAGTCTCATTATTTTCACCTATCATGAAATTTATCGTGCAACATTTCTTTTAAAGTGTAAACATAAACAAAAAATCTGATCGTATACTATTTCCCTGACTAATCAGGAAATTAGTTCAATTACATTTTAGAGTTCATCGTTCGTTTTCTGTCGTAAAATAAGAACACAGGCACTCCGTCTATGTAGAATAGTCTGCTTGGTTTGTGAGTGATGTGATTCAATTTTATTTTAAATTTAATGAGTACATCACCCTTTATTAGATATTGTACCGTGATTAGAACGGAATAGCATAGTATTCTTAACGTAATCATTCATTTCGATTTAAATAATTTTTAGACCCGTACGAAGTGTACGTGGCTTATACGTTTATCATCACCTTTCTAACTCGTCGAATGAGGACTCTGGATTTAGTGATTTTTTTGCTTAGAGGACTAAATAAGAGAAATCTGCAAAATTTGGTCGTGCGTAAACTAGAAGTCAATACCTTTCCAACGAGCTTTATAAAAAGAATTCTGTAGTTTGAATCAATTTACCCTAAAATGTGACATCTTCCCTATTCGTATGGAAGCTCACTGTAATTGAACGCCTCTACAGACTTTATTGTTATAGAGCTAGTTGGAAAGGTATTGACTTCTAGTTTACGACTATACACCATACAGCCCAATGCCCGGCTTGAGAGCGGGGGGTAGGGTAGAGATATGAAAAAGCTTAAAAATTGAAATTGGGGGTACTTAGGGCCAAACCCCATGTGGAACTGCACAAATAATAGAGACAGAAAGAAGCGAGAGCGAAAGCTCTCAAAAATGACCGATTTCGATCATTCTGATCCCTTTGATGGCGCGACATCACCTTCAAGGAATGGCTTAATCATTTTGGGTTCCAAGAATCAGCAATCAATCAGCTTTATTTTTTATGAAGATTGCGTGCCTCAATTCTGACTAGTTTGAGAGCTGTATTTAAAAAAACACAAAAAAATAACTGTTTTCACTTTTATAACTTAACTTGGCTACCTACATGGAAATTTGTTGCCATGATTTGTTCAGGTGGATTGTAGCTTCAGTCAAGAGCTGAGATTCTACTAGTCAAATCAAACGTTTTGAAGCACTTACGTACAACTTTTACATGTTGATGCTCTATGTGTTTTCCGAGCCCCTTGCAACGAGGTAAAACCGCATATACCGAGTAGAAACATGTAAATTTACATTACTTCTCTGCTTGCTGTTGGTCAGCTGACTTTAATGCGCATACGGCAAGTTGCTTATGTATGGGTTATTCATTCGAATTTGGAAAATAGAAAAGTCCCAGTAGATGAACATTTTCAATTTACAGTCAGCAAAATTAACAGAACTGTACATTTTTGTTTGTGACATGTACGTAAGAAACTTCGAAGAGAAATTAAGCTCTCATCCAAAATTTCCAACGTTTTGGCGGAGGTATGTTGACGATATTTTTGCAATTGTAAAACGCGATAAAGTGAATGATACATTAGAGTGGCTGAATAGCATTGATCCGCATTTAAAATTTGCCCACGAAGTTGAAAACGATGGTTATCTTCCATTTTTAGATTTGATTTCCTATCGATGTGGCAACGACATTCATTATAAAATTTATCGCAAGCCAACGACTACCGATCGATACATTACTAGTGATTGCTTCCACGCTCCGAACCAACGACATGCTGTATTCAATTCAATGGCCTACAGACTTGTCAATACACCATTGAGTGGTGAGGATTTCCAAGAGGAACTTGATCATATTTATAAATTAGGGAGAATAAATGGTTTCAGCAGGGCTTCGCTAGACACAATCATCCGAAAACATAAAAACAAACAGCATAAAAAAGAATGGACTTCGCTTCGCCCCGTCAAAAATTCTTCTATGATCCAATGCTCTTTCAATTATTTCCCTACTTTAACGAATAAAATGAAAAATGTTTTGAAGAAGCCTAACGTTCAGATTGTACACTCCACCAAAAATAAGTTGAAAGTTCTACTAGGAAGTACAAAAGATCGAAAAAATCCAATGGACAAATCCGGGATATACATGGCTACTTGCATCACCTGCAATAAGAAATACGTTGGATTAACGAGGCGGGCCCTTAAGGCTAGAATAACTGAACATTTGCGATACGTACGAACTAAAGACACTGAACAAACAGCATTGACAGAGCATATAGTGAACAGTGTTCCGAAACATAAAATATCGCGTATCAGTTTCAAATTACTAGAAGAAGTTAGAGACGTCTATAAGTTGAATGTTACCGAGTCTTTCCATATTTACCGAAACAGAGCATCACTTGTAAATGTTGACGACGGTAACGCGTTCTCCTCCTTGTTCTATTTAGTAAAGCAAAGCGGTTGAACTGACCTGACCTAACACACAAAAATCTATTACTGCTTTTTTATATAACTCGAGAGATACAGCTAATTGAGTTTTGTGTTTTCATTTAAATAACTTTTATGCAATTGTTGTTTTGTTTTTTACCCTTCCGTTCTATTTCTTTGTCTTATCACTTCGGACACGAATTTTGTCGATATTTGATGAATTTCTTGTAGATTGACGATGGTTAATTTGGTTGGTTTTGTACTATTTACTCGTTTATAAGCTTTGAAAATGAAAACATAGTTTGCGAAACCGGTCAGCGGTCAAAAAAAAATTGTGAAACAAACAGGTTTCTATTTATTTCAATTTGTAGAACTGTACATTTTGCGTTTCGTTTATTTCTCTTTTCCTCTCTTCAACCATAAGCAAATGCATGGTAAATACTCACGAAACGTAGAAATCCACAAAACAGAGTAAAAGACAAATTTCGCAGTTCTGTTAATTTTGCTGACTGTACTAAAGTTTCTGTCAAAAGATACATTACTGAAACGTAAAAAAAGAAATTTGTTATGTCAAATGTGAGATTTTTCCGACGATCTCCCCTTTTGATTGAAACGAATATTTTCCTTCTATCCTTTATCGTCTGGGATTTTTTTTTTTCGAAAATTCGATGATCAAAATGAATCCAAAACATAGAGCTTTTCATAACTTCAGCTGTAGACCGCAAGCGATTTAGTAGGTAAAGAAAAAATTTCGTTCGCTCCGCTCGCAGTTTCTAAAAAGCTCATAACCTTCCCTTCTATTAAAGACGCCTACTAAACCTCCCCTCACTTTGACAGATTTCTAAAGATCCCAAAAAGTTCTCTTGATCAAACTCTATAACTTTGTAGAAGAAACCAACTACATTCTCAGAAAAGTGAAAACCGACAAGTTTCTTATTTATCATACGAATTTATCATACAAATCCGAAACTTGTCGGTTTTCACTTTTCCGTTCCTGTATCTGAGTTTTATCACTCCGAAGCTAAAATTCGAAAACCAAAAAAAACCTAATTTATTCTGAAAACCTCAAAAGACTGTTTGAATTGCAAACTGGTGGCCATGGTGGCAATTCAAACCATCTTTTGAGCTATTCCGATTGCAACTCGAAAATTCATATAACAGATCGCACTGAAAAGTGGCCCGCAGATCAATTAATATTACGAAGAAATTCACCTTAGCTCCAATTCAAATTCTTCAAAAGCTATAGAAATTCAAGTCGGTTGCTCTCCACATCGTTTTGTAATAACGTTTTCTAGTTTATGCACTTTCATATGAGTGACGTTTTTGACATCATGAACGTACTTGAAAGTATAAATAAAAATTATTTTTGAATTTTGTTACGTAACATAGGGGATTCAAGAGATTGTCACGTGATGTGACACCGGGGGGGGGGGGAGGGGTCTAAGCCCGAAAATCGTGTTACGTAATTTAGGGACAGCCCCCTATGAAATTTTTCATTTGGGTCCGAGACTGACGTTCCCTAAAAATTTCAGTAAAATCGGCTGGCGTTCTCGAGATTGAAAATTATTAATAGATAGATATACATAGATACGATCTGTAGAAACCGACAGATCAGAAAAAAAGTTTGTGCAATAATGAGAACAATAGAAAAATTAAAGATCCATAGAAAAGTGTCACTTTCGGCTCGCGTTCTCGAGATTGAAAATTATTAATAGATAGATATACATAGATACGATCTGTAGAAACCGACAGATCAGAAAAAAAGTTTGTGCAATAATGAGAACAATAGAAAAATTAAAGATCCATAGAAAAGTGTCACTTTCAAAACCACGATATCTCAGCCAATTTTCAACCGATTTTGATGAGTCTGGGCGCGTTGGAAAGCTGCTGCTTAATTTGGAGTTACTATTTTTTGTACTGTTTTTTCTATGGTGTATTTTTTGTGTAACTATTTTTTACTTGGAAAATGCTATTTTCCACTCAAAAAGAGTTGGCCGCTTTAGTTGTTACTACAATTACGTTTATGAGTATATTTTAAATAAACTGATGAACCGAAAACGAATGAACGTAAAGGAATATCTATTTTCTTCGGGAACAGAATACCCTCACCTAAATTTCGGTCTTTGTTATAATTTTCTGTTACGTCCCCTGACGAGACCTGTTTTTTAATCTAAAAGTCTCCCTTCTATTCACTATAAACGACACAATTTGATAATTCATATTTACCTTCCGTCACTGTAGCCCTTGAGTAATGTTCCACCCATTCAATGTTTGATCACACAACAAACAATTTGAGTGCGGAGGATCTAATTCTGTAATGAAAAATTTTTCCCGAATACATTGAACATTGTGTGAAATGGTGTATTTGATATTTATATACCGTCGTCTTTTTCATGTATGTTATGATGTTGCCATCTGTTTTTTTACTGTGATTCGTTTACACATTGATTCCAATAAAATTTTAGTCGACAAAAATATTTAGTTAAAAGAATTGGATTTTGAAATTGTCTCTAGACAGTTTTTCCCCATTATTTTACACGGAATGGATCAGTTGTTATTTATTACTTCAAGTTGATGAGACTTTCGGGAAAAAGGAAAAAATAACATAAATTTCATTGTATGCAAAATGCATTTTCTTTTGTAATAATGAAAATCCCGTACAAATTTAAAAGAAGTGTTTGTCAAAAATAGAATTTCTCATTCAAGTGTTTGAATTATGTGCGGCATCAGCTTAAAAAATGAAATAATATGAAAAAGTGTATTTTTTTTGTAAACGTTTATCATCTCCGGAAACATCAATTCGATTGTTATAGAAGAATATATTTTTATTTTTCGTTTCTTTGGAGTTAAAACATTTAAATCGCATAACAACTTATGTGGTTCTCGTCGATATATAAATGGATTCTGCTAAAAGTGACATCTTTAAAAATTCTATGGAAAATTACTTTGAATTTCTTGTCCCATCTTGCGTTCCTCAGATTATAAATGCAACGGTTTTCTTTATATAGATGCGAACCAATTGTAGCCGTAGTCAAAGTCAATTCTTGTGATTAAATGATTTCATCAATATTTAATTTCTGCCTGAAAGTGGGACAAAATGGGAGGCGGGGTATATTGCTAGTAGGACACCCTCTTACAAAATTTCAAACATATTAGGAAACAACGTTGTAGTGTAGGGTCATTCCAGCGTTACCTACATTACATACCACAGGGGTGGTCGCAAACGGACTTTGCTTGCATCGTCCCGTTGGTACACTGGTGAGTGGCGACACCATGGTTTCCTGAGCTGGCGTAGCGGTGCCTGGAATGAATGTGTACATTCCTACCGAAGTAGTCTGGTTAAGAGCCTTACTGCGAAAGCCCTCACCGAGGGTAAATTCGGTACCGCGGGGCTGGGGAGCGCTCGGGTGTAGTGTGCCATGCGATATGGCCGCATCCGGCCCCAGCGCGTGGTTGAGGTGCCTAGTGGCGCTGCAACGCGGGGCTGTGGTAGATAGTGGACTGTGTCAAAACAGTTCACGCTTTGAAATGGATGGCTGCACCCCTAGTTCTTCCTGGGCAACCAGGTTGGCGAAAATACAGTAGAAAGATGATAGTATTTCGGGCCCTACCTAGGCCGCGGAGGTTTACACATACCTGCCGCGCCGCTTATAGGTAGAGTCACCTCGGCGACTCGCGCTAATTGGGCGTATCCCAATTTCTCGCCCAGGGAGGCCGTACGGTTGAGACTATGTCAGGTACGCACGAAAAAAAATGAATTTGCTGGTAAAAAAAAATTTGCAGAAAAATAAAATAAAGCTGATTCAAAAAATAATTTTGCTGCTAAAAGTAGAAATTTGCTGCCAAAAAATATATTCCTTAATATTTATGATTCAACACAACGGAATCCACATATTGCATAATAAAAGCGTACACTTCATTTATTTCGAGATTTTTTTTCATATATTTTTGCGGACAAAGTGGGAGAAGGGGGTCTTAAATCGTATATTTTTGCATACGTAATAATGAATTACCATTGACCATTTATCATGTTACGTGCCGCCTCAAACGACGTAAAACTCCAAAGATTTTCAGAGAAAAGTAAAATTCTAAAGATTTTGAGAGAAAATACGGTTTTCGGATTATATTTAATAAATAGCAATAACCTCTTAAATAACAGAAAACGAAAACGACGGAAGAGAAATCGACATCGGAAATATTTTCTGTACATTAAATATTCAGTGGCATAAATTAATAGATTTCCGTTTATAAAATTGAAAAAAAAGTATTTTCATCAGTCGAAATGCGTCAAAAATAAAACAAATGAACAAAGTTATAAAATGACTGAATGCAACGAAATCTGTCGTGAAGAACGAAGTTTTTCTAGTGATGATACAGAATTTATGGATTTGCCATTGCCACCAGTGTCTGCGCGGGCTGTCGAAATTAGCAACTTAGACGTTCATCCGTCAGTTGCTGCATATTTGTACAATCGCATGGAGGAGTTCGACGAAGCGCCATGCGAATCGTCAGAGTCGTGCTCATCAAGTCCCGATGAGGACAACAATTCAACATTGAATAACAACAGCAAATGGTCTACTTCTGATGAGGAATCATCTTTTTATCGGGAAAAATCATCACTGTTCCATCAATCTGAGTGCTCAACAACTCCAGATCGAAAAAAATGTAATTTGTTAGTTGTTTTCGAAAACGATGAGATTCACTTGATTAAATTAATTGAAAGCAAAATTAAAATAAATTCGCACCTGATATTGCTTTATGAGTCAATGAGTATAAACCAAAATTTCCCACTTTTTTCGATTTCATTAATAATGTGTTGACTGTTATATTATTGATTGTTAAGCGCATTTGGCTGAACATGAAGGCTAAACGAACTCTTCGAATTCAGTGAAAATAATTAATATTTTTAGATATCGCATTCGCGTAACTGAGTTGATTTAAGGGAACTAATTTAACGATTTTTTTAACTTTCAGTTAAAATGAAAATGTGAGGATGTTCCATGAAATGAATAAACTTTTCGTTTCACATTATTGAAAAATTTGTTGATATGGTTCATTCCACGTATCATTTTAACATTCATTGTAATGTAAATCTTATAGAAACTGAGTGTACATAAATGTGTTTTCGTTCAGTTTTATGAGAAAAGAAATTCACAATGTTTTGTTACTTGGGGAACGACATGCTGTGTTGTCTCACTTTTTTATGGACGATGTAGAAAGAGTGAAGAATAAAAACAACGTCCCACACATATCTACCGATGGATTTGGATCGGATTTCATCGCATAGTAAATTGAGCCTCAAGTGTATATTAAATAGGGTGGGTCGAATTTGAGCTTTCATTTTTTTTTCGAAACGTCTGACCCTACAAATGCCGTGTAATGGTCCCAGAAATGTTTCGTAGAAGTGAATGTTTCGTAGAAGAACTTTTTTTTTTAATGCGATCTTCCTCTGCCTCTCCTGGAAAAACTCATTTTAGGCTTTGTTTCATGAATTATGGCATGGGCATCAATCTTTTCTTGAACGTATACATCTTGAAGGGAAATGGCTAATTATTAGTATTCGGATAGTACTTCAAAATGCCGGTATCGGAAGGTCATACATATTTTAATGTGGTGTTGGAGGGTCAACCTCCCTTCCCGACTTTTAGTTTCCATATTCAAATTTCAACTTTGACTCCACCAAAACAACATAAACAATGATTTAAAAAATTTTCAAAGAACGTAGATAGATAGAGAATTTCATAACGAATTCCGGAAAGCAAACCGTTTTGAAATCGGTTGACAGGTGACTGACTCACATCTATTTCAGTGTGAACATTAAGAGGTCCAAAAAATGAAAGTGTTGTAAAGTTGGCGGAGTTGGCTAAAAACAGACCTTTATGGTACCCTGATAAAAAGTCAATATGGTAGCAATCAGATCCGAGTGGATCTAGGGGTCGTTCAACTACAAAATGTGTGAAAAAAACATCAAAATCAATGAACTTTAGCTAAATTGAACATAACTAAGAGATGATAACATTTCTTGTTAAGGGGAAATCATTGATTCTTCTTCAGAATACTCCAAAGAGAAGAGTTTAATGATTCATTGGTGAATCTAAACGTTCTTTTGAAACCATTGCGCTACGAGAAAAACTCTCGACCGCGATTTCAACAACGGATTAAAGGAGTTTTTCTCGTAGCGCAATGGTTTCAAAAAACGTGAAAGATTGTACTCCAAGGCATATGTTGACTACTTTGTGGTCTATTACCATGGGAGTTTATAAAAAGTCTGTCTATCAGCTTTTTCATTCTTTTCACTCTGTGAGCATTGAAAGCAAGTTTGCGTACTTTATTACGTAGTGATGCGGTTCGCCGAGGAAGCCAAAAACATCTGGAGTTAATACCATCTAAGATGGAACTTCCAGATTTGTGCAGTCCAGTGACGATTTTCATTTTTTAATGTAAATGGTCAAGAAATGAACCATCTCACAATCTGCCGCATCTGTACTTCCAAAAAAATTAACAAAAATGAAGAGTTTTGTTAATAGATTGCGGAAGTTTTTCAATGTACAAAAGCTAGCGCTGAAAGTTCAAAATTTGTATTTGTTCTGTGTCTGCGCTGATATACACATTGTCCTGCAAGACATAGGTGTAAAGAGCGATCGAGTCAAAATTGTTACAACCAAAAATTTAAATTATAAAAGAAGTATGCGAGTAATCAACAAATCTGTTTTTGTTTTGTCAACTTTATTCACTGTACTTTTGCAAAATTAGATAGAAACCATTAGAATTCATGTTAGCGCAAAAATGTCCGTACTCGACTATTCACAGTAGCCATTAGAGTCCGCACAACCGTTTCCCCGATCTTACCAGCAGCATTATTCCATCTCTTACGGAAATTTTCAATTGTCAGAGCTGTTGCTTTTGTTTTCTTTAGCTTCCGTTTGATTATAGCCCAATATTTTTCGATTGGTCGAAATTCTGGGCAGTTTGGTGGGTTGGCCTCCTTCGGTACAATATTGATGATATGTGTTCGGTACCATGCCTGAGTCTTTTTTGAGTAGTGACACGATGCTAAATCGGGCCAAAAGACGGGAATACCATTGTGGTTCCTCAAAAATGGCAAAAGACGTTTTTTTAAACACTCTTCGACGTACACATCTGAGTTTATGGAGCCAGTGGTAATGAAAGCCTTACTTCTCTGACCACAAGTACAAATTGCCTGCCAAACCAGGAATTTTTTCGGATACTTGGTGACTTTTCGTGTCTTAAACTGTTCGGCTACTTTTCCTCGTTCAGTTATATGATTATATGATGATTATAAAGATTTTCTGTAGTAAAGACGTATATCAAATTGCTCTTACTAATTTTGATACAAATTGTAGTAAAATCACTGTGCCGTGAGTAGATTTTAAATTTGTTAAATGTTAAATGTTCCACACACAAGCTAACATAGCGATTAAGTGATATTTTATTATTATTTGAACGAATTTCTCAAAAATATATCGCAAAATTATATTTTTGAATTAACGGTTCATTGACCGGTACATCAACACATTAATTAACTTGAATGTAAACAGACGAATACTTGTGAGTTGACACCAAAACCACTTACCTGAGTCTCTTGTTTGTGCTGTCTCTTGAATCAGTGATTCCTGAGTTTCACAACTGGTCGAGGTCCAGACGTTTTCTGTTTGCTACTCGTGGAAAATTCGTTTTTGGATTGTTGTTTTGTTTTGTTTTGATTTAACTCAAAACATTAGTTTCGTCAGCTGTCACACAGTTTTATAGCTTAGCCGTCGTAGCTAACGAGCCGCCAAACTTCTGGTGGGAATTTTGAATTAAATAATATTTGGAACTTTCGAAAAGCGAATAACTTATAGTTCGGTGTTGGGAGTGTACATAGTCCAGAGCTACAGAATCATATTTCGGTGTTGGGAGTGTACATAGTCCAGAGCTATTCAGTGAAAATTCGACTGGAGGAGTAATCGAAATCATTGGAGAAAGCTCTGCGTATGTGAACCCCGCGGCTTCGGATTTGGATTTCGTTTGTATTCGCTCTTTCGAACATCAACGACGGCGTATGCTAGCACATCCTATCATCGATATGGTGAGCAACCATTTATGTACGGATAGCTGTTTCACAGCTAGGACATCGGACAAGTACACTCTAAATTGCTTTCTATGTGATAAGAAATGCAATTTAAAGTGTTTCGATTTATTATCTCAACATAAGCTATTATCATCATCTAACAACACGGTATTCATGTGCTACAAATGCATCGAACGCATTTCCAAAATCAGGCAAAATCAACGGAAGTCAACAGAACGAAACTCATTAACGACATTTTCCAAAGAAAACGATAGCACATCAACCAGTACGACTAATGCTCCAGCTAACAGAAATGATGATCTCACTGTATCATCAATTATGTCTTTATTGAACAAGATGAATGAGAATATCTTACGACTGAATTCGAATGACAATGAAATGAGACAGCAGATGGTCAGCACTAATGAGACTTATCACAATGACATCCGGGTGGAATTATCAGCAATAAATCGTAATCTTGTGAACTTACAGGCGAAAGTAGACGATAAGGAATTGGTTCGATCAAAGAATGAAAACCAGACGACATCATCAGTGATGGAAAAATTGAATGCGATTGATAGCCGGATACAATCTACTTCTACACCTTTATCATTTAATACAACAACTAATCACAATGCCCTCCCGAGCTGTCGCAGAAAATCCTCATTGATGGAAGACCCCCAGAATTGTCTTTTTCATTCAACCAACCAACATTACTAGCGGAGAACAGTGAATTATATCATCTGCTCCATGGATTTGAACAAAACACTTGGACATCATTCGACTATTTAACTCGCAAGATTAATGAGAACACCGAAGCTGTACTGAATATAAAATCTAGTTGTCAAGAGGTCAACTTGAAGAACATGGATGTGCTACACAGAGTCTGTTTCCCGTATTTTAAATTCGAAAAATATTCAACAGCAAATCAGCTCTCCGGTAGTGGATTCAATTGCAGTGGACACATTACAACAGATCAACGATAAATGTGAATCCATCGAGAACAAGCTGTGTACAATCGACTTGAACACCTATTGTCCTCCATTTCAACGTTTACTGAATACCAAGGATGATAATGACCGGTCCTCTCAATTTCTACGTAATCGACATTTCGAAAGTATCGATGCAAATACAAATGGAACCAATTCCTCGGTGATAGAATCCCATCCAGTTGTTATTGATTCCACAGACTGTCCTCACGATTCTATTACTAGTGGTCTTTTGGCAATCAACCGCCCTTTAACGAATGCCATGGATCAACATAACATAACACCAACAATTCAATTATGAACAGTTTACACTTGCTTGGAGGAAATATTCGACGAACTAGTCTCGACAAAGCGTTCCATATCTCGCCGTTCGATATAAGTGTCACGCCCGCAAGGATTACTGACTACATAGCTGCAAATGCTCTCATTGACAGGAAGCGTATAAAGATACGCAGGCTGACGAAACGCGGACAGGACATTTCGGCGCTGAGACACATTAACTTTAAGATAGAGACCGATGATGCTATCTCCGAAATCATATCGAAAGCCACTTTTTGGCCAGATCATGTGACTATAAAACCGTGGATAGACCGAACCTCATCTAGAAGTTCATCTATGCATTTTTTAGCCAACAAACTGACGTAATTGAACCCTCTGATTCGGTTGAAATGAATCCTGTTTTGTCGAATTCTCGTATGTCTCTATATTACAACAACATTCGAGGGATGAGTAGCAAGAAAGACGATATTCTGCTGTCATCAACAACGTGCGACTATGATCTGATCGTCCTGTCTGAGACATGGTTAGATAAGAACAAATTTAGTGCTGAGTTCTTTAATCAGCGTTTCATCGTTTACCGTAAAGATAGAGAGGACTCGAACATTAGTACTAGCAAAGCTGGAGGTGTGCTGATCGCAGTTGATTCTAAATATGACAGTGAAATTGTTGATGTACCGGAACTAAAACCACTCGAAGCCATTTGCATAAGGATTCATCTTCGGTCAACTAACTCCAACTTCTACGTATATGGATTATACATTCAATACGGATCCTCTGAAGAAGTTTATTCATCCCATCTGAGAGCAATTAAAGCTGCACATTCGATGATTAATCATGGCGACATCTTTCTTGCCATCGGTGATTTTAACGTGTCTTCTGTTAAATGGCACGCCAACGAAGATGGATTTGGTTTTTTGCCGCTGATTGGAGACTCTACATCGATTCAGGCTAACATTGCGAGAGAAATGACTTCAACTCTTCTGAGCTGCGGTCTATTTCAAATGTCCGACTTACAGAACTCATCACGAAATGTTCTCGACCTCGTCTACACCAACATGCCTGAGCTGTTCCTTGTCAGTCCAGCTGATCTTCCACTGATCCCAGGTTCATCACAGCACGTTGCGCACGTGCAAACTCAATGTTTGATCGAATGTGAACCGGCTGTTTATTCTGCCTCACCATCCACTGAGCAGATCTATTGCTTCAAGAAGGCTCCATACGGCTTAATCCGTGAAGAACTTGCAAAAATTGATTTCGACGCCCTGTTTGATGGAAAGAATTCAGACGAGATGTTGAATGCTTTCTATGACGAGTGCTACCGGATCCTTGATCTCCTGGTACCAAAGGCAACGCTTCGTTTGTCAAATCATCCGATATGGTTTGATGGCAAACTGATTAATCTGAAGATCAGGTGTAACCGTGAGTATAAAAAGTTCCTCAACCGATCTGCCATTGACCCGAAAAATGCAGACAACTCTTCATTCATTGCTGTTAAGAATGAATTTGAAAGATACCGTGACGATCTGTATAACACCTTTCTGCGTGATCTCGCATCTACCTATAAGAAACAGCCAAAAAAGTTCTGGAACTACATCAATTCAAAATACAAGAAAACGATCCTACCTGGTAAAATGTCACTTGGCGATGAAGTTGCAGCGAATGACACTGAAAAAGCAAACTTGTTTGCCAAATATTTTGCTTCCGTATACAAGCGATACCCCGATGATGACAAAGAGATGGTTGAACTGATCTCGTTCATTAACAGTAGAGACGATATTGGGTTCAGAAACATCACGATCACCCACGATATCGTGAAGAAAATCCTTTTGAGTATGGACTTAAGCAAAGGTGTTAGCCCAGATAAGATGGCTCCCCTGTTCCTCCGTGAATGTGCAGATGAATTGTCCCATCCACTAGTGATGATTTACTCGAAGTCATTAATGGAATGTCACTACCCTGATCGCTGGAAAATGGGTCACTTAACTCCAGTATTTAAGTCAGGCAAGAAGAGTGATGTCACTAATTACCGTGGGGTATGCCTCGCCCCTAACTGTGCCAAAGTGTTTGAGATTGTGATTGTGGAACATTTGAAGTACAACGTTTTCCCGCATTCAACACCGACTCAACATGGATTCTTCCCAGGTCGAAGAGTTGAATCTAAACTGATGGAGTTATCGATATTGGTTCACGAATCCTTTGACAACAACCAACAAACCGATATCTTCCTTGCTGACATACACAAAGCATTCGACGTTATTCGTTCAGTCCGATTAGTGAAGAAGATGTCAATCGTCAAATACCAGCTATGCAATTCGATTCTTCTGTGGTTCTGTTCCTTCCTGTCAGGCACAAAACAAAAGGTGAAGATAAATTCTTGTAAATCCGATGGGATCGACGTACTCTCTGGGATTGGTCAAGGATCTGTTCTGGCAGCTCTATTGTTCGTTATCTTTTTTTATGATTCGGATTGTCCACCTGGTCCTACTAGAGACATCAACTTTGCTGACGACAAGAAAATAGTTCACAACAGCATATCAACGATCGAAGATACTCACTCAATGCAAAAAGCCATAAACAACTTTATAAAATGGTGCTCCGACAACGATCTTGAGCTCAATGCCAGCAAATGTAAAGTTATCACCATCCACCGAAAACGTTCCACAGTCCTGGCGAACTATCATATAAATGGCGATGTGATTGAACGTGTTAACTGTACGAAAGACATCGGTGTAACGTATGACGACGACTATACTTTCAATGGACACCTTGAATTGGCAGTCAAGAAAGCCATGGCAATGCTTTCGTTTGTGAAACGCCAATGCTACGCTAGGTTCAACGTCGATACAGCAGAGATGCTATATTCAGCCATAGTCCGTTCGCATCTAGAATTTGCCAGTACGATTTGGTTACCGCACCACTCGGTTCACATCCAATCCATAGAAAGTGTCCAAAGACAGTTCGTTTTATATGCAAACCGTAATCGTCGAGTCGAAGGCGATTCTAATCCATATCGTATTCGTCCATATGCTGAAAGATGTGAAGAACTTCAGCTCGTTTCACTTTTGAGACGTCGGACCGATGCAGCGATATTTTTCATTCATGCTGTTCTCACAGGGAAACTAAACTGTCAGTTTATCCGTGATAAACTCATATTGAACGATGGCACGCGAATTCTACGTAGATCTTCACTGATTAGAATCACTGGTAGTTCCCATGAGTATTCACAATTCTCACCACTAAACTTCGCATGTCGACTGTTTAATATTGCTGCCAACCACATCGATCCGACCCTTCCGT
>CM055406.1:82236140-82247342 GCA_029228625.1 Pseudolycoriella hygida
CGACGACATCAGAGAAAATTTAGGGGTTAGGTCAGTGGAGGAGGCGGCAAGGGTTATCGTCTGAGATGGTACGGGCACGTTCAAAGGATGGGTAATAGTAGGCTCCCAAAGAGGATATTGAATGCACAGGTCCCGGGTGTACGTCCTAGGGGTAGGCCAAGGAGAAGGTTCATAGACTCAATTAAATCAGATTTAGGAGTTAGGGGGCTTTCACTGGGCGAGCAAACCATCTCCTTGGCAGAGGATAGAAGGGTATGGAGGGGGGTGGTCAATGACCACCGGGTTGCGGCTTAAAGACCCCACACCGGAAGGTATAAACGGTCTATAAAGTTTGATGATGATGATGATGATGCTTCTCTGACTCGGAAGTTATTATGTCACTTAATAGTATCAAGTCTAATTCCCATACAATTTATAAGGATCCTGATGCCTGTAATTTTGCCAGTGGTGAGACATTTGCTTAATTCAATCGTGACGAAATCCTTTTTTCCTAAAAGTTGGAAGACGGCGAAGGTTTTACCGCGGCGCAAGAACTCTCGCCAACAGTCGCTTGATGACTACCGTCCAATCAGTATACTGCCATCGCTGTCTAAGGTGCTGGAAAAATTGCTTAAGAGGCAGATAACGGACCATTTGATTGAATTTGACCTACTGTATAAGTATCAGTCTGGGTTTCGTGCTGGGTATAGTACTTCAACTGCCCTTTTGGAGGTTACTAGCGACATTAGGTATAATATGAGTAAGGGTATAGCCACGATTTTGCTTCTGCTCGACTATTCTAAAGCTTTTGACTCGGTGTCACATGACCTGCTTACTGCGAAGTTGTCGTCGAGGTTTGGCTTTTCATCTGATGCAGTTCGTATGATGAGAAGCTACCTGTCTAACCGCTCGCAATGTGTCACTATAAACGAATTATAGTCCCAGTTTATTGGACTTAGTTGTGGATTACCACAAGGTTCAGTGCTAGGCCCATTGCTATTTTCGATCTTTATCAATGATCTTCCTCAGCGGTTATCGCACAGCAAATGTCATTTATTCGCTGATGATTTCCAGTTGTATAGGGAGGTTCATGAGGACAGGATAGTCACTGATGTGGGTCTCCTCAATTCTGACCTGGCGTCGGCGAAGGCTTGGGCGAAAGATAACAGATTAAAGTTAAATGCTGGTAAGACGAGCACGCAACGTCGTGCGTCAAACTGCATAAAACCACCGATAAATTTCGAATTGGAAGAGGAGTCCGTCAAGGAGATACCATTTCACCGAAATTGTTCACGTCAGCTCTGGAAACGGTTTTTAAAAAGCTTGATTGGAGTGAACTGGGAATCAACATAAATGGGAAGTTTCTGAACAACCTTCGATTCGCCGACGACATTGCCCTGACATCAACGACTCTGGAACAGATTGAAGCGATGCTGTTGCAGCTCAACGAGGAAGCCAAAAAAATCGGTTTGAAGATGAACATGTCGAAAACGAAAGTGATGACAAACATCGATGGTGCTACACCAATCAAGATCGGAGACGAGGAAATTGAAATCGTGAATTCGTACAAGTATCTCGGCCACGGCATGAAGCTCGGTCTCGACAACCAAACGGCTGAAATAAAGAGAAGGATCGGTCTCGGTTGGGCGGCGTTCGGCAAGTTACGGTACATCTTCAAGAGCAACATGAGCAACAGTCTGAAGAGGAAAGTGTTCTATATGTGTGTGCTGCCGGTCCTGACATACGGAGTCGAGACTCTCACGATCACCAAAGCATCAGCGAACAAATTGAGAGTTGCACAGAGGGCAATGGAAAGGGCAATGCTAGGAATCACACTCAGGGACAAAATGACAAATGAGTGGATCCGGCGACAAACCAGAGTCATCGATGTCAGGACACGAATAGCGTCGCTCAAGTGGAATTGGGCTGGTCATATTGCCAGAATGACCGACGATCGATGGACGAAAACTATAATGCAATGGCGGCCACCAACGAAACGACCGATGGGACGTCCACCGGAAAGATGGACCAACGATATCAAAAGAACGGCAGGCACGACGTGGCAGCAAGTGGCAATGGACCGATCTATGGGGGAGGCCTACATCCAGCAGTGGATATAAAAGGCTAAGGAAGAAGAAGAAGAAGAAGAAGACGAAAGCTATGGTTGCTTCAGTCAGTTGTTGGGTGAGTGGCATCCCAAAAATAGAGTTCGATGGGTTGACAATTGAGTATGAAGATAGTGTCCTGGATCTGGGCTTGGTGGTGGACAATAAGATGGGGTGGGTTCAGCAGGCCCAAACTGTCTCTGCTAAAATTTTTGCTGGTCTTCGGAACATTTGGCCAAGTGCTCGCTTTATTCCACAAAGGACAAAAAAACTTCGTGTGAAGTCTCTTTTAATGCCTCACTTTATATACTGCTGTCCCACTATTGGTGAGCTGAGTGCTATTACTAAATCCTCGTGAAACCCTTCAATGCGTGTGTCCGCTTTGTTTATGGCATTGACAGATATGAGCCTTATTATGAGACTTATTCTCGTACTTTGACTACCTCAACTCGGCCTTCTTGCATAAAATCATCCTGACAAAAGAACCGAGCTACATCTACAATAGGCTTAACTTTGGCTCATCTTCTAGAACTTTTAATCTGCTATTGACACGTAATGATAGTGATGTGGTTAACCGGTCTATGTTCGTTCGGGGAGTGTCGAAATACAATGCATTGCCTGGTGCAATAAAATGCAGGCGTTCGGTAACTGGCTTCAAGCGTGCGTGTAGGGAATTTTATGGTTTGGGAAGCCACAATTGACTTGCACACTTTTTGTTATTTAATATGTATTCCTCGTTGCTATTCCTCGCTTAACATCACCGACCTGAGGTTCCCCTTCACCCGTCTATTTTTCAGATGTGCTGACCACACTGGGCCTTACACATCCTTATGGAATGGTATCCGTTCGTCGAAGTTTTTATTTTATCTTTATTTCTTTTGCTGTTTTAAATTTTTGTAATTTCTATTTTCCGCTGGGACAATTACTGAATTAATAACTTTTGCTTGCCATTTTGCTTTGTATTCATTTTGCTACCGCGTTTAATATATGTAACACAAAAAGGTTTTATGTCCTTGAACATATATATGGCATAATAAATAATCAATCAATCAATCATTTCTCGACTCAGAACGACATTTTCGATAAAAAAAGCAGACTGGCACAACAAATGTGACAAATGTGCAAGAAATATGTGACAAATGTGCAAGAAATACAGCTCAATACTTAAAAAAATATATACGTGAATTTGAAAAAAAAAAATACAAAAAAATACGGATCACATAATACGTCGACGAAATTCTTTTTGAGCCTACACGCATCCTAAACGGCCTCACGTAAAATACACGAAACATAAATTTGGAAATGTATGTGAGAGGTTGGGTTCAGTTACAGCGACTTGCATAAATTTACAGGACATACGACGAGTTGCGTATTAGACACTGAATAATACAGTTTCATACTATTAATTATCGTAGACATTATTATTCGTAATATTTCTGCATTGATCCATTGCACGGATTGCAGACACAGCGCTGCGTTAACTTTTCACAATTCCCGCAACTCCCAGCATTACACGCAGCATCAATGCCAAATCTAATCAGCAACATAGGAACGACGAAGTCATCATTCAACCGAAGCGCTTGGAATTGGATGGTTTTCAGCAACATGCAATTCAACAATTGTAAAGTTGAAATTAATTTCCACCAATAATATCCTCGTTTTGTTTATCTTTAAATTTTTTATAATCTCAAAAAAATAAAAAAAATCTCGTGCATTGCAACCATTATGTTGTGTTTTGTGGATCTAATCACGCCAATTATAGTCGACTCTACGATAATAATATAATTATGGTACTGTGTCAGCACAAATGACTCGACTATAATCGTCAAATTATACTACCATTTTTCGAGATTTTGAGCGCTATAATTGGCCTTTTATAGGCACCAATGCAATAATAGTATATTATAATACAAGGAGAATAATTGCGTAATTATAGTCGAGGTGGGTAGAAATTTCAAGGGGCGTTAGCCTCGAGAATTTTCACCCACGGAGACTATAATTGCGCGATTGTTCCCCTTGTATTATACGATAGTTTATCACATTTGAGCCTATAATTCCAATTATGCACAAAACATGACAACAAAATTAACATAAATCAAAAATCAAAGCTCATCGAATTTGTTGCAAAAAATGTCGTCTAGATTGATTTTTCGATTTAGTATGCGGTTGCCATAAAAACACACGTTTCATTCTCACTCATTCATATTGTTTCAGTGTAGCCTACGTCATCATTAAAGAACAGGGTTATAATAGCGTCATTACAACCCTACTTTTAACAAGAAAGTCGACTATAATAGGCCGATTTGTCGTGTGTTAGTCAACAAAGAGAAAGTCATCAGCATGAGTGGGTCTGGAATTTCGAATGACCTTGCTTTCAATTTTAGGTGCGTCGATACTCCCATTTAGCAAATCGGATGCAAAGAGTGCGGAGGCATTGACTCTGCGTCGGGCGAGTATTTCTATGTTGATCGATTCGCATCTCTCAATATATGGCGGTAGTTTGTAGTTTTTGACTCTTTTCACCATCCGCCTCAGCGCGTAGATCAAAAAAGTTTTCTGAATTGATTCAATTCTGTCAACAAACGTGTCATGATAAGGACTGAAGCATATTCTAAGTTTTAATATTCTTAAATTCCTTACAAGTTCTCATAACGAAACCCAGCATTGATTAAGCTTTTGCAATTATGTATTCAATGTGTTTGCCGAATGTCAGCTTTTCGTCCAAGAGGACTCCCAAATCTTTTATTACCTTAACACGAGTCAACGTAACATCATCAATATTGTAACCAAACTCAATCTTGGATCTCCTTTGAGTGAAGGAGATTACCATACACCTATCAATGTTCAAATAAAGTTCGTTGATTTTACACCACTGTAGAAACCTGTTCAAGTCACGTTGAAGAGCACTTGAGTCAACAACATTTTTAATTCTCATGAAAATTTTCAAGCCGTCAGCGTACATTAGGCAAACTGACGTAGAGAAGACTTTAGTAGCGTCGTCCATGAATAATATGAACAAGAGAGGGCCAGAATGGCTGCCCTGAGGAACACCAGAGGTCACGTTAAACAATCGAGAAGAGCAATTCCCTAGTTTGACGAATTGTGAACGGCCATTCAAATAAGATGCAATCCATGCTAGCAAGTTCGAATGAACACCTATTTGGTTCAACTTGTGCAAAAGAATCGAATGCTTGACCAAGGCATTCTAAGGATTATTTGGGATTATTAGCGATTATTTGGGATTATTTGCATTATTTGGATTATTTGGGATTATTATGGATTATTTGGGATTATTTGGATTATTTGGGATTATTTGGGATTATTTCAAATTTGTAGTATGATTAGAATGTCAGCAAAGTCAGAAAAGTCAGACACCTGTAAAAATTTACGTCTTTTCATACGAAAGAAGGTCTTATAAATAAAAATACATGAGTTACAATTTTAATATCAATTTAACATTGTTCAACCAATTCCTTCTCAATCAACGCAATAAGACGTCTTGATACTCTCAACACATTGTTTTGATAGATAGGCACAGAAATATTTCCATTATGATATTTAAAATATTTAAATATCTCCATATGCCTGAATATTTTCAAATACGCGTTTGTCAACAGGTCGAGGAAATAATGCGCCGACACTATTCTAATAGTACCAACTTCCTTTACGGACTGCACTGAAGTAAATGACTATGCGAAAGCTTGATCTTTGAATGTTTTTCCGCTTATAAGGCGAAAACTGTGCATTAAGGTTTATGCTTGTCCACTCAATTCAAAAATGCACCTAAACTAAAACGGAATTTGTGTATGTACAGGGACCGAATCCTTAGATTGTTCAACTTATCATTTTACCAGCTGGTCTACAAATACATTGAAAATGAGCAGCGTCATAAGCATAAAACATATTCCAAACAAAAAAACGCCGTTAACGTCATCTACCGTCGTCATCTTGTCGTAAAATCAATTTTGAATAAATGAATAACACTTGTTATGAAACATAACACGAATCAATTATTTTGTACGTAAAATTTGCAGCGCAGAAACCCTTTTCTTTTTGCAAAAGGAATAATTTTGCTGTTGAAGAAAAGATGTAAAGTCTTACACTGATCCGAACTAAATGTATTCATTCGTTTTGAAAAGCTCCGCTAAAACTGAAAGTTGATTTCATGACAAGAATCGAAAGTAGATGACGTTAACGGCGTTTTCTTGTTAAGAAAATATTCTTTATACTTGTGACGTTGCTCATTTTCAATGTATTTGTAGACCAGCTGGTTAAATGAAAAGTTGCACAAGCTAAGGATTCGGTCGCTGTATGTCTGTCGTCAAGGTTTTTACCGAGGTGGAAACAGCTCCGGAAAGTCGTAGAACACCGCAGAAAAAATAACATTAAATCCTGAAAATTACAAAGTCATCCGGAAAGTTAAAGAGTGAGCCGGAAAGTCAGAAAATTGCGAAAAATCACATAAAGTCACGAAAAGACATGCACGAAAGTTCTGGAAAGTCGTCCAAAATCACAAAAATTCACATAAAATTCCAGAAAATCACGACAAGTAATGTTAAATCTCGTAAAGCGCCGTTCATAAAGTATGTCACACAGAAATGTTAGATTCCGGAACCCACAAAAATGTATGACATTGCAAAAATAATGTCGGATTTGAAACGGGATTTTGAATGTGACTTGGAACGGCATTGAGACGAAAATTACGATGGGATTTGGACGTGTATTGATTTTGAAAAGTATTTGGACGGGAGTTAAGACTATGTTTTGAAGGAAATTTGGGCAGGAGGTTCGGACGGGCGTTAAGACGGTGGTTTTTGAAGGTATTTGCACAAGGATTTGTAAGGGTTTTTGAACGGGAGGTAAGACGGGGTTCTGAAGGGTATTTGAATGGAGGGGTTCGGACGGGGATTGGGAAACGTATTTGAAAGGGGATTTGGAAAGGTATGTCGACGGGAGCTCGGACGGGTTTGACTTGATTAGAACGAAGTTCTTCGAAAAGGGGTCTTATGCGTTCACCACGACGTTTGTAACCACCCCAATTTCGACCCGGGAGTAGGAGGAGAGCTTCGATCATGGTTCTTAGATGACGATTCAACAATAAAAAAAATGAACGTCCGTCCGCCTGTCTGTCAACATGATAACTCTTACTCAACCGATTTTCAAGAACTTTTTTTTCCTAAAAAATAATCAAAATATTTTTTATACGATTAAATCTGAGCACTGTCGGCCCAAGGGCCGCTGAGCTAGGGCCGTTTAAGTGGTTTTTGATCGTTTGTACAAATAATCCAATTCTATAACTTGGAAGAATAAAGTTGCAATTATCAAAATGAGCCGAGTATAGGTGCTTTTATTAATAATTTTTAAAATTGTATAGAATTTCAATCGTTTCCCGCAGCTCCCCGGCCTTTCAAACAAAAAAAATTTGAAAATCGAGATAGATTTACTCGAGTTATGTACAAAAGACCAAAAACCACTTAAACGGCCCTAGCTCATTGGCCCTTGGGCCGACAGTGCTCAGATTCAATATCGATGCTCCCCCCCTACTCCCGGGTCGAAATTGGGGTGGTTACAAACGTCGTGGTAAACGCATAAGATCCCTTTTCGAAGAACTTCGTTCTTCGTACGGATCTAAAAATGTTTCGATTTGGTGAAGAAACGCTAAAACGACGTGTTCGACCACTTCAATCGTTTAAGGCTCGAATATTATCGCAGGCCCAAACTTAAGGATTGCAGCCCTAATCAGCCTTAAAACAGCCCCAAATAATTAGCAATAAAATAATATGGTACTAGATGGTGGGGGTGCCAGCGACATGTACCTAACGTAAATGCTTCTATGATCTACGCATGGTCAATTGAAGTACAACATTGATTGTTGTCGGCAAGTCAACCATTTTTCTTATTTTACATGATTTTTCGCTCTGAAGAGAGAATTATTAGAAAAATGGTTTCGATTGATACACGAACTGTATGGTAACAATAACTGTTCCTGTTTATACAGATACCATAATTACTATTATCCTAAGACTAGTATGAAAGCTTATATGCTCAACTGAGTAGAATAAATAGATTATATAACGGGTGTTCATTCTTTAATGTTGCGTATTGACGAACGATCTTTTGTAAGTGTACGTTTGACATCATCGATAACATATTGTTGCCTAAACGAATCGAGTGAAAAATGAATACTCAGAAATGGAATTAGATGAATAACTCATTTTGTTCTTTTGTGACACCCGATGACTGTTGTATGTTAAAATATCATGATCGTATAAGTAATTTTGTCTCTTTTCATCAACTTGAGTGTTTAATCCATTGATTGAATTTTCTGATATTTATTACATTTGAAAACTTCTAGTAATTTGATTAGCTAATAAAGCTAACTTTACGCGATATTGCATTTTTTGAGATTAGCCAATCATGCATTTATTATGAAAATGCGTAACGTGACCATTTTCAAATATTTGCGTTAATACGAGAAAAGTTGAAATCATACACTATTTGGCTCATATTTGCAAAGTTTAAGAACCATATGTTCACATTTTTCAATGAGTAAAAACACTGTATGGTGTGATCGAAATTTAGTTCAAATTTAAAACGTTTGAACGTTTTTAAAATTTTGATCATTAGTCTTCTGAAATGAAATATGTAAATTATGTGGACATAATGTTTATGTGGGGACGAAACTAACTGCCTGACAAATTTAAATTCTGGCAAAGTTACAAGGTAAATCAAAAAAATACGTAATGTCGTGCGCCACGGCTGCATTCTTTGAACTGGAGATTGATTCTATAGATTAGAATTTTCTCCGGCGTATTTTATGAGCTGAATAAAGAGATTTCAACTTTTTCCACCCATATTCGAATGGCCACTTGACATATTTTCAAACATTGTGATATCGCGTGAACGCCCGCAATATGCTGTGAAGCTCAGTGTGAGCTATAACATCGAACTAATACATTGATATTAAGGAACTTTCTGACCTCGATAGTTAAGTAAATTCGAGAGTAAAACAGCCTAATCAGTTTTGGTGTTGCCGCTTTTAGTTTTTGCCAAAAATGTATGTCGAGACATATTCATTTCAGAATGATTTCTTTGTGGAGTTGTTTTTCTGGTAGATAATCGAGTCTAGATCAACGTGTAGGAAGATCATTTTTCGAAAAAGTGGGATCTAGATAACCGCGGGTGACATTTGTTCTTCTATTCTAAAGAGTTGATTAGAAAAAGCCCAACTATATCTGTATCTTTCTAACCAACGCTTTGAAATAGAAGAACAAAAGTCATTCGCGGCTGCCTAGATCCCATTTATTGAGAAATGATCTTCGTAAACATTGATCTAGACTTGATTATCTACCAGAAAAACAACTCCACAAAGTAATCAATCTGAAATTAATATGCTTAAGTCGATATGCAGTTTCATTTAATTTGCTGTTATTTTTTTTTTTTTTTGTAAAATTAAAACATTTCTGATTTAAACTTTTTGCACATTTGTTATATGACTCTGTTGTTAGCAAATTTCGAAATAGATGGACATTTGCAGGGCCGTAGGTACGGGGGGGGGGCTATGGGGGGCGGAGCTTTTCAGATCCACTCAACTTTTCAGCTTTTATTGTATACTAGTGGAGCGACAGTACACATTTTTTTCGCTGCGCGGCTATTTTGAGTTGTTTTCAAAATTAAAGTCTAATAGTCATTAAGGATTATAACTTAGCTAAACTTTTGAGCGTCTCATTTATAATCATAAAATTCAAAAGTTTGTCTGTTTGTCTGTCTGTCTGTTTGTCGGTCACAAATTTCCAGCGTGAACCAACATAGGTCCGACCTGCTTGAAGAGTTCCGAGGAACTAAAGCAAAAAGTCGTTTTGCATTGCCTTTTATAAGCCGAAAGCCGAAGAAAAGGCAATGAAATAGTAGATTCTTTTGCATTGCCTTATATAACTCAAAAAAAGGCAACGCAAAAGAAGATTCCCATGGGAATCTATCTACGTCCGACCTGCTTGAAGAGTTCCGAGGAACTAAAGCAAAAAGTCGTTTTGCATTGCCTTTTATAAGTCGAAAGCCAAAGAAAAGGCAATGCAATAGTAGATTCTTTTGCATTGCCGCCTTCTATTATTCAAAAAAAGGCAATGCAAAAGAAGATTCCCATGCGAATCTATCTACGTCCGACCTGCTTGAAGAGTTCCGAGGAACTAAAGCAAAAATTCGTTTTGCATTGCCTTATATGACTCAAAAAAAGGCAATGCAAAAGGAGATTCCCATACGAATCTATCTACGCCCGACCTGCTTGAAGAGTTCCGAGGAACTAAACCCTTTTGCATTGCTTTTTTTAATCCAAAAAAGCAATGCAAACCTAATTTCGAAGGGGAAGAGAAAACCACAAGGGAAACCTAGAGACAGAGAACGAAATATGTTCCTTTTGACCGCAATGAAGCAGTCCAACAAAAAATAAAGCGCTCTTATTATGGGTACAGTCTCCCATAATAAGAACAGTATCGCCATCCGCACCTAGCATCGTTTTCCAACGACGCTTAGCGCTGGACATCACCAACCGGCGATACTTTCAAGCGAATTGAAAAGTGGTATTTCTACATTTATAACTGCGTACTTTCTGTGAAGTATAACATTTATACAACGAAAAATGATTAGAAATTTTGTATGAGAAATTTGTTCAAGTAATTTCAGGGAGAATATATTGTTATGAGTGTGTGTGTGTAAATGTAAATGTAAAAAGGAATAAACGTTAAAACTATTTTATGCACGTGGCTTCATTCAGTAATATTCTCAATGTATTTACGTTTGTTTATTAAGTGGCGTATTCAAATATTTTTTTTTATTTGTATGAAAGGAAGTCATGTGGCGTATTCAAATATTTTTTTGGAAGGAATTATTTGTATGGAACGAAATGATGGCATGATTTTCTTTATACATTTTTTTGGTTGGTTTCTTCGGCAAGGTCTTAGAGTTTTATTAGTAAAAGTCACCAGCATTGGTGAAAATGTCGGGCAGTTGGACATTGGGTCAATTTTTATGTTTTTAAAAATATCTTGGAATGTATGGGAGTTGGGCGATAGATTTCTTTGGCAAAGTCTTAGAGTTTAGTGAATAGAAGTCACCAGTATTG
>CM055406.1:82267929-82284500 GCA_029228625.1 Pseudolycoriella hygida
TAAATTTATCAAAATTGTTGTATTGCTTGGAAGCGGCCAAATTCGTTGACGAGGCAACGAAGGGAAATGCATTACGTGAGTAATGATTTTATTCGACGAACAAAGTTGGCTGATTGGGACGTTTACGCCTCTTCAGTACACCCTTTCTGATCGTCTCAATCTTTTTTATTTTATTGTTTTCAGCTACCGAGTGCTTTGCACGTTAAAATTATGTACAGATGACCAATCGTAAGTAGATTTGTTAAGTAGCAGTTACGGTAGCTCGCATTTACTCGTATGCCGCAAACTTCGTACGTGCGCAACAATCTACTTACGATTGTTCAGGAGTAATAGTAGATTACAGTGGGGGATGCGGAAATAAGTCATTACATGAGCGATTAATTTTGTGAAATGAGCCAAACTCAAGAGGATGTTTTTAAGCAAAAATATACGAATGAGTTTGCGAGTGTCACGAAATTATCCAGAATGGATGACTTAATAACCATCCCCCACTGTATGCTGTTTTACTCGGTGTCCCAACCGAAAACACGTCATTACATGCAGATATACATGTAATGAGAAGTTTCCGGTGGGAGCTACATGTAATGAATAGCATGTAATAATTGATATGTAATAAATAATTTCCGTGGGGTGCACATATACATGTAATGACAAGTTTTCGGTGGGACAACGAGTAAATAACTATAATCTTTAAAGTGTTATCTACTTATTTATTTTGAGTAAAAAATGAATGAACCGGCTCTAGTGCCATTCATCTATTAAGAATCATGGGCGCGCGGTAGCATTGCGCCCGTGATGCAAGTCCACATACAATCAAAAAAATAAAAAAATTTTTTTCGTAGACTACGGAACCATATATACAGCTAAACTTGCTTGAACTTTTTTGCCTTGCGTCGTACCCCCTTGAGGCCTAGTTTTTCGGATTCTACGTAAAATTCTGATTGAAATCAACCTTTTAAAATCGGTCCACTGGATCCGGAGTTATGACCTTTATAAAATTGTCATTTTCAGTACAAAATGTGCTCTTTCATAGAAGCCACAGTAAATGAAAATAACCTACATTAGTTTGTTAGTAATTCCAGAGCCATTTGTATGAAAAACGACTTTTTGGCGATTTCTCGAAAACTGGCGGTCAGATCTTATTTAAATTTTGCAGGGACCTTTGGATGGGGATTCTACGCCTTTTCAGATTTTCAAAAAATGGAATCACCGGCTTCGTTTGGGCGCTAGGGCTCCTGGAAGCTCCCACATACAAATCCCATATAAAATTATGTTTTTTATGAGTTTGTGTGTGAGTGTATTCAGGGTATGGGTGAGTGAGCTATTCAACTTCCATTAGAGTTTGTGATATTTTTCGGCTGTTCTCAACATGAGTGAGGTCATCCAATTAGGCTTCCTAGGTTTATGGGATTCTTGTGGATTTCTCGAGCACTTTTCAACTTTCATCAAGTTTTTTGAAATTTTTCGGTTGTTCTCGGCATGAGTGTGGGAACGATGGATTAATCGGCCGGGTCAACTAATGCTTTTAGAGTGACGTGAGTAACGAAGGATATCGTAACGAAAGAAGTTGACAGTTTTTTAGCTTCAACGTTTAACGAGATAAGTTGATCATTTGGACTTTTGTATTTTTCATTTTCAATTTTCATTAAAGTTTTATAATTACAATCGAATTCTCTCGTGTAATTAATTGCCTGGAAGTAAGTTCGATCCTACATGGGGGCTCTAAACCGGTGAACTGAAGACGATTGAGAAAGAAATAAAGTAAAATCCACGCTGAAAATACAAAAGACCAACTCTCTCCTGAAAGTTTCACGAAATCGAAAAGTTGCGTCAGTAGAAAAGTGTAAAATCCGTAAAATACGGTCAGTGACAAATAAAAACCGAACAATTGAACATTGTTAAGCAGTGCAAAGAGTCAATATTCGCAAAGTGTTATAAATAAATCGAAAAGTGCCCGAAAGAACGGGGAAGAATAGACTGAAAAGTGCTACAAAAGAAAATTTCATAAAGAACCACGTTTATGCTGAAAAATTTCGTCATTTCCGTTGTCCATCATCTCAAAATTACGCCGAAGTGTATGATTTAGCCGACAGAGTGCGCTGTCAATCGAAAAGAAACTCAACGAAAAATAAACGTCAAGAGTGACAAGTGTCATCCGAATTTGTTTTCATTGATGGAGGCAGCGTTTGCGAATTTAACTGTCGTTGAACTACGAAAAGTATTGAAAAGCCGGGGCCTATCTAAATCATATAAAATCAAAACCGAATTGGTCGCCAGACTAATTGATTCAGTGAAACAAGACGAAACTATCGAATCGATCTTGGAAGTCTTAAAGCAAGAAGAATCGTCTGATTCAAACGACGAATTTCAAGACTCAAACACCGAGGATAAAATGGCAACAGGCAGTACGAATTTTGTTTTTAGAGACGTAGAAGACGCTCTAGACAAGTTTTCGGGAGAAAACGAACACAATGTGGAAAAGTGGATAAAGAATTTTGAAGACATCGCAACGACATGCAAGTGGAACGATATCCAGAAATATTTGTATTGCCGTAAACTTCTGACGGGCGCAGCAAGAACAGCAATTGAAGCCGACGACGATGTCATCAACTACGATCTTTTAACCGGAAAATTAAAAGAAGAATTCAAAGAAAAACTAACCGTCTTCGACATTCACGAGAAGCTGGTCAAATGGAAGAAGTCTTCATCTGAAACATACCTGAAGTACTTCTACGAGATGAAGAAAATCGGCAGGGGTATAATGGACAACGAATCGATGATCCAATACATCGTAAACGGTATTCCAGACAATACGTACTCAAAAGCAATGCTATACGACGCTAAATCGCTGGACAATCTGAAAGAAAAATTGAAGAAATACGAGATGATGAAGAATTAGTCACGGAAGCCGGAAGTGAAGAAAAATGGTTTTGAAACGAAGTCAACCTATGAAAGTCCGTCAGACAGCAAACCGTCGCAGGGGAATAACAAGCGATGCTATAACTGTGGTTCAAGAAGTCACCAAAGCCAATCCTGTCCGGATAAATCAAGGGGATCACGGTGTTTTAATTGCAACAAATTCGGGCACAAAGACGGGCCAAAGACTGCAATAAATCGAGGAAGGAATCGAATCAAGAGTCATCAGCCGCATCAAGTCAGTCTAAGCCGGTGCGCATGATAGCTACAATGCCGAAGGTGGATGATGCACACATCTACGCACAATGCGGCAAGGATTTAATTTTCGCAATGGTCGATTCTGGTAGCTGTGTAACGCTAATGAGGGAAAGCATTTTCCGTAAACTGACACTCAAACCAACTCTGCAAAGTGAAACAGAACCGTTTAAAGGGTTCGGTAACGTGGTGACGAGGGCATTTTGATTTTTCGACTGTTTGTTGAAAATCGAAGGAGACACGTACGATGTGAAATGTTGGATAGTCCAAGACGACCATATTTCAGACGATTTGCTGATTGGGCTAGATATCATCAATCAATCAGAAATGAAAATGGTACGCGGCAAAGTAACGATGAAAAAAGTAGTGGATGTATGCAACGAAAACGATGAGACATTCATCAACCGAATCAAGGCGATAAATTGCGTTGTCAAAAGCAACCAACCGGATTTAAGTCACATCACTGACGAAAAACTGAAACAAATAATACTAACGACGATCGAAAATTATTCACCAAAAGTTCCAGAAAAGTCTTGCATCGAATTAAAAGTCTGTTTGACAGATGAGGTGCCTGTGTATGAAAAGCCGAGACGATTAGCACCAAAAGAGAAGGAGATAGTCAACAATACAATTCATGATTGGATGGAAAGAGGAATTTGCCGGCCAAGCAAATCAGCGTTCGCGAGCGCAGTTGTTTTACGACCAAAGAAAACTACTGGCTTGTGGAGACTATGCATCGACTTTTGACGACTAAATCGTAAAGTTATCCGAGATCGTTTTCCACTGCCGATAATGGAGGACGTCATCGACGTTTTACAGAAGGGATCTGTATTTTCGAATCTGGATTTAGTGGACGGGTTCTTCCACGTGGATGTAAACGAAGATAGTGTGAAATACCTTTCGTTTATTGTCCCTGATGGCCAATACGAGTGTCTAAAAGCACCGTTTGGATTCGCTAACTCGCCAGCTGTTTTTCAACGATTCATCAATACAGTTTTCAAAACGTTAATGAGTCAACAGATCGTAGCTGTATATCTCGACGATGTATCCGTCCCATGAACGAGCAACGAAGACAACATTGAAAAGCTAAAACAAGTTTTAGCCACAGCTGAAGAGAACGGATTGAAAATAAATTGGAGGAAGTGCACATTTTTGGCCGAAAAGATTAAATTTCTCGGGTTCATTTTGGAAAATGGTACGATCAAACCGTCTGAGGAGAAGACCGAAGCTGTTCGTAAATTTCCAGCACCAGTTAATGTTCTTCAAGTACAACGCTTCCTGGGTCTCACCGGATTTTTTCGAAGATTCGTCAGAAATTACGCTAAAATCGCAAAGCCGTTAACCGATTTGACCAAAAAAGACGTACAATTCGAATTTGGAGATGAGCAACGAGAAAGTTTTGTCACTCTGAAAGCTGTTCTCTGCGACAAGCCAGTTCTAAAGATATACAATCCAGACGCTGAAAAGACGGAATTACACACAGATGCTAGCAAGATAGGATTCGGAGCCGTGTTGATGCAAAGGGACAGTGAAGATCAAAAAATGCACCCAGTGTATTACTTGAGCTACAAAACAACACCAGCACAACGAAGATACGAAAGTTATGATCTGGAGACGTTGGCGATCTACAAAGCAGTGAAAAAATTACGAATTTATCTTCTGGGCTTACGTTTCGAGATCTTTACGGACTGTCAAGCATTCGAAAGGTCAATGCTGAAAAGGGAACTGATTCCTAGGATTGCCAAGTGGGCTCTTTACATCGCACAGTTTGAATGCAAATTGGTACATCAACCTGGAACGAAAATGCAACACGTTGATGCACTCAGTCGAATTCCGAGAATCATGCTAATCGAAGACGGACTAGTGGCGAGAGTAAAGCAAATGCAAAAAGACGACGACAAGTGCAAAATCATTTTGAAAATTTTGGAAACGAGAAGCTACGAAGACTACACGACACGAAACGGGATTCTATACAAATTTACCGATGGAAACAATTTACTGGTAGTGCCAAACAAAATGCAACGGGAGATTATTCGCTCAGTACACGAAAAAGGTCACATCAATGCACGCAAAGTGGAAACGATAGTCAGACGCGATTATTTCATCGAAAGATTGGCCACGAAAATCAAAGGAGTCATGGCAAACTGTATCGCTTGCATATTGTCTAATCGTAAAGAAGGCAAGAAGGAGGGAATGCTAAGTCCGATCGAAAAAGGTGATGTTCCGCTACACACATTCCATGTGGACCACATGGGTCCGCTAGCATCAACTGCAAAGAACTACAAACACGTTTTGGTGGTGACAGACGCATTCGCGAAATACACTTGGATTTATCCCGTTAAGTCGACCGAAACTGAAGAAGTTATAAAGAAGTTAGAGTCACAGCGAGAAGTTTTTGGTAATCCGTACGCGATCATAGCGGACAACGGATCATCATTTTCGTCGTCAAAGTTTGAGGTATATTGTAAAGAGCGTTACATAAACCTTCATCTCATCACTACAGGTGTGCCAAGAGGTAATGGACAAGTCGAACGATCTAACAGAATTATCATTCCGATTCTGACGAAGTTATCAAACGATGACCCTACGAAATGGTTCAAGCACACCGCACGTCTACAATCCGTCATGAATTCAACGATTACACGTAGCACTGGCAAGACACCGTTCGAAATTTTATTCGGCGTCAAGATGCGTACCGATGAAGACCAAGAGTTGGCTGAACAATTGGAAGAGGCGTTTCGCAACGATTTCATGGAACGACGTCAAGAAATCCGTGAATTGGCAAGAGAAAACATCGAAAAGATTCAGCACGAAAATCGAAGAACTTACAACCGTAACAGAAAAGAAGCGTTCCAATACAAAGTGGGCGACTTGGTGGCCATTCAACGAACTCAACGCGGTGGTGGTCTGAAGCTGAAAGGAAAGTTTCTGGGTCCGTATGAAGTAACTCAAGTCAAACGCAAAGATCGATATGGGGTACAGAAAATTGGCCAACACGAAGGGCCTAATGTAACGTCAACGTCAGCTGATTTAATGAAACCGTGGTCGAACCATGGGGACGACGATTCTAGTTCATCATCTGAGGCAGATGATTAGTACAGGACGGCCGTGTGGGAACGATGGGAACGTGCGAAAAGCCTCGATGTACCAAACTCTTACTATTATCATAAATATAATTCGCATCAGAATGCATAGTAAAGTTATTTTAGAACTATCAGAATTTAAACGACTCTCAGAAATTGTCCAAAGTAATGTCGAAAGCCCTCCCGAAGTACATTTTCTGAATTCTGACACCAATCAAGCGTTGTCTAATGTTCTTATCCCTCTGAGTTCTAGAAGTGGCTGAATCTCAGAATTGGGACATTTTTCGGGAACACGTGTTCGCTAAAATTTGATTCTTTACAACTTTGTCTTTGAAAGCAACTTTCTACCTATCATAGTTCGTGATATATGAATCATCCCTTCCAATTCTAGAAGTGGCTAAATCTCAGAATTGGGACGTTTCTGGGAAAAACCCTGAAACTCATGTTCGCTAAAACTTAGTTCTCTACAGCTTTGTCCGAGAAAATAGCTTTCTAACTGCCTTAATTCTAGAGATATCTGAAAAAAAGTCTCCCCTACCCCCAGAAAAACCATGTTTTTGGACACCTTTTCGACCATATTTCCGAAACTACCCGATCGAGTTTACTCATCTTTGAACTTGAACCATGGGACATAGGTTCTTTTCAGCGAAAAAAAAAAGTTCAGGGTGATCGGTGCAGCCGTTTCGAAAAAAGTGGGGACGGACAATTTTTTTAATACGTTTGATTCTCTAGTATTATTTGGCTAGTTTGGCCGATTCTCAAGACTTAAAAGGTGCCCCTCGTATTTAGCTGAATTTGTAGTAAACGTATAGGACCTTCGTACTTCGCACGGGTCCAATTAAACAATTCAGTAAAATTGTAGGATTCTGCATTGTGTCTAATTCAGTAATATTACGAGGGACCTTACATATGTGAATCATTGCACTTTATCGAAAAGTTCTTATCAAATCAAAATGGGTTGGAATTTAATTTAGGACGCGTTAATATTTCATTTAACGAAGTCAAGTTTATGTTAACATCTATATCCACTATTTGGGTTCTAACTCGACCCCAAACTGTGTAATATTACAACGAACAACTAACGAAAGTGTTACATAAAATATTTCTTTTTGCTGGCAGAATGTAACGACACAAAAGCAATTTCCATCAATATGTGGTTACATTCTGATTTTTCTTTTTCATGTACAGGAATTGAGCGAAGTAAAAGCATTTTGACGTAAATCATGCTGGTTTGATATGATGATTATTATGTTCACTCATGGGTTCTCCATACATATTTTTACAGTGCTCGGGAAAAAATAGATTCGAAGAAAAAAATGTATAAATGGAATAATGTCGGCTTACTCCAATTCCCTCTGATATATTAAAGCTGGAGAAATTGTGAAAAATAATTTCTAACAGCTATTTACTTAGGTACATACATACATACCAGATTCATTCTTTAAAAATCTTTGTTATACGTGCCACGATTTCTTGAAAAATATATAATGGAAATTCCTAGATGTATCTATGCCATTCACAAAGTCATAACTTTTGAAAAATTACGGCAGTGACAGAAATGGGAAACTTATATTTCCGCTTCTTAGAAGTCAGACTATAGCTGTGTAACAGCACAAATAGGTTTCTTATTAAATACACCTAGACTTCTTTATTATTTCGAGTCACTTCTGGCTGCTGCATTAATTTGAAAATTTAGTTGGCGCTATAGTAACCTTATCAATTTCAATGCCTTAGCCATTAGTGCATTACCAGTCTCGTTCTTTACTTGAGGAGACTTACTGAAAATAACAGAAATGAAAACAATCCACGAGTCTTGTTTGTTTTCAGCTTAACGAAACTAGAGGCAAAACTTCCTACTCCAAATTGAAATAAATCCAAATTTCCGATGATTCGCGTTATTTTCTTTTCTAAAATTTTTCTATTTTTATGATGTCCCTATATTTATTTATTTTATTTATGCGTATGGTTACATCGATATATTTTTTACAATTACAATTACATTTAATTACATACAGACATTAACATTAGATTCTTATTAATTTCACTGTTTTTGTAGTACTCGATGATTCAAATTGCCGGGAAGGCAAGTGCGTTCACCACTACGCCAACCCATCTCCAACATTTCCCTGTAGAAATGACGACTTGCAAAATGAAGAATTTTTTTGGGAAAGTCGTCATTTCTATCAGGAAGTCGTCGATTCGTCTAAAGTAACGTTTTCTGTCATCATTTCTGCAGAACGACTTTTTTCTTCATTTCTTCCAGGAAATCGTTGATTTTTCAATAGTGACAACTTGTTTTCCGTTGTTTCTTCAGGATGTCGTCACATTAGAAGAAATGACTCATCCAAAGTGATGACTTCTTTTTTCATCATTTCTTCCTCAAAGTCGTCAGTTTTCCTGGTAATTTCTTCAGGAAGCCGTCAGTAAATGACGAGAAAAAAATCTGATATGTGATCTTTAGAAGGACTGACTATCTTCCTCAAAGACAAAAAGATTATAAGTTTTGTGTTAGAGAGTTGACAGTTCATTTACGAAACAAAAATACATAAATAAATCTTAACAAATCTGCGGCAAAAAGTTAGTATACCTAAATGATTTTCCGGAGTGACTCATGGCACGCGCGTGCGAATAGTCAGTCCTTGTAGGAGTAGGAGGAGGAGACTGTTCGCAATTCGCACGCGAACTGTATAAAAAAAAAGAGAGATATTATAATACGCACAATAAATATTCGTAAGAACTTAAAAGAAATTGGAATTACCAAATGCTTATTACACTTTACCGAAAGTTTAATCTGCATTTACCTAAGCCAAATTAAATTTATATCTTTAAAAAAAGAGTATTATATAAATGGAATTCATTCTTACCTAAAAAAATCTTTATAAATTTTTACTGCAGATAAACGAATATTTTACGAAATGTGAACAGAAACCATGTTGATAACAGAACTAATAAATATCAGGGTGTCCCGATTGATGAAGGAAAAGACGTTTAAAAAATCCACGGTGTGGCATCGAAAGTACATGATTGGGTGACAAACATTCGCGATGTATCCATTTCGTGTATACGCTCCAACTGTGTCAACTGAAATACAAATCGTCTGTTGTGACTGGGTCAGGACCACTTGGCCAACATAATCAAATCATCATATATTTTGTCCGAAAAATCACTCGAAATCGTCAAAGAAAGCATTTTACGAAATGGGTATTTCGCTCATCCTGAAGGACATAAAGGCTGGAACCATATCTTGATCGCTAGAAGCAACAATTGAAGTACACTTCGCAAATTTTGTATGCCGGAGATCAATTTTCGGTGTGCAAGTTATATTGATTTAATCGACTTAGATGAGTCAACAGGTGTCGATCCGCCAGTGTTACGAAACATTCGAGTTAACGCAGAAAACATGGAATTTCTTGCTGAGAAACCAATTTTAGAGCATGAATTTGGCAGTTTTCTGGTCAACATGCTTCTACACAGGCTGTGGAAAGATGCGTAAAGCTTGTCACGAACGCCTCTCAAAACGTTTGCGGTAAGGTGACACGAAATGGAAAGCCCAAATTTGATACCAAACAAGATTTTCATTTAAGTTTAAATAAACAAGAACATCTCAAAGTTTAATATGTTAGTCAAAGTCAACGTTTGATGTTCTATTTCATAAACATTACAATATAAATAATATTTACATTTTTATATCTCATGGATGTCACTTTTCCACCTAAGAATAATGTTTATACTATTGACATTTTGAGTTTTTTTTATTCGAATCGCAATTTATGGATTACACACCAGCGAAAAATTGCATTAATCCGCAAGGTATTTGTTTTCCTGAAATTCACATTTAAAAGCTTTGCATCGACACCCAACACAAAGTTTTTGGATGAAAATTGATATTTCTCTCTGCGTTTTAGTCAGAGGTATGGAAAGCTGAAAACAGTGGCTCTGAGGATAAAATAGTCTCACCACGTTTTAGATTACTGTTTACGAATTGCTGAAGGTACTTCCTCATGGGTCTCTATGAACCTTGATACTTTGTCTAAAAAAACGAGCTCTACGTAGGATCGACTTAATTAAAAAACACTCCATTTTACATAATTTCGCCCGGAGAGTCGGATTCTATGCAAAAAAAATCGTAAAATTACAGGCATCACAATACCAAAAATGGTCGAAAAATGGACATTTTTGTAATTTTACATCGGAAATTCAACCCAAATTGAGAAGGTTGGTGTCCATAGGAATTGAATGTAAGCTAGAACTACCATAAATACCACTGGAAATCGACAAGTCCGTCAGCTATCTATGTCCAGTCGGACTCTTTTTATCTGAACTGTCAATATTAGAGTCAGATTTTAGTCATTTCACTTAATAATTTCACAAAATATTTGTCACCCAATCATGTACTTTCGATGCCACACCGTGGATTTTTTGAACGTCTTTTCCTTCATCAATCGAGACACCCTAGTAAATATCACCTTTTACCAAATGTAACGAAAACCTAGCTGGACAACAAAACTAGGGAATTTTTTATTTTACGAAATTTCACGAAAACCTAAGAAAAAAAAAAAGTTCTACGAATCACATCACAGCTTTATGCCACGTTGCTGCTTATTACTTACGAATTGCCTCGCAACCACTAATTTACGACCATAAAGAAGTGAATTAGAAGTCCCCGTAGGGTGAAAATGAGATTTAGTAAAATGGCATCAAAATAATTACGAACATTTGAACATATTCAACAAAATGTTGTCCCACACGTTAAGAGTAGCTTTGTATTAATATGTTTTTATCCGGTTGTCTCATTTTAACGCGTGCGCGTATAAATCCCACACAAAAGTAGATATTAACTCTGAATAGATACTATACATGCTAACCTTTATGAAACGTGTGGAATCAGCGTTCTGAAAATTCGAAAAAGTTCGTAAAAATTTTGATGATTTTTGATTTTTGTTGCAAAAAGACTTGAACGTATCTAAATATAGAAATGAGCAAACAATCCAATGTTTTGTGCTTTTTTATAACTTCCTATTATCATATAAGAATTTCATTTCAAATATCCATAGAAGTTGCCCAAGGTAATGTCAAAAACCCTACTGAGACCATTGATTTTGATGGCCTAAATGTTCTCCCCTGCACCATATCAAAAATAGGACTAACGTCAGGGCCGGACTGATGACCCAGAGACCCATCGGGCTAAATTTTGATAAGGCCCACGAAATGAGTTTTATGAGGCCCTAATCGGGGCATGGTTTTTGATCGGGCCCACGTTTGAAAGTCATGAAGTCTTGTAGTGGAAAAAAAATAACAATTTTTAAAAATTCTACTATCAAACAAAACCGTACGTAGAAAACCTGGGCCTGGGCGATATTTTTTTGCTACGTTCTTATTTGTATAGAGGATCGCGAGCGGAGCGAGCGAAACTTTTATACGTTTTATTTACAAATTTCGCATTTTTAAAGCGTTTTTCGAAGCTGATATTACACATTCCAAGAAAAGTACAAGATGTTTAAAGACATCAAGTGAAAGTACAAATAAAATCAATTAAAAACACAAGGGCAATGCAATAAGGGCACAATTTCAATCACTCTCACTGTCGACGTTTATACAAAAGAAAGTTACATGTCTCGGCTCTCACTTGAAATGGCCCAACAGGCAAAAAAAAAAACTTTAATTCGAATCGAAAAAATTTAGTCTAATTACAAGATTCTCATTTTTCGCTCTCAAAAAGTTGGTTATAGCGCAAACGGATCGCTGTCGCGGAAGATTGATGAAGCCGGTCGAATTCCTAAGTGGCTAACATAAATTTCTCTAGGGTGCCATCAGGCACCTCATAGTTTTCGCAAAACGACGGTTGATGTTCGACTTTTTAATGACTGTCTCGTTCAAAAATTTAAGCATATCACTATGACGGCATTGACGAATGATTCACAACGTATCCATTTTTATCTTGGGACCAGCTGCTTTCTTGAACTATGCTTTTTTAAATGTAGAAGGCAACGGCATCCCGATGCCAAGATGAAAATTGTGAAGCATTCTTCAATGCCGTCATAGTGATTTTCTTCATTTTTTAGCACCAGGCTGCTTTCTTTTTCATTGTCCAAGGTCACAGAGAGGGCAGCCTGGTACCAAATCAAAAAGTTTTGTGCCGTTATGTACTGGATACTAGATTCAAACTTCCCCTATATAATTTTTTAGCACCAGCCTACCTTCCCCGACTTGGCTACTGCAACACCACCTTAGTTATCTTTTTATTTGTGTTTGTGTACACATTTACATACATATTACTTAAAAATCCAGTTCTCCTGGGATAGCTTCCATCTCCTTAGCCCCACTCGCGCAACAACGGTAAATGGTTCCAGTTATTAAACGTTTTTCATGAGTATTTCATACATTTTGATAGATAGTTTTAGACATTTTTCGGTATTTTCTGGCGTAAGACACTGACTTACTTACATACCGCTTTTTTTACCACAAAAATTTCAGAGAGAAACTAATGATGTATCTCAAATAATTTTACAATTAGTTCTAAATTCCTAAATTGACAAACTAGCTCCAAGTGCCCGAAATTTTTTACGAATATCGCTCGGATCTTCCTACAAAATTCTAAGACTTCCCAAGGACCTCCCATAACTTTACACGAAATTTTAAAACCATAAATGGAAACACTTTTTCCAAAACTTCAAATTGAAACATTTTTTGCAAAACTAAATTGAATCAGAACAATACCCCACCATGTTTTCTCGATGTTTCAAACCATCCCCGAGAACACATCAAAAATTAATTTTTCATTCATTCTGGACAACTTTGACCGACTCTGGCTACCAAAACACCCTTTTTGGGATCGAGGGCCTTTTGTTTGCTGCTGTTAAGTCTGGAATTTCATAACCTTTGTTGGTCATTATGGACAACAAAGAGAACATCTCAAAAGATTCTGACATTACGCGGGTTTTTTAAGCGCCGTAATTCGAAATCCTTAGGTGATTCGTGATTTCGTAGACGTTGAGAGCTATATCATCATATGAATACTTGTTTGGAAATATCCATTCTCTCACTCTCATTTTTTATATGACCACTCATATCATCATATATCATACATCATATCATCATATATACTCATATATCATATACATATTCAAATGACGATATGTCAAAATCAGAACTCACACACACGCTCTCTTGAAAATAAATCCATGGAAAAAATTACTCAAACCGCTTTTTTGAGAACATCTCCGATAGTTATGACTTTATATCAAGAAGACATTATCTAAATACTAATGCAGCTACGATCATCTATTTTCAGCCAGCATGCGCTTTATTTGTCCAATTACTTCCACAAATGCCACAACCAAGGTGCATACTTTTTGCTTAGAATAGGATAGGATGCGTTTAATGAATCGGCGCATTAAAATTGTCAAAATTTCAATTCCTCTGTCGATCGCTTAATCGCTTTATTTATTTATTTAATCTTGAAAAGAGCATTTCAATAAATTGTAGCTTTAACATACAGAAATTCTATGTACCTTGGTTGTGGCATTCGTGGAAGTAATTGGACAAATAAACCGCATATGCTGGCCAAAAATATATGATCGTAGATGTACTGAGATTCTTTATAGAATGGAAAAAGATTTTTGAAAATCGGTTAAGAACTTCTGATCATAATGCACACAAATGGCATACTTTGTGAATTACTTTCGCAAGACCCTGACTTTCAGTCAAGGGAATAAAGCAAAGTTTAAAATTCGCGAGCGGAGCGTATGACATTTCTAGATCCGTAAGTACGAGGAACTTAGCTCTTCGAAAAGGAGTCTATTGCGGTTACCACGACGTTTGTAACCAGTAGAATTTATACTTTGGAGTAGAGGGGGGGGGGGGAGCATCGATGATGGTCCTTAGATGGCAAATCAGCAACTAAAACATGTGCAAGGGACCCGTACGTATCAGAGTAGATCCGTCAAACAGAGCTGATGTTACGAAAAGACTCGAACGTATTTAAGTAAATATTGATTTAACTCTATTAAGTGTATGAAATTACGTCCATATTAAATTGTATTGGAAATTGCCGAGAGGACAATATTGAAAAACCCGTCCGACGAAACGGTGTAAAAAAACCCTTCCGAAAGCACAAAATTCACCCCCAAATATACAAAAATGTGTTCCTCAATTTTTCCTACAACATAGCAAAAAACCAATTTTTTGTCTATGGCCGACCTTAGGACAGACCTAGGGCACTGAGGAGAGGCCTCGGAGAAATACTGCCATACATAAAAATGTCTACCTCAATTTTCTCTTCAACCTAGCAAAAAACTTTTTTTTGTCTAGGGCTGACCATAGGACCGACCTAGGGACATGAGGAAATACCTCGGACACATACTTCCATAGGCAAAAATGTTTCCCAGGGAAGAACGTTTTTGTCATCAAAATCAATGGTCTCAGACGTATTTCGGTAGGGCTTTTGACATTACTTGGGTAATTTCCATGGATCTTTGAAATTTTTATTTGTTATAAAAGAACTTAAATCATTGGATTATTTGCTCATTTCCATATTTAGATAGTTCGATTGTTTTTACACCATCTATTCTATTCACCACATCTATTCTGATACATACGGGTCTTTGATTATGTTCCTTAACATATTTTCGGTACTTTGTTCGTACTGTTGCGGACTTTGTCATCAGAAAGCTTTTATATCTGAGCCAGCTATATGATGAATTTAATAAACGTATAACTTAGCTCGTTCATGTGAAGATTTTGGTTATAAAATTACAGAAAATCAACTCATAAATTCTCTGCCACCCACTGATTATTAACCCTAAATATAATCCCCTATATAAATGTCTATCTGTCGAGAAAAATTTAAAAAATGTTCGTTTTGAAATCTTAAAACCAGCAATACACAGAATGAAAACATTTGGCAATTCTCTTACCCTCGTCGTTTTAACATTTTCGAAAAGCATGTATACAAGTCATTAAAAGCAAATGCAAAGGTATAACATCCCCCTTCACGAATTGAATTTTAGTTATTAATGGAAGAATTTATTACAATTTTATATTCCAACTCGTATTCAAATGATGAAATAATTTCATGAATTATGCATCAAAGGTATTTCAGTAAAAAAATGGAGAGAAAGAAGAAACGAACGAACGAAACGTAAATTCTTTTACACATTAAATAAAATTTTCATGGTTGAATTAAAGATTTCAAAGAGTTTTAAGTTAAATAATGTGGTGTACATTGAGTGCAACTGACTATTAGTGGCCTGTATTGGTGAAATGATTTAATAAAATTTAAATTTAAAATTATCAATCACTTCTTCTCAAAATTGTTTACTAATAAAATAAACCTATTGTAGCGCATCTCACGAAAGGGTTATCTTAGTGGCTTTCCACCAAGAGCCCGGGGTCTATTTCGGAGATGTCGAATTTTGTATATAATTCAGCATTACTATACATAGTAAGCAATTCGCATACCAAGGCACGTATTTGGACCCATACGTATCAGAATAGATGCGACAAACAGAGTTGATGTTACGAGAGGACTCGATCGTATTTAAGTAAATATTGCCTTACGTCCACATTAAGAAACGGTGTAAAAAATTTTTTCCGAAAGCACAAAATTGACCCTCCCCCCCAAATAGAGGAAAATGCTCTCCAAATGCAAACCATTTTTTGGGCTAGGGTCGACCTTAGTACTGACATAGGGCCCTAAGTAGAGGCCTCGGACACATACTTCCATAGACAAAAATGTTTCCCGCAATTTGCTCTGCAACATAGCTAAAAAAATTTTTTTGGTTACGGCCGACCTTAGGACCTACATGAGGCCCACTTGAGCCCTAAGCACAGCCAAAAGTTTCTTTTATAAATTGTCGGTCATGCCGAGATCTTTCAAACAAAAAAAAATCGGAAAAGATTTACTCAAGTTGTGTACAAAAAACAAGTAGGGCTCTAGCAGAGACTCGTTTGTAGTGCCCCTGCTAAGTCCAAGGAGTCAAATCCAAAAAAAAGTTTCTTCCAAAAATTGTCGGTCATGCCTATATCTTTCAAACAAAAAAAACTTATGAAAATCGGAAACGATTAACTCGATTTAAACGGGTCTAAAAAGTGTTTTCCAATTAACCTAGAGCATGAAAATATTTCGGTAGTTTTCATTTTATTTCGATAAAATGAGTGATTTAAGATTCTACGACACATCTTGAAAATGTATATTTTGTTTCTAAATTCAAGGTCAGCCTTATGAATTCAAATAATTCACGCAAATATTCACTTACAGCATGACCATTGGTACCAACCAAATTCAATAAATTCCATACATTTCTTCAGACAATAAAC
>CM055406.1:82304236-82318689 GCA_029228625.1 Pseudolycoriella hygida
GACGCATTAAGCTTCGATTCGCAAAGAAAATTTTTAAACAAAATTACGTTGAGTTCAAAAAATTGCGTCACAAATGCCAGACCCACCAGCGGAATAATTTTTCAGAACTTTCAGTTTTTACGCTGCAAAAATTTGACTTTTATTTCTTATCACATCGTTTAGGGTAAATTTAAATTTTAAATAAAATAATGAAAACTGCTGCTGTGTGTTAGCAATGAAAAAGCAGTAAACAATCTTGACCATAAGTTGACTATACAAACTATAATGACTGTGACAGTGAAACCTTTAAAAACATAAACATTAAAGTGAATATGCCGTCGGTTAAAATTAGTGAAGAAGACTATGACGAATTGTGTATGCGCAGCAATAACTTCGTGGAGCTAAAGAAAGAACTTTCACAAATCAAGCTGCAGAATGAGTCCTACACCAAACAAATGGCAGAGTTGATAAACTCGTGCCAAATACTTCAAGAAAAGTTGATCTCGGAAAATGGTCAGCTCAGGGAGCAGAATGAGTCTTTACGAAACTCACTCCAAGAGCAATCCAATTCGATAAACAAAAATATGGAATATATGACTGACGAAGAAGAGCTAGAATTGGAAACTCTGACTTCTCATGATATCCAACCGTCAAAAAAAGAAAGCGTAAGGAATTGGACTCCTCCGCGAGCAAATCCAAACAAAACGCCACTAAGAAAACTGACAACAAAGAAACGGTAAAAAAAAACCAAAAGAATACCCCTGCCACCTCCTATAAATGTGAGCAACGTTAAAAATTTCAATAAATTCAGCGAGCAAATATTGGAATCGGCCAAATCTGCTCAATTCAAAGCAACCTCGAATAACAACTTGAAAATTACAATTCAAAATGAGGACGAATATCGTAAGGTAAAAAACTTACTAGATGAACAATCCGCTAAAGATGGCGAGCTATAAGTTGTAGAGTATCATACCTACCAATTAAAAAGTGAAAAAAATTTCCGAGCCGTGATAAGAGGGCTTCCATCATCTTGTGACGAAATGGAAATAGTTGAAGAACTAATTAAACTAAATCATCAAGCCGTGAAGGCCACCAACATAAAAAAACTCTTCTTTGAAGATGGGAAAAAAATTGAGAAAAGATTCCCATTGTTCATAGTTGAACTAAAACAAAACGAAAATAATAAGGAAATTTTCGACATCAAATATCTCCTTCATTGCAAGATCTCTGTAGAACCGCCAATGAAATCGAAAGCAATTCCACAATGCATGAAATATCAACAACTGGGTCACACAAAAAATTTCTGTAAAAGACCAGCGGTCTGCGTCAAATGTACAGGGAGTCACCCAACTGCCTCATGCACTAAAAGACCGAATGAAAAAACAAAATGTGCCTTGTGTCATCAGGAAGGGCATACTGCTAACTACAAAGGGTGTTCAGCTTATCAAAAGAAATTGAAGAGTCAACATCAAAAAATCACATCAACGGTATCACGTCTCCAACAAGGAAAACCGATAACAAGTAAAAAATCCGAAGTCGGTCTATCATATGCGCAAGTAACCAAATTTAACCCTAGTACAGGAATAGATAACAAAAAAAATCCACCAAAAATTGAGCAGAAACTAAACGATTTAATGAGTATGCTTACTAAAATCAAATCCGATGTTAATGACAACATCGGCATGCTGTCAAAACGTATGGATGAAATAGAATCGAAACTATCGAAGCTATCTTCAAACAAAAGCAAAAGTCAAAAGCACCGAAAATGACTAACTCGTTCCTGCGATTATTACTTGGAACGCAAATGGGTTTTAACCCGAAAGGACCCAAGAACTGGAAATTTTCCTGCGCACAAATAGTATTGACATTGCACTAATATCTGAAACGCACTCCACCGACAAAAGCCATATAAAAATATCAGGTTTCAACATCTACTGGACTACTCATCCAAACGGAAGGACCAGAGGTGGATCAGCACGCATTATCAAAAATAATATCAAGCATTATCAACTAGAGAGTATTCATGAGGAACATATCCAAGTAACTATCGTAAACATTCAATTCAACAAACAGGAAGTCAATATAGCGTCAGCGTATTGTCCACCTAGATGTACGCCAACACAATCTCAATTCATAGAAATCTTTCAAAAACTGGGACCAAAGTTCATTATTGACGGCGATTTCAACACAAAATATACAACATGGGGTTCAAAACTTAAAACGCCAGTTAAAGGGAACGGTTTACTAAATGCTATGAGAATCAAAAATTGCGATGATCATTCGGCGAGGAGTTCAACCTATTGGCCAACAGACCCAAAAAAAAAAATACCCGATCTTCTAGATTTTTTCATCACGAAAGGTATCGCCTCAAACAACATGGAAACAGAAAATTTTATAGATCTTACTTCCGATCATACACCAGTTCTGTTATCTCTGAACGCTTCAGTCATACAAAAGAAAAAAGAGCATAATCTTAAACCAAATTCACCGACTGGGAACAATTTAGGAAGAAAATAGAAGAGTCAATCAATCTTAAGGTTAGCCTAAAAAATGAATATGAACTTGACTTACATACCGAGGAATTCATTGCCTTACTCCAAGAAGCTGCAAAACAAGCCACCCCTGTACCAAAAGACAGACCTACAAACACAATCAATTATCCGCTAGAGGTAAGAGATCTAATCAAGGAAAGAAGAAAGGCCCGTAGATTCTGGCATCGAACTAGAAATTTAAACGACAAAAAGGACTTCAATAAAGCTAGCAACAAAACCAACAGAATTATCAGAGCATACAAACAGGATTGCTTGGATAAATACCTACATAATTTGGGCCCCGGGAAGGACAATGACTACTCACTCTGGAAAGCAACGAGAAGATTCAAAAGACCGCTCACCCAAGTTCCGCCGATCAAAAACTTCAATGGAAAGTGGATAAGAAACGACAACGATAAAACGGAGTTCTTCGCTCAACACCTTGCTAAGGTGTTCATACCGCACGATGACATTCAGTCGAATGTGAACACAACACCAAACTACCAACCTGACGCAAAGATCAAAAAGTTTACGCCGTACAAAATTGCCAGGAAATTGACAAAAAACTCAACGCAAAAAAGGCCCCAGGAATAGATGAAATCGCTCCTTGAGCCTTCAAAGAACTACCGAAGAAAGCTATATACATGCTCACATATCTGTTCAATGCCTGCCTGAAAATAAAATACGTTCCAAAGTGCTTTAAAATTGCGCAAGTAATTATGATAAATAAACCACACAACAATCTCAAAAATTTTTGAGAGACTTCTGATTAAACGTTTGGAAAAAATGGTACAGATCCCAGACTTCCAATTTGGATTCAGAAATAAACACTCAACTGTGCAACAAGTTCACCGATTGACAACGGTAATAGAACGAGCATTTGAAAAAGAGGAATACTGCGAAGCGGCCTTCCTAGATGTTTCACAAGCTTTCGACAAAGTATGGCATGAAGGACTCATTTAAAAGCTGAGCAGAATTCTCCCTGCTAACTACTGTCAACTACTTGAATCCTACTTATACGACATGAAATTCAGAGTAAAAGAACAAGAAACCTACTCCAGGACCTATTCAATACAAACAGGAGTGCCCCAAGGAAGTGTACTTGCCCCACTCCTATACATAATTTACACATCAGACATACCAGTTTCAGATAATGTCCTCATTGGCACCTTTGCTGATGATACCACTCAGCACAAAGCAATAAACAAATTGCAGTTATCTTTGGACAAAATAAATAATAAATAATAAATAAATAAATAAGACTAGAGACTGGAAGATAAAACTCAACGAGGATAAATCCAATCACATCACTTTTACGTTGCGTCACGTTAGCAACCACCGTATATCACTGAATGGAAATCAAGTTCCGCAAGCAGAGTCAGCAAAATATCTAGGCCTACATTTGGACAGCAAATGCAACTGGAAACATCACGTGAGACTGAAAAAATAACAAATGAAGCATAAAACGAGACAAATGTACTGGCTCATCGGTTATCACTGCAAACTGAGCCTCTACTCAACTATGGGGCTGTGCGAAAAAAACAAATACAGAGAAAATACAAACTAGCCAAAATATTTTCCTTCGCATGATTACTAATGCATACCGCTTTGTAATAAACAAGGAATTACATAAAGACTTAAAAATCGAATGGGTAGAAGAAGTAATTCGTGCTAACGCCATTAAACACGAAAAAAGGCTACTTAATCACACCAACGTCGAAGCAATCCAGTTGTTGGATATAACCGACGAAATGAGGAGGCTGAAACGAGTCAAATCGCATGAACTAAGCTATGGAAGAACATCCTGAAATCTATGGAAGAACATCCTGAAATCTCCGGAGTCTTCGAATGGCAATTTGGGACATGACTATTGAGTCGGCCGTCCCGCACGCGTCTTACTGAAGTTATTTCTTCAAAATTTCTTTAGTACAACTCAACTGTAGTAATAAATTGACAAATTTTGTTAAGATTGTACTATCCATACCAAATAAATGGTGTCTTTGAAAAAAAAATAGTTCTGGAGATTTGGGTCATCCTGGCCAATTATGGAAGTGGCCATATACCAGGATTGGACCATATCTCCCCAAAACCCTGAAATACGTGTTCACTTAAATTTAATTCTCTGTAACTTCGTCTTTGGAAATAACTTTCTAGCTCTCATAGTTCTGGAGATCTGGGTCATCCTGCCCAATTATGGAAGTGGCCATATACCATAATTGGACCATATCTCCCTAAAACCCTGAAACACGTGTCCGCTTAAATTTAATTTTGTACAACTTCGCCTTTGGAACTAACTTTCTAACTCTCACAGTTCTGGAGATCTGGGTCATCTTGCCCAATTATGGAAGTGGCCATATACCAGGATTGGGCCATATTTCCCCAAAACCCTGAAACACGTGTTCGCTTAAATTTGATTCTCTCGAACTTCACCTTTGGAACCAACTTTCTAACTCTCATAGTTCTGGAAATCTGGGTCATCCTGCTCAATTATGGAAGTGGCCATATACCAGGATTGGGTCATATTTCCTCAAAACCCTGAAACACGTGTTCGCTTAAATTTAATTCTCTACAACTTTGCCTTTGACAGTAAATCTCCATATTGCATAGCTAAGGAAATATAGACGAAAAGCTGTTTTCGTATATGGCCAAGATTCCCACAAAATTTTTTTCCCAGTTTTGTGACATCAAATGCTTTCAGTTGACACCAAAATGAGGAATTTCCGTGCTTTACTTGCTGAGATATTTGCAAAAAAGCTTCACCAACCCTCGAAAAACCATGTTTTTGGTCACTTCCTCGACCATATCTCCGGAACCACTTGGTCGATTTTGCTCATCTTCGAACTTGAATCATGAGAGGCATGTACCTTTCAGTGAAAAAAAAGAAGGCTGATCGGTTGAGCCGTTTGAAAAAAAAAGTGGAGACGGACAGACAGACGGACAGACGGACATTTTTTTTATTGCTGATTCGTCATCTCTAGACGATAATAGATGCATCCCCCCACCTCCCACCTCGATCTACCCCATGTTACAATAAAATTGTTTATAGTAAACGTATAGGACCTTTGTACTTCGTACGGGTCCAAATATTCGATTTGAGTCCATTTCCATACAAAATAGCAAAATTGTTTAATTCATATCTCCGGAACGACTGAACCGATTTTAAATAGTGAAAAGGCACTTCGGCCTAAAATTTTCCGTAGAATCAAAAAGTAGAAGTCAAAAAGTTCCTGTATATATGTTCCTTAGCTTACGAAAAAATTTCTTGTGAATTTTTTGGCGTGTAAGACTTGCGTCACGGCCCCTTACTATCGTGGGGCCATGATGACATTTGCTTTGAACGGTTTTAGATAGTTCACAAAAAACTTTCTTCATTTGTATGGGAACCTACGTGCAGGAGGCGGTATGAAAATCCGAAAAAAGCAATCCTCATTTATGGACAGCCCCTTGGCAGACCTAATTTTTTAGGATTATTGAAAAAGTTGCTTCGTTTGTTAAATTATTATTATCAATGATTTCTTCTTCACATCGCACCGAACGGTCGAAATTGAAGTCGGCGCCACTGGAGTTAACGCAACATTATCGATATGGTAAAGACTTTGTTTTACAAACTAATCATCAGGCCAATGTTGTGCTATGCATCACCGATTTGGGCCTATCCTTCAATCACTCGACACAAATGGAAAGAGTTCAACAAGTCGAAAGAAAAATCCTACGTTCGACCAACAACACCGAACGGGAAGTTAATTTGTTTGCAAACAACTCTGTATTGTATCGTGAAGCCAAGACAATAAGAGTGGACCGATTTATCGCTAACATGGGTAAGGGTTGCGAAGAATGTGACGATCAGCGCATAAGCAGTATTGGGCCGACAGTGCCCAGATTCAATCCCATAAAAGAGTTTTCGATTACCTTTCAGGGGAAAAAAGTTTTTGAAAATCGGATAAGTTTTACTCGAGTTATCGTGTTGACGGACGGATGGACATTTTTTTTATTGTTGATTCGTCATCTAAGGACCATGATCGATGCTCCCCCCCCCCTACTGTCGCGTGGGGTCGAAATTAAACTAGATACAATCGTCGTGGTAAACGCAATAAACCCTTTTTCGAAGAACTTAGTTCTTCGTACGGGTCTAAAAATGTCCGTCCGTCTGTTAACACGATAACTCGAATAAAACTGAACCGATTTTCAAATCCCTGAAAGGTAATCGAAAAATCTTTCTTGGGATTGAGTCTGGGCACTGTCCGGCCAAGTGCCGCTGCGCTAGGGCCGTTGGTTTTTTGTTTTTTGTACATAACTTTTCAAAAACTTTTTTTGTTTGAAAGATCTGGGCATGACCGACAATTTGTGGAAGAAACTTTGTTAGATTTGAGTCCTTGGAGTTAGCTAGGGCACTACCAACGAGTCTCTGTTAGGGCCTACGTGTTTTTTGTACATGGCTCGAGTAAATCTTTTCCGATTTTCAAAATTTTTTTTTGTTTCAAAGATCTAGGCATGACCGACAATTTTTAAAAGAAACTTTTGTGTGTGCTTAGGGCTCAAGTCCGGTCCTAAGGCCGACCTTAACCAAAAAAAATTTTTTTTACAATGTTGCAGAGCAAATTGAAGGAAACATTTTTGTCTATGGAAGTATGTGTCCGAGGCCTCTACTTGGGCCCTAGGTCAGTACTAAGGTCGGCCATAGCCCAAAAAATGGTTTTTTGCTATGTTGTAGAGAAATTTGACGAGAACATTTTTCTCTATTTGGGGATCAATTTTGTGCTTTTTTTACACCGTTTCTTCGGACGGGTTTTTCAATAAAGCCCTATCGACAATTTCCAATACAATTTAGTGTGGACGTAATTTCATACACTTAAGAGTCAATCTGCGAATTCTTCGAACAGTTTGTATGAAACTGAAATACAACACCTCACCGATTTTTGTGATTATTGGCCCATTGATTCCTTGGACCAATCCGAGAAATCCATAGAATAACATTTTTCTGTTAGCAACCATATATGAGCTGTACAGGTGTAAGAAAAATGGTCTACCAAGGGATGGCGGAAAACAATTTTGTTTAATATTTTCGTAAAGATGAATCCATTTGATCTGAAACTTATATATTACGTAGACCTCATTGATAGGAAAAGCGTGGATGCCTATTTGATTGGAAGGTGAAGGTGTCTGAGGACCTGGAACAGTTTATAGTCAAAAAAATGGAGCTTTTGAAAATCGATTTAAAAAAAACTCCAGCGCTGGTCCAAAGGCTAATAGGTGTGGTTGTTTAGGCCATGGTCCCTTGTTTCTTAAACGATGCTAAGTAATCTGGAATAGGATTGGAGTGAGCTAGAATACGCGAAAAGTTGAAATGTTACACTGCCAGGAAGATAAGGCTCGGAACAGGTCAGGTCAACCTGAAACCTGACCTGAAAAACCTGAAACCTGAATTGACCTGAACCTGATTTTTCAAGCGCTGACCTGACCTGATTTGACCTGAAACCTGTTTTGACCTGACCTGAAAAAATTTGACCTGACCTGATGACCCGACCAAATTGCGACAATGGCCTTTATATAAATATCAAGTATTTTTGAATTTGTTTTGCCATTCATATTGTTTATATAATGGCAAGTTTATCTATCTCTATGAGTAAGTTATGCTGACTTTAGTCATGAATACAAGTATTAGTAAAATACAAGGTTTTGATTAAAATAATTAGTAGTAAAATACTATGCTCCTTCTTCTTAATAGAAAAACACGGTTGGCCACCGCAGCGCTGCGATCGAATCTAGTATAATCATTATGTATGCACTATCTCGATTCGTAGCAACTTCACTCTAGTTACTGTTATAGTAACCTTATTATAAGGAAGTTGGTTGCAGTTGAGATAAGAGCAACCGAGGGGTGACGCACTTCTCTGGTTTATGGAATAAATGGAATAAATGGGAATAAATGGAATAAATATTGAAATAAATGGAGTGATACTTTTTTCAAAACCTCAAATAGACTTGAACGCACACAACAAACCATACTAATGTATCAATTGTGAGAAAACCTACTTTCGAAAACTTAAAAGAATTTTTGTTGAAAAATGTAATAAATAAATTTATTCCATTTATTCCAAAAAAAATCAAATTTATTCTCAAGATGGTTTAAATGCTTTATAATTTGTGCAAACCTTTTTTTGAACTTATTTGTCTAACTTCAGATCAAGGTGATCCGCTCGCGACGCTGCTTTTTAATTTGACCCTTGAAGCAGCAGTGAGAACCACGGACATCGACACCAGCAGCACCATTTTCACCAAATCCAGCCAATTGCTGGGCTTTGCTGATGACTTGGATATCTTGGGCCGAAACATGGAAGCTGTTAAGGAAAAGACCTCGGGTTCAAGGTTAATGACACAAAGACCGAATACATGATTGTCTCCCCATCGAATCGACAACAGCGACGACCAAAGCGTAACAATTGACACACACACATTTAAAGTGGTACACAAGTTCGTATATCTTGGATCTCTGCTTAATTCTGACAACGTAATCATGGACGAAATCAAAAGACGGATAACTCTTGGCAACCGGAGTTATTACAGCCTGATAAAAATTTTAAAGTCCAAATCAGTAAGCAGAAACTTTAAATGCGCACTGTACAAATCTTTGATAAAACCAATAGTTACGAATGGGTCGGAGTCGTGGTGCATGACTCAGAAAGATGAACAATCGCTGCTCACGTTCGAAAGAAAGGTACTGCGGACAATCTTCGGCCCAGTATATGACGAAAATATGAACAGATGGCGCAGACGATTTAATCATGAGCTTATGCAGATTTATGGAGAGCCGGACATAGTTACAACAACAAAAATTAATAGACTACGATGGCTTGGTCATGTACAGCGTATGGACGACAATCGTATCCCGAAGAAACTTTTTATCACCAAACCAGAAGGCAAAAGAAGTGCAGGAAGACCAAAATCCAGATGGTGCGATGCAGCTTTTGCCAACCTGAGAACTGCGGGAGTAACCAGCTGGAAGACGTTAGCTGAGGATAGGTCCGGTTGGAGAAGCATGTTGGAGAAGGCCAAGACCCTTAATGGGTTGTAGGGCCGGTTAAGTAAGAAAGTAAGTCTAACTTGGGATGCGTTTGGTTCAGATATTTCGCAAAAACAACAAAAAAAATTTGGGAATAAATGGAATAAATGAAGTGCGCCACCCCTCGAGAGCAACGAAGTGAAAATACTAGTTTTTCAAATTTAGTTTCCGAACCATGTTTAGCTATAAAGAATATTGGTCTGTATTTTCACTAAAAAAGAGATATTAATATGAAAATTTAAAACAAAACTGATTGAAATGCACATGAGTGTTAATTTATTTGATGTTCTAGATAATAATATAAAATAATAAACCAGGTTATCAGGTCGGGCCAGGTCAGGTCATCTCAACGACAAATCAGGTCAGGTCAGGTTCAGGTCATTTGAAAAAAAACCTGACCTGACCTGAAAATTTCAGGTCAAATGACTTCAGGTTCAGGTCAGGTCAAACCCGACCTGTTCCGAGCCTTACAGGAAGACTTCTGGAGGTCGGTGGTCTACGCGCAATACTTAACTGTTCTCAAACTATTTTTCTGGAAGAGTTGACGTCTTTTCCTTTAGAATGAGACCACACAACATAGTTTTGGCTAAAAATTGTATTTTTGGCGAATCTCCAAATACCTAAAGTGCTTGCTACTCTGCCGGAGAATGTGTCTGAAAACGCTAATATGTCTTGAAATTAAGACCTTATCTATGTAAACTAAATAGATAATATACTTTAAAAACATTTTTTGTTAAAATACGAACACAACTTCTGGAATTTCAGTGAAAGGATTCTATTGAGTCTGATGAGGATTTTGTTTTGCATAAATGAATGTGTATTTTTTCTCTGTGGATAAATGAATGGATTCTATCTGAGTGACTTAGCGTGTTTTTCCTGATTTTTTCTAATTTGAGGCCTTTCCTGTTTAACAGGTAATTTCTCCCAAAACATAAAACACCAACGCTTGCCCAAGAGTTGTTTTATGACTGTCTCGTGAAGGGGTCAACGGGAGCGACTGATGATGACTAGACCATGCTAGCCGTTGACCGCCGTTGAGCCCCGAGGTTGAAACAGTTTCTTTGCTTCTTTTTATTCACTTAAAGTGAAGTGTTTGTTGGGTAAGGGAAGAGCAAAAAAAGCTCTGTTTGTTTTTAGATTTTTCAGATTTTCAGGCGATTACTTGCATTGAACTCCAGACTATTGGAACCCAACCGGGTTATTTTATGCTTTAAGCATGTTTTCTCCTTGAGTGTTTTTGTAACCGAAGTGCTGACAATCTATAATCGTTACGACGCATCTACATTGCCTCACGGGTGGCAAAGAAAAAACTCATAACGAAAAATTTCTGCTGTATCGCGAAAGGGGACAGTGGAACCGACTGGCAATGGCTAGACCACGCTAACCTAAGACCACCACTGTACCCCGAGGTTGAAACAGCTTTTTTCGTCTTGATTTTCCACTTAACGTGATGCACCATAGCAAAGATTCTGGTCGTACAAATATTTACTTTAATTTAAGCATTCATTGATGAATTTACTTTGAGTCTTTGGGTAAGAAACGAGTTAAAGCTCGACTGAGGTTGTGATGAAAATTTTTTAATGCTGTTTGGGAGGAAGGAGAATTTTGTTTATTTGATGTGTGATCAAACCCACAAGAGATGATTTCTTCTGATGGCTCGTATGTCTTTATGTACACTTCACCAAATGTTGTATGTCAATAGAATCAAAAAAAATGTTTTTAAATTATATTATCTATTTAGTTTACATATTAGCGTTTTCAGGCACATTCTCCGGCAGAGTAGCAAGCACTTTAGGTATTTGGAGGTTCGCCAAAAATACATTTTTTACCCAAAACTATGTTGTGGGGTGTCATTTTAAAGGAAAAGACGTCAACTTTTCCAGAAAAATGGTTTGAGAACAGTTAAGTATTGCGCGTAGATCACCGACCTCCAAAGTCTTCCAGCAGTGTAACATTTCAACTTTTCGCGTATTCTAACTCACTCCAGTCCTAGTCCAGATTACTTAGCATCGTTTTAGATACTAGGGACCATGGCCTAAACAACCGCACCTATTAGCCTTTGGACCGGCGCTGGAGTTTTTTTAAATCGATTTTCAAAAGCTCCATTTTTTGACTATAAACTGTTCCAGGTTCTCAGACACCTTCACCTTCCAAGCAAATAGGCATCCACGCTTTTTGTATCAATGAGGTCTACGTAATAAATAAGTTTCAGATCAAAGGGATTTGCGAAAATATTAAACAAAATTGCTTTTCGCCACACCTGTACAGCTCATACATGGTCGCTAACAGAAAAATGTTACTCTACGGATTTCTCGGATTGGTCCAAGGAATCAATGGGCCAATAATCACAAAAATCGGTGAGGTGTTGTATTTTTTTTGTTCGAAGAATTCGCAGATTGACTCTTAAGGGACCATCCATAAATTACGTACGCTTTTTTCAGTGCTGTCAGCAGATTTAAATCAACAATAACTTGAAAAATATTCACTCAAGTTATTGTTGATTTAAATCTGCTGACAGCACTGAAAAAAACGTACGTAATTTATGAATGGTCCTTAACAGTTAAGGCAATATTTACTCAAATACGTTCGACTCAGTTGAGTAACCAAGTACCGAATTATATTTAAAAACAAATTTGGGCCCGGCGGCGGCGCGGCGCCTGTGCTTAGGGCCCTAACCAAAAAAAATTGTTTTTGCTATGTTGCAGAGCAAATTGAGGGAAACAGGGAGGGCGATAGGTCCGTCCCAAGGTCGACCCTAGCCCAAAAAATAGTTTTTTACTACAGGAAGAGAATCGTTAGATTGTGAAACTTTTTGTTTCACCAGCTGGTTCACAAATACATTGAAAATGAGCATCGTTAAACCATAAACATTCTTTGCTACATTGACGTCTGCTATTCTTGTAATTACATTATGATTTTTTCGTTTTAGCGCGAGGGGTGGTCACGTCGATTTAATGTCATATAAAAAATGAAACATTGCTTGTAGTGATTACCCCCTTGCATTGAGCTACGTGAGTAAGACAAATGTAAACAATGCATGACATTACTTGTAGTTTAGTTGTTCTGATTATGGCAAGCCAAAGCATATTTTTAAAATTATTCTTCTCCCAAATTATTAATAATTACTAGTTCGGATAAGAATCTATAATTTTTCTAAATTAAGGTAAAACAGTGAAGTGCGTAAAGAAATATGTCGAGGGCATGTGTAATATAATCTATATGAACGTAATTAAATGGGAATATTTAAAAGATGGATTCTATTCAAAACGTTTGGTTTCGTTATTCTTCATGCTACAAGCACCTTTTGAACATTATAAGCAATTGAATTGACTACCGTAATATTTATTTATTAATCGAATGATAAAAAAATTGTTCTTATTCGATCGGTAGTCATATACAAGAACAATTTGAAAAATAATTTTGCCATAATCAAAACAAAACCATGTTATGTAGACCCGTAAGAATCCCGATGCGTTGCGAAGAATATCGCAATTACAGTTAAATTGCTGATTACGTCACTATGTACATGAAAAACCCGTCGGAGTGGTATAAAAAAGATAAACCCGGTAACTTAATCAATGTCTGATAAACGAAAAATATTTTCATGCTTCAGAATAGGGCCGAAAGTAAAGTTTTTCAAGATACGCACGAGAAAGTTTTCTCGTCCCTCAAATTGACATTTTCTTTACTTTCGACCATGCTATGAAGCATGAAATAGTATATTATGTCACTTAGACAAAAAATGGAGATCGAGTAACCAGGTGGGTAAAAGTATTCGACTCCGCCAGCCCGAGGTACCTTAACCGACCTCTTTACGAGATCTACATTTTTGGTCCGTGTCACATATATAATATATTATGTTTCGAGTTTCACAAATGGGAAACAAAGTGAACTTTTTGACCTCCATCAACATAAAACTTAATACGTCACTCGCAAAGATCTTTCGGTCCCTTGTCCTTGTGACGTAAATAACTATTAAATGCATGAAAGAGCTTCACATTTTAATTTAATTGATAATTTGATCTTTTTTGAAAAATTCAGATTTTCGAAAAGGCCGATGCTATTCGCATCCGGTGTCGATTAGCATCATCCACACAGCTGTTGCTAACCTACACCGGATGCGATTAGCCACACCACACAGTGCATGTTATTCGCATCCGGTGTAGATTAGACACACAACACAGTGCATACTAATCAACACCGAATGCGAATAGCATCGGCCTTTTCGAAAATCTGTATTTTTCAAAAAAAATCAAATTATCAATTAAATTAAGATTTGAAGCTCTTTCATGCTGTCTAGTATTCCACATTAAAAAATATTTAAACGAGCAATCAGCGGCATTTTGAAGTGCCATCATAGTACTAGTAATTACACGAAAAAAGTCTATTTGGAAATTGTATAACATATATGTTCAAGAAAACATTGATGTCTATGCCATAATTCATGGAACTATGCCTGAAATGAGTTTTTCCAAAAGAAGCAAATGAAGATCGAGTTTTAAAAAAAAGTTCTTCTACAAAACATTTGTGGGACCATTATACAGCATTTGTGGGGTCAGGAGTTTCGAAAAAAAAATAAAAGTTCGAATTCGACCCACCCTAATGTTTAATTCAAATAATAATTAAATGAAACCCGAATAAATACGTCTTGTGTATTGGACCAATACTATTGGTGTACATTAGCACACACTGTGTTGTGTGGCTAATCGACGCCAGCGCCGATTAGTATACACTGTGTTGTGTGGGTAATCGACATCGGATCCGAATATGTTGTGTGTCTAATCGACACCAGATGCGAATAGCATACACTGTGTGGCGATTAGTCACTCCGTTTCAAAAAAAAAAGATCTTCGAAAAAATTCAAATTTTCAAAAAAAAAAAAA
>CM055406.1:82319189-82345054 GCA_029228625.1 Pseudolycoriella hygida
AAATATAAAATTTAAAAAAAATTGCAAAATTCTAAAAAATTTCAAATTTTTTAAAAAACTTCATATTGTTTCTCCTAAAGTTTTCATCAACCTATCCAATGAAAAACGATTTTTGAAAATTGGTCAAGATTTACTCGAGTTATGTACAAAAAACTTAAAACCATTAAAATGACCCTCGCCGAGCGGCTCTTGGACCGATATTGCCCATTTTTAATGCAAAGACCTCTTTCGGGATTACTATGCAGGGAGGAAAAATGGAAAATCTATCAAGATTTACTCGGGTTGTCGTGTTTACGGACAGACGGACAGAACATTTTTTCGCAGATTCATCATGGCCATGCTCCAGCGGGGAGTATGCTCAAATCGACTGTTTACAATAGTAGTGGTGAACGCATACGATCTCATACTTCCTACGGGTCCAAAAACGTAATAACGAAGTTTTCATGAAAAACCATCAAGAAACTTGTACAGTCGAGTTGCCTGAGTTATCACTCACCCGTCTTTCACCAATTTGATCAATTTCTTTGGTATAGTTTTGTAAAAATATGAGCGATCAAATTAGACCGAACTTCAGGGTGAAAGTATGTTTGCCTTGACCGATTTTGTTCATTTTCGGACTTGACCTCAATTTTTCGCTCACCCTTACAGGGAAAATAAATATTTTTTCACATTTGTTAGGCGAAAATTCATATTTTTTCACCTCAAATGAGGTGAGAAAATAAATTCACTTGAAGTTGGTTATGCTTCATGTTCAGTCATCAAAGTATAATGGCCAACCTGATCATACGAATTTTTTATTGATGAAGAAAGTAAACCCAAAAAATAATTAATTTTCGATTCGACGGATTCCAGTCAAACAAAATGCCAGCACATAGCTCATGAGCTCAGGATTACTCTAAAGTAGTTCGTTTGCTAATCTGCCAAATATTTCTCGAGATAGAAGAGTTTGGAAAAACAACACAGTCGAATGTGTTTTTGAGTTACTTTTTATTTTTTTTCGTGAAATTCGTCTTTTGTATGCTTAAATGTGTTAAATTATCTACAATAATTGTAAAAGTGATAAAAAGTGTGAATCTTTTCCGGGAGAAAATATGAATTTTCGCCTAATAAATGTGAAAAGTTTAATTCATAACTCGGGGAAAAATAGAAAATTCTTAACTCGGTTGAAGTCTGTGGCCCTCGCAGAGAAAATTGCTACGAGAGTAAAGTTTGTGGCCCTCGCAGAGAAAATTGCAACTCGAGTGAATTGCGGCCCTCGCTGCGCTCTGGCCTCAAACTTCACTCTCGTTGCAATTTTTTCTGCTTTGGCCACAGACATCAACCTTGTTGAGCAATTTTCTATTTTCTCCCCTTGTCATGAAAATAACTGTAAAAACCAGTCAGGTTTTATGCGCGATATCGTGTTGGCGGACTTGTTTCTCAAAACGAAAAACACAACTAACCCTATGTCAAAATGCTGACTACAAATGTTGTAATAAACACATGATCCCTGTTTACTTAGTACGGGTCTAAAAACACAAAGAAGTTGAAGGGGTCATAACCTACAAGTGATGTTCGATTTTTTATATGAAGTTAAATTGACGTGACTACCCCTCGTTTTTGCGCGAATATTCAAAACAATTGATCTATTCGTGTCATTCTCAATACTTTTTAGAAACATCAAAAATGTTTCAAGAAAAAGAACACTTGAAGCTGAAAAAAGATTTGGAAAGGAATGACACAAATATTTCAATTGTTTTTAATATTCAGGCCAAAACGAAAAAACGTAATGTAATTACAAGAATAGCAGGTAGATCACGTCAAGGTAGCTAAGAATGTTCATGGTAATTAACGATGCTCATTTTCAATGTATTTGTGAACCAGCTGGTGACATAAAAAGTTTCACAATCTAAGGATTCTCTTCCTGTATCTTGTAAAGAAAAATGAGGCGAACATTTTTATCTATTTGGGGATCCATTTTGTGTTTTTGGAAGGGTTTTTTATATCGTTGCTTCGGACGAGTTTTTCAATATTGCCCTTTCGGCAATTTCCAATACAAATTAATGTGGACGTAGCTTCATACACTTAAGAGGAGTTAGGGCAATATTTGATTAAATACGTTTGAGTCTTTTCGTAACATCAACTCTGTTTGCAGGATCTATTCTGATGCGTACGGGTCCCTTGCATATGTTCTCAAAATCAGCCCACTATTTGATCCCACCATTTGTTGATTTTGAATCCTATAACCAATATGGCAATCCGAAGAAAAAGCTTACCGTGTAAATCGCATTACTCAGCAGTGAGGTGCGGAAATGAGTGGAAAAACAAGATTTTTCTTAAGTTTCTAATGTTTTCTTTTTTTAAAAATGTTTTGTAAAAGTGCTCTGTTTATTAACAAAAGAGTTTAGGTATGGTATACAAGGTTGAGAGAAAAAAAAAATAATCAAAACAAAGGTCAAAGATAAAATACCTGATCCAGGTGATTCTATGCTGGTGGGAGTGTGCCCAAAATGCTGGAAACGTTGGCTCTTTGGATGGCCAAAGAAATGCGCTGGATCAAATATGCCTGTGATCGTGGATCGCCACTAATTTCATTAAGTAATGGTCCGATTTTGTTGACGAGATTACGGGCGTCTGATGACCATGGGCCGAGTGTTTCGACGGCGAAAGCGTTGAAAATATAACCATTTTCCTTCAACTCGGAATATTTTCTGTGCTTTGTGCGGGATGCGAGCTCTGCTATGCGTCTAGCTTGACGCGTGGACATATCGATATGGCTTGGGGCCAAAGTATCCCAGCAAGTGACATCCCAGACGAGGTGACGACCGTTAGCGAACGGAACGAGCCTTAAACCGTCGGGCTGCTTACCGTCATCGCGGTGTAAACCGGGCGGCTCGAGCGTGGCGTGAAAATTGACCGACGACAGTGCCTGTAGCAAGATTTTGTTGATCTCCGTATGCCTCGGAAGACGTCAGACGCTCTTCTGACAACTTAAGCCATGAATTCCACGCTCGGAAACCGAAGTGCCACACGAACAAATATGAGGACGACAAATTGGAGCGCCCATACGTAATGCCATCATGACTCTAATGTGGTTGTTGTCGAGTTTCGTTCCGATTTGTTTTGACGGAATTACGTTAATCCACGCATTGGACTCGCTGCACTGCAAGGCGTTGAATCTAGCAATGTCCAAATCATCCGAAAAATGCAACTCGTTTCTAATGATGCGCGACACGTTGATCTTGTCCCACTCCTTTTGGCTGTCCAGCTTTGAAGGAATTGTTTCGTTCTGATCGAACCATATTTCCAATGCTTCATTGGCATAGCAAATAATGTTCTCGTCTGATGTTTGGAGGATATGAGAGGCGAGTCCTTTAGTAGCATTGACTGAGCTCAGGAAAGACGGAAGAGCAATATCTCGAAGTCGACGAATTCCGAGGCCGCCGTATGCGGTGGGGAGAGTCGCTTGTGTCCAAATATTTTCGACCATTGAGATGTTCACAATGTGCTCCAGTGTTGCTTTGATGCATGTGTCGAAACGATCGATGAAATCTTCGTGCTGCCAAGTGGGTGATGAGCGAATTAAATAATTAAGTCGAGGGATGGCAAGGCAGTTTCTTGGTAAGAAACATGCCGAATGCGATGACAAATTTTTCACTCTGTCGAACATGAGTTCTGCTTTTTCCATAATTGCGGCGGCCGATTTGTCGAATCCAGCTCTAAGAATTGGAGCACCGAGCAAATGAAAATCGTCATCATGTACAATACGGATTCCGGGAGCCAATTCGTTAAATTTCTGAACAACGTCGTCATCGATTTATCCGGATGAAAAGTGCAATTCGCACTTCGAAGAGTTGATGGCCAAACCAATTTCGTTTGACTGACTAATCAGAGTGGCAAAATCTTTCAGGACGGTGTCGGGCAAGTCACTCAACGTTCCGTCATTCTGGTACCAGACATTTAATTCTGAATCCATTTTGTCGATTATGTGGTGAATTGCAAGCGGGAACAAAAAAGCACCGCCAGGATCGCCTTGCTGGATTCCAGTAGCTGATAAAATGATGTCCGAGTCGTACAGTAGATACGTTGGGTTGGCGTAACATTGCCAAAAATACTTGTAAAGTAACGGCGTCTTTTCTCGAACGCTGGCCAGTATAATGTCTCGACCAACTGAATTATACGCGTTCGAATAATCGATTTTTAGTGTCACTCTTTTAGAGTTTCCAGAATTCACCACAAATGATCTGGAGGCGTGGACCGCTGATTCGCAGCCGCAACGAACGCCGAATCCCAGCTGTTTCGATCCGAAGTAGTCACCAATAACCTCTTTAGCATGTCCAACGGCCAATTTCGATGTCAATCTTCTTACAGCGAGACCGATTGCTATTGGCCTAATGCCTCCACACTTCTTGCATAATGCACACAGTGATGCGCCATATAGAAATTTACACACAGTTTGATTCACAAGGCCTTTCAGCGTAAAATTACTCAAGTCAGTGATTGCTGTCAAGACTTCGACACCGTCCCTACCGGCAGAAATTGATATGAGATCTTTGAGGAACTGAGGTCTAAAACCATCGGGGCCAGAGGCGGAGCCGCTCGCGAAACTCAGAATAGATCTCTTCACTTGTATTGCGTCTACTTGGTGACATTCATCCGATGTGGTGGGTGCCGGTGGTAATAATGGTGGTGTAGTCGGTTGAGGATGTTTTGCACGAAGTGAATTCAAAGTGTCAATGTTCGAAGGAGCGAATGAGTCTTTCGAGCTCAATAGTCTGACAGCACCTCTGACGTCGAAATCGGACAATTTTGATTCCACACGCTTGTAAAATTCGGCTGGCTTCCTCTTAGGTGGTTGATCGAGGGGCATTTCCAAGGAATTTATGTTATCTTTTACTATTGCCACCAAGCTTCGAGCTTTAGTTTTTTCGTTTTGCTTCGGAATGTGAAAAGCCTTATAGGAAAACGAAAAAAAAGCCAGCCAAGAAGACGGATCGTTGAATGCGATGCAATTCCTAATTAATCCGACCATAGATTTGGCGGCTATGGATCTTGCTCCTTTCGGAATACGACGTAACACGCCGATCGTGGATTTCATATGAAACAAGTTTAAGAAATCCTCCTCGGTAACGTTTGAATGTGTCGTAGTAACGCCGGTGAGATTAGGAATGACGAGTTGAGGAGAATCCGGGTGGCATCGAGTGTTATGGATCCTCAGACCTCTGATTGAGTCGAAGCTTTTAACATTGTGATCGGGGCAATTGGAGCATGTGTATTTAATCATTGATGAAGCGTGTTGTTGACTATCGGCATTGTAATTCGACATTCTAGGTCGAAAATTGAGGTTATGTGAAGGCGTTGGAATTCGGGATTGAAATTCGTGAAAAACAGGATGATGATCCAAAGGACTCCAATTTACTGGCGATCTCGGACGACGGAAGATCCCGAATATACGAAATCCGTCAAATTATACCTCAAATTATACCGAGAAAAACGAAAAAATGTTTTCTTAGTTTGTTTGACAATTTGTAAATTTTAAAGAATAAGTGTTGAAAAGTTCCTTCGGTTTTATATTGCTTATAAAATTTATTGAATTTATAGGTTTCAAGGAACCCCTAATTTCATTATCTCTAGAAACTAAAAGTTTACAGTCTCGTGCTTTTTTATTAGCTGTAAAAATTTAGCCATTTCGCAGTTTTGCCAATACAAAAAAACATTGAAAAAAGAATAATCTGAAAAGCAGCTGAATTTTGAGAGTAAATAAATTTTAAACATTCTATTAGAAGCTGTTGATGTTACAAGGCAGTCTTGAAGATACCACGGAAATATTTACAAAAATCATAGAATATGTCGCTTTTTCCTGTTTAGTTCTTTAACTATTCTCAAATTTCGTTATGTGTGATTGATATTAACAAGATCTGCAAAGCCTCTATTTGTAGTAATTTTCTTTTTTTTTCAAAAAATCATTAAATTGTTCTTGTTCTTGCAAGCATGTTAAGCGCAATAGATCAAAATTTTATTAATTTTCCTAGATTTCGACTATATTTTTCAACAAACCATTCTACATTACATACAGTAAATTCTTACATAATTTTTAAACGAAATGAAAGTAATAATTTTTCAGAAAAAGTAATTGCTGCAACTAGTGGATTTCACATTTCCTCAAATGTCATGCAGTTAGATAGACGAAGTTTTATTAAATTTTCTGTGATTTTACTGATTTTACTAATTTTACGAACCTCTTAGAAATATTTTTGTCAGTTGACTTCTGATTTCTTCCAAATTCATTCAGTTTTATAAGTCTGGACTAGACCTTTCCAAATAGCCATAATTTGTTGCAATTGGGCTATTTTTTGATGACGTTTGAGGAAATTTTCTGCTAATTTTACCAATTTTTGCATTTGGAAATGAAAATAGAGAAAATTCATAAAAAGTCGGAAATTACGAAAATTGACGTTTTTAGTGCTTTCTTCCTGTATTTGTCTTTCGTGGCCTCCAAGTTTCTTAAAATTTCATACAGTTAGATTCGTCATGACTAAAGACTTCCAATAAACCCTTTTTTGTTGATTTTGGACAAAATTTAGATGAAGTTTTAGCTGATTTTCGTTGATTTCCTTCATTTTTCGTAGCGCTTTTGGTGCTTTTTTTACTAATAGTCTCGTATAGTCCTTTTGGTTGACGCCAAATTTCCTCAAATTTTATGCAGTTTGATAGAAATTAACAACATCTTTCTAAAGCGCCACTATGTTGAGATTTGACACCTTTCCGATGAAATTTGGGTCAAATTTGGCATTTTTAGCGCTTTTTTGCAAATAATCTTTTCCATTAGTATACAATTTCCTCAAATTTCATCCTATTTCCTAGAATCAATCAAGATCTTTCCAACGAGGCCCCTCTCAATATATTTCAATTAGAAGATTACTAATTAAATATTACGATATAATTTGTAAAAATTGAAACAAAGACCGAACAAGTAGTTGAGAGTAAATTTTACAGACAGAACGAGTCGATGGAACATTCTATTATATTTTACACGTAAAAATATAAAAGACTCAAAAATGACCTCAATCAACATAAATCACACGAAAAATAAAACAATATCGCTGAGATGCAAAAAGAAAAACCTTTTATCCTTCTAAAAGTAATCTGACTTGTGTGGTATAACATACCACAATTTTAATAAAGAAATCCAGTTTCTTCCACTACGAACCCATTTTGATAAAGAAATACGTGATTTTTCGCTTTAAATACAATCATATAATGTTGTAGAAATGCTGAAACGTGATTTACAACGAATAAACTAAATAAACATATTATTTCTACACGCACCGGAAAAAAAATGTCGACAATTGAATGTGTTATCGCTACTTTTTTGGTAAGAAACGGTTTAGCATTCACATTTGAAATATGTATCTTAACATATAGAATTATCCCCCTTATATGGTATAGAATTTCAACAATAAATTCAACACAATTTCTGAAACTGTGTGACAGATCTAGAAATCCTAAAAGTTTTTTTATGTTATGTCACCTAACTTTAACCCCACTTGCTACCCTTTATATACTTTATATGCACAATTTGGCCGACAATCAAAAACTATTACAGGATATTACTCATGGGCGTTTCACTTGCTATCCTTTGCAATTTTCAGGATAAATTGAAGAAGCTCCGGAATGAATTCAAGATGAGTATCCTTATTGAGTATGAGGAAATATGGCGCAATGTTAGGGTTAGAATTGGGAGGGACGCCCCATATTTCTAGAACTATGAGAGCTACAAAGTTGCTTCCAAAGGTAAAGTAGTAGAATATAAAAATTTAAGAGAATACGTGTTAGAGGGGTTGAGAGAAGATGAGCCTAATCCCGTGATTTAGTCACTTCTAGAATTGGGAGGGATGATCCATATCTCTAAACCTATGGCAGTTAGAAAATTACTTCCAAAGGCAAAGTTTTAGAGAACACGTGTTTCAGGGTTTTAGGGAAAAATTATCAAATCGCGGGATCAAGCAACTTCTAGAATAGGGAGAATAACACATATCTATAAAATTACGGCTGTTTGAAGTTTGCTTTTTAAGGCAAAGTTGGTGAGAATTACATTTTAGAGAAAATAGTTTCAGGTTTTCTTGAAGAAACTACATTGGTTATCTTTTTGATATGGTGCAGGGGAGAACATTTAGGCCATAAAAATCGATGGTCTCAGACGTACTTCGGTAGGGCCTTTGACATTACCTTGGGTAATTCCTATGGATCTTTGAAATTCTTATAGTTATAAAAGAGCACTGCTTACTCTTTAACTTGGCTTTGGAAATCGCAATGAGACGTGCTGGTGTCCAAACCAACAAAACCCTGGTGAATGGAACAGTTCAAGTTCTGGGCTTTGCAGACGACCTGGACCTCTCCAGCCGTACACATGCATTGGAGAGTTCTACCTCGAGGTAGTGGATGAGTTCATTTACCTTGGAGTGCTGATACGGTCAGATGGTGATAATACACCTGAAATTCACAGACGTATCATGGCGGCAAGCGGATGTTATTATGGTCTAATTAAACATCTACGCTCAAACTTAATATCAAAGAAGTGACATATTTACAAAACACTTATCCGTCCAGTATTGATCTACGGATGCGAATCTTGGGCGATGAACAGTTGCTCCTAACGTTTGAGCGCAAGGTACTCCGCACCATATTTGGAGCGATGCGCGAGGGGTAGAGGTGGCGACGGTGATATAACTTAGAATTGGAACGTGATTTTGGCGAGCCCGATGTAGTGGCAGTGGTGAAAGTCCAAAGGCTGAGGTCGGCGGGGCATTTAGGCAGCGTTGGATCGGAATTCTCCAGCAGGCCAAGGCGCACAAGTGGCTATAGCGCCGAAAAAGTAAAAGTAAGTATAAAAGAGCACAAAACATTATATTGTTTGCTCATGGACCTATTCATATGAAACTGGACAACCAACTATGTTTGTCATTTTCACACTAACATTGAATGACTGAGAGAATCATATAAAGTGTCCGGTTTCTTATGAAAGATACTGCCTTTCATATGAAACTGGACATCTGTTTTTCTTTTATGCTCGCGTCTTGTGGACTTGATGACATTTAATGTGGGTAGGGAAAGAAAAATAAATTAAGATTAAGAAACCTTATGCTCAAGCTTCTCCTTATGCTCATGCTTGGGAAGTATAAGCATATGCTCAAGACAATGGTCAGGTTATAATGTGAAGTTCTAGAAGTAATAGGGAAGAAATGAAGGGTGCCCGGAACAAACTGAGTATAGATTCCGATTTTTCGGATCAAAATAAAAAAAATTGCAAAAGTTGCGCCAAGCGAGAGAAGAAGAAGATCGACAACGGAGAGATCAGCGGGATAAAGTGTATCTAGACAAGAAATATTCCTTACTGGCACAGAACTCCGATGATGAATCACTGGCTTATGACAACTACGATGAATCGTTAGATCCCAATCGAAACGAAGAAGTAAGGATTTGGGCGAATGCAGTGTCACAAGCGAATGCAACGAATACTCTTCACATCGAGGATGTACCACCAGGCAACTGGCAAGATAATCCCATCGAAAAGGTTACGATTGTACCGCAAATGAGTAGCACGGATATTTTTCAACGGAACAACGAGTCTCTGAATCCGTTTGAAGATCCGAATTGGACGTCTGGATCGGCTAACACTGGTCAGATGCCGTTGACGTCAGTGAATCCGAATGTATTTACTCCGATAGAAACTCCAGTCGTCAGTCGAACGAATTCGACGAATAATCCAGCGACTGGTGCGCCAAACCACGTAATCGACGTTCAAGCAACAGCTAATGGCGTCATATCGTTGCAGAGAGCCGCTCAAGCTACATCAGCACAATTGATTCATCCAAGCAGTAACTCGTCACCAGTACGTACTGTGAATACCGTTCAAACCACACTGGCACAATCGGTTCCTTCAATCAGCAACCCGTCACCAGCACAACAAGTGACATCAAACGTCGTATCATTGTCGAACTCAAATTCAGCAATTTCGTCACAATTGGTTCCACCAATCAATAATTCATCACAAACAACAGCAACAACTCGTCAATCGGTGCTGAGGCCGTACCAAACGGTTCTTCAACGACACGCTAGATTGAGTCAAATGGCCAATACCAATAATGTGGCTTCGAATGTGGGTACTAACTTCACGTATCCACCACCTGTAACATTTGATTCAACGTTCGTTGTCAATCAACCACCTCAATCGGCAATATCAAGTACGAGAATAGCTCCGAGCAGCTACGTTCTCGGAAGCAGCAGTCAACCAGTAACAGCTAACAATCCACAGTCTATATTCGGAAATGGTCGATCGTCGGCATATTATTATCCTACTGCATCTCAGCATCAAATTCAACAGCCTACGGTTACGCTGTTAGCGTCAGTGGCGAATCAACAATCCAGCTCTACTGTTCAACCAAATTATCAATTTGGCCCATATATGGGTTCATCAGCACCGATAATTCCCGGTCAACATTCGTATTTGAATTCGACTGGTCCGACGAATGTCTCTCATGGTGTCAACAATGACGTAGCGAATACATTGCCAGACGATCAAGCATCCGACGCAAGTGTCATCCAACCATTGACTAAGGAGCAAATCGCATCCCGTCACGTTGTGCAAAAAGATTTACCCATGTTTACTGGTAAACCAGAGGAATGGATTAAGTTCATTGGTGCGTATGAAAATTCTACAAAAATATGTGGCTACAACAACTACGAAAATCTTGGGCGACTACAGAGATGTTTGGACGGAGATGCTGAGGATGCAGTGGAAAGTTTATTGGTACATCCCGATGCGGTACCTGAAGTGATACGAATTTTGAAGTTAATGTATGGTAGAGCAGAACAGATCATCGAAGCCAAAACCCAGGAAATTCTAAACGAACCAGCACCGAAGGAAAACAATTTGGCTTCTATAATGAGATTCGCTATAAAAGTCAGAAATTTGAGTGGCACCATTCAAAACACAGGTGCATTGGAACACTTGCGCAATCCAACACTCATCAATTCAGTAACAGATAAGCTTCCAACCCAAATGCAACTGAACTGGGCTTACCACAGGCAAAATGTTGGCGTAGCAGATTTAAGTGTTCTAGGCGATTGGTTACATCAGATTGCAGAGGCCGCTAGCCTTGTTGTACGAACGAACGGCAAAAACGATTCGAAGAAAAGAGATCAACCGAAAGAAAATCGTTCATCAAAGTCACATTCCACGAAGACTGGCAATTACGTCAACACTCAAGTGGAAAGTAAGACGAAAATTGATCATAAGTCAACATACGATGACAAAAAATGTCCTAGCTGCAAAAGCAATTCGTGTACGAAAATCGACAGCTGCAGCAAGTTCAAGGAATCGTCCAGAAGTGATCGTTTATTGGTCGTCAAAGACAACAAATTGTGCACACGGTGTCTGGGTAAACATCACTTTTTCCGATGTCGATCGAATCAACGATGTCAGGTCGACGGGTGTCAAGCTAAGCACCACACGCTGCTACACAGTTTCGAGAAATCGTCAGAATCGACAACGAAAAATGGAAAATCATCAAAATCCAACGATGATCGAAAGGAAGTCGTAAATTCCGTGGATAAATTCAGTTAGAACGCAAGTCACTCAAACGTTACAATGAACGACTTGTTTGTGGATGTGTTTCGAATCGTTCCAGTCTGGGTGTCAAGCAAAGGCAAATCAATTAAAATTTTCGCATTCCTAGACGATGGGTCTAACATGACAACCATCGAATCAAGCTTGGCCAATGAGTTGAATATAAGTGGTACCTCAGCACCAATATGTGTGGACTGGGCCTTCGGACATAGACATACAGTGGATTCCAGAATGATTTCGGTGAATGTGTCTGGTAACTTCAATAGATCTGAAACGTTTGTATTGTATAACGTTCGCACGGTCAAAGACCTCAGTCTTCCAACGCAATCGATCTCACAAGCTTGGCTCGATCAATTCGAACATTTGAATGGAATTCCGATATCCACATACGAATCAGTTAAACCGAGGATGCTAATCGGTCTTCAATATTCTCGCTTGATGGTTTCGTTAAGAACAGTGGAAGGAAAAGCGAATGAGCCTATAGCATGCAAAACGCGATTAGGCTGGGTGATTCAAGGACCGAGTTACAAGAATGATGAAAATCCGAACCGAAAGTACAGTATAAACATCTGTGAATGTCAATCCAACAACGATAACAATTTGCATCAGTTGGTAAAGGAGTACTTTTCGACCGAAAATTTGGGAGTCAAAATCACCGATACAATGCTCGAATCAAAAGACAATATACGCGCCAAGAGCATCATGGAATCAACGACATCTAAAACGAATGGACGGTACGAGATCGGATTGTTATGGAAAAAGGACAATGTCGAACTGCCAGATAGCTACCGAATGGCGTTAAAACGGCTGCAATGTTTAGAATCGAAAATGGCTAAAAATCAACTATTGGCGGACAACGTAACCAAATTCACCAATTCGTCGACAAAGGGTACATACGAAAGTTGACTCCAGAAGAGCTACATTCTACAGATGGCTCACCTGTTTGGTATCTACCGACATTCCCAGCATTCAACCCTAAAAAGCCAGATAAGGTTCGAATAGTATGGGATGGAGCAGCCAAAGTATTGAATATTTCGTTGAACTCAGCATTGCTAACTGGACCTGATCAGCTAGTACCATTACCGGACATTTTAAGGCGATTTAGAGAACGGCTGTACGCGATGATCGGTGACATAAAGGAAATGTTCCATCTGATCAAAATCATCAAGGCCGATCAAAACGCCCAGAGATTTTGTGGCGAAAAGGAGATTCGTCACGATATCCCGATGTTTACATTATGATGGTAGTTACATTCGGCTTAACATGCTCACCTAGTCAAGCACAATTCATCAAAAACAAGAACGCCATGGAGTTCATCGACAAATTTCCAGAAGCAGTCAATACTATCATATCCAACCATTACGTGGATGACATGATTGACTCTGCTCACACGTTGGATGAAGCTGAGAGACGAATCAACGAAGTCAAATTCATCCACAAAGAAGGTGGATTTGGAGAAAGTACCGACCAGCAAAACAAGAACATGAACATAAGTGTGGAACTTGGCACGGAACGAGTGCTAGGAATGTTCTGGAACGCCATCAACGATTGCTTTACGTTCTCGCTTAAGTTCACGAAAATCAACAAAAGAATTTTATCCGGAGAGGAATGTCCAACAAAGCGAGAAGTTTTACGTACCTTAATGTCGGTTTTCGATCCGCTTGGCCTATTGGCGAATTATTTGATCTACACGAAAATCCTACTTCAAGAGATTTGGAGGAGTAATGTGGACTGGGACGATCAAATAAATTCAACGCATTTCAAAAAGTGGGCCGAATGGATCAAAACGTTGCCGAATGTAGAAAACATCCAAGTACCAAGACTATACTCACCGAAACTTTCACCGACCGCACCAAAATCCATCCAAATGCACATTTTTGTCGATGCCAGCGCCGAAGCTTACGCTACAGCCATTTATTTTAGATTCAAAGACGACGATGGAGTAGACTGTTGTCTCGCCGGAGCAAAGACAAAAGTAGCTCCCAACAAGCCAATGTCGATACCACGACTGGAACTCCAAGGAGCAGTACTTGGAGTACGTTTGGCGAACAGCATCAAATCTTGTCAAACGTTTCGAATTGACAAAAACGTTTTGTGGACAGATTCTCAGACTGTGATGGGATGGATTAATTCGGAAACAAGAAAATACCATCAATTCGTCGCGTTTCGTATTGGTGAAATTTTGGAATCTTCCGATCAAGGCGAATGGAGGTGGATTCCCTCAGAACATAATGTTGCCGATGAAGCCACCAAATCGAAATCCATTGCAAAATTAGACTCGACGTCACGTTGGTACAAAGCTCCACAATTTTTGTACGACAACGAAAGGTCATGGTTCATCGAAAGCGTCGAATATGTCACCGACGAAGAACTCAAACCGTCATATACGATGTCTAGTCAAGAAATCAAGCGACCACAACTTATCAATCTGGATCGTTTCTCGCAATGGAATCGACTTGTACGGGCTCAATCGTACGTCTTCAGATTCGTTCACAACGCTCGCCTGAAATCCAAGGATCGTCAATTCGGATCGTTGTCACAGGAAGAAATTCAGTGTGCTGAAAATCATTTGTATCGAAGAGCTCAATTGGATCACTTTCCGGACGAAATTGTGGTGATGAAACGTAATCAAAAAGTTTCTCCGAACGAAGTTAAGGGTATCGACAAATCTAGCGAATTACGAAAATATTCACCCTATCTTGATGAACGAGACGTTATTCGTATGGCAGGAAGAATTGATGCGGCAAGCGCATTAGCATACGAATCGAAACGGCCGATAATTTTACCTCGAAGGCATCGCATCACCAAACTAATCGTCGACTATTATCATCGACGTTATAAGCACATTAATCATTCCACGGCGTTGAACGAAATTCGTCAGAAATTTGAAATTCCTGCGCTTCGTGTAGTGATGAAAACAATTCGATGTTCATGCCAGAAGTGCAAAAATTTGCTAGCTGAACCAAAAATTCCGGAAATGGCGGAACTACCACTGGCTCGACTAGCAACACATTGTCTTTCTTTCACGTACGTCGGTGTGGATTATTTCGGACCGATAAAAGTTCGAAACAATGGAAGGAAAACACGTAACCGACCAGTCACAACAGAAAAGCGGTGGATATTATTGTTCACTTGTCTCACAACCAGAGCTATTTGGATGGAAATCACTCATACGCTGAACACGGACTCATGCATTATGGCCATTGATAATTTCATTTTACGTAAAGGTCAACCGAGGGAAATATTCAGCGAGAATGGTGCATCCTTCCATAGCAGCGACAAGGAACTAAGTGAAGAATTCGGAAAAATGTATCAAAAGGAAATCGAAGAAAAATTCACGAATTCTGAAATAGTTTGGAAGTTTAATCCACCCGCAACTCCACACATGGGTGGAGCGTGGGAGCGACTCATCAGCACAGTCAAGTCAGTTCTCAAGCAGACGATGATGACCAGAACATCTAACGATGAAATGTTGAAAAACTTAATTGTGGAGGCTGAGCACATTGTGAATTCGAGACCACTCACATACGTGTCATTGGAAACCGCCGATGGAGAAGCATTAACTCCGAATCACATTCTACTCGGTTCGTCAAACGGAATCAAGCCATTTTTCAAAGTCACCGATAAGGACTTGGCGAGGAATACGTACAAAGCAGTCCAAGTTCTGGCCAACAACTTCTGGCACAGATTCGTCTTAGAGTACATGCCAACACTCACGAGGAGAACAAAGTGGTTTGATCGAGCCGAGCCTATCAGACTTGGTGATATCGTAGTAGTGGTTGACGAAAAGAACGAACGAAACACCTGGCCTAAAGGAATCGTGGAAGAATTATTGCCCAGCAAAAGAGGAGTTGTTCGCCAAGTGATGGTTCGAACTGCGAAAGGTATGCGTCGACGATCTGTAGGTAAGTTGGCAGTTTTAGATGTGAAGCTACCCAGTAACGAGTCGGTTAATCAAGATCCAATGGGATCTGTTAACGGAGAGGGGAATGTTGAGCAGCGATGCAAAACTGACAACACCGATCTACCCGAAATACAATCAGCAGCGGGTTCGCCAGATTCGTCATAATTGTCTATGACATTTGATTCTCGAAAAAGTTGTTCATTCTAAAATTTATTTCAAGTTCAAGCAATAGCTTTCAATTCAATGAGAAAAATTAAATCTTAAGTCATCGTGTAATTTATTAATCGAAATCCATCCTAAAATTATTCGTTAGTCGAACGCGAAGTGTGTGTCGTAGAACTATTTTTATTCATTCAGTGATTCTGCTCAAAGAGGTAAAATCGTTAAATTCAGGATGCACCATGTGCGTAAATTTCTAACAGAGAATTTAACTCGATTATAGGTAGAAATTCAGATTGAATCTGCTCGTTTTAAACTACAGTGGATCTGTAGAGCAATATAATGTAAGAATTGATTTGTTTTTCTTTTTAATTTTTGATCCAAATTAATCTGAAGTCATGGTTTAGTTATAGTTTGCGTCACACACACTCAAGCGAGTGAAGCAATTAAGATTATTTGAATGAAGTTTGTAAATATCGGACAGGGAGAACTAAACGTAAGATGAGAATTAATATTAATTTTAACAAATTGTAAGTTGCTTGTTATTTAAACAAATTTTGAAGTGTATCAATAAAGTTGAACTTGGACGAAAGCTTTTTATTCAGCTTCGCGATCACTGTCAGAATTATTCTCATCCGACCAGAAGTTGCCCATTTAGCACAACAAAATGCCTGTTCGCAACACCTGGAGCAAAGAAGTTGTGAACTAAGAAAGCCACTTGACGGACTCTCTTGACACCGAAACACTTCGGATGCGTCCAGCACATGAAAAAGTATTTTCTCGGGACTATTTTGAACGGAATAAACCAAAGTTGCCCTAACGCCACTCCTTATCTTTGACAAGTTTCATGCACTTTTCCTAAAACCCACGTTTTACACGGTTTCCACGTTTTTTTGACTATTTTGCTCTGGGGAACCCTCAGGACGGCTTTGGATTCAGATGGCTCCATATACACTTTTTATCAGTGACACATTTAGAAACTTTTTAGAGGTATGGCCCCGAACTTTTCGACAAGTTAATTTTCCCATACATTTTTGGACCACCCTAATCTACATACCTTCAACAAAAAAAAATTAAAAAAAATCAATTTTCCTCCTAAATCCGTCCCATACCACCGTCGGTCGGCCATTTTGTTGGTCACCTTGACACACTGCACCCACCCAAGGAAAAGTTGATGGGTTGGGTGTGTAGTGTGTCAGGGTGACCAGCAAAATGGCCGACGGTGGTATGGGGCGCACTTAGGGGGAAAATTAATTTTTTTTCAATTGGAGATAGATGTTTGGAGTCAAAGGAAAAGTTTTTGGATTGGGCTTGTAGTGTGTCAGGGTGACCAACAAAATGACCTACGGTATGGGACGGATTTAGGGGGAAAATTGTTTTTTTTTTGTTGAAGATAGATTTAGATAGGGAATTTTTTTTAACGAAAATTTCTTTCGCCGGAAAACTTTTTTCCCTGAAAATATTCTTTGGCCGGAATTTTTTTTCGTCAAATTTTTTCGTCGACATTTTTTCGCTGAAAAATCGTTGAAAATTTTTTTCGCCGAAATTTTTTTTCGCTGAAACTTTTTTCGCTGAAAATTTTTTTCGCTGTAAATTTTTTTTCGCCGGAAATTTTTTTCGTCTGAAATTTTTTCTCCAAAATTTGTTTTCCCTTTTCTTCCAAAACTACTGATATTACAACAAAAACCCTTTTTAAAAAGGAAACGTCCCTTCTTCCAAAACAACTGATATCAATTTGGGTGACGCTTACAGCTTCGGAACGCAATATTTGAAATATTTTCATTTTTCATTAAACTCAAAGCATTCATTACAGCTGTCAGCATAACCCAGACTCAAAGAAAAAAAAAGAGAAAAGGGAAAATAAGTGAACGTAAAAAAATAATAATAATAAATTGTGACCGTTGAAAAGTTATTCGCACGTTGACAGTTTGAAGTGAATGTGTGAGCAATTCGTGAAAGGCAATTGAGTGAACCTCCTTACCGCATCAAATTGATGCATAAAACAACAGAACTATGAAATTTGATCGGTACTCCCATACAGTTCACCTTTTTACGTTGATCCGCGAAATTTTAATCGCCAAAATGTTCATTTCCCTCCAAACCTAAGTTATACGAGTACTGTGTCAGTGAAGACTTAACTGTTTTTCTTCGCGTTTGGCAATGATCAGTTGATCAAACTGAATGAAACTGTTGCGATTCGCTTGATGCATGAAAACATGAAGTGATTACGATGGGTGGTTAACTTCAGCTATTGCTACGAACCCTTGACCTGAATGATGCTACGACAATTTCACTCCTAACCCAACATCGCCATATAAGCACATTCCTTGAATAATATTTCACTCAACTTTCAATAATTTTAGATATCCAAAATACCACAAAAGGAAACTGAATTACTATTCGAGCCTGCATACCCTTGGGAATTTTTTTTTTTTGAATATGAACAATGAACACACCAAAAAATACACACGCAACAACCCGGTTGAAAGCAAATTCAGCGAAACTGAACGCTGTGGTACGAAAATCTCAACCAAATACCTTACGACAACATCAATGCCCTTGAGGAACTACAACACAGCGACATACTTAGACGAAAGCGTGAGCAGATGCAATAATGCTAATAAATTAATATAATAATAATCCCTCGTTACAACCCGTCCGGGTCAGAGGCTAGAACATTTTATTTACTCGTTCCGCATTTTTTTTGTGAGCTTTTGCTCACACGGATTCTTTTAGAGATGCTCTCGTTGCCGACGTTTTTACGTGTCAGTGGTAAATTGCACACAAACCTAGTGCCATCTATGATATACTAGGGCGGAAACTAGTAGGGCTTAGAATGCCGTTTTGCCCCATATATGTGTTTTACCGGCAGGCATTTTTTGGACCACATGCTAAATGTGAATTCCGAACCACGCCTAACGGTGGCTAGCATTTTACCATTAGGGTTTCTTCTGGTGCTAATTATATCTCCGTCCAAAGTCGGACTCAGATATTTGTGCAGAGAATTCATCAAATATGGGTGACGTCATATTTGTCATTCTTCTGTGTACGATTCGTTGCGGTACCAAATTCACAACTACCCAAATTATAAAGCCTGGGTGTGCCTAGGAACTTTACTTTCATGTTATAGATTGAAGAAAAATCTTATACAGAAGTTGTCCCCACCAGGATTGAACCCGGATATTATCCATTACCGCTCTGGTTTTGAATATTATTATCTCATTCCTGACTATCGCCCAGTTACTAAAATGATGACTGATTTTGAAGTATTGTTTGAATCACGCCCTCACATGAAACGTTCATGTCCAGCTTACGATGCCATGAAACATGTTAGACGAAATCGACGCATGCATCTCGTAGTACACCAGTACACCAGCTGTTTCATTGACTTTAACCTCGACGGCATGCCTGAATTTCTAGTACCCTTCCCTAACTGGAGGTCACTGGAAACCGACTACATACCTCCTTACTCCGTCTTCGTATCCAATGTCCTGGAACGACCAACCTTGCATCTCCAAGACACTCTGAAAACCGAAGAACAGGACACATACGATTTTTTAATCAACCACAGAAACTCCCTTGTGTTTGTTTCAATATTATCCCTGGACCAGCAGCCGTCCCACATATTGAACCGCTTGAGCCACCACCGCATTCTATTTCCATTATTGACCCGCCTCAAATTCAACGTCAAATTCCTTCTACCATTTGGAAATTGAACACGTGAGAAATTTTGAAATGACATAGGCTATGAATGAATCCATGTATCATTGAGAGCTTACATTTTTGACAATTTATGGTGTGAAAAAAGTAAGGTCCATGAACAAATATCAAAATATATGGAAAAATTACCTCGAAATGTATAGCCTCAAAAAAAAACTTGAGTGAAAATGATTAAGGAAAAAAATGAATACACATACTTATATACTCGCTTCAAGCTATTATCCAAGGTTTTGAATATATTATGATAAATGATATCAAAATGATCTAACCCTTAGAATAAGCAAATGTGCTTCAAAGATATTAACCATGATTTTAAACATATTATATTTAAAAATATCAAAATAAACTTACCCTTAAAATCATCAAAATATGACAAAAAATGAATACCTATACATTTGAACATGCTTAAATATCTCACGCCTGAAGGTAATGGAAAAATATTAATTTGGAAATGTTAATTTGTAATAATAAACCAAACTTGACAACCATATGCCAACTTACGATGAAAAATTTTTAGAATCCGTTGAACACCAAAGCTAGTAATCATCCAAAAAGAAAAGATCTAAAGCATACCAAAACTAGTAGTCATCCAAAAAGGAAATAACCTAACTTAAGAGAGGATACTCTGTGGTATCACACCCCGTTTCCCACAAAACATGCCCCGACACGATCAGAAAAACAACAGGAAAATGAAATAATCACTGGTGACAGGACGTCGTCGGCGTTGATGAAATTCGCACGACGTGGAGGGTGGAGGGTCTTCCTGTGACAAAATTTATCATTGAAGATAAAATAAATAAAAGCAATAAAAGCAAACACTGTTTGAAGCATTCAAATACATCAACATAATGCGCACAATCCTTACATTGTTTGATGCATTGGATTGTTTTGTCTGATCATGGAATTATCTCTGAGGACTTCATGAGAACTAAATACGTCGATATTTCGCGGACGTGGGGGAGAATAAAGATAACGTGCGCTGCTTGGGTCATCAAAAAACATAAATACCAACATCTGATCAAAAAATCAGTTTAGTATTGACGTTTCATTGAGAGAGTTGGGTAAAAAAGTCGATCTGGTACAGATAGTTGAAATGAATTAGTTGAAACGTTAAAACAAATATGTTCGGGAATTAGTAAATATTTGGTTATATTGGCAAATGGTTCGCGAGTGAGTTAAAAAAGCAAAACGTGAGTTATCATTTGAAACCCGTACCAGTGAAGAATAACATTACCTTCCCATACAAGAATCTCGTGCATCACATTATGGAAATAGATCAGAAATAGCTTTCCTAAGTTCTTCTAATATTCCAATCTTCTTACTGCTGATACTCTTTCGGTCTCGGCATCGATTCCTACAATTTTCTCGAAATTTTCAGTGCTTGCGTTTATATCATTTAAGAGGCCTTCTAAATTTTTTTTTTAATTTTCTCTCAGTGGAATCCTGGATATCGCCAATTCTAGATCGTTAGGGATAACTCATGTATCTCTAAAACTATAACAGTTAGAAAGTTGCTCCCAAAGGCAAAGTTGTAGAAAATCAAATGTTTGCTTACACCTGCTTTAGGGTTTTCCTGGAAAATGTAGAAAACTTACAAATCTACTGATATCGCCAAAAAATCACAAAAGTCGATGTGTGACACAAGTCTCTATGTCTGCTTACAAAACACCGATTGGGACTGAGAAATCAGATCACAATCGCCTGGGTCCTTGGGCACATGAGAGAGCAGACGAGCTAGCCAGACACTGGGTGCGGGCTGAGTCCGCGAAGAGATGGTTTGTTTGTTTATTGATCACTAACAGGCAATTCGCCCAATAACAATCTCAAATATAATTCTATAAAGGATTGTTGTTTATGTTAGGTAAATTTTTAATTTTTAGACACGTACGAAAAGTTCTTCGAAAAGGGGTCTTATGCGTTTACCACTACGTTTGTAACCAGTCGAATTTCTATCCCGGAGTAGGGGGGTCATCATGGTCCTTAGATGACGAATCAGCAATAAAAAAATGTCCGTTCGTCCGTCCGTCTGTCAACACGATAACTCGAGTAAAACTCAGCCGATTTTCAAAAACGTTTTTTTCACTAAAAGGTAATCGAAAAATCTTTTTTGGGATTGAATCTGGGAACTGTCGGCCCAAGGGTCAATGAACTAGGGCCGTTCAAGTGGTTTTTGGTCTTTTGTACATAACTCGCTCTTCCGATTTTCAAAAACTTTTTTTTGTTTGAAAGGACTTGGTATGGCCGACAAAAAATGGAAGAAACTGTTTTGAATCTGAGCGCCTGGACTCAGCCAGGGCTCTAAAACTGAGTCTCTACAAGGGCCATACGTGTTTTTGTGCATAACTCGAGTAAATCTATACCGATTGTCATAAACTCTTTCTTGTTTGAAAAATCTGGGCATGGCCGATAATTTATAGAAGAAACTTTTTTGATTTTCAGCAATTGGACTTAGCTAAGGCACTAAAAACAAGTCTCCGTTAGGGCCCTACATTTTTTTTTGTACATAACTCGAGTATAAATCTCTTCCGATTTTCAAAAAAAAATTTTTAATCGAAAGGTCTAGGAATGTCTCACATTTTATGGAAGAACGTTTTTTGGTAAGATGTCCTTGGACTCAGCAAGGACCTCGACACTAGGCATAACGTGTTTTTGTTTACATAAATCGCTCAAATCCTAACCGATTTTGTTGATTCTTTTTATATTTGAGAGGTAACCGTGTACCAAATTATATTCATAAACATATTTGGGCCTGTGCTTGGGGCTCAAGTGGGCCTCTGGTCGGTCCTAAGGTCGGCCCTAACCAAAAAAACATTTTTTTGTCGTATTGCAGAGCAGATAGAGGGAAACATTTTTGTGTCAGTATGTGTCAGAGGCATTTCCTTATGACCCTAGGTCGGTCCTAAAGTCGGCCCTTAACAAAAAAATTGTTTTTGGTATGTCGTAGAGAAAATTTGGAGATCAATTTTGTGCTTTCGGGAGGATTCTTTTAAACTGTTTCTTCGGACGGGTTTTTCAATATTGCCCTATCGGCAATTTCCAATACGATTTAATGTGTACGTAATTTCATACACTTAAGAGTTAAGGCAATATTTACTTAAATACGTTCGAGTCTTTCCTTAACATCAACTCTGATTGTCACATCTATTCTGATACGTACGGTTCCCTTCATAGGTTTTTTCGTCGTCTTTTCTAGTTTTTAAGTTTGTTTTAGGATATTCGTTTAATATTTTAGCCAAATGTGAAGTTTAGATTCCGTTTTAGGATTTAATTTATATTTTTTTTTAGGTTTTTAGTTCAGTGTTAGTTACAGGTTGATATTAATTCGGAATTCTAATTTGAAAAATCACATAATTCATCGAATTATTTATAAAACAGAAGATTTCAGTTGCAATTCAAAGAGGCAATGCGGCATGCATCCTGGCAACATTAGGGAAAAGTTGAGTAGATGAAATTTATTTATTGTAATTTGTTGTTGAAAAGATCGTTTTTTTACTGGCTGCGCCATTGTGAACAGTCTTTTTTTTCGCTTAAATAAAAACATTACTTATTTATAAAAGAATAACTATTCGTACATTTTAAGATCTTCCAAATCGTTCAGAGTCTCATATTTCTTGTCTGTATTGTTGCGATATACACAAATACGTCCGTCAAAAGAATAAACAGAAGCAATTTTACCTTTCGCCTTCAACTTTTTCGCCTTCCGTAACAGGTTCAGATCATGCTTACATAGGTTCTCATTGACGTAGATTAAACCTTGATGTGGGATAAGTTGAGCAATTTCTTTTTGGTGAAAGCAAAATATTTCGTGTGGAAAAGTCGTCTTTTTGTTGCAAATTTTACAATTATAGGCTACTTCGTACTGTCCACATCATTTCGTACTTCAGGTTTTTTAGCGGAATTGAGTCGGTTGATGTTGACGATTGACCTTTCTTCACCAAAATCTATCACTGAGACGATTTAAGAGATAACGGGTTGCAGGTTTTCATCAGAAAAATTCGGTATTCCGGTGATGAGTAAATCCATACCCCTTCCTTCGTCCGTCCGTTTGTTTTTAAAGAGCAGCAACACGATCGATAATTCCAGCCATTTCATGCCCGAAAACGCAAAAATTGTACACAAAAAAATATATGTGACGTCACCCACATATGACGATATTTGTGTACATCAACTAATGGTCGAAAGAACAGCCATGGTAACGGAGCTGGCTATAGTTACATGCCGATAGATGGCACTAACCGAAATAACGATAAAATAAACCTATGAATGTCACACAATTGGGTTCGCGTAGGTCTCTTTGGACAGAATGCTATTACATCGGATACCGAACTTGTTGGACTCAACCTCCCGGCAAATTGCACTGCTTTACAAATGAACAGCCAAAATAAAATATGTGTGAAAAGAAATTGAAATATTGTGATAAAAAAATTTAATAGAAGCCGAACTTGTCACTGACCTCTCGGTTTTCAATATGAATTGTAATCATTAGAATATACAGGAAGAGAATCACAAGCTTGTGCATCTTTCTTATTTCTCTTTTATCTCTTTTTTCACGTATTCGCTTGCATTCTCTGCATTTAAAACTCGGTTTTTCGGTGAAACGAGTTAAAACGAAACGTTGCACAATCTTACGATTCTTCTCCTGTAAGAACATTAAAAAAAACAGTTGTACTCCATACGCTAAATAAGTAAATAAATCATCCTTCAATTTTGCGATTCCATTTGTTGGTAACGCAACAACATCAGATATTTTATTGTTAATGTCCGATACGTTATTGTCAAGTTTTTTCTCGAAATTGTCCAAACGATCAGAAACCTTTTCGAATTTTGCAGCCATGGTGCGTATTTCTTTAGCAGGTCTACAGGTATTTTGCGTATTTGCGAAACGAAAAGTGACGCCGTTTCAAAATCCTCCAAACTGACGTGATGCTGTTGCCGGTTCCGAGTGCAACTTCTCGCAAACTCTGCTGGCTTTTCATATAAATATTCCCCAACACCAACACTTCATTAGCTTCATTTGTTGCAGATCTTGGCCGACCTGGTTTCGGTCGGTTGAACACACTGCCAGTCTCTCGATGCTTTCGGAGCATTTTTAAAATTCTCTTGGGAGACGGAATTGGTCGATTTGGGAAAAGGTCATGGAACCGGCGACCAATTTTTCGTAAGCTCAGATTTTCGTCGATCTTTAGAAAGATAATGACTCGCCTCTCTTCGTTTGTAAAATACATTATTTTTATAATTCGAGCATGGTCCTTAGATGACGAATCAACAATAAAAAAAAGAGTATGCGTCTGTCCGCCACCGCGATAAATTAAGTAAAACTCAACCGATTTTCAATAACATGTTTTCCCTGAAAGGAAATGGAAATATCTTTTATGGGATTGAATCTGGGTTTGAAGTGGGTCTCAGGTCTGTCCTAAGGTCGGCCCTAACCAAAAAAAAATTTTTTGCTATGTTGCAGAGCAAATTGAAGGAAACATTTATGTTGTAGAGAAAATGGAGGGAAATATTTTTGTCTATTTAAGTATTTGTCCCAGGCTTCTCCTGAGTACTCTAGGTCGGCCCTACTGGTTTTTTGCTATATTGTAGAAAAAATTGAGATGACCATTTTTGTCTATTTGGGGGTCAATTTTGTACAACTCGATAGCGCAGTGGTTAACGCGTCTGCTTGCTACTACGAGATTGAGTTGCCAGTGCGTTGGTTCGAAACTCAGCCGCAGACGGATTTGTACCGATTGTTAGATTTGTGAACAAAACAAAACTGATTGAATCGTTCAAGTCAAGTGAAGTTGAGTGTAGTGCAATCGTACGGCTTACCTACTAGTTTCGCTCCTAGTTACATCTCATAGATGGCACTGGGTTTGTCGCACAGCTTACCACTGGCACACTAAAACTTTCCGGTAATGAAAGGATCTCAAAAAGTATAACCGCAAACAGCGAAATTAGTAAATAATGATCTAGCCTCTAACCCTTCATGGGTTGTAAGGCAGATTATTATTTGTACTTTCGGAAGGCTTTTTTTACACCGTTTCTTCGGACGGGTTTTTCAATATTGCCCTTTCGGCAATTTCAAATCGGATGTAATGGCTACGTAATTTCATACACTTAAGATTTAAGGCAATATTTACTTAAATATGTTCGAGTCTTTTCGTAACATCAACTCTGTTTGCAACATTTATTCTGATACGTTCGGGTCCCTCGTATATGTTTTTATTGTTGATTCGTCATTTAAGGGCCATGATCGAAGCTCCCTCCCCTCCCCCCCCCCCAACTCCCGGGTCGAAATTGGGGTGGTTACAAACGTCATGGTAAATGCATAAGACTCCTCTTCGAAGAACCGCCCTAAGAACTTCGGAGAGGCCTCTGACTCATGACCCATAAACATCTCGATTTACTTCACAACATAGCAAAAAAAGATTTTTCGAGGTGGACCGACCTGTGGCCCCCAATCAATACTTGCATGGACAAAAAACTTCA
>CM055406.1:82345554-82368562 GCA_029228625.1 Pseudolycoriella hygida
TGACTAGTCATTTATGTTAGGGAGTTTTTTTACTTCGCTTCTAGTCGTAAATGTTTTATGGTGTAATCATTGATGGATTGGATATGCTGTGTAATCGAGCAACCTTCTCTAAGGAGGCAGCACACATTGTTTCAATTTTTGTTTGTATATAAATCGTAAACAAATCGTAAATGACTTTCGAATTATCTTCATAAAGAATGCTAAAATACCACTAATTACTACTTACACGAATTTTTAATTTTGCCGCCTTACGGAGCGCCAACATACTTATACTGGTAAGCATGAACGTTTTTCGTCAAAACTCTAATATTCCAGTTCTTCTTTAAGAAACTCTTCGATAAAAATCTGAGTGACTTTTTGGGAAAGAAGCTTCCGGACTTTATGATAACTTTGTGGCCCTGGCACAAAATGGAGACGGTGCTGAGATTATTCTTTATCCCGTTTATCTTTAAGTTTTTCTCCAGGTGTTCACGCTATAAAAGTAAAGTGACCATGTGACAAGTCGCCCATTTAAAGTTGTAACTTACTAAATCTTTCACATCAACTGAATCGGCAACTTGTTCGCAGTCAATTTCATACTGATACCCAGAACCGTGCGCCGTACCTGCCTTTCTTGGTCGAGGACAATTTTTGTTGGCTGCTTTGGATGTTAAACCCGACGTAACAGATTCCATTAAACTTAAAGTACCGGATTCCTTCGAGTTTAACGTACCAGATTCCTTTGAACTTGACGTACGCCCATCAGATGTACAATCCTTTAGTGGCTAAATCAATAGTCTCTTAGTCTCGTAGGTATCATCTAAGAATAAAAGCTACCGTTTTGAAATGCTCACGATCTTCAGTTTGCAGTTTCGCAAACAGGTCGTTTTCGACAACTCCAAAATTCAAGTCGTCCTCAACGTTGCTTTTGGTTCGTTTGGACTGAATGATGATGTTATCATCTTGAGCACTTCGTTTTCTACCTGAGTCTGCTTCGTGTTTATTCACAACTGTCTAAAATTGTGGACTTGTAGACTCGTAGATTTTGCTATAAAGTATACCATACCATATTGACACGCTTAGCAGATTCGGAATCACTGACCAGTTCAGCAGTTTTAGTATGTTTTGCGGTAGCCTTTCTTGTTGCCTCATCTCCTACTTTTATTGGCAAAACCTTGTCCTGACGAAAAGTGGGCCAATTAGCTTCTCAGAATGGACCGTAGTAGCATCAGGAGAGTAGTGGGAGCCATTACGGGTCACTGTGGGTTGAACAAGCACTTGGCCGAAATGACCATTTTGGCTAATCCAAGATGTGACTGCGGGCTGGAGGAGGAAACGGGCGTCCACGTAATATGTGAATGCCCGAAGTTCCTGTTAACGAGCATGACATTAGGTGGTTGTGTGATTCGACCCTCTGGTATCTTAGACCTAGGACCTATCGCTCTAAATAGGTTCTTGGTGAGAACCGGAAGGTTTTAAAGGATTTACATGATGAACGGGAAGAAAACAATGGATCAATAAATATGTGTTTTAGGAGCCAGAAATGGCTCATCCCACCCTGATAAATCTAAAAAAAGCAGACATAAAGACTTGTGTCACACATACACCCTTGTCGTTTTTTGCTGATAAGTTTTCGAAAGTAAAAGTTCAAAAAAATACTACAAAATTTTGTATTAATCGCTCGGGTCGGTTTGGGTTTTCATAAAACAAAAAATCTGGTTTCGGGTCGGGTCGGGTTTCTTTTATATAATTTTTCGGGTTCGGGTCCTGACCTGATGTTCACTTTCGGGTTCGGGTCGGGTCGGGTTTCGAAAAAAGTTATTTTATGGGGTATTCTGCTATCGTCTTCCGTGTCTTGATATACCAAAATTTTTTGCTATGGTTCTCCGTATCTTCATATATCAAGAGTTTTTGCCACGATGCACCGTATCCTGATATATCAACATTTTTCGTTGAGATCCTCCGTATCTTGATATATCAAGATTATTCGTTGAGGTCCTCCGTATCTTGATATATCAAGATTTTTTGCTACGGTGCTACGTATCTTGATATATGAACATTTTTTGCTATGGCCCTCCGTATCTTGATATATCAAGATTTTTTGCTATGTTTTGCTATGAAATGTTAACTTCGGATCCGTCAAAATTTTGGTATTACGTAAAGTCGCGAAAAAAGACTACAGGCTATCCTTCTATTATGTCAAGAGGTAATAAGAAGGCTGGTAATCCTAACGAAACGTGTGATCTTTTCGCTGAATTCTTCGAAAGCGTTTATGTAGCTGACAATGAGAGTGGTTCTGACTTATCGAATAAAATGAACCCTATAGAAAAGCGCATTGACATTGGATCAATCTCTTTTGAGATCCAAGACGTTTTGAACCATCTGACTAGTATAGACAAAAGTAAGGGTGAAGGTCCAGATAAAATCTCTCCGATTTTATTGAAAGCCTGTGCTGAAAGTCTGTCATCTCCACTACTTTGTATTTTCAACTTATCCCTCTCAACAGGAAAATTTCCGACAAGATGGAAAACATCTTATATTACTCCAATTTTTAAAAGTGGGTCTAGAAGTAATGTCGAAAACTACAGAGGTGTAGCTATTCTACCAACAATAAGGAAGCTATTTGAAGCCATCGTCACCGGTATTTTATCCACGAAGTTCAATCGAATAATTTCAAAGTCACAACATGGCTTTATGAAGCGCAGGTCTACAGCGACAAATTTAGCTGAGTTTGTTAGCTATGCTACTAAAGTTATAGAATCTAGGCATCAGTTAGACGTCATATACACCGATTTCCAAAAAGCATTCGATAGAGTCAAGCATTCTATTCTTTTGCACAAGTTGAACCAAATGGGTGTTCATTCGAACCTGTTAGCATGGATTGCATCTTATCTGAATGGACGCTCACAATTTGTCAAATTAGCGAACTGTTCATCTCGAACGTTTAACGTTACATCTGGCGTTCCTCAGGGTAGCCATCTGGGCCCTCTCTTGTTTATATTATTCATGGACGATGCCACAAAAGTCTTCTCTACTTCAGTTTACTTAATGTATGCTGACGACTTGAAAATTTTCATGAAAGTTAAGAATGTTCTTGACGCAAGTGCTCTTCAACGTGACTTAAAAAGTTTTCTACAATGGTGCAAAATCAACCAACTTTATTTGATCGTCGATAAGTGTAATGTAATCTCCTTCACTCGAAAGAGGTTCAAAATTGAGTTAGATTACAATATCGATGATGTTGCGTTGACCCGTGTTAAGGTAATAAAGGATTTGGGAGTCCTCTTAGACCAAAAATTGACATGCAATAAACACGTTGAATTTATAATTGCAAAATCTTACTCAATGCTTGGCTTCGTTATGAGAACTTGTCAGGAATTTAAGAATATTAAAACTTTAAAAAGTTTATACTTTGCATATGTCCGTTCTTACTTAGAATATGTTTCAGTTGTTTGGCATCCTTACCAAGACACATTTGTTGACAGAATTGAATCAATTCAGAAAAAATTTTTGATGTACGCTCTGAGGCGGTCGGTTAAACGGGACGAAAATCACAAGCTCCCACCGTATATTGATAGATGCGAATCAATCAACATTGAAACACTCGCCCGACGCAGATTCAATGCCTGCGCACTTTTTGTATCCGAATTGATGAATGGCAATATCAACGCACCTATAATTAAAAGCAAGGTCGTTCGAAATTCTAGACACACTCGTGGTGATGACTTTCTCGTTGTCGACCAACACAGGACGAAATATGGTCTTTATGAGCCAATCAATAACATGTGCATGGCATTCAACCGCTTCTCACTACTGTGGTTTCAAAACATACCACGGGAATCGTTCAAGATGACTATCAAGAAGTTAAAAATTACGTATAAACTGAATGGTAAGACCAGAATTTCATAATCGATGTCAATATCATCTCATCATTTATACTGAACCTTTGGTTCTCACTCTAATCAGAAGCTGATTAGTCAACTCGGGTCTCACGACTCTCAAATGAAACTCTAAGTCACGTCGACTTGTGCATAAACAGCTAGTCTAGACGACTAGTTTCCACTAATCCTTTTTGTTTCAGGTGGACCATTGACTACACGAGGCGTTGGTACTTGATTGGACTTGACTTAAACTTTTAAATGTATAACTATAAATAAATAAAGAATGACGATGAGTAGTGGTGACTATCGACTCCGACGGGTCGACTAGGTCGGCAGCTCACTTCCGGATCTACTCATAATTTATGTTTTTTGTTAATACTTAATACTTGTAATTAGTCAGGGGGCTTCGGCCATTGATGAAATAAATAAATAAATCTTCTTGTGCTAACTTCAGGCAGGGACCTGAAAATTCGCTTCTTTTTTATATACAACACTGCACAAAAAAGCTAATCATTAAAGGAGTATTCACGAAAAACCACAACGGGTTAGCTCAGTGGTTACGTACTGGCTTTTTACCAAGAATACCCGGGTTCAAACCCCGGTGTGAACAAATTCTGTATGGGATTTTTCTTCAATATTTATCATTGAAGTAATGTTCCTAAGCTCATCCAATCTTCATAAATAGGTAGTTGGGGTAGCAATATCGCAACGATTTGTACACAACGAAGTATGACGTCACCCATATTCGATGCACTGCGTACGAAACAAGCAGGTTCTTATCCAGCTGCTATGTTAAGGTGTGTGTAAACGTCAAAAAAAATAATGACAAATTCCATACCTTTAGGGTTGTGTGATTCAACTCTGTTCGATGCTCACTTAGGTATTGCCAGATGTACTAGCGCAAGACAAAATCGTAAAAGAAATAATCGAAGGCGTGGTTCGGAATATACGTTAAGCATGTGGTCCCTAGCTGGCGGTTACTCAGTGTAACACACCGGCAGTCGAACCGGACGCTTAACTAACACCTAACTAGCTTTCATTCAAAACCTTAAAGAGCGATTTCCGTTCTAATTTCGCGGAGATGTAAGTGAAAAAGTTCCACGAATCTTCACGAAGCCACGTTTTTGACAACTTTTTCGACCGTAACTTCGAAAGTTTTGTCTACTCTCGCTACATCATTGGACATATAAGAAATTTCCCCACGTTCCAAAATATTGTAGTTGCCAACAAAATACAAAGGCAATTCGTATTTTGCTGCAACAAAAACATATACAGGACATCATAGCCTCACATTGTTTAATTTGTTTTGTTTTTCTATTTATTTAACGATTGTCTGCAGGCAAACTGATGTTTGAGTGCAAATACTCACTTTTATTGTTCGTTTGGTCAAGTCGCAATGATAACAATTTCACAAAAACGATAATATCACAAATTGAATTTTTTCCCATGCGAAACACAAACATCACCACAAAAAATGAGCTGGTGCCACAGCTATGAAATGACAGTTGTCTGGTGATGACATTGTCTGAGGTAGTGCATATTTTGTAAACTGTTAAGGTTTTCGTCGTTGTGAAAAAGTGAATGAAACATATTTTTAAACGATATCCAACTCTTGTAATCTTGGAATTTCGATCGGCTGCAACTTAATATTTGATTTGTTGGCTGCGGTAAAACTATGTTTTCAGGTAATTGCACCGGTTGTACTGGTGACATTAATTTCGCTTCTATTATTTGCTTTCAATCTTAACCGTTACCTTGACGTATTATTTTAAGGCAAGTTGATACTCATTTTTCGTGAAATAATCGGATTTTCCGCCACAAATCCGAAATCATTATCTTCTTTCCTTTGAAGTAACCCTTGGTAATGTTTGACTCAGGCATATTTAAAACACCATCGGACAAGATAAAAAACCTATCCATCGTGCTTCTTTGCACAATGATTTCTCTGTCCATCTAGTAATCATCCAAACGTAATCAGATCACCACTTTATATGAGTTGAGTGCGTTAAGTGCTTTCGGATGTTGCAACTGACACGAAAATTGTAGATATTTGCGCGGCTTAAAGGGCCTGGTTATTTATTAAAACTGATTCGATTATAGTGGACTGTACATTTTTCCTAACCATTGGCCCGTTCAATTTTTGGTCTCAAAGGACCATGTATAATATCGAGTTTTGTCAATGATTCGCTACTATTTAATTTGACTTTGATTATAATTGGTTGGTTGGTTGTCGATACAATAATATTCAAAAAACTAAACTATCTGTCTCTACTTATAACAATTAACTCGTCTATTTTAGTACTATCAATTAATGGGAATGTAGATACCCGAGAAATACAAAAATAATTTTTTTGCTGCTCGCGATTCCTTTAAATGCCTTCTGATAATGAGTTATGTAGTGATTTACCTTCAGGATCGTCGATTTTCATTTCTCTTCAAGCAAAATCATAAACATTGACGAAATTTTACTAAATTAATAATAACTAAATAGCTCTAGGGCAAAAAACCTCCGGACAAGAAAATCTCGAACAAAATAACCTCCCGTCGAAAAAACCCGTAGGAGTAAACTCTTGTGATGGAGCTGCCCCCCAACCCCCCGCGCCTGCATTGAGCTATTTTACACCCTTCAGGCAGCCGTATCTGCATGAGGCTCTTCCCCAAACCCCGCTAGACCGCTGAAGGAGGATTCTCCCCTTCCAACCCTCCTCCCCACAGCGGAGACTGCCGCCCCCGACCCCACCTTTTTTTCCTTTAATCCTTTAACTTAACGGCCTGCGGCGTTCATTTTTACAAATTAGATAACACTTCTCCGTGTTAAGCACAGCAATATTACCCCAGAGAAATGTTAAGTTGATAGCACCACGCACTGACCGGATGCCTAACTAAATACGAAGACAAATGCTCACAGATTTTTTCCTGAGACCAGTAGCTTTCTACAACTGTTTTTGGAGTTTGCTGTACGAGAAAAGTTGAAATTTGCGGAACTAACATTTTCCCATTCAGCCGTTTTCAGCCGGTAATAAAGTACAGGCGGCTGGTCTGGGTCAAAATGTGACGGCGGCTGATTTTTGGCGGCGCCCATGTCTAAATAGAAACATTGTACTTCTACGCAGAATTTTGTTGCAATATTCTAGGGAATTCCGAAATTTGTTGATTTCATGTGATTTTGATCGATCGATTTCTACATTCATTGCAGTTTTACCATTCCCATGAATCTTTCGTTTAGTCAACAAAAATTAAATTAAAATAAGCAAACATAACCAAAGACCCGTACGTATCAGAATCAGGCTTCCGAACCGAACCAAACCGAACCCCTGAACCGCAGATAATTTGACAGAAAGAACCGAACCCAAAACCGAACCGTTTTTATTTTTGAAAACCTTGAACCCGAACCCGAACCGTTTTTTTCATTTGCGAAAACCCTGAACCCAAACCCGAGCCGTTTTTTTCAATGGTGAAAACCCTGGTTGTACCAAACACAACCGTCCCATACTATGAATAAATATTCAATAAATCAAAGATGCAAAAATTGTCGTTCGCAGCATTGCGATGAAGGAAATGTTGGACCGTCCTACAGGAGAAAATCTAAAACGCGTCATCGTTGAAACGCTTGCCGAATTCGGCATTTTAATTGAAAACGTTTACATGTTCTCTGTCGACAATGGTGCTAACGTTGTCAAATCCGTCCGCATAATAAGAAATGAATTGGAATGCATCAAGGACTCAGACGAAGATAACTCATCCGACGATGATGATAATAACGAAGATAGTGCATCTGAAAGTGAAGCAGACGACGATGATGATGGGGACAATAATTCAGAGTTAATAGACTCAGTAGAAAATGTTGTGTTGACTTCATTTGGGATTGGTGAAAATAGAGACAATTTCTCTGTTACGATACGATGTGCCACTCATTCTCTTCAATTGTCGGTGTTGGATACAATTAAAACTAACAAAATTAAAAGAATTTTTAAGGAAAGTCGTCGTGTTGCTAAAAAAACTTCGGACATCCAAAATGAGGTTGCAACTTCAAGCAGAAAATATGAGGAAACCTATAAAAGATTCCAAAGTTCGTTGGAATTCTCAACATAATATGCTGTTCCGATTAGTTGAACTAAAACCATTTTGTTTGAAATATCAAAATGTTACACCGGAACTGCGTCTAACTGAGAGTCTTTGGGGTGATATCGATAAGCTTTTGGAAGCTTTGAAGCCTGTAAAAACATTAACTCGGCAAGTTCAATCTGTTCAGATGACTCTCAGCGATTTCTACGGTTATTTTGTCAAATGTCGTCTGCAGCTTTCAAAAATGACATCAAATGAGTTTGCACAATTACTCTCAAAGTCAATGAATTCGAGACAAAACTTTTTTTCAAATAATATTCTGCTTGCTGCAGTCTATTTAGATCCAAGATATCAAGTTTTGTTGAGTCCAGAAGACAGAAAAGCTGCCCAAAAGCATTTGTTATTTCTATACAAGAAGATCTACCACATAGAAGATGACTCTCTACTTGACGCTCAGCCTAGTTCAGTTGTAACAGACAGTACCGATACTGTTGAAACTCATGAAACAGAGTTCAAAATGTTTCTTACACAAATGGAGAGCCGAACAAATACTCGCCAATCACAAGATTCACATTTCACTGGTAAGCAAATTGTTATTTACTAATTACAGCAGGATTTATAATAGATTTTTTGTCATTTTTGTAGATAGAATTCCACAATTTATAAAGCAGTTTGATGGGACTCCAAGAGTCAAATTCGGTCCGGGTGAAACAATTCTCACATACTGGAAATCACAGGAGCTACTGCAACCGCAATTGTTACAGCTATCGGAAAGTAGCAGGGACGGCATACTCAAGTAACAGTAGAAAGGGCGTTTTCAACCCTTGACTTCGTATTTACTAAACCTAGAGGGCGAACAAAAGGTGGAATTTTAGAGAAACAACTAATAGTTTGTTTAAACAGAAAATTTCTTGATAGCTGATTTTCTTTTAATTCTCTTTCGTTTACATCTTCTTTGTAATATTTTTGTTTAACTACTACTTTAATACTAAAAACTCAACTTAACTTAAAGGACTTTTTAAAATTAAAGTTTTGAATTGAGTCCAAAACCTTGTTTTTATTGCGGAGCCGAACCTGAACCTTAGTTATTATTTTGAACCCGAACCCGAACCCGAACCGTTTTTTTAATTTTCAAAAACCCTGAACCGTAACCCGAACCGCTTTTCCAAAGGTTCGGAAGCCTGATCAGAATAGATGTGGCAAACAGAATACATGTGGCAAAGAGACTCGAACGTACCTAAATATACAAATAAGCAAACAATCCAACGTTTTCTGTTCTTTTATAACTGCAAGAATTTCAAAGATCCATAGAAATTACCCAAGGTAATGTCAAAGGCCCTACCGAAGTACGTCTCAGACCATTCAAATCTAGAAAAGCTTATATCCAAGGACTAAGTCATTTTCACCTAAAACCCTGAAACATGTGTTCCCTAAAATTTTATTCTCTACAACTTTGTCTTTGGAAGCAACTTTCTATCTCTCATAGTTCTGGAGATTCGGGTCATCTTTCCCAATTATGGAGGTGGCCATATGCCAGAATTGGGCTATATTTTCCCAAAACCCTGAAACACGTGTTCGTTCATATTTAAGTCTCTACAACTTCGACTTTGGAACCAACTTTCTAACTCTCATAGTTCTGAAGATCTGGGTCATCCTTCCCAATTATGGAAGTTGCAATATACCAGGATTGGGCCATATTTCCCCAAAACCCTGAAACACATGTTTGCTTAAATTTAATTCTCTACAACTTTGCCTTTGGAACTAACTTTCTAACTCTCACAGTTCTGGAGATCCGGGTCATCCTGTCCAATTATGGAAGTGGACATATACCAGGATTGGGCCATATTTCCCCAATACCCTGAAACACGTGTTCGCTTAAATTTAATTCTCTACAACTTTGCCTTTGACAGTAAATCTCCATATTGCATAGTTAAGCAAATATAGACGAAAAACTCGCTGAGATATTTGCGACAAAGCTTCACCGACCTTCGAAAAACCATGTTTTTGGTCACTTCCTCGACCATATCTCCGGAACCACTTGATCGATTTTGCTCATCTTCGAACTTGAATCATGGGAGGCATGTACCTTTCAGGGAAAAAAAGTTTAGGCTGATCGGTTGAGCCGTTTGCAAAAAAAAGTGGAGACGGACAGACGAACGGACGGACAGACGGACAGACAAACGGACAGACGGACGGACAGACGGACATTTTTTTATTGCTGATTCGTCATCTCTAGACGATAATAGATGCATCCCCCTCCCACCTCGATCTACCCCATGTTACAATAAAATTGTTTGTAGTAAACGTATAGGACCTTTGTACTTCGTACGGGTCCAAAAATGATTATCAAATTAACAAATAAATTATATTACCACCATACAAAGTGTATCAAACAAGTATTTAAATATTGATAAAGGTTTATTAATTTCAAACAAAGTGCTTACCTTTTACGGCGCTCATTTTATTCCCGATCATTTGTTTAGCCACAAAAGCTGCCATTATTGTTGTTTGCTTTGGTTTTTTGTAAGTTATCTGGAAAACGAAGGGAAAACGGAACTAAGTTGCTATGTTTTTTATCAAATTTTACAGACTGAAGCGTTTTCAGCAGCTATTTTGCTTGGACTATAGACGCTTCAACCCAAGTATAATAGCTGGATTTTATGATCAACGGCGAAGAAACAAAATCAGTAATATTATAGAAAACCTTATCATACAGTGACACAACGTATAAAACAGACATAGTCTCGTTTCAGCTGTTTTCTCCAGCTGGTGCACTTATACAAACAATTAACATAGCAAAATTATTCAGTTTGATACAGCAAATTGAGGGATAGTCACGACAAATAAAAGAGAAATAAAAATGCAATTATCATTGAAATTATTTCCCCCTTCGCAACGACGTGCTAAACTAATACTAAAATACGCAGGCATCTCAATAAAGTATTTGACAAGTAAACTGCTGGTGGTGTTGTGAACGATGTTTTTGAATGTTTTTTCGATAAACTTTAGTTAATTACTCGATTTAATTGTTAATTTAATTATGATTTTTTCAAACTAAAGAAAATGAAGTTATCTAGGTGTATTCTTTTTTTTTTTTTTACAACTTTTATTTTCTTTACAAATTAAACAAATGACAACAATTAAATAAGGTTGTATCATATAAAAAATTTCATCTAAATTACCACTCGGTGGAAAGGTGTATTCTACTTATTCTACTTATTCGCAGTTATAAAAATCGCTCGCAAATGTGCTACTTATGTCCGAAAAAAACTGCGTTTTACATGTGGAGATTCCTTAAAGTCGGAAGTGATAGCCTTAAGTTCATCTTATAAAGTTGTAAACTTGTCTATTTATTATGTAATGTGAATGCAGTATCGATATCATTGTGATTCTGCATAACTAAAAAATCAAATCATTCAGTGTATCCATTTTTAGTAAACAATGATTTGAAACACATAAACAAATTATAGTCCGGTGAATTAGGTAAAAAATATTGTGTTTTAATGCATTTTTCTGCGACGTTGGAGAGGTCTTTTATAAAACATATGAAGAGACCCGTACGTGTCAAAATAAATGCGGCAAACAGAGTTGATGTTACGAAAAGACTCTAACGTATTTAAGTAAATATTGCCTTACGTCCACATTAAATTGTATTGGAAATTGCCGAGAGGGCAATATTGAAAAACCCGTCCGAAGAAACGGTGTAAAAAAGCACAAAATTGACCCCCAAACAGACAAAAATGTTTCCCTCAATTTACTCTGCAACATAGCAAAAACAAATTTTTTTGGGTAGGGCCGACCTTAGGACAGGCAAAAGTTTCTTTTATGAATTGTCGGTCATGCCTAGATCTTTCAAACAAAAAAACATTTTGAAAATCGGAAAAGATTTACTTGAGTTATGTACAAAAAACACATATGGCCTTAGCAGAGACTCGTTCTTAGTGCCCTTGCGAAGTCCACGGACTCAAATCCAAAAAAGTTTCTTCAATTAATTGTCGGTCATGCCTAGATCTTTCAAACAAAAAAATTTATAAAAATCGGAAAAGATTTATTCGAGTTATGTAGAAAAAGCACGAATGGCCCTAGACTTGGTTTTAGTACCCTAGCTAAGTCCAAGGACTCAAATCCAAAAAGTTTCTTCCATAAATTGTCGGCCATGCCCAGATGTTTCAAACAAAAAAAAGTTCAATCGGAAAAGATTTACTCGAGTTATGTACAAAAGACCAACAGCCACTTAAACGGCACTAGCTCGGCGGTTCTAGGGCCGACAGTGCACAGATTCAATCCCATAAAAGATATTTCGATTACCTTTCAGAGAAAAATAAGTTTTTGAAAATCGGTTGAGTTTTGTTTTTGAATATAATTCGGTACCCGATTACCTCTCAAATAGAAAAAGAATCAACAAAATCAGTTAGGATTTATCCAATTTATGTAAGCAAACACGTTGGGCCCTAGAGTTTACACTGAGGGTCCTGACTTTCTTTTTATTTTATTTTTCATATCTTGTACAATATATATTCATAACAATGTGAAAAAAGAGACGGCACTGGAATTATTTATCACTTTAAATTCATCACAATTATACAATTACTTCAACTATCACACCTATCACAAATAATCAATGGAATGTCATTATTTCTATTATCAGGGACCTTAAAAATTTGATCGAAGCGTTACAAAAATACGTTACGTTCTCTGTCCTCACAGAAAGTTATTCGAATGCAGATGGCGTTTCCCCGTTGGATTGCTATTGACAGGCGCTGGAATAGAAAGTCCAAAGAACAACCTACGCGAAAAGGATTCGGTGTCTGGGCCTAGGGATCCTTAACACTCGAAGGCTACCGGCCTAAAAATGTGCAGCAGCACCTGCAGCAGCACCTATCTTCTGTGACGTTAAGTTGACATAAGTAGCTGCAAGCGTATCAACCACTGTGACATCCCAAATAAGAGACCTTCCTCTGCTCCAAGGATAGCTGGTGACGCCGTGCGGACGCTTCCCGTCATCCCGTGACAGTCCATACGGTTCAAGTCTGTTTGGGAAACCCGCTGACGAAAATGCCATTGACAAAATTTTGTTTATTTCCGCATGCCTGCCACCCATTAGTATCAACTATCTCCCCGTAAACACAGAGGTGAGACTCGCACACCTTGTTTCCTAAGAGTAGTACTACCGCAATTCTTGCTGTGTCATTTTCTAAAAGGAGACCCAGTTGTTGATAAGGAACCGCTTGCAACCACTTCGAGGATAATTTGCTAGATGATGCAAGGATTCGAGCTCGTTCACTGGGGTTACTCGAAGATAACAACTCAGTAAGGGTAGTGCTGACCCTCAATGAATCCCACGCTTTCTGATATTCTTTAGCGTCAGATGTTTCGGGTGTCCATTGGCTGGTATAGCTTCCTAACAACGACTGGATTCGGTTGTTGACAATTGAGATGTGGAATTTGTATAATATCTCATCCGACAAGACCTGTGATTGAAAAACAGACGAAAAATACGCCGGCTGCGCTAAGTCAGACACTTTCCTTATGCCTAGACCCGAAGCTGATAACTGGAGAGAGGCCTGAGTCCATGAAACGTTGTTAAATGTGTTGTTTGTTATAATTTCCAAAATGTGGCGGAAGAAGACATCTATTTTAGCTAATTTATCGGGTTGTAAGAATGTCGGGCTGGTACGGAGGAGGTACTGGAACTTTGGTGCCGAAGACGAACATCGTAGAACTCGCAGAGCGGGGTGAACGTCCAACAGTGGCAACCGTTCGCATAGGGTTGATACGTTTTGAAGGCCGATGGAAAGAAGGAGGCAGATGCTATCATCCAAGATTGGGGCGCCGAGCAACAGGAAAGATGACGCTTCGAGAACCTTAACGCCTGGCTTAAGACGGCTTAACTTATGGAGCATTTCTTGCTGATCGCTTGGAGGAGTGCTGATGAAGAACACTTCACATTTCGCTGAGTTTAATGTCAAACCAGATTCCTGGTAAAACGCCAATACTTTTTCGACGTTTTCAAGAATTACTTGAAACTCATCTCCAATCGTGCCGTCATCTGAAAACCAAGCGTTCAACCTCGAGTTTAATGAGTGAGTCAGAGGTTTTAACCCTATACAAAATGCAACCGGCGCACATGGGTCCCCTTGCTGAATGCCTTTTTCTGATTTGATAATCACCTCTCCGTGGTGTAAGTTAGAGGAGCAACGGTGTGTTTGTTGCATCATTGGGAATAGCGATGGTGCCTTCTTCTTAATTTCTTTGAGCATATATTTCCTATTCATTTCATTAAAATAATTTTTGTAATCGAATTTAAGTATTGCCATTGAGGTAGGATGATCGTATTCCGCTAATGCCTGAACCGCATGTACTATTGCCTCCACGCCTCCCTTCACATTGATGCTGTTAGGTGAAAACTTCGGGAAGCAGCGATGAACCGAAAAACTGAGTATGGGGTGTTCTAGTATACTACCCCTACTATAAGACCATGCAAAGTCTTCCCCGGTTTGAGGCTGTTGCACCGGTCTGGAACAACTTTTGTAAGAAAGGTTAAATTTTTGACACTTTTTCTTGACTATTTTTAGCTGAAGAAGTGTGTATAACTGCCCTGAAACATGATCTGCAGCTGAATATGCGAAAAGGAGCTGTTCACAAGTGACGGTGTACTCTACGGAAGGGGTAAAGCGTTCCCGAAGTTTTCACCTAAAATGACCAATAACTCAGGAGACCAATGATGAAAAACCTTTGTGTCATTGGGGCTTACCCACGTTTTACACGAGTTATAGCCAAAAAACCATTTTTACCACCCCCTGACATGCACTTACTTAGCACACCATATCAAATTTTCCAAAAATGAGAAATAACTTTTCTTACAATAGAACAAGGAATCGAATGGCACATTCATCGGGAAAAAGTAGGACATGTTGTCCCAGAATCGTTCGAAGTTTTCGCAAAATCACTCTTAAGTGGTTCGGGCTGTAGAGTCCTCAGTGTATGCCCAACGCAAGCTACGCGATCTTACACGGTATTTGCTGGTTTTTTGTGAATATTCCTTTAGTGAAGAGGTTTTTTGTGCGGTGTTGCAGAGAAAAAAGAGGGGAACTTTTTTGTTCATGGAATTATGGATCAGGACTTTCTCCTAAGTGGTCTAGGTCGGTTCTGAGATGGGCCTAGTGCAATATTTTTTTTCAATTTTTTTTAATTTCGGACTTTTTTAAGGATTGGATGGGTTTTTCAATATTGCGCTTTCGGCAATATCCAATCCAATTTGATGTCGATGCAATTTCATACATTTAAGAGTTAAGGCGACATTTACTTTTAGATACGTTCAATTCTTTTTGCAACATCTATTCTGTTTGGCACATCTACTCTGATGCGTACGAGTCCCCTGCATATGTTTTTTCTTGAAAGATATTTGGCAAATTGATTACGGGATTGAATTTGGGCAAAATCTTTCATTCATTCATTCATTTATTTATTTTCGTATTATGCAAGGTATAGTACCTTGTACAAATTAATGCGCATAATTTCGTTATTCACTATTAAGTAATTAAATTGACAAAATGTAATATAAATGGAAAGCAAAAAAAAACATATGCAGGACACCTTGCATATCAGAATAGATGTTGCAAAAAGAATCGAACGTATCTAAGTAACAATTACGTCCTCATTAAATTGGACTGGAAATTGCCGAAAGCGCAACATTGAAAATTTCGTACGAAACAACGACGCGAAAAGTCTCTCCAAAAGCTTAAAATAATTCTGGGGACGGAAAAGACCTAGAGCACTTAAGAGAAGCCATTGCCGAACGCAAAAATTTAGCTACCCGTACTCAATAAATCGCGTAAAGCTAAATTTTTGGTGTGTGAAATCCGAAAGCGCAGAAACATTATTACGTTAGAAGGTCCGGCATTTGTGGCGCATTTTTGTAATCGAAAATATTTCAAAAGATTTTTTTGCGTTTCGAAGCTTTAAGCGTCACCCAAAATGATATCAGTTGTTTTGGTTCGGAATTCACGTCAAGCATGTGATCCAAAAAATGCCTGCGGGTAAAGCACATTGATAGGGCAAACCGGCATTGTAAGCCGTACTAGTTTCAGCCCTAGTACATCATATATGGCAAGAGGTTTGTGTGCAATTTACCACTGACACGAAAGAATCTCTTAGAGAATCCATGTGAGCACAAACTCATAGAAAATTGCGGAACAAGTAAATAAAACATATGCAGGGGACCCGTACGCATCAGAATAGATGTAGCAAACAGAATAGATATTGCAAAAAGACTCGAAATGTTGACTTAACTCTTAAGTGCATGAAATTACGTCGACATTAAATTGAATTGGAAATTGCCGAAAGGGCAATATTTAAAAACCCGGCGGAAGAAACAGCGCAAAAACCTCTCTTAATCCTTGAAAAAATCTCAAAATTTAAAAAAAAATTGCACTGAGGACGATTTTAGAACCGACCTAGAGCACTTCTATGAACAAAAGTTTTCTCATCTTTTTTCTCTGCAAAACCGCAAAAAACCTCATAATTAAAGAAATATTCACGAAAAATCACTAAATATCGTATGTGGTTGCGTAGAGTGAGTTAGGTCCACACTGAGGACTCTACAGCCCGAACCACTCAACAGATTTTCACTATTTTCATCATCGTGATTCACATCTTTCATTCAAAACCTTGAAGAGCGAATTCCGATCAAATTTCGCTGAGATATAAATGAAAAGGTTCCACCAACCTTCATAAACCACGTTTTCTACCACTTTTTCGACCACAACTTCTAAAGTAACAACTTCTAAGTAAATTTTTGAAAATCGGATAATATTTACTTAACTTGATTCAGTAGAAAAAACGGGTTGGGCCCTAGTAGAGATTCAGCTTTAGGGCCCTGATTGAGACCAAAAGCTAAAAATTCAAAAAGTTTCTTCCATAAAATGTCGGGCATGCCTAGGCCTTTCAAACAAAAATTTTTTAAAGAAAGAGATTTACTCGAGCTATGTTCAAAAGACCAAACACCACTTAAACCGCCCTACAGACGGTTCATTCCTTTTTTACCTAGTTTGAAGAAATAGATGACAGCTTCACTTTCAAGCGTACCCAGCAAATTAAGTTATTCCCAAATCATAGATTTTTTGCGCTAAATTTGAATACGCGATAGAAATTTTAAATTTTTCGCCAGGAGTTGAGGGAAACGTGAACATTGCATAGAAAGTTGGTATTTTATTGAATTGATTCAAAAGTTATTGTGCATCTCAAAATAAGTGATGAATGAAACACCTCCACTGGTTTTGGACGTGTGCAAGCAATCTTTTGACACTAAGGACTGGCTGTCCACCGCAGTGGTCATGCGAAAGAAGCTAACAATATTACTGCCGGCTGAATAAGAGAAAGACTAAACGCCACAGTATGACACCAGAACCAACAAATCAGCATTGGATTCTGAACGTGAAAAGTTTGTAAAATCTTTCGAAAATGTTCAAAATTGCGAATCTTTCGATGAAACCGAATTCGATGCCAATATTGATAGCTTCCAAAAATTGTTGTTCACTGCGAAGCAACGTCTCCCAGGACCACAGCATCCCTCAGTGAAATACTACAGACTGCGTCATCAGCAAGAAAATCGAAAATTAACATCCGCTCAACAATCGCGGTCGTCGAATCCCCAAAGAACTGATGCCAAAGGAAAACAGAGACGGCGCGACAAATTTCAGTATGAACTGGTATTATAACCAACGAAAGAAAGCGGTCAGAATGGTGATGACAAATGGTAGCTCGAAGCAATGTAATATAAAAATGCATACAATGGAAAAGCATATTAGGGCCATTCCACGAAAACTTCGTTCCAACGCTCGAAATACTCAGTTGTTACAAAATTATATTTATGTAAAAGTATGTATCTCAACGTCACGTAGAGCGAGGGCCGAAGGCAGTTAGGCGCTATCAAGATGGGATAGTACCTCAGCATGGTGGCGGATGATCTCAACAGCAAGAGACAACGGCAGCATGCAAAGTCCGAGTCAGCAGGACTACCATCACTCACCAACCCGCACCGGCCAGCGTGGTGTTTGAACGGCTAACACCCCCCCGAAGATGAAGAGCACAACCAGGAAAAATCGGCCCTCAGTTCCCAGCCGCTCGTTGATCCCTGACTCCGACAACGGTCAGACCAGACGACGAGCAGAGGGTGCTAAGAATCCCTGGGTTACAATAGGTTGTCACACCGGACTATACATTGCCACGTATAACACTCGAACGCTATCATCGAACGAAAAACTTCTCGAATTGGAGTCGGCACTGGAAAAGATCAAATGGGACATTGTCGGATTGAGCGAAGTCAGGCGACGTGGTGAAGAATGCTTGAAGTTGAAATCAGGAAGCACTTTGTACTACCGTGGAAGCGATAGCCAAACAGCGATGCATGGTGTAGGACTGCTCATCAGCAAACGCTGGTCGAACCGTATAATCCAAATCAACAGCATCTCCGACAGAGTCATCTATGTGCGGCTGAAGATAAATGCGATGTACAGTTTGAAAGTCATCCAAGCGTACGCACGACGACGGATCACGACGACGAAGAAATTGAAAGCTTCTATGAAGATGTCTCCAAAGCGATTGAAGAAAACAGAGCTCAATATCAGTTGCTAGTCGGCGATTTCAATGCCAAATTGGGAAAAAGAGAAGACGTTGCAGAAACTTCGATTGGAACGTTTGGTTACGATCAGAGGAACGAACGAGGAGATACGTTGCTGAATTTTCTCCAACAACAAGGAATTTTCGCAATGAACTCATTTTTCTCCGGTAAGGTTCAGAGGAAGTGGACTTGGGCCAGTGCAGACGGCAGAACAAAGAACGAGATCGATTACATCATATCGAACCGCACAATCGATTGTCAAGGATGTTACTGTGCTTAACCGTTTCACAACAGGCAGCGATCATCGAATGGTGCGAGCCAAAGTCGTCTTGAACACACGGACAGAGAGAGAAAAGTTGGTCAAGAAAAAAGTCGTTTTAGACATGGAACGCCTGAAAGAACAAAGCGACGCATTTAAGGAAGCTATGGACAACGAACTGAGCGGAACGAATTCACAAACTGCAACGATTGATGAGCTGACAGAAAGAATAGTGACCTCAGTGAGAAGCTTCCTGGAAACCAGATGCCGATCTACATGCACTAAAGAGTCGAAGCTCAGCAAGGAAACGCTAGACCTAATAGCAGAAAGCCTGGATTTGGTGAAAGGTGGAAAGCGAGACACTGTTGAATACAGAGACAAAACGAAAGCCATCAACAAGAAAATGAAAACCGATCTGCGACAATACAACGTGAAACTGGCCATGAACGCTATCGAAGCAAATGGGAATATGAAAGTATTACGAGCGAAACGGGCGAACGGGTACAGACAAATTTTTAAATTGCGCGATAAGGCGGGCGTCATACAAACAGCTCAGGACAAGGTATTGGACATCGCGCGAGAGTTCTATGAGGACCTTTTTACGTCGGTTCGAGCCAAACTACCGGCAGAAAGAGCAAAAGCGAGACCGGTGATAATGAACGTTGGTTCCGAAGATTTGCCGGACATAACGATTAACGAAGTACAGGCTTCGTTAGCCGAAATGAAGAACAGAAAAGCTCCAGGTGACGACGACATTCCGATCGAAGCAATCAAAGAAGGCGGACCCACACTGCTCAAAATGACAACGGATCTGTTCAACAAGTGTCTCGAACAAGAGAAAATACCAGAATCATGGGAAAACGCAGTCATCACTTTGCTGCACAAGCAAGGAGACATCACGAAACTGGAAAACTACAGGCCCATCAGTTTGATCTCGCACCTCTACAAACTGTTTATGAAGGTGATAACGAAACGGATCACAAAGAAGCTAGACTTCTACCAGCCGATCGAACAAGCAGGGTTTCGTTCCGGATTCAGCACAAATGACCACTTGCAAGTGATGAGAAGTCTAATAGAAAAATGCAACGAATACAACATCATCATCGCGATATGCTTCATAGACTTCGAAAAAGCGTTCGATTCGGTCGAATTATGGTCGATTTTAGACTCCTTGGACGATTGTCGGATTGACTCGAGATATACCCGGATGATAAAACATATCTACGAGCACGCAAAGTCGTGCGTCAAACTGCATAAAACCACCGATAAATTTCGAATTGGAAGAGGAGTCCGTCAAGGAGATACCATTTCACCGAAATTGTTCACGTCAGCTCTGGAAACGGTTTTTAAAAAGCTTGATTGGAGTGAACTGGGAATCAACATAAATGGGAAGTTTCTGAACAACCTTCGATTCGCCGACGACATTGCCCTGACATCACCGACTCTGGAACAGATTGAAGCGATGCTGTTGCAGCTCAACGAGGAAGCCCAAAAAATCGGTTTGAAGATGAACATGTCGAAAACGAAAGTGATGACAAACATCGATGGTGCTACACCAATCAAGATCGGAGACGAGGAAATTGAAATCGTGAATTCGTACAAGTATCTCGGCCACGTCATGAAGCTCGGTCTCGACAACCAAACGGCTGAAATAAAGAGAAGGATCGGTCTCGGTTGGGCGGCGTTCGGCAAGGTACGGTACATCTTCAAGAGCAACATGAGCAACAGTCTGAAGAGGAAAGTGTTCGATATGTGTGTGCTGCCGGTCCTGACATACGGAGCCGAGACTCTCACGATCACCAAAGCATCAGCGAACAAATTGAGAGTTGCACAGAGGGCAATGGAAAGGGCAATGCTAGGAATCACGCTCAGGGACAAAATGACAAATGAGTGGATCCGGCGACAAACCAGAGTCATCGATGTCATGACACGAATAGCGTCGCTCAAGTGGAATTGGGCTGGTCATATTGCCAGAATGACCGACGATCGATGGACGAAAACTATAATGCAATGGCGGCCACCAACGAAACGACCGATGGGACGTCCACCGGAAAGATGGACCAACGATATCAAAAGAACGGCAGGCACGACGTGGCAGCAAGTGGCAATGGACCGAAAAAAGTGGCGATCTATGGGGGAGGCCTACATCCAGCAGTGGATATAAAAGGCTAAGGAAGAAGAAGAAGAAGAAGATGTATCATAAAGATTGATTCTTCAACTTGGGGTTAGTTAATTTCCTATTAATATTATTTTGTAACTACTGAGAATTTTGTGAGTGGGAACGATGATGTCCGTGGAATTGCCCATTAGTGGTGTTTTTGAAAAACAAAACAATGACGTTCTTGAGTCGCACCCAACCGTTGAACGCTAGCAGAATATCGATATAAGCGAAAAAGACATCCAGACCCAAATCAAGCGTATGCCACTGGATACATCGGCTGGACCGGACCGAGTAATAGTGAAGACTCTACGTCAGCTGAATGTGAGTAAAACGATCTCGTCAATAGCAAACACGATGTTTCGAACTTCATATGTCCCAGGCATATATATGTTTGATAGGCATTTCTGAAAATTTACACAATCTCATTATGAGCTTACTGACGAACGATACCGTAGAGATTTCGATGGATAGGGAAACATCCAAACCAATTCAAGTCAATTGTGGTACCCCCCGGGGGGCCCCACTATTGCCGATCTTATTTAACATTGCCGTTGACTACATCTACGAAGAAATATGTGATTCGCAGTATGTCTTCAACAATCGATTTAATCTCAGCGACAGCTACGAACGACTATGCTTAACTGGTTTCGCAGACGATAACGGTATTAAATCTCACTCGAAAGAGGCTGCCATTCGTACGATTGAGTTAATACAAATTCTTTAACTGAAGATCGGTCTCCTGCTAAACCCGAGTAAAAGCCAAGTTATACATATTAAAAACGGGAAACTAGCAGATGAAAGTCTACATTTGTCGGAAGGCACCGAAATTACTTCATTCAGCACTGAGTTAGTTTTCGCTGACGCTTGCGTTGAGGTCATGAACGAAAATTTGAACAAATTGTCAACAACCTCTCTTCTGAAACCAGCCTATCCCGCGCATCCTGACAAGTATTCCTGCAACACTTTTCACTGGCACTCAAATTGTTTTTCCTCTTCTTAACAACTTTTGCATATTATTATTTTCACATACCTTTAAACTATTCACACAACGGAAAGCAATTCATAGGAAAATTTTGAAATTTGTCAATAAAAGCTCTTGCCAGGAAAGTTTTACAATAATCCTGATCCTAGCGAATTTGCAGAAAAAAGTCACATTTGCCCAGATGTGATTGGCACATTCGCCTATAGAAAGCAGGTGTATTCAGTGGTATAGGTCACATCTCGGCACATTTATATCTAAAGTTTTGAGATATGCACTCACCTGCTCAAAAAGTTTTGTTAAAAAGCGAAATATGGCGTTTAAAAATTCTGTGTTTCACATTTTTTCACATTTGTTTCACATCTGTGGAAATTATGTGAACGGCACATTTGCCTCACCAACCGTTTATTTCAGTGGTGTTAGTGCACATTTCATCATAAAAAGAGATAATTGATGTCCAGCCATCGACAAAAGGTGATAGGTAGGCCAAGATGAGGAAATGTGAAATTATGTAAAATTAGAAAAAATGTGAAAATCACGTGTGAATTTTCACCGATTTTAAGAAGCTTTCTGTTTTACTGAAAGCTATGCTTTAAATTTCAATTTCACAAGTAGTATTTCAAAATCTCTTATTTCGAAATTTCCCGGCTAAGCAAAGATTTAAAACAACTTTTGAATCAATTAAATAAAATACTAACTTTCGTCCTATTATCATGGTTACTGGTAAAATCAAATTTTTCTATGCGAAGTCCACGTTTCCCGCAGCTCCCCGAAATTTTGCTTATTTGGATAGAACTTTATTTGCTGGGACAGTAAAAAATTGTTTAATTTTAAAGTGTCATCTATTTCTTCAAACTAGGTAAAAAAGGAATGAACCGGCTGTGACTAGGCGGCCCTTGGGTCGACAGCGCCCAGATTCAATCCCATAAAAGATTTTTCAATTACCTTTCAGGGAAAAAACGTTTTTGAAAATTGGTTGACTTTTGTTCAAGTTATTGCTGTGACGGACGGACGGACATTTTTTTTATTGTTGATTCGTCATCTAAGGAACATGATCGATGCC
>CM055406.1:82368857-82380295 GCA_029228625.1 Pseudolycoriella hygida
CCCCCCCCCCCCCCCTACTCCCGGTTCGAAATTGGGGTGGTTACAAACGTCGTGGTAAACGCATAAGACCCCTTTTCGGAGAACTTCGTTCCGTAAAACGGTGTCACGATGAAGGGGCTGGCGGTTCGAATCATTGGCCGTTCAACAGATATCAACGGTACGGTCTAAATGTAAGGCGCGTACTCTTTCGATATTTGGAAATAAAACAGCAAGGTTCTATTAGCAATAGATTTCTATTAGACTAAACTTGCATAAACTAAAAGTAAGATATATGCGAGTTGCCAATTGAAAGCTGAGTGAGTTGGCTAGAGTTCTACTGCGCCTTATATGGCAGCAAAACCGTCGAACTGTGTCAAACTTGTTGCGCCATCTCAATGTGGTGTTGTGAGATGTTCGCTATATGCTGGTAGATGTCGTGTTGTGTTTATTTGTAATACAGTGGTGTAGTTGGGTATAATTTGATGTGATGCTACAGTTCTTCGTACGGGTCGAAAAATGATCTGACCCGGACGGGTTGTAACGGCGGATTATTATTATTATTATTATCAGTTCTTTTGGAAGTAGAAAAATTGTTTTTGACGAATTATATACAGAATTTCATTCGAGTCGCCGCCGCGGCCAAACCGAGGCACGGCGGCTGCTATTTCCATGGGCGAAAATGATCCCATCAACTTTTTTGAGCCGCCGCCGCCAAACCGAAGCGCGGGTCCTACTACTTTCATGGACGAAAATGATCCTCACAACTTCCTCTACAACATATCAAAAGTTTTTTTGGTGCCACTCCTATTTTTCGCCATTTTGGCGGTCATCCCGATACACTACAAACCCAACCCAACAACTTTCCCTTTGACACTAAACATCTATCTCGAACACCCAACCTTTGATTTATACAAAACGTCTACAATACACATTACACACACAAACATATAGAAAATGCTTTTGTATAGGCTTTGTATGGCGTCTTCTAAGAGCCCTGGCGCCCAAAGAAGGCCGGTACCCCCTTCAGAGGCGCCGACTTTCATTTGGTCCAACAGGGGCAAAAATTTTTTTAGGTTGTTGACATTGTCAATAATTGAATAAAACAAATTTTCTCTCTTGAGGACAACATCCTTTCAGAGATCGGCTGCTCTATTTGATGCACTACGTCCTGTTTCCATTTTTGGAGCAAAAGAAGACATTCTAAGGTAAAGTTATTTCTTATTATTCCTCTACCATTTATGAAGACACAAAAAATTTTGCTTTGAAGCAGGAGCATTGAGCGCGAAACGTCTAAGCAAATAAACAACAGCTTTAGGGGTTTCAGCGCCGGTCTAACAAAATTCAGTGCCAGAATAAAGAAGTTCTTAAAAAAAATTAAATATACTAATTTTTACAAGCAAAACCGCGAGCGAAAATTACTAATTATAAACCTCTAATGTCCGTCTGTTTATTTATTTGTTTGTTTATTTATGTGTCTATTTATTAGTCTGTCTGTAACGATCCCGTTTTTTCTGCGTTTTAACTGAGGAAAAAAAATACTTTTTGAAATGTTGTCGGGTATGGTGCAAAACGCCGAGAAAACATGTTCCGGGGTGGGACATTGTTCTGAAATAAGGGAGTTATGGGTAAAAAACGGGTAAAAATTGAAAGTCGGCCAAAAATCAGTCAAGATGTTGTTTTAGACATTTGGTCGGGGAAGCAAAGTCTTAGAGTTTTTGATGGCCTTCAACTTTGTAGAATAAAGTTTTTGATCCGACTTCATGCTCAGTAGCTAGGCCGCGAAAACTGTTAAAATGTTGGAGTTTCCTCACTTTGTTGTTTGGGAACTTTTTCTGTTGGATAAAGTAGACAGAATATTTGAATGTCAATCGATAGTGGAGGCTTGGGGCAACAAAATTGCTGAACAATGTTGGGTGAAAAAGTTTCATACTCCCGAGCTATAGGTCATTATTTGGCGATTTTGTCCGGAGCTGGAGCACTTCTTAACCTAAATCTCGGACGGTAGTTGCCGGAATGAAGCCAGTGAGATGTCAAATGAAAGGTTCCGACAGTGTGAAGGTAGCGGAAACGAATTTAAGAAAATCAATTGAACGGTTCGGTGTCCAGGGTCGATCAAAGGAGGAAAAAATGGGCAAAAATTTGATCCGCTGCCCGAAAATTACTGAAAAATTAATTTTTGATATGTTGTCGGGGATGGTTCAAAACGTTGAGAAAACATGTTCCGGGATGAGATTTAGTTCTGAAATAAGGGAGTTGTGGGTAAAAAACGGGTCAAAATTCAAAATCGGCCATAAGTCTGTCAAGATGTTGTGTTAGAATGAAATTTGGGTCAAATCAGTTTTCAAACGTATCTTCGTATGTATGGGAGATACGGCGTTGGTTTCTCCGACAAAGTCTCAGAGTTTTGTTAGTAGAATCGGTGACAAATGGCCGAAATTGAAAAAATTTGTGTCAAACCAGTTTTTAAATGTATTTGCGTATGTATGGAAGATACGGCGTCGGTTTCTTCGAAAATGTCGGACAGTTGTGTAATGACAAGAAATATTCAAATCATTAAGAAATATTCAAATCATTATTCGCACCAAGTTACTTCGAAGATTCGAATCAGTTGGACAGTGAGCGTTATTAATCGGGTTCATTAGTCGTTAAGTCTCACTCATCGAGTTAGATGCAACAGGTGACAGAATGAACTCACTCTCTTCTCTATCAGCCAGCATGGTGAACGGACGTAAAGTAAGAACCAATAAATTTTGTTAAAGTTGAATCCGAATATTATTTAATCAACGATTAGTGAAAATGTTTACACTAAAGTTGAACATGTGGTCAATTTTGATGGTTTTAGAAGTTCGGGGCGTACAAGGTATAGAGATAGACCATCGGTTTCTTTAGCAAAGTGTCCGAGTAGAATACGTAGCAAGTGCAACGCTGAATACGGTGAACGTTGAATACGGGGAACGTTGAATACGGGGAAAGTTGAATACGAGGAAAGTGGTATACGGGAACTTGGAATACGGGGAATGTTGAATACGGGGAATTTGGAATACGGGGAAAGTGGAATACGGAGAAAGTGGAATACGGGGAAAGTTGAATAGGGGGAACGTTGCATACGGTGAAGTGGAATATGGGGAACGTTGAATACGGGGAACTTGGAATCCGGGAAAAGTTGAATACGGGGAACGTTGTATACGGTGAACGTGGAATACGTGCGAAGTGGAATAAGGGGGAAGTGGAATACGGGGTAAGTGGAATAAGGGGGAAGTGGAATACGGTGGAAGTGGAATACAAAAACTTGGAGTACGGGAAACTTGCAATATGGTGCACGGTGAATACGGTGCACGTTGAATACAGTGAACGTTGCATACGGTGAACGTTGCATACGGTGAAAGTTGCATATGGTGAACGTTGCATACGGTGAATGTGGAATTCGGGGGAAGTGGAATAATGGGGAAGTGGAATACGGGGGAAGTGGAATACGGGGGAAGTGGAATACGGGGGAAGTGGAATACGGGGAAGTGGAATACGCGGGAAGTGGAATACCGAGGAAGTGGAATACAGGGGAAGTGGAATACGGGGGAACTGAAATACAAGGGAGGTGGAATACGGGGGAGATGGAATACGGTAAGTGGAGTTATTTTGCGACAAAGAAAGTGTTTATTTGTTCGTTTAATCACTATTTTTCGTAATTAATTATGTATCATGACACGGGATGGATGGTGCCCTAAAATCGCCATTTTTGTTTTGTTTCCTTTTTTGTATTTATCTAATTTATTTACATATGTAACGTTTCGACTTTTGTCTGTGATAATGCTTTTATATTCTATGAATATTGTAGCGTTTTTCATGGTTTTTAACGAGGGATATGGCAGCAGTCATATCTACTCTTTTTGCCATGTCAGCTAGAAAATAGTTCGACAATAAAATTATATCAATCAATCAATATCAATCAATTTGTTTTGGCTCTCTGAATAGATGATAAGCGAAAATGATAAAGCCTGCGTAGCCCCTAGGGGCGGGGGTTTCGACTAGTTTTTTTTTATAATTTTACAAGCTGACGATTTTGACAGCTGTGTAGGTATTACCAAAATTGGTGCTGTCTGTTTATTATAAAAAATAACCTACCTTTTGGAAGCCAAACCTGCCGGAAACGGTCTCTTGGCATCTCTTATAAGTTCAAGTATCAGTGATCGTCAAAGTGAAATTAAATTAAACGCGAAAATGGCAAGAAATCGCAAAAATATTAACTCTGGAAGCAGTCAATCAAACACAAACATTCAATCAGCTGTACGTAATCTTGGACCTGTTACGTCACGCATTTGTCAACTAAACGTAGAAGGTATGAGAACTCCAAAGGTGAATTTCTTTAAAAATATTTGGCGGTGAAGAATGTTAGCGTTTTCCTTGCACAAGAAACTCACATCGGACCGACAGAAGATCCGAGCGCCAGATGCGAAATAGCTGGATATGATATGGTTGTGGCTGAACATTCAAGCGTTCATGGCATTGCAACGTATATTAAGCAAGGAATTGCCGACATAAGTGTAATTGAATCTACTTCGAGTAACAGTACTTACACGTCGGTGATACGCACAGGAACACTATCTATAACGAACGTGTACAAGTCACCGCAGGCAGAATGGAGCGATCCGATTATAAACACCCAACCCCATCCTGCCGTGTACGCCGGCGATTTTAACAGCCATCATACGGAGTGGGGGTACAGCACCAGCGACAGAAATGGTGAAGCAGTTGTATCGTGGGCATCGAACAGTGAGCTACATTTGGTACACGACGCCAAAGATCGAAAGACATTCCACTCGAAAATTTGGAACACAGAGACAAATCCCGACTGACAAAGCGTACAGACAGTGAAGGAATTCCACTGCAAGTCACTCGAGAAGTGCTTCCAGCTTTCCCAAATAGCCAGCACCGTCCAGTAATAATTGGAGTTGGCGTCAGTGTTCCAGTCGTCACGTCTGTTCCAAGACCCAGATGGAATTTCCAGAAAGCCAATTGGAGTCAGTACGCAAATCTCCTAGAAGCTGCCATCAGGTTCATTCCGCCGAATCCGCATAATTACAATCGTTTCGCAGACTTGGTAATCAGCACTGCGAAAAAATGCATTCCAAGGGGATACCGGAAGGAATATATTCCCTGCTGGAACGAAGATAGCGACCGATTATACGCAGAATTCAAGGACAACGGCGACCCCGAAACAGCAAATGAACTATTGAAATCGTTAGATGAAGCTAGGAAAAATCGATGGGTGAGTACAGTTAATAGTATTAAATTTACACACTCTAGTCGGAAAAGCTGGTCATTAATCAGGAGACTAGGTGGCGCTTCCAAATTGAAATCTTGCAAACCAAACATTAGTGCTGATCGCATCGCTCGCAGAGTTATACAAACGTCCAAAGCACCATCGAAAAAACTCTTCACCGAACAAATTATTAGAGCTTATCGTGAATTGAGAAAAAAAACTCCAAATGATGGCGAAATATCAAGACCGTTCTCCACTGAGGATATTAACATTGCGCTGATGTTTATTAAAAATGGCAAAGCAAGCGGCTTCGACGCAATATACCCAGAATTTCTAACATACAGTGGGCTACGTACGAGATTATGGTTATCCAGATTCTTCTCAAATGTCTTGGAAACGAACATCTTACCGTCACCATTTAAAAAGACCAAAATCATCGCGTTGTTGAAGCCAGGGAAACCTGATAACAAGCCAGAAAGTTACCGCCCAATCGCCTTGCTATCAGTCACGTTCAAGCTTTTCGAACGACTGCTTTACAATCGGATCTCTTCGGAAATAGACAAACTGATCCCTAAAGAGCAAGCTGGTTTTCGACCAAAACGTAGCTGTGAAGAGCAGGTGTTGACACTGACAAACCACATAGAATCCGGCTTCCAACGGAAACTGAAAACAGGCGTTGTCTTTATAGACCTCACAGCTGCATACGACACTGTGTGGAAAAGTGGTTTGTTGTACAAATTAATCAAAGCCGTCCCATGCCTAAAAATCGTCGATATGATAACAAATATGCTCAGTGATAGATTATTCCAAATCCTCCTGAACGATCAATGCAGCCGTTTTAAAAAACTAAACAACGGACTGGCACAAGGCTCCGTCTTGTCATGTCTATTATTTAATTTGTACATACACGACCTGCCACCATCCATTTCCAAGAAATTTTTATACGCCGACGATATGGCTTACATCTATCAACACAAATCGTTTAGCGAAATAAACCGGACATTAACTAAAGACATGACAGAATTAGTGCGCTTCTTTAAGCGGTGGAGATTGGTACCTAACATCACAAAGACAGTGGTCACGTGCTTCCATTTAAATAACAGACTCGCGAAGATGAAATTACGAGTGATGTTTGACGGTGCACAGCTACAACACGTCTCTGAACCAGTGTATCTTGGAGTAACACTTGATCGTTCTTTGACCTACAGTAAGCATATCGGCAAGCTCCAGCCCAAATTAGGAACAAGAAACAATTTGCTCAAGAAACTTGCCGGTACGACATGGGGCGCATCGCTCCACCCTCAATCAGAAGACAAAACAATTTGCTGACCATATACCAAAAATTCTCAGACAACGAAAATGCACCTCTGAGCAAAGACCTAGAGCTGCCATATATTGAGAGACTAAAGTCTCGCAACCTAGCAATCACTACAGCCAGAATGCTCGTTGCTACCGAATTTGATCCGAAAAAAATATGGAAGGAAATGTGGGTTAGCAGTGGCGCCGATAGTGTACTGTTTGAATTCGACTCTCACTCCGCTAAGTCTGAAGAATTCTCACTTCCTCGTAAGCTCTGGTGCAACCTAAACAGACTAAGGACCGGACATGGACGATGCAATGACATGCTTTACAAGTGGAAATTAGTCAACAACCACAGTTGTTCATGTGGTAGCCAACGCCAAACAAAGATGCACCTATTAACTGACTGTCCGATTTTTAAATACGATGGTGAGACGACAGATTTCCTTAATCTCGACAATGCAGCTCTGCGCTGGCTAGCGAAACTAGATCTGTGATATTTCAAACCAATTTCAATTTAACTTAATTTCCTTTTTACATTTAGTGTTCCTTGTTTTATGTTTTATGTAACTTCCTACTTGACGTCACTCAATATCTGTGCAATAAGAGAATGTACCATACGCTAAATAAATAACAAGCTTCAATTTTCGCTTTTGGTAATTTTCACATAAAAATTAAATTTTTATTCCCTTGATTGTAAATAATTTTTCCTTTGTGTCAAACTAAAATATTTTTGAATTGCTTCACTACACTATATGATTGACATTTCTCTCTCTGTATACAATTTTTCTTCACTCGTCACAATAAATTTAAAACATAACCAAAGACCCGTACGTATCAGAATAGATGTGGCAAACAGAATAATCAATCAATCAATCAATCATTTATTTTCATCGAACAAAAAGGAAATAAATCCTTATACAAATGTTCGGACGAGCGATGGACAACAATTCACTAACACGCCACACTTATAACTAAAATTAAAATTAAAATTAAAATTAAAACTAAAATTAAGATTAAAGCAAAATAAAAAAAGAAAAACTAAAACAAAATTCAGACTTTCTTCAAACAAAATCGAAATTAAAATTAGAACAGCATCCGGGACGGGATGTTTTGGGTCTACGGGTCTACTGGCAATGCGTTCAATAACGGGCTTTAATCCCAAAGAACAAAAACAAAACGTAAACAGAAATTCCAGGTAATACGGCAGGCTCCCATTATCGCAACTCAAAATACGCCCTCTTGAAGTTCACGATCGAACTCTGCTTCTTTAAGCTTTCCGGCAGAGAATTGTAACTTGAGACTGTCCGTACAAAGAAGGAACGATTATATTGAATTGACGTATGTCGCGGCAAAATAAGCAATCGATTTCGCGAGGGCTGTCCTCGCTGCAATTTAGAATAAAGATAATCGGGGGTCTTGCTTATCGTAAGACCGTGTAGAAACACACTCTGGCGATACCTCAGATAATCAAATATCGAACAGCCCAGCAATCTATGATCGAATTCTTGAGTACTATCATAGCGCCTCAGCCGATAAACAAACCGAACACATGCAGAAAAAGCCCGCTCAATGGTTCGAACATCTCCTGCCTGCAAGTTCGTCGAATAAACCGATTCGGCGTAGGTGAACAACGGAACGATCAGAGGCTACGCAGCCTAGAGAATACTTTTGAGCACAACTCCTTCACGTGTTCTTTAAACAACATCCTCCTGTCCATATTCAGCCCGAGATTCAACACAACAGAAGAAAATGGGATTTCGACACCATTCAACAAAATAGGCGGGGCAATAACGTTCGCAGCGTTCTCAACGAATATAATACCTTGTGACTTGCCAGCATTCAGTACCAGATAATTTTCCTGAGCCCAGCGAGACACCGCAATCAAATCCAAGTTCATCCTTCGCACCGCCTCCACTGCATCTCCAACCGGAAATGACTCAAACAACTGAACATCGTCAGCAAACATGTGATGAACGGCGCTATTCAGACTACTCGGGAGATCATTAATGTAGAGGGAGAACAATAAGGGACCGAGAACTGACCTTTGGGGGATCCCTAATCCCAGAGGCAGTGGCTCAGAAAGATAGTCTCCGATCGATACACACTGGAAGCGCTCCGACAGGTAGTTGTGAATCATAGAGATAGCGGTTGATGAGAAACAGAACCTAGAAACAAGCTTCAGCAGCAAAGTTTCATGCTCGAGGTTATCAAAAGCTTTCGAGAAGTCTAGAAGGATCAAGAGAGTCAGATGCTTCTTCTGAAAGGCCTTACGTATAACGTCTGAAATGTGGAGCAGAGCGGTGCCAGTACTGTGTCCCTTCCTGAAGCCGGATTGGTATCGGTCAATAAAACAATTCGCATTCAAGAAAGAGAGCATTTGTTCTTTAGCCAGTATCTCGAACACTTTGGACATGCATGGAAGAATGCTAATCGGACGAAAATCTTCAGGCGCCCGGAACCTCGACTTCTTATGCACGGGGAGCACCTTCGACTGCTTCCACACGCAAGGGAAAGTGGATGAAGTAAACGCGAAGTTAATAATGTGAGTGAGCACCGGAACTACAAACGGAAGAATCGTTTTAACAAAGGTCAGCGGCAGTCCATCTAGACCTATAGCATTGGACTTAATTGAGTAGACTGCCCTAGCAACATCGAGCTGCGAAACATTAGCAAAGCTAAAACCACTAGACGTACTAGACGGATGCGTTTGAGCGAATAAGGGCGGAAACGAGCGGGTAATTTGACTTCGGGAGGTCAAGTAGACATTGTATTCTTCTGCAGTGAAACTAGGCTTGACGTTACTAGACGACACAGCACCAACATCACGAAGGTTTCGTCATAAAGCTTTCGCACCCAGCCTCGCACTAAACTTTGGATGCAGACAATCAAATTTACCCTTCTTCATCAAATTCGTAGCCGCGTTACGTAAGCCATGGTAGTGCCCTTTCGTGACCTCTCCCCGCTTGAACGCCTGCTTGGCAATTTCCCTTTCCAGAATAGCTCGGCGCATCTCGTCGGTAAACCAAGGCTCCGTGGAAACAATATCTACCCTATCCCGGACTGGCAATAGCGGTGTATGCACGTCGAGGAAGCCCAGGACTAACGAGATAAAACTATCGACCATTTCGCCCACATCAGACAAATGATAGATTTCGCCCCAGGACACAGATGACGCATCTTCAAACAGTCGGCCCAGATCAATCGAATGGTACCTCCTCCCAAGACGAGGTACAGCGTCTGTCACCCTCTTCCTGCAGCTATAGGAGCCAAAAACGACATCATGACTTGACAGTCCGTGCGAAATTTGATTGAAGAACAAAACCTTTTCAGGCCGGTTCGTAAGAAACATGTCTATCAACGACGGTCTGTCACCTAGCCGGTCGGGGAAATGAGTAGGAGCAGTCCCAATGGATTGAAAGCCGAATTCATCCAGAATGAATAATATTACAAAAAGACTCGAACGTATCTAAAGATACAAATAAGCAAACAATCCAACGTTTTATGTTCTTTTATAACTGTAAGCGTTTCAAAGATCCATAGAAAGTACCCAAGGTAATGTCAAAGGCCCTACCGAAGTACGTCTCAGACCATTCAAATCTAGAAAAGATTATATCCAAGGGTTGGGCTATTTTCTCCTAAAACCCTGAAACACGTCTTCGCTTAAATTTAATTCTCTACAACTTCGTCTTCGGAACCAAGTTCCTAACTCTCATAGTTCTAGAGATAATGGGTCATCCTGCCCAATTCTAAAAGTGGGCATATACCAGGATTGGGCCATATTTCCCCAAAACCCTGAAACACGTTTTCGCTAAAATTTAATTCTCTACATGTTTGCCTTCAACAGTAAATCTCCATATTGTATAGTTAAGAAAATATAGACGAAAAACTGTTTTCGTATATGGCCAAGAAACTCAATTTCGTCTATTCCATTAGTCCCAGTGCCCAGACCCTCGAAAATTTCATGTCCGACCTCCACTTCTTCGACCATATCTCCGGAACTACTTGACCGATTTTGCTCATCTTCGAACTTGAATCATGGGATGCATGTACCTTTCACGGAACGAAAAGTCTAGGGTGATCGGTTGAGCGGTTTGGAAAAAAGGTGGAGACGGACGGACGGACATTTTTTTATTGTTGATTCGTGATATTTAGACGATAATAAATGCATCCCCCAACTCCCACTTCGATCTACCCTATGTTACATTAAAATTGTTTATAGTAAGCGTATAGGACCTGAATACTACGTGCGGGTTCAATAAATACAAAACGGAAAATATATTTACCTTGCAAGAACGAAACAGAACAATTTAGACAATTTGTGTTTACTGCACATCTTGATGTGACAAGGCAGGAGCCATATAAATTCAACTTGTTAATTACCCCAGCCCCTAGGGGCTACGCGGACATAAGGCATTCTTGTCCGCTAGGTCGGAGATTTGCGACATTAATACTAAAAGGGTGTGCAAAGTTAGATGTAGATGAATAAGAAATGGATGTAGTACTATTTCAGTAGTTACCATAAGGTTACGCAAATCTGGTTTTCCCCGTACTACCATTTTCCCATCAAACCGTTTTGCCGAACTACCGTTTGCTATATACTATCATTACGTCTGTACTACCGTTTTCCCCGTGCTACCGTTTCACCCGTACTACCGTTTCCACCATACAACACTTTTCCCCGTATTACAATTTCTCCGTACTGCCGACCCCTGTACAAACGTTATCACCGTGCTACTATTTACCCTTACAACCGTTTCTCCCGTCCTACAATTTCCTCCTCACTACTGTTTTCCGCGTACTACAATTTCACCGTTCTACCATTTCCCTCGTACTATCATTTCTCCCGTAGTACCAACACCCCCCCCCTTACAAACGTTAACACCGTACTACTATTTCCCCG
>CM055406.1:82396628-82428429 GCA_029228625.1 Pseudolycoriella hygida
CCCCCCCCCCCCCACTCCCCTCAGCTATTTGTGCAAATCTATAGTCAAAGATTCATCCAAAGACGTAAGTTTGAGCTCTCTAGGTGGAGTAGAAGCGTATATATGTGTAATAGGCCTCTTTCTTGGCCTCTCTTTTCGGCCCTCTATCCGTCCCTTTCCTCTCTGACATTTGGACAAATCTCACAAGTATGAGCTTTCTAGGAGCCGAGATATGCGTGATACGGACAGATGTCAGATGACAGATGGAAATACGAGAATATAAGGGTTACTCACATGTGGGTTACGCTAAAAAGTAACGGAAGCAAGAGTTCTCATTGAAATGAATCTTTTGAACGTCCCCGTTATGTTCATATGAGATTACACACCCTCAAAGTATTTATTTTCGCACTGTTTCGCAGACTGTTTCACCGAAATTTAGTTAAATTATAGAGCCTCTTGTTCGAACTATAGTAGTTGTTAGAATCTATTTGAAAGAAGAAAAAATGGAAAAATATTCTTAGCTTGCCATAATCAAAAACATATGCATGCATACGCATCACAAAAAATGTAGCAAAGAGAACATATGTTACACAAAGCCTCGAACTAAACTTAAATAAATATTGCCTTGTCTCTTGAGGTCGACCATAGATCAAACACAAGTCGCAAAGGAGAGGCATTCTTATCCATACTTTCATGAATAAAAAAGTTTTGCTCTTTTTTCTCTAAAACATTGCACAGAAAGCTTCATCATTAGAGGAATATGCATGAAACCAAATGGAATAGAGTAGTAGCGTGAGTTGGGCCTAGACTAAGGTTTCTACAGCCCAGATCACTCAACCAATTTTCACTATTTTTTTCGTGATTTATGAAAATCCATGTTTTTTATTCAAAACTTTCACCGACCTTCAAAAAACCACATTCCTTTCCACTTTTTCGACAGTAACAAAAGATTTTGAAAATCGGACAACATTTACCTGATTTATGTAGAAAGAGCACGTTGTGCCCTAGTGGAGAATCAATTGCCTAGACCTTTCGAACAAAAAAAAAATTGTTAATCGGAAAAGGTTTACTCGAGCTATGTACAAAAGACCAAAAATCTCTTAAACGGCCCTAGCTCGGCGACCTTGTATTTAAAATTTTTTACTTTTCATTTTCCAATTGCATTAGATTTTCCTTTTTTGCCTTAGAACGCAAAAGGTTTCAACAACCTACGTTTATTGTCGTGCTTGACACGATTTTATTCAAAATATTTTCTCTTTCCAATTATTTTCGGTTTTTCATGGACTTGATGACTTTGGCTATTTTTCCTTTGTTTTCGCGGATTTAGCGAAAATTGATGAGGGCGAGGGAAGATAAAAATTCTCTGTTAAAAAACTAACATCCGTTCAACTCCTGTGCGTCTTTCTAAAGACGACAGGTAAAAAATAATGCGTGTTGCAATGAACATTAATTTGGACCAATATAACTGTTAATTTCAGAAATGATAAAGCACCTTTATTTGCAATTAATTTAAGGTCTAGTATGTTTGACTGCTGGAGGTGAGCTGACAATGTTAAATGTTAAACCTAAATGATTTATCTAAAACTAAATCAGTGGTGGGGTTTGCAAAGTACTAAATGTCTCAGTAATCAAAGTTAATGTTAATTCGAACTGTCTTTCGAACAATGCGTATATCAAGTATACCCACAATGATGCCCAGATTCAATCCCATAAAAGATTTTTCGATTACCCTTCAGTTAAAACAAAGTTTTGCATAGTATTTCACTTATTTCAACTGTTAAATGTTTGTCAGAATCAATAGAAATGGATGCGATGGCTGATCAAAATGTAAGCGAAAACACCAGTTACGAGCGTATTTAGAAATTGCTTCAGTTACTAGCCCCTATTGTCTTTTCCTTTGTTCTCAAAAAAGAACAAAATAAAGGCTGGTGACTAGCTCGTAATTAATATTATTATATATGTATATTATACATTATATATTATTAAGAACAAGTGTCTTTGTAAAAAAAAAATAGGAAAGTGTTAACTTTTTTAAAATTATTTTATTGCAGGAAGAGAATCAATCGTAAGATTGTGAAACGTTTCGTTTTTACTATTTAAACTAAAAATCCAAGTTTTACATAACACGTAAAAAGAGATTAAAGATAAAGTTGATTGCTTGGCTCTCAAAAATGTCGCACAAACCTATAATGATATCATGGCTCCACGGTAGTAACGTACCGTGACGCAAGTCTTACATGCCAAAAAATTCACAAGAAATTTTTTCGTGGACTAAGGAATCATGGCCCCACGGTAATAAGGGGCCATGACGCAAGTCTTGCACGCCAAAAAATTCACAAGAAATTTTTTCGTAGACTAAGGAACATATATACAGGACCTTTTCGACTTTTCCCCCGTACGACGTACCACCCGGAAAAAATTTTTCGCGGATTTTAGGCAAAATATTAGGCCGAAATGCTTTTTTACTCATTAAAATCGGTTCAGCCAGTCCGGAGATTGCTATTTTTTGTATGGAAATCGACAATTTTGAAATATTCAATTTGGTACCTTTCTTCTTTCTTTTTTTCTTTCCGGGATCTTTGTGGTAATTTTTTTGACTTGGTAAGGTTTCATGAAATGATTGTATGGTTTCATGAAATTATGAAAAGAAACACATATCTCTAGAACCATGTAAGTTAGAAAGTTACTTCCAAAGAGAATCAAATTTTAGCGAACACGTGTTTCAGGGTTTTGAGGAAATATGCCCCAATCCTGTGAAACGGCCACTTCTAGAATTAGACAGGATGAGAGTCAGAAATCTCTAGAACTATGACAGTTAGAAAATTACTTTCAAAGGCTAAGTTGTAGTGAATGTAGTGAATTGTAAAGGTATGTGGCCACTTCCAGAATTTTGTTTGTTTGTTGCAGGGCGACGCAAATCTCCAGAACTATGAGAGTTAGAAAGTTGGTTCCAAAGGCGAAGGTGCAGAGAATTAAATTTAAGTGAATACTTGTTTCAGGGTTTTGGGGAAATATGGCTCAATCTTGGTATATGGCCACTTCCAGAATTGGGCAGGATGACGCAAATATCCAGAACTGTGAGAGTTAGGAAGTTAGTTTCAAAGGCGAAGTTTTAGAGATTCAAATTTTAGCGAACACGTGTCTTAGGGTTTTGGGAAATATGGCCTAATTCCTGTGATATGACCACTTCTAGAATTGAGAGGGTTTCTATAACACTTTTCAACTTCCATCAGGTTTTTCGATTATTCTCGACATTAGTGAGGTCATGCAATGGAGCTTCATAGGTTTATGGGATTCTTGTGGTTTATTGCTGATTTCTCTAGCACTTTTCAACTTCAATCAAGTTTTTTAATATTTTTCGGTTATTCTCGACATGAGTGAGGTCATCCAATGGAGCTTCCTACGTTTATGAAATTCTTGTGTATTATTGTTGATTTCTCTAGCACTTTTCATCTTCCCTCAGGTTTTTGACGATAGATAAACTTTTCAAAAAACTCTTATAGAGGAGGTGTGACGCAAGTCTTTATGTCTGCTTACAAAAGTAGTGAAATCAGAAAAGGGTGATGCATTAAGCATCTTATTCAAAACGTTTTTCTTCAAGTTACAAAAGTAATGAAATCAGGGGTGGGTGGCGATGGGTGATGGGATTAAGTTTTAATACGCAAAAATAAAAAAAGCGATGTTACGTTGTGTTTTTAAAAAATAGCTTCCCAAATGCCAGACCCAACGACGAAAATAATTCTTCTATGCTTTCAGTTTTTACGCTGCAAAGTTGACTTTTACTTCTTTCCGCGAAGATTGTACTGTGCAAATTTAAATTTTTGTGACGCAATTTTTTAAAAACAAAACGTAATTTCGCTTTGATTTTTTTTGCGTATTCAAACTTAATACGTCACCCACCTCTGATTTCAGAACTTTTGAATAAGATGCTTAATGCGTCACTCTTTTCTGATTTCACAACTTTTGTAAGCAGATATGAAGACTTGCGTCACACCTCCTCTGTAAGAGTTTTTTGTTCGGATACTGCTTTAAGTTGAAAATTGTTCCTTGCTATTTTCGGTATTCAATCCTCTCATTTTATTATTTTTTGCCAATAAATTATTACATATACTTTGTCTATGCTTGTATTGAGATTCCTGGATAAAGTTCAGCTTAGATGCAACTACATTTTCTCGAAATGAAATTTAAAATTTTCATTTTTTGCATAAACGAAAAATTAATGAGTGAAAATACTTTCGATTTGTTGTGGAAGTTATTTATAAATAACTTGAATGTACTTCATAAATAAACAACATTTTATAGGATGAGAAGTGTCTAGAAATGTTCAACATGATTCACATTGACGTAACACATAGTACTCAACTCAATTATTTGCTAAGTTCTCTTAAACGAATTAATATACTACTGTGGAGCGCACTCTAAAAAGCAAACTATTTTATGTTGAAAATTGTATTTTCTTTCATAAATTTTAAAACGACTCAAAGTATACTATTTTTTCAAGGCTCGTTGTAATTTTAAGTCTAATCTTAGAAACAGAAGCAGGATGTATGTGGCAAACTGAATAAATGTTGCAAAAAGACTCAAACGTATCTAAATTAGGGAATGTAAAATTGGACCGGTTTTCGCTAACCGGTTTTCGTAATCGAATATCCGGTTTTCAAAACCGGTTTTTTGGTTTCAGTAGATTTCATTGGTACATTTTATGGGACTTCAGTGTATTTATACGCTCGAGCTCTCTCTCTTTCTCTCTGCTGTACGTCCACATTTACCCATTGTTCCGGCCAAAGCCCTTACATATGTCGTTCAATTTTTTTATATTTGGTTATTTTTGGTCCCACAAAATTATAGAGTGTATAATTTTTCTTCACTCTCGGGAATCGTTCCGAGTGCAAAGAATAAATAAAATTCAATAAAATTACAATAAATTAATACAATTACAAATGGTAGTATCACAGATTGCAAAAGGTCTTTTATAGACATTGCTAGTTTCAAAAATAATATGGAAATAAGGCGCAGAAGTCTTCACTTTTTGACATAATCTCCAATTTAACCGCTGTTTTAAAAATTTGTTTGCACTTCAGTCCTCTCACGTACAGGCTAAGTTTGTTATATTCATTGCACGCAAGTGTTAACGCTGAATTTGTAGTGTTTGACCTCGAGTGCGGATTAGAAATATAAATGTTTTAGTCAAACAACCCTCCAGACATGCGAATTTGCCGTTTAGACGCTTTCTCTACATTTCGCAGCACCCCGAACACGCTTACAAAGATTTTTTGTAGGTTTTGCAGACAGTATCACCTAGGGAATCCAACCGGTAAATAAAAAACCGGTAAAAACCGGTAATACCGTTTTCCGGTAAATAGAATTTCATTTACCGGTTTACCGTAATACTTTCTTAACCAAAAAAATTCGCTAAATTATCTAATTCTTTTAACTTTGGAGAGTTTTTTAATACATCAAATTTAATAAAAACGAAAATGACGCCGCTTGCCTTCAAACTACGAAAGAATGCGGAGAACAAACTCAAAAAATCTTGTTTAAAAAAGTGTTTTCTATATTTTCTATGGTATTTACTCATCACGCATTGTCTGAAAAGATGCCGAATCGCCTGATATATCTTCTCGCAGCATCGACATTATATTTAAAATGTAACGAGTCTGAGTTGAACTTCTCATACCGTCCACGATAAGCTTCAAAAAAAGTTGCTTCTTACATCGTTTGAGAAAGTACTTCTTATATCGAGATGTCACATCTAATTTTCCGTTTCCGTTTGTGTTCATTTGCTAACTAGAAATTCGCAATATGAAATGTTTAAAAAAATGTCTAGGCTTTTAAAGCGAATTGGGACTTTATTTTTACTATATTATATACCAGCAGGATAGCAAAAACGTTTTTTGAATTTCTTTTTATGCAGTAGCGTAATGAAAGCTTCCCGATAGAAAAGAGAAAATTTGTAGCGATTGCATTTCGTTCAAAATCTTTTATCGAGGCCTCATACTCGGGTTTTGCAAATTATTAAAAAAAAGTAATATGAAAGTAAAAGGATGTAGAAACATTACTTGTTTGATCAATAAAAAGTTATAAAAATTTAATTTCAAATTTCAAATTAATTCAAATGTTGCAATAGTAATTTTCCTACCTAGTTTTGTAACTAAGGTTTTTTCAGCATTAGTCCTAAATAGTGTTCGCACGAGTTAGAGGCGAGTGTGTACACTATTTAGGACGTGTGCTGAAAAAATCTAGTTACAAAACGAGGTAGGAACAACGTTTTCTGCAATTCAATGCCGAAATAGACAAAACCAAACAATAAAATTTCTATTTCGATCACAATTTCCTTTTCATTGCATTTTTAATGTCAATTAAAATTGAGTGCTAAAAAGCTTTTCCGCACTCAAATTTGAATGCTGAAAAATTTTTCCGGACTCAAATTTGAGTGCTGAATAACTTTTTCGAACTCAAATTTGAGTGCTGAAAAACTTTTCATTTTCCGCACTCAAATTGAAATGCTGAAAAACTTTTCCGCACTCAAATTTGAGTGCTGAAAAACTTTTCCATACTCACTCAAATCTTAGTGCGGAAAAGTTTACCTTTTCCGCACTCAAAGCAGTATTGAAAATTGTCGTATTTCGACATTGAATTGCAAAAAATAAATTTCAGAAATTTAGCGCTTTCAAATTGTAATTTTATTCGGTGTATTTGTTCACCAAAAATCCCTTTCAACGAATGTCATACAACGAAGAAAACAGCTGATATTTAGAAAAAAGAAAAAATATCTTTTGGGCCATGGGTGGGTAATGAAATTATTTGTAATTAATTTAATTTAAAAAAAAAACTATGTACAATGTACAGTCGGACCAAATGAAGTGTTACACAATGATTTTGAGGCCATTATCTAACTTTTCTTCAAAAATGCCAAAGGTCCATTGGTCCCTATGAAAAGGCGGCACTGACTAGACGACTCGGTTCCAACATTTCTAAGTTTGGTTGAAAGTGTCCGCAGAAGGCGTGTGTCTTATTACAATAAAAAACTTAAAAAAAATAAGAAAAATCTTACATTTGCGCTGAAAACTTAGTATTTTGACATTACCGGTAATTTATCTGTAAATTTTTCGTAAAAATTCGGTAAACCGTTTTACCGCTTTTTCAAAAAGACCGGTAAATGGATTCCCTAGTATCACCACATCTAAAGTCTCATACAAGACCATCTGGTTTTTTGCCGTTGTTCTTGTCGCAGCCAGACGGTTCTCTGATGATTAGCAATTTCGTGCCCTGCTTTTCTGTAAGCACTTCACTGCCTGCTTTTTAGAAAATTTTCTCGAAGTTTTCTTGATTTTACACGAATTTTCGCGAAATTTCAAAAAAAAATTCGTGAAAATTCGAGAAAAATCAAGAAATTTTTGAGAAAATTTTCTAAAATGCAGGCAGTGAAGCACTTCGCTTACTGGCAAATCTATGAATCCTACAGCTTATCTGTCTAAGATCAATCGCAATTCTTAAAGCCTGGTCGTCCAAAACAGTTCCTGAAGGCGTTGCGCTCTTGAGAAAATGTTGTAAAACTTGACTTTCTATATTCGCATATATTCATTAAAGAAAGTTTCTCGCAAAAAATCTCTCAGATATATTAAAATTCGACGAAATATCCTTGGAAATTGAAAAAACCCCTAAATTTATGACAGACGTACTCACTGACGTACGACTGTTTTAATTTTCTTTAAATTTACAACAAAACTAATAATTTTGAGAAGAATCCTGCAGAGAAAACATTTATTTTGAAAACCGTGGAGCCCGGTTTTCGAAATTGTGATAACTGGCTTCCGGTTTTGGAATAACCGGTTATCAAAACCGGTTTTACATTCCCTTATCTAAATATAGAAATGGGTAAACAATCCAATGTTTTATACTCTTTTATAACTATAAGAATTTCAAAGATCAATAGAAATTATCCGAGGTAATTACAACCCGGGAGTAGGAAGAGGAACATCGATCATGGTCCTCAGATGACGAATTAGAACATTAATCAAGTGTTACATCTATGCCAATTATTGAAATCGGTCATGCCCGAAGCGGTAGCGGAGGGCGTGACGCAGTCCCCACACCTTAAAAAAAACGTACACAAACCCAAAAAACTCCATACAAAAACCTTTGGGACAAGACACAATGTAAAGGCGAACTTTTGAGTTTTTTCCCCTCGCCCCCTCCCCCTCCAAATCGCCTGAAAACGAGCCGAGATATCGCCAATCAAAGATGACCAATTTCGATATAATAATGGCAAAATTATCTTTGAAAATAATCACAATTTAGTTAACACTTAAATGCTATTTGCGGAAGCTTGTAAATAGTTATTTCTACATAGTTTGCCTGTTCGCAAGTGATCTTCGCTAATATTTTATGAAACTAGCGTTAGCGTTAGTGTCGCTAAAAAAATCGTTAGCGAGCACAACCATAGTTTTCACTTATATGTCAACGAAATTAGAACGGAAATCGCTCTTCAAGGTTTTGAATGAAAGATGTGAACATCAGAAAATCATGAAAATTAAATTAGTGGAAATATGTTACGTGGTTGGGGCTGTAGTGTCTTTTATTTGGGCCAAACTCACGCTACGTGACCCTACACCGGGCTTCCGAACCTGTGGAAAAAAGGTTCGGTTCCGGTTTTGGTTCTTCAATCAAATCAAAACCGGTTTTCGGTTCGGTTATTTGTAACCTCATTTAGTTTTATTATTTTGTTGAGAATTTTATTGACATTTAAAATCGAAGAAAAAATAAAGTATTTTATTGGGGTACTATTTAAATGTCAAGTAAAAATTATTAATTGTCAAGTTAAAAAAAGAAAATATTTTTTTGTCAAGTTACGACATTTTTACTATGCCCCGACAGAACATTATGTACAAGGAAAATATGCTTTGATATACTCTTTAAAGCGGGTAAATAAGGAATAAGAAATAAAAATACATTTTGTAAAAGGAAAATGTCCAAGTTGACAAAATAACAAAATAACTTGACAAAAATTAATTTTTAACTAGTGCATTTAAATAGTCCAGATTTTTTTGTACTTAGCACAGGAATCACTTGTCTTGGAATTTTCGGTTTAGGCATACAATCAACTGTTTTTCTAAAATGTCGGCCTTGGTTGGCCTCTTTTTTTAGTAAATACAAGATCGAGCGTCGAAAATGCGCGTTCGACAGTCACTTGGGTAGCTGGCACTGCGAACACAATTTCCGAAATTTTGAATAATTCGGGACGTGTTCGATCTATAGAATGCATTATAATTATATACTGTGATAACATGAGTTGATTCGAATCAGAATTGGCAAACACATTTGTGTTTGTGAGTTTGATTAAATAAAAAAAAACTCGTTAAAAGTTACATTGCACGACGATATTAAATATGACGCAAACATCTTTTCGTTTTCGAAGTTTGAAACACAAAAATCAAAAATTAATTATTTTGACTTTTTTTTTAAACCGATCGAATTCAGCTTCGGTTCGGTTTCGGTTCGGTTCTCCGAACTAAGTGTTGTAAAGGTTCGGTTCTAAAGTTTAGGTTCGGTACTTTATGTCAAAAATCTCGAGGTTCTTGTGTTCGGTTCGGTTCGGTTCGATTCGGTAGCCTGCCCTACACGATATTTGGTGGTTTTTCGTGAATTAAGTTTTTTGTGCAGTGTTATAGAGAAAAGCGAGGCGAACTTTTTTATCCAAGGAAGAATCGGTCATAGGTTTTTTCTAAGTGCCCAGGTCGTTTCTAAATTATGTGTTATTTTAAGGGTTTGGAGAGGTTTTTAGCGTCTTTGCTTTGTACGGGTTTTTCAATATGCCCTTTCGGCAATTTCCAGTCCAATTTAATGTGGACGTAACTGTATATACTTAAGAGTTAAAGCAATATTTACTTAGATACGTTCGATTCTTTTTGCAACATCTATTCTTTTTCCCATATCTATTCTGATACGTACGGGTCCCTTGCATTTGTTTTTGTTATTGTGCAGGGGTGAACATTTAGGCTATCAAAATCAATGGTCTCAGACGTACTTCGGTAGGGCCTTTCACATTATCTTGGGTAATTTCTATAGATCTTTGAAATTCTTATAGTTGTAAAAGAGCACAAAACTTTGGATTGTTTGCTCATTTATATATTTAGATACGTTCAAGTCTTTTTGCAACATCTATTCTGTTTGCCACATCTGTTCTGTACGGTATGTACGGGTATTTGGTTTATGTTTTGTACCAAAAATGACCATTTTCTAAAGGTCATATCTCTGGATCAACAACAATTTTAATGAGGCCGAAATGAAAGACCGATTTCAACCAAAATTTTTCTTAGAATCCGAAAAACTAGGCCTTAGAAGGTTCGATGCAAGGGGAAAACGTCAAACAATAGCTGTATATAGTTCCACAGTCCACGAAAAAAAAAATAATTTTTATTGTAATTAATTTTTTGTTCGTATGTGGACTTGCGTCACAGGCGCATTGCTACCCAGATTATCATTATATTTTTTTTATTTCGATTTCACTCTTTCACTATGAGTGACTCCACCCTCAAACCCTCTGGGCGTCTGCCCAGGCATCAACTTGTATGAACAAGGTCAAGGTCCTTAGTTTTGATAGTTCGAATTTTTGTCGTCCGTATAAAGGACTGGAACCGTTAGGTGTGGGGTTGAGGGGAATAGATTGAAGAAATTAAGAATTCTCCCGGTTTATGTCTAGGTTTTTTTTATTGTTTTAATTTTTTTGCCATAATTTTTCTTCTTTTTTACACCGTTTCTCTGCTTCGGACGGGTTTTTCAATATTGCCTTTTAGGAAATTCCCAATGTAATTTAATAAGGAGGTTATCAATTATTTTGTAGAATTTTATTGCATCACTCGATGTTGACGCCCTCACAGGGATCTTACGGGTCTGCGTAGTCTTATGTATTATTTACAACATCGGATAAAATATTTTTCTCGACTCCTCAAAATCATTTCACAGTTACGCTCGAGTTGTACATTGAATTTAATCGAAGACCCAGTATTAAACTATGGCAAATAATGCAACACATAAAATTGGAAATAGAAAATCTGTGTACATAGCTTCTTACAGTCAGGCGCCGCAAGTCTAGACTCTTAGACGCAAAATTTTAGATAATAATAGGATACTTGTGGAGATGTAGTTGGCCTATATATGAGCTAATAATTCATCAAATACAAACGTACAATGAATATGTAATGCGTTCAATGTAGTACGGTCAGTCAACATATTTTGTTTACCGCTACAGACTACATTCTTACTTCACAATGTGTCATCAATATTTTATTGAAATCGTCTATACATGAAATATTTTGTTGCAGCTAAAATGACTAAAACGCCTCTGATTCAATAGAAAAATGTCCGTACCTCAGGCAAATATCTGCTCCTAAGAGGTTCATTTTGTTCTTTAAATAAGAGTTTGTTTTCTCTTATTTGAGTATAATAAAATAACAAGAGAAAACAAGACAACCAAAATACGTGTACGTTAATGTCGTACAATTTGTTATTGTTCCTTTTTCCATTCCATTTATAACTATATGAATTTCTAAACCAATTTCAATTTTATAATAAAATAACAATGTGAGTAAAGTTTTCTGACCCTGCATGTATGCTTATCCATACCTTTTATTGATGAAATGGTCTGGTACAGGCACCAGATGGTTAATACTGTTTCTAGAAAAGTATTAAATATTATGACATGGACGACGGCTGAGATGAATTTGTATACTATCACACATGAAATGGAATAGTTAAATCATATAACGGGAGGGTCTTACTTATTAAGGCCAGGTTCAGTCCGTAACCAGATCAGATTTTTTGAGGGGGCGCGCGTCTCCACAAAAACAAACAGGCGGAAAAGTTGTGGTTTTTGTGGGATAATAAAGTATATTTTCACCTCTTTGTTCTCTATATCTACTGGTGTCTACAAGGTATTTCTTCTGTGTTTGTGCCTTCGGAGCCTAGAATTCGCATTAGAATTAAATTAGTATCATGGGCGCGCGGTAGCAATGCGCCCGTGACGCAAGTCCTTATACGATCAAAAAAATCAGAATTTTTTTTTCATAGACTGCGGAACCATATATACAGCTAAGTTTTGACTTTTTTCCCTTGCAACGTACCCCCCTGAGACCTAGTTTATCGGATTTTACGTAAAATTTTGATTGAAATCGACCTTTCACTCATTAAAATCGGTCCAGTGGATCCGAAGATATGACCTTTAGAAAATCGTCATTTTCCATACAAAATGTGCTGCTTCATATAAGTCCAAGTTAATGGAAACATCCTACGTTAGTTAGTTAGTTGTGGCATTGCCATTTGTATGAAAAACGACTTTTTTGGCGATTTCTCGAAAACTGGCGGTCAGATCTTCTTTAAATTTTGCAGGGACCTTCGGATGGGCATTCCACACCATCTAAGATTTTCGGCTTCGACACCGGCTTCGTTTGGGCGCTAGGGCTCCTGGAAGCTCCCATACAAATCCCATATAAAATAATGTGCGTGGTGAGTGTCACGGTTGGGTAAGTGAGGTATTCAACTTCCATTAGAGTTTTTGATATTTTTCGGTTATTCTCGACATGAGTCAGGTCATGCAATGAAGCTTCCTAGGTTTAAGGGATTATTAAGGATTTTTTTGGATTTCTCTAGCACTTTTCAACTTCCATCAGGTTTTTTGATATTTTTCGGTTATTCTCGACATGAGTCAGGTCATGCAATGGGGCTCCATAGGTTTAAAGAATTATTAAGAATTTTTGTGGATTTCTCTAGCATTTTTCAACTTCCATCAGGTTTTTTGATATTTTTCGGTTATTCTCGACATGAGTCAGGTCATGCAATGGAGCTTCCTATGTTTAAGGGATTGTTAAGGATTTTTGTGGATTTCTCTAGCACTTTTCAACTTCCATCAGGTTTTTTGATATTTTCGGGTATTCTCGACATGAGTCAGGTCATGCAATGGAGCTTCCTAGGTTTAAGGGATTCTTAAGGATTTTTGTGGATTTCTCTAGCACTTTTCAACTTCCATCTGGTTTTTTGATATTTTTCGGTTATTCTCGACATAAGTCAGGTCATGCAATGGAGCTTCCTAGGTTTAAGGGATTCTTAAAGATTTTTGTGGATTTGTCTAGCACTTTTTCACTTCCATCAGGTTTTTTTGATATTTTTGGGTCAATCGCTTTCAGTTACTTCCAAAACTACTGATATCACAACAAAAACCCTTTTAAGAGGGAAATGTGACGCAAGTCGTTGCCCTTCTTCCAAAACAACTGATATCAATTTGGGTGACGCTGAACGCTTAGAAACGCAAAAAAAAAACTTTCAAACTATATACACATTTGATTAAAAAAATGCGTCACAAATGCCGGACACTGGTGTTATAGTTTTTCTGTTCTTTCAGTTTTATACGCAAAAATTTGATTTCCTGTACAAAAATACTACATACATTCCTACATACAAGTCAAATTTTTACGGTGTGAAAGCTGAAAGAACAGAAAAACTATGCCAGTGTCCGGCATTTGTGACGCATTTTTTTAATCAAATGTGAAAAAAAATTTTTGCGTTTCTAAGCGTTCAGCGTCACCCAAATTGATATCAGTTGTTTTGGAAGAAGGGACAACGACTGTGACGCAAGTTTTCCCTCTTAAAAGGGTTTTTGTTGTGATTTATTTATGCATTAGAAAAGCAAAGTAAAATAGCAAAGCTCTAGAGATGAGCGGGCCGTCCGATTTTTCGGCCCAACCCGAAACCCAACCCAACCCAATGGGTTTTGGGCGGGTTGGTTTCAAAACTGTCGGGCCGAATTTGGGCGGGTTTTTAAAATCTATTTTGGGTTGGGTTGCGTGCGGGCGGGTTTTGAAGTCGTCAACCCGATTGAACCCGAAATTTTCATTGCATTCTCGACATTTTAATTATTTTCTTATTAACTGTAATTTATTAGACTTTTCTCGTAAATGACTCTCGGAACTCGGAACAATCAAAAATGTTTCAGCGTAAAAAGTACACTACTATAAGTTGGCTGCAAACTGTTGTACTAATGATTAACGTGCTGGCAAAAATGAATATCGCGTTCATCATCTTATTGAACCGTTCAACTGTTAAAAACTAAATGGTGCAAGTGATTGATGTGATAAGAAGTTTGTACGATACGACGAAATCAGAATCAGAATTCGATAAGGTAAGTTGTTAAAAACAATAGTATGTATTTAGTTTAGTGTTTAGTCATGTAGAGTCGATGATATACTTAGAATAGTCAAATACTTTTTCAGCTTTTTTAATGCATCTGAATGGCCTTAATGGCCGACCTTTCATTGTTTAAGGTTCTAGTCTTTGTTTGTACAATTTAAATGAAACGTAAGCGCTGTACGTGCATTGGCTATTTTCCACCTAAGCGCAAACACGTGAAAGTAAAATATATTTCCTCAAGTTCTGATGAGGATAGGGCTGACAGGCCAAAAGCAGCTGTTAAACTAAATCAATCGGTGACAAACGACCAACGGCGGGAACATTTTATAAAATCCGAGAACACGGTAGTTGTGGTCACATCGAATCAACCGGGAAATTTGGTCAAATCCGATCAACGACTGGAAGATTTTATCAAATCCAATCAATCGGTAGATTCGGTCACATCGAAACAACAGGGAAGTTTGGTCAAAACAAATCAACCGAATAAATTAGATTCATCTCCAGTTGAAGTACGATGCAAGGTCAGAAAATCCTTGAATCTATAAGGTGAGAAAGAAGTCAGAGTCCTTAACTTATCGAGTACTGTCCCTTTTTAACTTTTCCATGACAAGCCATCTTGATTTCTTTTAAGATTTGACTTGTAAATCCGTCACAAGCAAATCTTTACTTCATCTTATTCTTGGAAAAAGGCCATTCTGGCTATCCATGTTTATGACATGATTTTATGAACCTATTTTTTCGTGCAAGTGAAAGAATCTGAAATTATTATACATTTGCCATTGAAATCGAAAGCTCCGTTTATAAAAATCCCCATCAATATCCTGATTCATTCACTTTGTAAATAAAAAGAAATATCCAAATGTGCTCGTGCATTCAACGAAAATTTAAACTTAAGCTTGGCATTCATTTCTTTCGGGTTAATTCGGACTGAGGATTAAAAATTCAAATTGAATTGGGTTCTGGGCGGGCGGTTTAAAAATTTTCGGGTTGAATTTGGGCAGGTTTCAAAAATCGATTTTGGGTTTGGTTTTTGGCGGGCGGGTTTGAAAACTGTCGGGTCGAATTTGGGCGGATTTCAAAAACCGATTTTGGGTTGGGTTGTGTTGTGGGCGGGTTTCGAAAAAACCTCAACCCGCTCATCTCTACAAAGCTCCCTTATCAGAGGTTTACCCTTAATGGAAAGTGTACTATGTCAAATCAAACTATTATCAATGAAGTACATACATCTAAAAAAGGAGTAAGATTTCCAAAAAGACTATAGAAAATTAAGCCTTTTCTAAACTGAAAAATAACGTTTGGATTTTAAGAAATAATAAAGTTTAACATTTGAAGTTGTATTGTGTTAATTCTTTAACCATGTGTATGGAAACGTCCATAAATATAAATGCAGTCTGCATTATTTATAAATCCCACCCCCACCCCCCAGTCCTAATGCGTCAGTTCAAAGAATATTACATAGTACTAGAGGTGAGCGGGTTACCCGAATGTATCGAAAAATCCGACCCGACCCCGAACCGACCCGAACCCGATTCAATTCTATCGGGTTGACGGGTTACGGGTTTTTCAAAATCCAATCGGGTCGGGTCGGGTTACGGGCAGGCCGGGTTCAGGTCGGGTCGGGTTTTTGTAATTATTTGACAAAAAACCCGGTAATTTTTGTTACGAATTAGTAAAGTCTAAATAATGAGGAAGTTACTCGTACTAGTTTGGACCATGATAAATTAAAATAATATTTGTCACTTGTAATTTCTTAAGGAAATGTAGTTCATCGTTCAATAAGTCCCGGGACTAACCAATAAAACAAAAAAATTTCGACCGAAATCTATTTGATCCTTGAAATTTGGTCTATTTGATGATGATTTGACAATTTCAAGAAACCTCTTACTCTTTGTCTCTCCTAAAAATGTGCAATTCAAAAAAATCTATCAAAAATTGCTATTTTTCGCTCTTTTGGTCGTACGTGGTCACTTCTATCCCCAAAACCAATAGACTAAAATATCTCTTACAGAACCGGTTGTGTGAATTTGGTACATGGGAAGGCCATCCATACACGATTTCATAGACTTTTAGCATAAAATCATGATTTTTGGAGTCATGAATTTCATCAAAGTTTTGTGAATCGCGGCACCCCTTATGCGATGAGGTATATCGTGTTTCAATTTACTTTTCAAATATGTCTCACATATTTATTCGAATCGATTATGGCCTTAGATATCTTCTTCATGAACATTTTTAGGACATCTAGTGAAGTACGGTAGTCTTTCTGAAAATACTACCAATATTTGAGCCTCAAGAGGTTCATGTGCATTTGTGTCCGTATGGTGTCCCTTCAAATCTCCCATTATCATGATCTGAGTGTTGTTCTCGAAAGTAGAGATATTGCACAAAGTTTTTAGAACAATAGTTCATCCTGGAAAGTGTTTCCTCCAATCGAATCTCATTCTCAACCGAAACCCAAAATGTCAGTTTTCTCATTTTTTCAAAATTTGAAAAGTAGTTCCATCAAAACAGATATAACTCATGAAAAAGTCGTCCAAATGTCATCAAATTTACACACGAAACCTATAAGAGATGTACCTGGAGGAAAATCATATGGATTGATAGATAGCTGCCGCGCTATAGCAAAATAGCGCAAAATTTCGCTATCGCTATTCGCTATAGCGATAGCGATAGCATTTCCATTTGTCGAAAAGCGACAGCGATAGCGACTTTTTCGTTAGTTTCACGCTATCGCTATCGCTATTTTTCATATGTTTGAATATTACAAATTTCTTCGTTCTGCTATTGAAAAATCATTAGGAAACATTCCCGGAAGACACTACCTGCGTGTTTATAAGCAAAGGTATATTGCTTATATCAAAATGAGACCTTTCGAAGGTCCTCATCTGTCTCATTAATTGATTTCCACGGTGAGCATTCTCTATTTTAAGTGAACACTTAATCACCAAAGAACTTGAAATGAGACCATTCAACAGTCCTCATCGGTCTCAGTAATAGTTTTTTAAATTAAAATCTAAAAATATGAGAAGAAAATAGGTGACCTTAAAAGTCTCAACACTTTCAATGCATCGAAATTATCTAAAATGAGAAGTCCTCAACGTGTACTTTAACTGAACTTAAATTTTTAATGGATCAAAATAAGGATTTTTTTAGACCAAGAAATACTTAAACTTGAGACCAATGCAAGGTCTTTTTTTAGTTTCATTTGAGACTTTTTTTTTACTTGGGTAGTAATAAGCTTAATTATTCTTATGTAGTTGGTTTATACGAACCTCGACACGTTTTTTTTTATTTCTATATTTCAACTTATTATATTATTTAAACCAAACATCCATCTTAACAAAATGTAACATCGAGTTCTAAGTCAATAAAACGAAGTATTTTTATTCAGATACCTTGATTCAACATACAATAGCGAAATAGCGCGAATTTCGCTATCGTTATCGCTATTTCGCTATAGCGATAGCGACGCTATCGCTATTGAATTTTGAAAAGCGATAGCGATAGCGACACTATTTTTTTCAATAGCGCGGCAGCCTTGATAGATACTAGTCAAGGAACTATGTTAGTCCCGGGACTTATTGAACGATGTGATATGAGAGTTATATCAAATTTATATCTGGTTTCCAAAACTGATTTTCGTCGTTTGCTTCTTCACATTTTCAATATCCTTTCTTATGTGTTAGGTAATTTTCGCGGATAAGTCACTCTGCGCAAACACCCATATCATCAATCAAATGCATTTTGCTCGTAAGAATGATGACAATAATTACAATAACGCCCCCTTTCATATATTTTATGTACTAAGAATAGTTTGTATAAGCGGGAACTTTCCAATTCTCGCCCTCTTTGTATTCATATCCAATTGATATAAGCATCGTAGCAGATATATATTAGAAACAAATAAATTTATTTTATTATAATGGCGGAAATATTGCACTTCCGTTGATGGTCCTTCGAGCCGGATTTAATAAAACGGATTTGCACCTTCTTATTTGCGTTCAGGTAATAGTAATATTTTTCGATGTAACTTGATTGATGAAAGTTAAGAATTAATTGTTCGATGTACAGTGATTATATGAGCGAGACTTGTACCATTAAATTTTTATTTCAAAAAACTGATTTGTTCATATTTAAATATATTTATATTCCCAGCCGCTGTCCGAGAATATAAACATTTCCGGACAGTTACGTACCATTTCAGGACAGTTTCGTACGTACTGCAAAGCGACTATCAGAAATGACAAATTATCGGTCGCGTACATGACAAAATATTTTTAGTGATTTTTTTCATCCGGTGCAGTTTTTCTCTTGTTATCGGGTTTTTGAAAACTGAATCGGGTCGGGTCGGGTTTGAGTTTTTTCGGGTTATCGGGTTTTTGAAAATAGAATAGGGTCGGGCTCGGGTCGGATCGGTTTTAAAAAAATGGCCGACTCGCTCACCTCTACATATTACCTTCTGAGGCCACTATTCCTGTATTTAACACGGCTATTTCAACTTATCTTATGCAGGCACTTAACTACTTTTGATTCAGATCAATCAGAATTTAATTTTTGAATGTTACTTGAACGCATTTGAGTCATCAAACGAATTCGATAGATTTTCAGTTCAATAAAACAGTAAAGGAGTACAATATAGTGTTAGGGTGTAAGGCCAGTAACAACATTGGAAACTTATTCTCGAGGACCAAATACAAAGTACCGATGGACATGAGATCAAAGATGGTATATATGGTGGATTGCCTAGACTGTCCAGCGAAATATCCAGGTCAGACAAAACAGAAGTGGTGTAAAAGTTAGTCTAAGCATATCACTGAGATCAAATTGAAGAAATTAACAGAAACAACCGGATTGACACTTCATGCAGTGAAGAATAACTACCGGTTTGATTTTGAAAAAGTTAAGGTTTTAGACCATATACCGAACTACCATCAACGACGCATCGCGGAAAAAATGCATATCGTCAACACCGAAAATACAGTAAACTTGTTGTGTGATACCGATGGATTGCATGAATCCTATGTAAATTTGCTAAAAAGAAAGTGAACCGAATGAGCAATTTATATGGACGAGAAGACCAAAGATTTCGTTAAGTTTGAATTGATAACAAGAAAATGACAACAAATCTCTGTGATAATATGTCTGTGTGCAATTATATTAATTTGTTTAGTTTGTTTTTTGTTTAAATATTGTTTCTTTTAACGAAACCTATAAGGTAAATTAGATTTAGTTTTAAGAGTGAAATCAATAATTTATTAAGAAATCAATTTTATTAATTATAGCCTGATGAAGAGACGAATAAGTCAAAGAAGTTTTATTTCAATGAAGTACGCCGCTGTAACCCAAGAAACCGAAACAACTATTGCATTAACGGCGAAGAATCAAAAACCAAAATGGTCAAAAAAGTGACCAATAACATGGTTTTTCGAGGGTCGGTGAAACTTTTTCGCCAATATCTTAGCAAGTATAGCAAGGAAATTGTTGATTTTGGTGGCAAAGGAAAGCATTTGATCCAAAAAACTGGGAACATTTTTTTTGTGGAAATTTAGTCAGTCAGTGGTCTGGGCACTGGGACTAATGGAATGGACGAAATTGAGTTTCTTAGCCACATAACGCCCGGGGCGTTAATAACACCCGGGGCCCGCCCGGGCTTTATAACCGCCCTCACCCCGGGCGCTAATAACGCCCAGCTGAATAATTGGATAAACGCTACAAAATGGCGCTTTAATAAATAACTTTATTTATAGAGCATGTAACTAGGGCTCGTCCATAAATGACGTCCAGTTTTTTCAGTGCTGCCAGTACATTTAAATCATTAATAACTCGATAAATATCCATTCTGGCGAGTCAAACATGTGTTCTACCCCCCCCCCCCCCCAATTAGGGGGTATTTAGGGGGGTAGAACACACATTTGACTCGCCAGAATGGATATTTATCGTGTTATTAACGATTTGGCCCCTAGAAGAAGTTGACTAAAGGTAAAATTTTCCTTATACAGAACGTCAATAGAAGGAGTTGAATAGAAGAAAATGTTAAAATGCGGTGAAGGTTTATTTTCCCACTTTTTGTGTAATAATTTTTTTGAAAATGTTGATAGTTGCAGCCTTATCCTTTTAGAGGTGTACAACGTGAAATATATAGATGACATTTGTACAGTGATTTCAAACAGCTTCAAAAAAGCATGATGCAGTTTCAAAGGCCGAACATTTCAACTAGACAATGGTGACTGTTGGCGACTTTCCAAAACGTGGAAAATAAAACTTGGCCGCACTTTACTTATACAGAATGTCACTAGAAAGAGTTCTTCAAGCTCAATAGAGAGTGTGTACCGAATTATATAGCTGGGCTTTATTAACACCCGGCGTGCGGGTGTTATTAACGCCCGGAGTGCGAGCGTCATTAACGCCCCGGGTGTTATTAGCGCCCGGGGTGTGGGCGTTATCAGCGCCCGGGCGTTATTTGCGGCGGAGAAATGTCACGTCACCTATACGAAAGCAGATGGTTTTTCGTCTATATTTGTTCAACTATGTAATATATAGATTTAGAGAACACGTGTTTCAGAGTTTTGAGGAAAAATGGCTCAATCCTGGACCACTTCTAGAATGACCCATATCTCTAAAACTGTGGCAGTTAGAGACGAAATTGTAAAGAATAACATATTTAAGAGAACAGGTGTTTCAGGATCTTAAGAAAAAATGGCCTAATCCTGGAATGTGACCACGCCTAGAATTGGGAGGGATGAGCCATATCTCTAGAACTATGGAAGTTAGAAAGTTGCTTCCAAAGGCAAATATATAGAGATTAAAATTTTAGAGAACACGTGTTTCCGGGTTTTAAGGAAAAATGGCCAAATCCTGGGTTATGACAACTTCTAGAATTTTGAGGGATGACTCAAATCTCCAGAATTGAGAAAGTTGCTTCCAAACATAAAGTTGTAGAGAATAAAATTCTAGAGAGTACGTGTTTGAGGGTTTGAGGTGAAAATAACTTAATCCCGTGATTTAGTCATTTCTAGATTTGGGACGGATAGGATAGGATAGGATAATGTGGGTAAGGAAAGCGAACCTTCCTAAGCACCTAAGCCTCCAATGGGCCTGTTGTGCATACCCACTGTTGTAGAGAGAATTTTCTTTTCTTTGTTGTAAGACTATTCGAATGTAGATGTCGCACTTTGTGAGTGCAATTGTTTGATTATGTCAAATGAGCATTCAAACTTCATTTAGTTTGTGCAACTGTTACAGAGTCAATAGAGCTAATTAGATGTTACTAATAGCAGAGACTAATCATCCATGATTAGGAAAAACCATATGAGCTTGTTCCCCCCGGGGATCGAACCATAGGCAGTGAGTCCAACGTTCTACCATCTGAGCTACCTGGGACGGATAACTCATATTTCCAAAGCCAGGACAGTTAGAGTTGCTTCCAAAGACAAAATTGGAGAGAACAAAATTTTAGTGAACACGTGTTGCAGGGTTTTAGAGAAAAACTATCAAATCCCGGGATAAAGCAACTTCTAGAATTGCGAGGGATGACACATATCTATAAAATTACGAAAAGACTCCTTGCACATGGTGCAAATAGCCTCTTCTATATATTGTTAGCTATTTGCACTGTATGCAAATAGTCTCTTCTATATATTGTTGAATGTGCAAATAGCCAACAATATATAGAAGAGACTGTTTGCACAATGTGCAATTAGTCTCTTTCATAAAATTACGATAGTTTGAAATTTGCTTCTCAAAGCAAAGTTGGTGATTACGGTTTAGAGAAAATACTTTCAGGATTTCTTGAAGACACTACGTTGGTCCTCTGTTTGATATGGTGTAGGGGAGAACATAAGGGCAATAAAATCAACCGTCTCAGACGTACTTCGGTAGGGCCTTTGACATTACCTTGGGTAATTTCTATGGATCTTTGAAATTCTTATAGTTGTAAAAGAACATAAAATATTGGAGTGTTTCCTCATTTCTATATTTAGATACGTTCGAGTCTTTTTGCAACATCTTTTCCGTTTGCCACATCTATTCTGTTTGCCACATCTATTCTGATACGTACGGGTCTTTGTTTATGTTATTCACATAATTTACGTACGTATTTAGCGAATTCGCCATCAAGCTGGTACATTCTCTGTGTTTTGGTTACAACAATTTTCACTACGATTTCGTTGCCATCATCCTTAACTTGGTCCAAGGTGAGATAAGTAATAAGTATTAAGTAAGACATATTCGTCATTTCGTGAAATTTTGTTTTGGGGCCAGTGCCTGCCCCCTGGAAATGAGCTCTAGATAAAGCCCTAAGACCAAAATTTGAAGTCAACGGAATTTCAGTACAATGTTCTTCCAGGAATACTCGTGTTGATTTTACCTACACGATAAAAGCAAATGAATTTGGTGCTGCTACAAATGTGTAGTCGTTGACCCCTATTTTTATTTTAAATACACAAATAATTTGTCCTCAATTTGTCCTATGCGTCCGACACAAAAACAAAATTTTTTCCTACCTTGGGGTCCGTAATATAGAGGTACTCAAACGCCAAAAAGCTCAAAATCGCTTTTTTGAAAACGATAAAAATTTAAGCAAAATTGGTGATGCCATTAATTTTTAATTTAAGTGTTTTGTACTAAAAAGTTAATTCTCTGATAGCGTTGTATCGCTTGGATTTTTTGACCAAATTAAATAAAAAGTTAAGTACAGTAAAAATTTGTCCTCAATTTGTCCTTTCAGAATATGCATTCAAAATTTTCAAAACATTTCCTGAAACAAGACTATAAAGGATTATTTTCTTGGACTTGTACTAAAACCTCTACTTAAATATGACCATATAAACGTTCTGACTCTTGTATTTTCTAATTCAAAAATATGTCCTCTATTTGTCCTTTGCATATGTGAAATCAGAAAATTGCATAATGACGTAGATGACTAGAAAATAGAGTGTACTAAAAAAATAATAAAAGCTTTTCGAAAGCTCCCAAACTAGAAAATCGCTTCAAATCCGATCACAGAATTTTTTTTAATTGTTTTTTTCGATGATCAAGAAAGGACGAAATGAGGACATATTTCTGTTGCGCATTAAATTTTCATTCGAGTGAAGGAATAAAAATGTTCTTCAACGAGATACATGAGAGAGTTTGCTTGGGCTGCTTAGCGTCACCGCCTCAAATCCGATCGGCGCCACTTTTTTTTTTGTTTCTTTCGATGGTTAGGAAAGGACAAAATGAGGACATATTTCTGCTACCCATTAAATTTTCATACGAGTGAAGGACTAAAAATATCTTTCAAGAAAGTTCGCTTGGGCTGCCTAGCGTCACCGGTTCAAATCCGATCGGCTCCACTTTTTTTTGTTGTTTCTTTCGATGGTTAGGAAAGGACAAAATGAGTGTTAGTGTGACTCGTGTTAAGGTAATTAAAGATTTGGGAGTCCTGTTGGACCAAAAATTGACATTCAGTAAACACATTGAATATATAATTGCAAATGCTTACTCAATGCTTGGCTTCGTCATGAGAACTTGTAAGGAATTTAAAAATATTAAAATTTTAAAAAGTATATACTTTGCCCATGTCCGTTCTTACTTAGAATGTGTTTCAGTTGTTTGGCATTCTTATCAGGACACATTTGTTGACAGAATTGAATCTCTTCAGAAAAATTTTTTGATGTACGCACTGAGTCGGACGGTGAAACGGGACGAAAACCACAAGCTTCCTCCATATATTGAGAGATGCGATTCGATCAACATTGAAACACTCGCCCGACGCAGAATTAATGCCTGCACACTTTTTGTATCCGATCTGATGAATGGCAATATCGACGCACCTAAAATTAAAAGCAAGGTCATTCGTAATTCTAGACCCACTCGTGCTGATGACTTTCTCGTTGTCGACGAACACAGGACAAAATATGGTCTTTATGAGCCAATCAATAACATGTGTATGGCATTTAACCGCTTTTCACTACTGTGGTTTCTAAACATACCACGTGTATCGTTCAAGATGACTATCAGGAAGTTGAAAATTACGTATAAACTGAATGGTAAGACCAGAATTTCATAAACTGAACTTAGGGTTCTCTCTCTAATCAGAAGCTGATTAGTCAACTCGGGTGTCACGACTCTCAAATGTAACTCTAAGTCACGTCGACTTGCAAAAACAGCTAGTCTAGTCGACTAGTTTCCGCTAATCATTTTTGTTTCAGGTGGACCATTGGCTGCACGAGACGTTAGTGCTTGATAAAACGTCGGGCTATTTTCTATTTCAGTTTCTATTTTCGTCTAATAATTGATTCCTGTTTTATGTATGATAACTTCAACTTAGGATTGTATAATTTATCGTTAATAATGACGATGAGCAGAGGTGGCTACTTGATGAAATAAATAAATAAATAAATATATTTCGGACCCCAAGGTAGCACAATTTTTTTTTTGTGTCGGACGCATAGAACAAATTGAGGACAAATTATTTGTGTAGATAAAATAAAAATCTGGGTCGACGACTACACATTTGTAGCAGCTCCAATGAATTTCCTTTTCTTTTCGATATTTCTATCATTTCTTCGACGAAATTCAAATAATTTTCCTTAAAAAATTCGAATTTTGAGCTAAGGATGATCTTTAAAAAGACTACATTTCCTCGATGTCGATGTCAAAAATAGATTTTTCGAACAAAGTAACAATCATTTTTAAAGCGAATGAATTCTGCTTGCAATTGAATTATCAGAAATGTGAAATGTCGGTTTAAGGTACAGATTCGACAGAGGCCAAAGTCGAAATACAAGAAGAGGTAAATGCAATTTGCGCAGGAATTTAAATGATGGCGCCAGAGAACGAATTCCTTTTGGGTAGTCCACTCACACAAGCAGCATCCATTATATGTTTGAATGATAAAATCCTCAAATTGAAAATGTTTTCTGAAAGATTGAAACTAATCAGTGTACACAGCGCTTACTACCTATTGCGATTGTCTGTTACAACTCCGAGACTTATTTTTTTCTAACATGGAGCACCGCTGTGGAGCAATTCCCGAGGCAATTCCGATGGTTTACGTAATTACGACGAAGTTTTAAAGAACACAATTGAGACAATCTTCAACTTTACTCTACTCGGTACTCCGATCACTGACAGTGCCTTTGATCGAATATTAAACGAAAGGTTAAGTGAGTTGAAGCTGTTGTTTGGACGTCTACGCGAACTGGATAACTAGTATCACATAGCCTTTTACGTTCTTAAGAACTGCTTTGCGTTACCAAAATTAGTATTCCTACTGCGGACAACGCCAACGTGGAATCACCTGGAAATTTTGAATGAAATAGACGGAGAAATAAAACTAACATTGGAAACGCTGACGAACTCACATTTAGACGACGAGACATGGTCCCTGGCATCTTTGCCAATCAATGCCGGCGGCATAGGAGTGCGTAAGGTTCTTGACACAGCCCTACCTGCATTTTTATCTTCGGTCTCTGCTAGTTCTCCCATGGTTAGAATCATGTTAAACCTACAAACGCTGACCATCGCTGAAATAGCTTGATTTGAAGATAGTCTAAAGACATGGAACCGCTTATTTCCGGAATCGACTCTACCAGACTGTACGCCGTCAATCCAAAAACAATGGGACAATGCTGTTGTTCAACAATCTTTAAACTCACTTCATTTTATCCGTGACGAAGACAGAGCGAGATTTTTGGCGAGTCAGAGGCCAGAGTCGGGAGCCTGGTTACATGCTCTGCCATCGAAACCAATTGGTACTCTAATAGACAACAATGCCTTCCGGATAATAATGGACCTCCGGTTGGGTTTGGACATTTGTTCACCGCACGTATGTATTTGTGGTTCACAAGTCAACAAGAAGGGTCATCATGGACTTAAATGTAAAAAAAGCGCCGGCCGACACGCACGTCACACCGAAATACCGACAAGATTGGAACCTACCGGCCGATGGCAAGAGAGTAGACGGAATGTCATTGACTCCGTGGTCCAAAGAGAGCACACTAATCTAGGACGCAACATGCACCGACACCCTCGCTCCAAGCAACATACGATTCAGCTCGAGACAAGCCGGTAAAGCCGCTGATGACAAAGCGCTACGAAAAGAAAAGAAATATGAGTCGTTGATCGACCAAAATTACCATTTCGTTCCATTCGCCGTCGAGACCATGGAGCCAAGCAGCTTTAGATTTCTTCAAAGAACTAGGCAAAAGAATCGCATGGGCAACAGTTGAACCACGGTCTAAGTCCTTTCTCAAACAAAGATTAAGCATAGCCATACAGAGGGGCAATGCCGCCGCAGTGATGAGAACCTTCAAAAACACAGACAGGATGGGAGAAATATTTTATCTACTGTAATATGTCTTGTAAAATGCACTTTTAATTTTGTACGAATGCTGGAAATAAATTTTCATCTTCAACATCAAATTAACAGAACAAGCATGGCAAGAATTCTCGTTACCAATCAAAAAGGGTGGAACTGGAATTCGGCACGCATCTGATATTGCATTGGCATGTTTCCTGTTATCTACGTGCAATGTTTCTTCTCTACTCGGCGAATTGCTACCAGAACATTATCGGCAAATGAATCTTGATAAGGCGGAAGCGGAAGAACAATGGTGCAGAAATTTCGGTGTTCTACCGGATGAGTTGGTCCGAATTTTCCAACGTTCTTGGGAAGAATTCGATATAGATAAGAAAATTGCAACGTTAATCCATTAACGACCCATTTGAGGAAACGCGTCTGTTAGCAAATTCTATTGAAGAAACAGGGGTTGCAAGCTTTGCCATCACCGCAATTGGGTACTTTTCTGAGTAACGATGAGTTTCGGATTTCGATTTCGTTGCGCTTCGGTTTGAAAATTGTTTAACCACATAGCTGTGTATGTGGTTCAAAGGTAGACTCATATGGTCGACACGGTCTGTCGTGCATTAAGGCGTCTGGAACAAGATTTAGACATGAGGCAGTGAATAATTTGATCCAATGTGTATTGAAGTATGCTGTTGCTGAAGCTCCTTGTGTACGTGAACCGCCCGGATGTTCAAGAAGTGACGGAAAAAAGCCAGATGGTCTGAGTCTTGTGTCTTGGGAGAAAGGCAGATCACTTTTATGGGACTATACATGCGCAGACACTTTCGCCAGATTGTATGTTCAAAGAACATCAAAGAATCCAGGCTACGCAGCGAAACATGCAGAACAAGACAAATATGTCAAATAAATATGCAGGTCTGTTGGAGCAATTCACATTCGTTCCTGTTGCATCAGAAACATGAGGTATTATTGGATCCAAAGGTTTGATTTTGGTTAAAAAAATCGGAAGTAAGATCACTGAGGTATCCAATTAGAGAAAAGCAATCTCTTACTTAATTCAAAAAATCGCGGTTGCAATACAAAGAGGAAATGTCGCACCAATTTTGGGTACTCTGCTACCGTCAAAGAACTTGGGCGAAATATTTTATTTATAATTGTTATTCATTTTTAACTAGTGTATTAAAATAAATAATAAAACAATATTAATTTGTTTATTCCAGAAACGAAGAAATTTAAAGGCACATTAGGGTCATTGATAAGGACAGCTTCTGGGGAATCACGCTCGAAAGATTTCCTATTAGAGAAGATTGCAGATGCAATTCAAAGAGGCAATGCAGCATGCATCTTGGAAACATTAGGGGAAAGTAGAGTAGATGAATTTTATTTATTGTATTTTGTTGTTGAAAAAATCGTTTGTTTGCTGGCTGCGCCATTGTGAGTAGCCTTTTTTTCGCTTAATAAAAATGTTAACTCGAATAAAAAGAAAAGTTTATTCCAAACTATTTTCAATCAAAATTCGATTTCATTATTTCGAAAACAGAAACGTTCCAGCCGCCGATTTTAGCCGTCGGCTGGGGGGATATCTGCGGCGGTGCCGGCTGACTGATTTATTCGGCGGCGGGATTAAGCCACTTCTATAATGGGACTCATATCTCGAGAACTATGACAGTTAGAAAACTGCTTCCAAAGGCAAAGTTGGTTAGAATTACATTTTTGAGAAAGTAGAATTTTACTAGTTTATATTTATTGTGCAAATTTTAATTAACGCAAAAAATTGCTCATTTTTGCAACATTTATTATTATTTGATATTAAAAATTTGATAAGACATACACAAAAATTAACTGCAAATTTTACTAATACATTTTCATTCCCTTATCATTTCCCTCCATATTAAAATACAAAAGATACTAAGAAAAGGAAATTAAACTTGTATCGGTTAAATTATAGAACCACTCAATACATTTAGCTGAAAACACTTAAATTTTTGCAATGTTTAATAAAATTCTCAAATCCATCCTCAGTAGAAAAAAGTCCCTGATGATGAATGCGTAGTATTCGAAACTGTAGTAGGAAGAAGATTTATATGGGCACAATTTACAATAAATAAAGAGTAATTTTTTCGATTCGGTGTGGAGTTTATTTATTTAAAGTCGTATAATTGTGCCGTATTCCGTGCCCGTTGAGTAAACATTATTTGCCAAAATGAAGATAATTCGATGTATTAAAGAGAAAGAATGATTTATTGAAAAAGTACAGTTGTCCTAAGGGTACCGTGAATTGCCCTATTTCATATAAATTCATAAATCGTAAGTTGTATCATATACTAAAAGTCATAGAACAAATCACGGTTCATATGATGGTGAGTTGTACGCTTATTTCCGCTTCATACAAATTTACACGGACAACTCAATGTCCCTTTTTCGAACGAACATGTCATCGTTAGTTACCTTACTAACACCAGGTCATGGCAAAAATATGAGTATTGTACTTCTACACAGGTTTTTGTCACGCCTGTAGGAAAATTCAAGATAAAGTTTAACTTTTTGAAAAGACAAGAATCCCAGTTCAGTTTTGACAAAGTATCCATATACACTAGACGTCAAAATGTGAGGATTCAAAAAGGTACTAAATCATAACTTCAACTATTACTAATTATAAACCTCTAATGTCCGTCTGTTTATGTGTCTATTTATGTGTCTATTTATTCGTCTATTTATTCGTCTATTTATTCGTCTATTTATTTATAACTAGTAAATACCCCCGCCCCTAGGGGCTACGCGGACATTAAGCATTCTTATCAGCAAGGTCGGAGATTTGCGACATTAATACTAAAATGTATGTAAGAGTGTGCAATTTTCTCCGTACAACCTTTGCCCCGTACAAACGTTAGCACTGTGCTAATTTTTCTCCGTACAACCGTTTCTCCCGTCCTACAATTTCCCCGCACTGTCATTTCACCGTTCTACCATTTCCCCGTACTAACATTTCACCCGTACTACAATTTCCCCGTACAAACGTTGTCACCGTGCTACTATTTCCCCGTAAAACCGTTTCTCCCGTCCTACAATTTTCTTCTCAGTACTGTTTTCCCCGTACTACCATTTCACCCGTACTACCGTTTCCACCGAACTAACACTTTTCCCCGTACCACGATTTTCTCCGTACTACCGTTTCCCCGTACAAACGTTATCACCGTGCTACTTTTTCTCCGTAAAACCGTTTCTCCTGTCCTACAATTTCCTCCTTACTATTGTTTTCCCCGTACTACCATTTCACCGTTCTACCATTTCCCTGTACAAACGTTATCATCGTGCTACTATTTCCTGTACAACCGTTTCATCCGTCCTACAATTTCTTCCTCACTACTGTTTTCCCCGTATTACCATTTCACCGTTCTACCATTTCCCCCGCACAACCGTTTCCCCCGCACTACTGTTTTCCCCGTACAACCGTTTCCACCGTACTACCATTTCCCCCGCGCAACCGTTTCAGCCGCAAGTACTGTTTTCTCCGTACAACCGTTTCCACCGTACTACTGCTTCGCGTACAACCGTTTCCCCCGCACTACTGTTTTCCCCGTACAACCGTTTCCACCGTACTACTGTTTCGCGTACAACCGTTCCTCCCGTAATACCATTTTCTCCTCACTACTGTTTTCCCCGTACTACCATTTCTCCATACAACCGGTTACCCCCGTACAGCTTCTTCCCCCGAGCGGCCCCACCAATACTGGTGACTTTTACTAACAAAACTTTAAGACTTCGCCAAAGAAACCTATGGTCTACCATCCATACATTCCAAGATATTTTTAAAAGCATAAAAATTGACCCCATGTCCAACTGCCCGACATTTTCACCAATGCTGGTGACTTCCACTCACAAAACTCTGAGACTTTACCAAACAAACCTATCGTCTTACTCCCATACATTCGAAAATAATTTTAAAAACATAAAAATTGACCCAATGTCCAACTGCCCGACATTTTCACCAATGCTGGTGACTTTTACTAACAAAACTCTGAGACTTTGTCAAAGAAACCAATGGTCTGTCTCTCATACCTTTCCAGATATTTTCAAAAGCATAAAAATTGACCCAATGCCCAACTGCCCGACATTTTCACCAATAATGGTGACTTCTACTATCAAAACTCTAAGGCTTTTCCGAAGAAACCAAAGATTTTACATAAACCAAAAAATATACAAAGAAAATCAATGCATCATTACGTTCCATACAAATAATTCCTTACAAAGAAATTATTTGAATACGCCACATGACTTCATTTCATACAAATAAAAAAAAATATTTGAATACGCCACTTAATAAACAAACATAAAATTTTTACTGTCACACAATGCTTAAACACACGCCCCTCCCAAATACATTGCGAATATTACTGAATGAAGCCACGTGCATAAAATAGTTTTTTCGTTTATTCCATTCCACATTTACACACACACACATAAACATAAATATTCTCCCTGAAATCACTTGAACAAATTTCTCATATAAAATTACTAATTACTTTCGTTGTATAAATGTTATACTTCACAGAAAATACTCAGTTTAAAATGTATAAATACGTCTTTTCAATTCGCTTGAAAGTATCGCCGGTTGGTGATGTCCAGCGCTAAGCGTCGTTGCAAAACGATGCTAGGTCCGGATGGCGATACTGTTCTTATATGGGAGACTGTACCCATAATAAGAGCGCTTTATTTTTGATGGGACTGCTTCATTGCGGTCCCAGAATTAACAAAAGGAACGTCTCTCGTTCTCTGCCTCTAGGTTTCCCTTGTGGTTTTCTCTTCCCGTTCGAAGTTAGGTTTGCATTGCTTTTTTGGGTTAAAAAAGGCAATGCAAAACAGTTTAGTTTCTCGGAACTCTTCAAGCAGGTCGGACGTAGATAGAATCGCATTAGAATCTTCTTTTGCATTGCCTTTTTTGATTCATATGAGGCAATGCAAAACGACTTTTTGCTTTAGTTCCTCGGAACTCTTCAAGCAGGTTGGACGTAGATAGATTCGCATGGGAATCTTCTTTTGCATTGCCTTTTTTGATTCATAAGGCAATGCAAAACGACTTTTTGCTTTAGTTCCTCGGAACTCTTCAAGCAGGTCGGACGTATGTTGGTTCACGCTGGAAATTTGTGACCGACAATTTACAGACAGATAGACAGACAAACAGACAGACAGACAAAGTTTTGACTTTTATAATTAGTAACTAGTAAATACCCCCGCCCCTAGGGGCTGCGCAGGCTTTATCATTTTCGCTTTAACATTAAAGGGTAGGTTACGTAGTCGAAACCCCCGCCCCTAGGGGCTACGCAGGCTTTATCATTTTCGCGTGTTGTCTAT
>CM055406.1:82437359-82448971 GCA_029228625.1 Pseudolycoriella hygida
AGAACAATAGAAAAATTATTTCTCCATACAAAAGTGTCATTTTCAAACCTCGATATCTCAGCCAATTTTCAACCGATTTTGATGAGTGAGGGCTTGTTTGAAAGCTGCTGCGACGTTTTAAAAATAATTTGGAGGGGGATGGGGCGAGGGGAAAAAACTGAAAAGTTCGCCTATATATGGCTCCTTGTCCCAAAGGTTTTTGTGTGGAGTTTTTTGGGTTTGTGGACGTTCTTTTTGGGGTGTTGGGACTGCGTCACGCCCTCCGCTACCGCTGCGGGCATGATCAACAACATATATGAACTGTTTGAATCGAGTAGCCTTGTTATGCCCTTACAACTAGTGTTTGATTTCTAGTTTGATTTCTAATCGTTGTTCGTTACATGAATCCGTGGGATAATGGTTAGCGTACAAGACGCAGGATGTGAATGTGCTAGGTTCAAATCGCGATATGGAGATAGTTTTATTTCTTTATAAAAATAAGAAGAGTTCATTCTGGATGAACTAGACCATAATGGCTCATTACGTAGGTCGCATCATTACTGCCTAGCATGTTGAATTGCATCTACATAGCAATGAACCTGCAGCGTATACTCAACGTACCGTGTGCGTAAACGTTAAAATAAATTAAATACACAGGGCACAATTTAGTTACATGTCTCGGCTCTCGCTTGAAATGGCCCAACAGGCAAAAAAAAGCTTTAGTTCGAATCGGAAAAATTTAATCTAATTACATGAGTCTCATTTTTTGCTCTCAAAAAGTTGGTTATAGCGTAAACGGATCGCTGTCGCGGAAGATTGACGAAGCCGGTCGAATTCCTACGTGGCTAACATAAATATCTCTAGTGTACCTTATCGCATCGGCTACCATCAGGCACTTCATAGTTTTCGCAAAATGACGGTTGATGTTCAACTTTTTAATGACTGTCGCGTTCAAGAGATCCGACGACCCAAGTGATCCAACTATGAACGCTTCCAGTTCGCAACCGTAACCCTGACCTCGGAAGTAGTGTACCAAAAAAATGTACTAGAGACCAAGGCTGGAAGAATCGTAAATGTGATGTATGTGAGATTCACACAATTCGTTCGAAGATCACTCTTTAAGTTTTTCGTTTGAATTCTAAGAAATGTTGCAAGAAATAAAAAAGGGCCATCTGCTGAACGAAATTTTGACTGGTCGAAAAATGCAAAAGGCCCATAGGGGAATGCCCCGACAGCCCATTAGGATCAGTCCGGGCCTGGGGGGAGCACCGATAATGGTCCTTAGATAACGAATTAGCAATAAAAAAAAATGTCCGTCCGTCCGTCCGTCAACATGATAACTCGAGTAAAACTCAACCGATTTTCAAAAACGTTTTTTCCCTGAAAGGTAATCAAAAAATCATTTTTGGGATTGAATCTGGGCACTTTCGGTCCAAGGGCCAATGAGCTAGGGCCGTTTAAGTGGTTTTTGATCTTTTCTACATAACTCGAGTAAATCTTCTCCGATTTCCATAAATTTTTTTAGCATGCCCAGAATGTCTCACAACTCATGGAAGAAACTTTTTTAATTTTTGAGCTTTCCTGAAAGATAATTAGTAAATTGACTACGGGATTGAATTTGGGCAAAATCGGTTAAAAACTTTCGAAGTTACGGTAGAAAAAGTGGGGAAAAACGTGGTTTTTTTAAGGTTGGTGGAACTTAAATATATGATCCGCCGTTACAACCTGTCCGGGTCAGAGGCTAGATTATTTTATTTACTAGTTCCGTAATTTTTTTATGAGCTTTCGCTCACACGGATTCTTTTAGAGATCCTTTCGTTACCAACGTTTTTACTGTGTCAGTGGTAAATTGCACACAAACCTAGTGCCATCTATGATGTACTAGGGCGGAAACTAGTAGGGCTAAGAATGCCGGTTTGCCCCATCAAAGTGTTTTACCGGCAGGCATTTTTGTTGGACCACATGCTTAACGTGAATTCCGAACCACGCCTAGCGGTAGCTAGCATTTTACCATTAGGACTTCTTCTGATGCTAATTAAATGTAGGTATGAGGTAAGACCTAGTGGCCCAGAAAGATAGTAACATGAAGTAACCTTCGTTAATGTTATTATTTAAACCAACAAGTGCAATATAAGCGGAAATATCAATAAAGAGTTTTTGAGGTAATCATAATGCTACGCTTGCATGCGAATGCATTATATAAAACACTATTTGTATAAAGAAAGTCAGTTCCTAATAAAGCATCAAACAAGAAACAACGCTGGTGTTTTATTATACTCAATGGATCCCCACCCTAGGGAGATCCTACATAAATCTCCGTCCAAAGTCAGACTCAGATATTTGTAGGCATGTACGAATCGTTGCGGCATTAAATTCACAACTACCCAAATTGTGAAGCCTAGGAACGTTACTTTCATGCTATATATTGAAGAAAAATCCTATACAGAATTTGTCCCACCAGGATTGAATGGAAAGCCAGTAACGTACTGAGCTCCCGTTCCGTCCTTTTTCACTTATATCGCTGCGAAATCAGAACAGAAATCGCTCTTCAAGGTTTTAAAAATATGAACATCAGAAAATAACCGAAACGAAATTAGTGAAAATCTGTCGAGTGGTTGGGGCTATAGAGTCCTTAGTGTGGGCCCAACTCACGCTACTCGACCAACACGATATTTGTTTTTTTTTTTTCGTGAATATTCCTTTGATAATGAGGTTTTAAGTGCAGTGTTGTAGAGAAAAAATAGGTGAACTTTGTTGTCCATGCAGTTATGGGTCAGAGACCTTTTGCTAAGCGCTCTAGCTCGCTTTTTAATTCTGGGCTTATTTTAAGGGCTTGGAAAGATTTTTTGTGCCGCTTCTTTCGACGAGTTTTTCAATATTGCCCTTTCGGCAATTTCCAATCAAATTTAATGAGGACGTAATTGCACATACTTAAGAGTTAAGGCAACATTTACTTAAATACGTTCCAGTCTTTTCGTAACATCAACTCTGTTTGCCACATCTATTCTGGGTCAGTTCATATGTTTTCTATTGCTGAGTCGTCATCGATGCTCCCCACCAACTCCCGGGTCGAAATTGGGGTGGTTACAAACGTCGTGGTAAACACATAAGACCCCTTCGTTCTTCGTACGGGTCTAACTAAAATTTCCTGACTAGTCCCCTCCTCCCTGTCCCCGCCCCCTGCTGAACTACTGAAGGGGGGTAAAGCATTGTCTAAAGTAGTGTATGGTTTAGTAAAATGAATATGGAACACGGAAGAGTTGCCTGACGAGTGGCTAGAGGATTCCATTTTACCTCTACACAAGAAAGGTGATAAAACCGAATGCGAAAACTGCCGTGGAATTGCCTTGCTGAACACGGCTTGTAAAGTTTTCGCTCGAGTATTATTCGAAAGACTAAATCCGCTGGCTGAGATTGTCATTGGGGATTATCAAGGCGAATTCACACGAGATGGCTCAACAACTCACCAAATATTCACACTTCGTCTGATTCTGCAAAAGGACAGAGAGTTTCAAGTTCGGACGTTCCATCTTTTCATGGACTTCAAACAAGCTTACGACAGGACCAAGCGTATGGAATTGTATGTGACGATGAAGAAGCTACGCTTTGAAACAAAGTATGTTCGTCTTGTGAAAGCGACATTGGATGGCACCAGATGTCATATCAAGGTGCAAAACGAAATGTCAGATGTGTTTGCTGTTAAAGAAGGATTGAAGCAGGAAGACGCTACATCTTGCTTACTCTTCAACTTGGATTCGGAAATCGCAATGAGACGTGCTGGTATGCAAACCAACAAAACGCTGGTGAATGGAACAGTTCATGTCCTGGGCTTTGCAGATGACTTGGATCTCGCCAGCCGTACACGTGCAGCAGGACACTTTCACAAATCTGGAAATTCAAGCTGAAAGAATGGGTTTGATGATAAACGAATCTGAAACCAAGTACATGAAGACCGAGCGTAATCCGGTAGCTAATTAACAGGGTGACAAAATACGCATTTGAGAGTTGAACCTCGAGGTATTTGATGAGTCCATTTATCTTGGAGCGCTGATACGGTCAGATAGTGACAACACACCTGAAATTCACAGACGTATCATGGAGGCAAGCAGATGCTATTTTGGTCTAATCAAACATATCAAGGAAAACGAAGTGCCATATTTACAAAACGCTTATTGGTCCAGTATTGATCTACGGAAGGGAATCTTGGGTGATTAAGAAAAGTGATGAACAGTTGCTCCTAACTTTCGAGCGCAAGGTACTTCGCACCATATTTGGAGCGATGCGCGAGGGTGAGAGGTGGCGACTGCGATATAACTTTGAATTGGAACGTGACTTTGGCGAGTCGGATATAGTGGCGATGGTGAAAGTCCAATAAGTCGAAATAATAAATTGGCAATACGATTCAAACGAAAGGCTGGCCGAAGCCCACAAGTAGCGCCGAAAAAATAGAAGTAAGTAAGAAGGTGATGTATGAGCTTCATACAAACTGCTTTGCTTGATGTATTCACGAATTCACTCTTAGATGGTATGGTGTCGTTTATTGAGTGTTTTCAATAGTGAGTTAATAAATTTAAATTCAATATTGTCAAAAAATGTGAATGAAAATTAAATGAGCAACAAAATCTCATACTTAATTCTACATAAGACATAAACTTTTCAATTTCTCTTCGAAACATCGTTCGTGACTTTATCAGAATCACATAAAAGAATGATTTTCCATATAAATATTACTCAGGAAAAATCTCATTAAGTCATTAAAGATACCGTCGCTATAAAGTCAATAAAGGTTCATTTTTCACCCTCAATCCATATCGTTTGGATTTTTCATTTTACTTGTATTCTATTCTTTAACTCAAAAAGATTAAATCTATAAAATTATCGTAAAGCGGCTTAAACATTCACGATATTTGAGGATAATCTAAATAAAAATGATTATCGTATTTCAATATTTACTAGTTAAAAAAATTCGTTTTTAGAGGGATTTAGAGTTGGTGGGTTTTTAAATTTGGTGTTTCCTAAAAGGTAGCCAACAAAGAAATATTGAGGTTGATGAGGGCACTCATCTCGCTCGAACCAGTTGGTTTTTCCCCGCTTTGAACGTGTAGCTGATCTATCTAGCTCTATCTATCTTGATGAGATCCCTTTTTGTTTGGGGAATAATATATTGAAATTCTATTCCGGTTAGAATAAGAAAATTGAGCTCGTTGGTACTTTTCACAAAACATTGCATAGATCTGTTTAATCGGCAGAACTACCCGTCTATCTACAGATGGAGCCGCCGGGCAGTATGGGTGGTACTTCTGTTAGAAAATGTTTGGAGTTAATAGATGCTCGATTATGATACGCCGAAGCTACTGTAATAGTTGGGTATGAGCTTAATTTCTGTGAACTGGTGCTGTTTTAAGGTGCTTTTAGTTCTGGTGATTAGTTTTTTGATTTTCTTAATTTTTCTTTTATTTATTTAGCTTGGGATCAATCTGACTCAACTTAAGAATGTGTTTGTACGGTCTCCAACTCCAACCATAGGTTTATAACTTTGCTCTGTATTGTTAGCGGGTCGGTAATGTATGTTAGACTTGCTGAGGATAATTAGTTTTGATGCAAATGTTATTATTTATTCCAGCACGCTCTACAAACGAATATTCCCTTCATTTTTTATACTAAATATGCACTCGAGTATTAGAGTATTACTAATTATAAAAGTCAAAAGTTTGTCTGTTACATACGTCCGACCTGCTTGAAGAGTTCCGAGGAACTAAAGCAAAAAGTCGTTTTGCATTGCCTTTTATAAGCCGAAAGCCAAAGAAAAGGCAATGCAATAGTAGATTCTTTTGCATTGCCTTCATTGATTAAAAAAAAGGCAATGCAAAAGAAGATTCCCATGTGAATCTATCTAAGTCCGACCTGCTTGAAGAGTTCCGAGGAACTAAAGCAAAAAGTCGTTTTGCATTGCCTTATATGAATCAAATAAAGGTAATGTAAAAGAAGATTCCCATGCGAATCTATCTACGTCCGACCTGCTTGAAGAGTTCCGAGGAACTAAACTGTTTTGGATTGCCTTTTTTAACCCAAAAAAGCAATGCAAACCTAAATTCGAACGGGAAGAGAAAACCACAAGGGAAACCTAGAGGCAGAGAACGATAGACGTTCCTTTTGTTAATTCTGGGACCGCAATGAAGCAGTCCTCTTCAAAAATAAAGCGCTCTTATTATGGGTACAGTCTCCCATATAAGAACAGTATCGCCATCCGCACCTAGCATCGTTTTGCAACGACGCTTAGCGCTGGACATCACCAACCGGCGATACTTTCAAGCGAATTGAAAAGAGGTATTTATACATTTAAAACTGAGTATTTTCTGTGAAGTATAACATTTATACAACGAAAATAATTAGTAATTTTATATGAGAAATTTGTTCAAGTAATTTCAGGGAGAATATATATGTTTATGTGTGTGTGTGTGTAAATGTGGAATGGAATAAATGATAAAACTATTTTATGCACGTGGCTTCATTCAGTAATATTCTCAATGTGTTTATTACATGCATTGTGTGACAATAAAAATTTTATGTTTGTTTATTTACGCCACTTAATAAACATTTAAACTTAATAAAATATTTTTTTTATATGTATGAAACGAAGTTATGTGGCGTATTCAAATATTTTCTTTGTATGGAACGAAATGATGCATTGATTTTCTTTGTACATTTTTTTGGTTGATGTTAAATCTTTGGTTTCTTTGGCTTAGTCTTAGAGTTTTGTTAGTAGAAGTCACTAGTTTTGGTGAAAATGTCGGGCAGTTGGAGATTGGGCCAATTTTTATGCTTTTAAAATTATTTTCGAATGTATGAGAGACAGACCATTGGTTTCTTTGGCAAAGTCTCAGAGATTTGTGAATAGAAAAGTCACCAGTATTGGTGAAAATGTCGGGCAGTTGGACATTGGGTCAATTTTTATGGTTTTAAATGTATTTAGGAAGGTTTGAGAAACAGACGATAGGTTTCTATGACCTTATGACGACACAATCTCTGTGATATTTTGACCTAATTTGACTAGCTTAAGTCTTTATTACTAATCTGTGACAATATCTGTGCTGCTTTAACTTATTTATACTTATTTTATTGCTTTATGTATTTATGTATTTATGTATTTTTGTTAAATGTCTGCTTGTATTAAGTGGACTATAAATAAATGCCAATGAATGAATGAATGAATGAAAGTCTCAGAGTTTTGTGAGTAGAAGTCACCAGTATTGGTGAAAATGTCGAGCATTCGGGCACTGGGTCAATTTTTATGCTTTGGAAAGTATCTGGAAAGGTATGAGAAAATGGTAGTACGGGAGAAACGGGAAACAGTAGTACGGTGGAAACGATTTTACGGGGAAAACGGTAGTGCGCGGGAAACGGTTGTGCGGGGAAATAGTAGCACGCTGATAACGTTTGTGCGGGGAAATGGTAGTAGGGTAATATGTTAGTACGGTGAAATGGAGTACAGGGAAAACAGAAGTGAGGAGAAAATTGTAGGACGGGAGAAACGGTTGTACGGGGAAATAGTAGAACGGTGATAACGTTTGTACGGGGAAATGGTAGTACGGGGGAAATGTTAGTACGGGGAAATGGTAGAACTGTGAAATAGTAGTACGGGGAAAACAGTAGTGAGGAGGAAATTTTAGTACGGGAGAAACGGTTGTACGGGGAAATAGTAGCACGATGTCGGAAAAATTCTACATGGAATTTTTCTAGCAAGTGTAGCGCATTAATAACGTCCTAAAGTTCGCTCAAGCTTCAAAAGTTGGGTAGTTGTGGTGTGTTTGGTGCCCACAACGACGTACACACTGAATGAATAGTATGACGTAACCCATGTGCGACGAATTTGTGCACGAAATATCAAAGCCTACATTTAGGCGAGATAATAATCAAGCGCCTAACAATTCTTGGAGTAATTGTATAATAACAAAGACGCTACATTCGCATTACTCTGAGACGTGGTTCGGAAGTCATGTTAAGCCGGTGGTCCAGACAATACTTGTTATTGGCTGTAAAAAGCTGTTAGTGGAGTCTCTAAAATACAAATACAAATACAAATTGCATCAAGAAACATGGTTGTGAGCAGTACGTATTTCGAACATAAAAACATCCACAAAGCGACATGGGTATCACCTGATGGACAAACCAAAAACCAGATTGATCACGTTTTGATAGATGGGCGCCACTGTTCGAATGTATTGGATGTCAGGAGCTGTAGAGGACCAAATGTTGATTCTGACCACTACTTGGTCAAAGTGGTTGTTGGGTCTCGCATATCGGTCCAGCACAACCGACCGACAACAAGCATTGAAAAAGTGGGACGTTGAAAAACTGCAGAACGAAGACATCAAACACAAATATGTGGATAGTTTGGAGAGAAAAATTATCGAAGAAATGGTCAGCGAGCAACACAGTATAGACGATGCGTGGAATCAAATCAGGCGGAATGTAGAGAGCGCGGCGGCAGAGACTTTGGGAACGAGAACGGGAAATAAAAGAAATAACTGGTTCGACGATGAATGCCAGCGAGCTCTGGAGAACAAAAATGCAGCTCGACTAAAAACTCTGAGTCGATACACCCGAGCAGGCCAGGCAGAGTACCGCTCGAAAACTGTTCCGAAACAAAAAACGGCTGCAGTTTGGCAATAGGAAGGAAACTCGGAACTTCTATCGGAAAGTTGTAGCGTATCATAAATCTTTATATTTAATTTACTCATCATTTCTTGAAGAATCACTCATCATAAACAATCACTCCTTAAATTTATAAAATCATAGTGAGCAATTGAATTGTATCCAATCCTAGTGAGCTTTTCGTCTAAATTTTGTTTTTTTTTTTTAGGTTTGGTAATCGGATTAGCTCAAAACACTTGGATTCTTTTGCCAAATATTTCGGTCTCAAATCGAGACCATCTTCAGTGGCTGTAACATTTTTATTTGATTACAATTAACAAACGACAATTACAAAATTCTTTCAGAACTACCTCCAATTTCTTTATAAAAGCTTTCAACTAAACAAATTCTTCGGGTGTCGTAAAAAGTTTCTAAAACTATTAGAATTTAAACACTTATCTACTGTTTTTTTAAAAAATACATTGGTGGTCACAAATTGATTAAAAAAGTTATCCGTTTTTTGAAACTTTGTCACATAGAAAATTATGAAATTATTGATATACACAAAGAGGTTGGACTTAAACAGATGGACGTTATGTAACAACTGTGTGCGTAAGTTTTTTGTAGACACTTGTTCTCGAAACAAAGAAAACTATGTAAATTCTATTAAATGCTTTTAAACCTATTAAATGTCTTAAATTCCTAAGATGTTTTTGTAGGCTGTAGAAAGCATAATCGAATCTGTTTGTTTAAACAGTTTTTTTTTTCTTTTTTATAGCAATCATTTCAAGTATCTCTCTTTTCTTCTGTTGACTTTCTCGTTGGACAATCCTGACATCATCCCACTTGGGCGTGTGGCCGGTTTCGATGGCATGGGCACATAGTGCGCTATGTTCTTTATTTTTGATGGAGATGTTGTACTTGTGCTGATAAACTCGATTTTTCAGCAATTGTTTTGTATTGCCCTCGTACAAAAACTCACATGAGCAAGGAATTTCATAAACCACTTCAGATTGTAAAAGTTTCGGAGTTTTGTCTTTTAGTTTGCTAAATAGCGACTTTTTTAAATTGTTTTCTCCTCTACCTACCAATGTAAGTTCTTCTCTACAGACGTATTTTAATCTTTCAAAAAGTCCTTTAACATAAGGAATCGCTACAATCGGTTTCTTTTCTTTTGTATCTTTTCGGTCATTTTTTTGTGAGACGGCAAATTTTTCTTGCGTTTCTCTAATTAATTGATCAATGAGTTCTTTCGGATAAAAATTTTCAGTTAAAGTTGATTTTAGTAAGTTGAAATTATTGGTGTGAAATTCGGGCTCTGAAAGTCTGAGTATTTTTTCTGCTAATAATGTTATGGTGTTACGTTTATATGTCATTGGCAAATGGGATTTGAAATTTAAATAACGACCAGACCATGTAGCTTTATGATACCAATCAGTTTTAATGCTACCACCATCTCGGATGCACATCGTCTCTAGGAAGGAAATCTTTCCATCAACTTCTTCTTCAACGGTAAATTGCAGGTGTTTGTTGTAACTGTTGAAGATTGTTTTGATCTCTTTTACTTTGTCTGTGGGAATAGCTGTAAGGATGTCATCAACATATCTGTAGAAAAATGGCAAGTTGTAGCTTAACTTCTTGATGACTACGTCTTCCAAAATTTCGAGAACTAAGTCGGCGAAAACTGGAGTAGCTGGTGAGCCCATTGGTGAGCCAAAAATCTGTCGATAAAATTGTCCTTTGAATTGAAAACAGCATTCTTCTAAAACTATTTTTATTCCTGTTAAAAATTCTTCTTTGGGCAGGTTGGTGAATTTTTTGATGGATGACCAACGTTTGTGAATGGCAGCATATACAAGATCATTTGGAATGTTGGTGAATAAGGAAACTACATCTAGAGAGATCAGCTTGTAGTTTTTTGGAAGTCTCATCCTTCTTAATTTCGTGACTAATTCGGTTGTATTTTTACAGTTCTGCACGTTTTCCCTACTACATTTTTTAAAATATTGGCGTACATTTTGGATAAATTGTAGGTCGGAGAATTTATGCTAGCAACTATCGGTCTGGTAGGATGTCCTGGCTTGTGGATCTTAATCAAACCATACATTTTGGACGAGACAGAGTTATATCGTCTGTACCATTTACCCTGTTCCTCTGTGATAAAATGTTCGTTTTGCCAATGTGAAAATAAATTATTGACTTTTCTTGGATGTTCGAAGTTGGATCAGCGTAAGTTTTAATGTAAGTTTTCTCATCATTTAGCAGTTGTAACATTTTAGATTCATAATCGGTCTGATACATCACGACAGTAACATTACTCTTGTCTGCATTCATTACTAAAAGTTGTGGGTGCTGTTCAAGGAACTTAAGAGTGGCAGCATGGTTTGCTCTAACGATTTCATCTATGGTTTCAAGTTTCGTTGGAGATTTTTTGAAATTAGTAATAATGTTGCAAACTTTGTTTCTTAGATTTATGCGGTATTTACTACCTAAGCCTTGTAGCTTTGGCTCTAGGTTGCAAATGAACTGGTCGACCGGAATTTTCTTGTTTATTGTAGGTAAATTGAACTTTTCACCTAGCGCTAACGTATTCTGCACATACCAAGGGAGAATGACGTCTGTTAAATTCCAAACCCACTTGTCGATGTTAATATTCAAACCGGACATATATGGCTGCATAAGTTTGTGTATAAAAGGAGAATTTTTGTCAAATAAAAATCATTCTGTTCTTGACATTCAACTGGATTGTTTCTAATTGAAGAAGTTAAGAAGGGAGAAAAATAAAATCTAAGAGCTTTTTAAAGTGAGCACAATCAACCTTAGTATTTTACAAAGTAAACGAATCCAAAAATGGTTATAGTCAACCACCTTTGCTGTGTAAGGACAAGAAGGGATTGGTCTTAGCAGATGAGGAAAAGTGCATTGCGAGATGGGCTGAGTACTTCAAAGAACTGCTTAATCCGAACACACCGCTCAACCGAAACGAAGAAAACAACGAA
>CM055406.1:82449471-82463530 GCA_029228625.1 Pseudolycoriella hygida
TGATGTCCAGCGCTAAGCGTCGTTGCAAAACGATGCTAGGTGCGGATGGCGATACTGTTCTTATTATGGGAGACTGTAGCCATAATTAGAACAAACTAATTTTGAAGGGACTGCTTCATTGCGGTCCCAGTACTTTAACAAAAGGGACGTCTCTCGTTCTCTGTCTCTAGGTTTCCCTTGTGGTTTTCTCTTTGGGTTTTTTGGGTTAAAAAAAGCAATGCAAAAAGGGAGGGTTTAGTTCCTCGGAACTCTTCCAGCAGGTCGGACGTAGATAGATTCACTTGCGAATCTACTTTTGCATTGCCTTTTTTTTGAATAATAGAAGGCAATGCAAAACGACTTTTTGCTTTAGTTCCTCGGAACTCTTCAAGCTGGTCGGACGTAGATAGATTCGCATGCGAATCTGCTTTTGCATTGCCTTTTTTTTGATTCATATAAGGCAATGCAAAACGACTTTTTGCTTCAGTTCCTCGGAACTCTTCAAGCAGGTCGGACGTAGATAGATTCACATGCGAATCTTCTTTTGCATTGCCTTTTTTTGAATAATAGAAGGCAATGCAAAAGAATCTACTATTGCATTGCCTTTTCTTTGGCTTTCGGCTCATAAAAGGCAATGCAAAACGACTTTTTGCTTTAGTTCCTCGGAACTCTTCAAGCAGGTCGGACCTATGTTGGTTCACGCTGGAAATTTGTGACCGACAAACCGACAAACAGACAGACAGACAAACAAACAGACAAACTTTTGAATTTTATAATTATAAATGCACGAGCTCATCACGCGTGTATGGAATGTCGAGGAGTTACCGGAAGAGTGGAAGACCAGCATACTTTGTCCCACATACAAAAAAGGTGATAAAATGGAGTGTGGCAATTTTCGAGGAATCGCTCTATTGAATATTGCTTACAAGATATTTGCAAATATTCTTTACCAGCGCCTTCATCCATACGTGGAAAACTCTGTAGGTGAATACCAAGGCGGTTTTCGTGTAGGTCGTTCAACATCGCACCAGCTGTTTAACATCAGACAGATCTTGGAGAAGTGCAAGGAGTACAACATTGAAACACACCATTTGTTCGTTGACTTCAAGGCAGCCTATGACAGTGTTAGAAGAAGCTATGGAGAGTAATGGAGGAATTTGGAATCCCCAACAAACTGATCTCGCTAACCAAGTTAACACTGAACGGAGCTAATAGCCGAGTAAGGATCCGTAACCAACTGTCAAATTTTGTTGTGTTTAATTGTTGAGTTTTGAATCTTTTTTTGATAAATAATTTGGTGTATCCATCAAAAAATCGTTAATTTCTGCCGTGTGAAAAGTGTTTTAAAACTTCCAGCTTCTGCAAACATTATTTCGCTTTCTTCTAGTGGATTTTCGAGAATTTTGTTTTTATTAGAAACGTTTATCTATTTAAAAAAAGTTGTAAAATTTTGTGAAGTTTCGAATTAACTTTTCTAATAAAAAAATGTATTTTAATTTGTGATGATCACGGGAATGTTCCGATTTGTGTTTTTGTTGACTAATGACATGACATGGCCAATTTGTTTACATACATTCGTCCAAAAGCGGCAACACCGAATTGGAATTTATTCATTGTGTTTTAAACCCACAAAAATAACTCTCGAAAGACATAATTGTAAACTTTCGAGATTGGAAAGATTGTATATTTGATTTCTTTTTGTTAAACCGTAATCATTCGCAATTGTATAATTGTATAATGCCTGCCCCTGGAGGAAAATTCTAGGTATACATCTTATCAGGCATATCAAACTATGCATTGAAAAAGCGCAGTTTCAAACAAACTGCGCTCGTGATTCTTCTAGTACTTTCATTCGTATACATTGTCAAAATAGTTTGCATTTTCGCCTTTTTTTTTATTTCAATCGAGATTAATTGAAGTTTACGCATCAAGCAGATAATATCACTTCGTTAATTATGTTAAGTTTGGCGGCTTACGAGTACCACCGAAATAAAGTGTATATGAGAGTCCATCGACAAATGTTACGAGACACCCTCGACCCATTTGACATGCCCGATGAGCGGTAAATTTTTTGTTATAGCAGCATGTTTTATTATCTCATCTCGAATATTGTTAGTTTCAGAGTATCGACTCCCAAGAAGTTTGGTCTTGGACTTTCTCGATCTAATAAACTCGCGTATGAGTGGTCATCCGTGCCCCAGTGTTCCTAAAACGGTGCTGTTCTGTTCAGTGTTAAACTTTTACGCGAGCGGGAGTTACCAAAGACGTGTCGGTGCGGACGCATTGGCGTTGATGAGCCAAACTCTTGTATCCAGATGTGTGCGGGCATACAGCTACACTATCGCGACAAAGTTGGTGGATCAATTCATTCAATTTCCGACAACTGTCGATGAAATCGAAACCTTGCATGATATGATGCAGCTCCACACTGACTTTCCGGGTGCTTTCGCCATCGTTGATGGATCGTTAATCGCGGTCGCAGCTGTTCCACATGAAGTGGATCATGTAATGATGTCGCGGAAACAGTTCCACGCCATCAATACACAGTTCGTCATCGACGCAAATATGCGATTCCTAAGTGTGAACGCTCGATATGGAGGCTCGACGCATGATGCGTTGATATGGCGAGCTTCTCTGGTGAATACTTTTTTGAGACGATTGTGTGGCCGAATGAGAAGTCCTACTGGTCCTACTACATGCTTGCAGATAACGGTTACCCACTTCAACCATGGTTATTAAAACCTTACGACAATCCTAATACGACTGCCCAACAACTTTATAATAAAATTCATCGACAGGGAAGATCGTTGATTGAAAGAGCAATTGGATTGCTTAAATCGCGATTTCGATGTCTTTTAGGCGAAAGAAAGCTCCGTTATGACCATCAGATGAGTGCGTACATAATATACTCGTGTGCAGTTCTCTACAATTATCTGATATATAACAATTACCCTGTCGGTAACAATGACACAATTCTTGACGCCTTTGAGTTCAACGATGAGTTGGAAGATTATGATGTATCAATTGACGATCTTCAGGGAGGAGTTGAACTGCGAGACAAAGTAGCTGATTATTTTATGAATAAATAAATCGAACTTGCTGATTATAGAAAATATACTAGTCTAAAATCTCTATCATTTTGTTTTGTGAACGACCCCTAAGGCTGTCCATCGTCAGTTACTCCGTAAGACAGCATGGTACGGTATGCCTATGGTGTACTAGAAACACTAGTAATAAGAACCACGAGAATTTTCAGAAGTCAATAATACGGAAATCATCAAGCTGGCTTTAATACATACACAACTATTAGTTGCTTATGTGTTGTAAACTCATCTTCGAATCATTAGAATTTAATAATTCTACGGTTTCTCTAAAATGACTGGCCTTTAAATGAATCCGTAGGATAATGGTTAGCATGTAAGACACTGATGTGGATGTCTCGGATTCAAATAGGATTGGACGTAGTTTTTTTCTTTGCAAAAATAAGGGCTAATATTACCTTAGAAGAGTTCATTCTGGATGAACTGGACCATAATGGCTCATTACGTACGTGGCATGATTACTGCCTAGAACGTTAAATTTCACCTACATAGCAATGAACCTGCAACGTATGCTCAACGTTACTTACCGAGTACGTACACGTTAAAATATTTTACGTGTTTCAGCAATGTAAATGCGATTTAACATTCGCTTCGACACGTAAAAAACTGTACGTAAGTGCTTCCAAATTTTTATTTTGACGAGTGGGAATAGAGCCCTCCCCTTCGGGTCGTCCCATCCCGTCCCGTCCCGTCAAAAAAAATTTTGGAAGCACAGACGTATTGACTTGTTTTGACTATTTTTTGTTGATAAATGGTATGAAGCTTACACATATGAGAACATAATTCTGAATTTTTCGAATTGATTGAGCCCTCTTCTAATTCCCAGCGAATCCTTTCACATTCGACTATGGTAGAAAACGTAGTATGTGTGGAAATTTTGACAATGTTCGTAACAACATATTCTAGTACATTGTTCACCTTGCGTAATTCTAAAAAGGCGACATATTTTTCATTGAAAGCACGTGTTTGTTGTTTTGAATTCAATTTTATCAATTCAAAAACGTTATTATCAACTCAATCAAGTTTTACGTTTTGAGTTTTATTGGGTTCAAATTTTTATAATGTCCGCAGTGCAAAGTATTTCGACGGCTTTAACCAAGGTAAATTGTTTTCTATATAAAATGATTTATTTCAAATCATTGATATCAATAGCGTCGTTCGAGAATCCACGCAATACAAAAAAAAACATTTGGTACGATTGGTTCAAAATCATTTTAATCGTACTGTCGGGTATTGTTCTGGCGTGGACTTTGAAATGATCAACGATCTAACATGGGATAAATTCGCAACGTACCTCAACAAGATGGGCCCGCCGAAGATTGGCAGCGAATGTAGAAGTGTAATTTCTACAACGATCAAGCTGTTTCCGGAGTGTTAAATTGTTTTTCTTTTAGTCTTTTTATTTCATGCAAAATCGAATCCGGAAACAAGCAAAAATGATCCATCAATGCAATGCGAACCCAAAAGACAACTTCTCGGACATCGACTTCGCAATCTACGAAATGATATTTCCACCGGGCAACGTCAATTTGGGGGAAAACATTCCTCGAAACGAAACGGAGCAATTCGACAGCGACCCTGTTGGCATTCATTTCAATGACGGTGTCCCGATTCCTGAAGTCCAACAAGGAATCGAGGAAAATGACACAGAGAACGTCGAATTGGTGGCTGAATCAGCAGAGGACCTCAATGCTTATTGTGATGAGATCATTATAGATGAAAGTGGCGAGGTTCGTGAAATCGAATTGGAGGAAATTTGTGAAGCTGAGCGTGAGGAAGTTCATGAACTCCCGAGATGCGTCTGCATTTTTCGATGAAATGGAATACGATTTGGTGGCTACTGATCATTGCTACTCAGCCACCACACCATCTAAACCAGCAAAGGCAGGAGTAAGAATCCCGGAAATTCAGAAGGAGAGACTGGTCCAACTGCTTCACAACAATTACTTGAAGGCGGTGGGTCGCTTTTCTGGCGCTAATGGCGTTGGCATAAAAACGAAACTTTGGACAACCATTGCTGCAGAATTAAACACATTGGGCCCAGCAAGAACTGTTGAACAATGGAAAACGGTAAAATGCTCAAATCCTCAGCGATGAGAATCTGACTGACTGTCAATTCCATAAAAGCGTCGGCTAAGGCGAAGTTGGCTGATATTCATAACAGCAATGGTGGACCCTCGCACTTGATGTTGACAAGATTGGAAGAAAAAATTGTGGCTATGTGTGGGATAGATTCATTAGATGGCGATCAACAAGTCGGAGAACCCGCATTTAGATATGAACAGGTAAGACATGACATCAAAGTATTGAGAACTAGGGGTACTTTACACACTTCGTTAACATTTCCAGTTGAAACAGAAAAACTTAAACTTCAGTTGATAAGCCTAAGTGCAGTGTAAAAGCCTAGACATATGCAATAGCAATTAAAAAACGAGGAAGGTAGTGGAATTTCATTACATTACAATCTCGTTTTCTTTTTCGGCGCTACAGCCACTTGTGGGCCCTGGATCCCGATCCTAGCGATTCCTAGCGTCCCAATATCTTGTTCAACACCATCAATCCATCTAATTTTTGGGTGGCCGACTCCTCTTCGACCTTCTGGATCGTTACGGAATAACTTTGAGGGTGCTCTGTTTTTATCCGTGCGTGTATCCCGCTCACCTCAATCTTTCGAGTTTCACCACTGCTACTATATCCGGCTCGCCAAAATCACGTTCCAGTCCAAAGTTATATCGCCGTCGCCACCTCTCACTCTCGCCCATCGTTTCAAATATGGTGCGAAGTACCTTGCGCTCGAACGTTAGGAGCAACTACTCATCTCACTTTTCTTCATCGTCCAAGATTCGCATCCGTAGATCAATACTGGACGAATAAGCATTTTGTAAATATGGCACTTCGTTTTCTTTGGTATTATCTTTGAGCAAAAATGTTTAATTACACCATAATAGCATATGCTTGTGAATTTCAGATGTATTGTCAACATCTGCATTATCATCGCTCCAAGATAGATGAGCTCATCCACTAGCTCGAGGTTGAACTCTCCAATGCGTATTGTGTCCCCTTGGTATTACTTGGTGTACTTGGTTTTAGATTCGCTTATCATCCAATTCATCCTCTCAGCTTGGATTTTCAGATTTGTGAAAGTGTCAATTGCTGTTGCATGTGTAAGACTGTCGAGATCCAAGTTTCTGCAAAGCCCAGAACTTGAATTGTTCCACTCACCAGCGTTTTGTTGGTTTATATACCAGCACGTCTAATTACGATTTTCAATGCCAAGTTAAAGTGTAAGCAAGAATGCGCGTCTCCCTGCTTCAACCCTTCTCTAACAGCAAACACATCTGACATGTCGTTTTGCACCTTCACACGTCATCTGGTTCCATCCAATGACGCTTTCACAAGACGAATATATTTTGTTTCAAAGTCCAGTCCCTTCATCGCTGTGTAGTAATAGATGTTCTAACTACAAGTGAAAACATTTTGATGTTACCTCTTTCGAGGTTGGAAATGTTCTGATTTTATTAAGGAAAAGTGTGGCTATTTATAGTACATTTTTGGGTTGCTAGATTAATAAATTAAATTTGAATTTAGAAAGACTACTGTGTTCACCACAGTTATTTTCCCCCTTTACAAAGAAAATGTTCATAATTTTATTCGGAAAGATCCAGAAAGTCTTTTTCCAACTCGTCTGTTAATGTAATCTGGTCCATTTTTATTATTTGATTCCAGTCCGTTATTTGATTTTGGGTGGTTGGTTTTTGTTGCTTGATGGGAACTATTGGTTTAATGGATGATTGTATCAAAGCTATGGGAACGGGACTGGTTGCTGTGCTATTGGTTTTGGATTGCGGTTGAATTTTTGTGGTTGATTTTGGAATGGTAGTAGATTGTGGTGATTCCAAAAAAGTGCATTCTGATGGACCAGGGCAATTGGTTGCTGCACGACCAAACTGAAGATGATATTTGCATATTCCTTTGACAGGTGACTTGTTGTATTATTTATTAATTAGAGCACGTCGTGGAGTGATAACAGTTGACTGTTCTGATTGTAAAAATTTTTGGTTGGTTAAGTATGCTCTTTCTAGACGAGTCATCGATTGTTGGGTAACTTGCATTGAGTTTCTGATTGAAACTAATTCATGCAGAATCGATGAATCGTCAGTGTTCGAACGGGACGCACAATGCGTGGTAGTGGTAGTGGTAGTGGACAGGGAGAGAGGGGGGTATCAACACACACACAGAGTGCTGGTATGCCATACACACAGCATGGATGGTGTGTGCATGCAGCAGAGGACTCCTCAGTGAGGAGGTCTGTCTATCGGTGTGTGGCGAGCAACGGAGGGGAGCGCCCTCATTGCTTTGTTTACATGTTCGTCTGTACGGCACACACACAAACACATCGTCTGATGCGTGCTACTTGAGTGCTGATAATGGTGTGTGTAAGGGGATACCTTGGTGTAGCCAGACGCTCAGTTAGAGTCAGTAAGAGAGACCTGATCGAGTGAGCGAGAACACTAGCCCCAGTGGATGTACCATCAGCTCATACACAGAGAGTCCCATCCATTTAAATCGAACTTCTTAATTGTACTATTTTGATATTTTGTCCTAATCAACTTGAATCATCAAGTTCTGAATCAATTTAATAGAGTTCTAATTTTTTTGTACACACCACACACACACACACAGACATTGTGCATTATTTTTCAATTGGAGATTTTTAACTTTATAAGTACTCGCTTATTGAAAGTTAATTTGATATTTTCGTTTGAAAATTCAAATTCTGAATGTGAATGTTCTGAATAAAACATTCGTATTTATATCATTTGCTGGGATTGCAAGGATTGTTGCGATTGGAAACTTAATTTTGGATCAAGTTTTCATTTTTATGAAAGAGTGATTTTCATAGAATGTGAAAAACATAGTATTCCGGTATTTGAATTAAATGAGTTTAGATCAAGTTGCCTTAGAACTTGCTATAAATACAGAGGATTTGTATGGAATAAATTTAGAATAAATGTTACCATTGAACGGACAACATGTCCTAAGAAATGATCATTTATTTTCAGCTAAAATTTACTGGCACTGTGTGTTGGGGAGAATATCCCTCCAGTAAATTTAGATTAGTGTCATGTAGAAGTAATTTTTACATGAATTGAATATTTTCCTAGCTAAATGTATTGTAGCTTTGGTAGAAAAATTTTGTATGAATTAAGGTAGAATATTTCTCGTAACTACTTGGTGATGGTAGCTGTTGGTGGAAAAATATTTGTTTATTATGTAAAAAGTAATTTTTTACATAATTTAGTGTATTTTTCATAGCTATGTTGATCGTAGCTTTTTGATAGAAAAATGGTTAATAGAAAATTTTTGATTTTCTGTTGGTTGTTTTGTGGTTGTAAGAATTTAGATGTTGTATTCTTAATTCTGCCGTGTGATTGTCTTAGGAATACGCACTAAGAAACGAAATGAATTTGAGGCAGTTAAAATGAAATTCATTTCGACTGATACACGGGCATTGATGTGAATGCCTTGAGTCGTGTGGTTAAACGACTTGTGTGGTTGAATGGTACTGATCAGATTTTGATTGGTGTATCAGATTTTTGTTGCTTTTTGTCAAGTTGAACTTGAGTGTTTGTTTTTAAATTATAACTCGAATTTGTAGTTTTTAGGCTAAAAATCTTTAAAGTGAAATATAATTTAAAGGTTGTAGGTGGTTAAACCTATTTGCCAGTTTCTGGGTGGTTGACGAAACTGTATGGTACAAGAAAAAATAAGTTGCTGCATTGCACAATGAAATGAGCAGTGGTTTATTTTCTTGTTCTTTAGGAAAAGATTTTAAGAATTATTTTCAAAATGAAATTTCTAGTCCCACTGCACACTTAAATTCATTAGAACGGTCTGGCTTTAATGAAAGTTTCTTTAGAAGAAATTCTTTCAGCTTCAGAGAACGTAAAAAATTTGTAAAGTATGGGTCAAATCTTTGTTTGGATTGTTGAACTAATTTATGTTGAATTAGTGACTGATGAAAAAAATCACTTTGAATCGAATGAAAAAAAATCATCCTAAAGAGCGATTTGTTTTGTTGGTTGATTTGAAATTTTGAAAATTAAACTGTAAAGTCAATTTGTGGTTCGAAATGGTTGGTTGTTGTTTGTGAAAACGACAGTTGAATTGTTTGAATTTGAGCGGTTGGTTTGAATGTCAACTGTCGAATTCGATTTGGTGGCATTTTTTATTCATTGGCATGTTCTGACTACAGCGGCCGAAAAGTTGTAAACTTTACTTACAGCAATGGCTGAAGAGTAGAAAGTTTAGGGTTGATGTCTGGTTAAGGTGTATGCTATGTGAGCATGTGATTCCTTGGAACCAGTGGTTGGTTGAAATTTATTAAGGTGTATGCTATGTGAGCATGTGATTCCTTGGAACCAGTGGTTGGTTGAAATTTATTTATTCATTGCAACTAAAAAAATTTAGTTGTTAAATAATATTTTGTATGGAAAATGCCAATTTGTTCGGAGCTGTTGTTTGAACGGCTGCTCGAAATTGAATGAATTCAATCTGTTGCAGAAGCTCGTATTTATATGAAATTGAGGAGCAACAGATTGAATTTGATTTGCATTTTCTGGTTAAAAACCAGTGAAAATGTTTTGGTTGACTAGATTTGAAATGATATTTTCTTGTGAAAATACTTCAGTAGTCTAGTGTTTGCTAATTTATTTTCTAAAAAGAAAAATAAATTTTATTTTGACTGTGCATGTTGCAAGTCGGGGTCACCAATTTGTAGTAATAGATGTTCTAACTACAAGTGAAAACATTTTGATGTTACCTCTTTCGAGGTTGGAAATGTTCTGATTTTATTAAGGAAAAGTGTGGCTATTTATAGTACATTTTTGAGTTGCTAGATTAATAAATTAATTTTGAATTTAGAAAGACTACTGTGTTCACCACAGCTGCATACAATTGAAAGGTGATGTAGCCATTATAGTGAGAAGTTTGCGAGTATTTGTTATATCCGCTCTCTTGAATAGCCACAAAGTGGATTTTGTCCCTCGTCGGTTTATTTGTCAGTTTTCTTAATCTTCCTATTCTGTGAGTCTACAATTTCTCATTCCTCGCATATCCTTTGAGTTTCGAACGCATGAAAATCGACGCCCAGATTACTATAGTTAACAGTGAAACCCCAGCCAAATTCCTCTTGAAAAAATTTAGAGCTTTTGTCGAATCAGAAGTTTTTGTGTTTTAAACCTTTTCTGCGAGAAGTTGGCTGACATTAATGAGAAGGAAAAGTTACGAACGAAGCTAGAACATCTAATTGAAAAATTTTAAACCCAGAGCCGGCTACTACTAAAATGCAGACCTACATAAGGTAACATTTCCCATATACTTAGCCTTCCTCTACACCTTGATAATGTTGAAGCATGAGACATTGCGCAATGTACATCCTTGAAAAAGTAGTTTAGACGATACTCGGCCTTCTGTGCACTGACCTTAATATGCGAGCGAAAAATTGTATTGAGCCAATATCTCAGTTGAATAGATAATTCCTTTCCTAAAGCCATGACCCCAGGTATGAAGACAAACATTTTAGGTTCTTCGCATTTCTTCGTTATTAAAACAATTCCAACAAACAATTTTGGCCCTGGCGATATATTTTTTCAACTCATTCTCCGTTTCTATATCATTTTCAATTTCAACCATTCCACATTGTCACCGATTTTAATTCGACTTCTTAATCAATTTTAATTGTTTGTCTCATTTTTTTCAGTCGGTACCGTCTCAGGCTCGAAAATCAAACAGTGTTCGTTTCACGCTTTACGAGCCTGATGTCGAAGTAACTAACGACAACGACGACGAGTCCGGATGCAGCTCTGGACTGCAAGATTCTGCATGTAATGATACAGCAGCTGTGCCTCCTAACGAAGATCTTATATTGGAGGAAATATTAAGAGAAATCCGAGGGGAAACCGCTGAGGCATCGAATGAGATAGTTACAACTGCTGAGGCCGGTGCAACTATGTACCAAAATAATGATCCCAGAGATACTTCTTCACTCCACCATCGAGAACCATCGAATGAATCGATTTCCTTGACAGCCACTTCTCTGTTTCGTTCTCCTGGATCTGTTCCTCGTGGGCATGCTATTAATCCATTAAGCATGCCCGATCGAAATTCTTCAGATTTTATTCGTGAAATTGGGCGAGAAACAGAAAATTCAAATATCCGTGATTCGTTGAATGGCCTCCGAGGTCGTGGATTCAATCGTATGTCATCTGATTGTGGATTCAATCGTTCGTCGTCTGCTCGAAGATCCAATCTTATTACATCTGCTCGTCCAAATGGCCGGAATTCGAGTAGAGAACCTGGTGTACCCCGCCTTCGAGGTCGTGGTTCCAATCGTTTATCGTCTGCTCGAGGATCCATTCGTAGATCTACTGGTCGCTATGAATTTGAAACTATCAACGATCAGCTAAACAATGATGACGTTGGCGTTGATCAGAGTGGTGATCGCTCTTTGGTTGGACGTACTAGGGATCGCTCGAATCTCCGCAACGTTAGTGTCAAAAAATTCTTCAATTTACAACATAACTTTTTGAGTAGTTCACTAATGTGCCGCCTTAAGTAACAGTAGTAATTATTTTTCAAAATCTACTGCGCCAATGTAGAACGGCATAAATGTCTCCATCAGTAGTGATATTGTCGTGTAGGACCACACTAGATAAACTGCGTAATATTCGCTTAATTTTTCCTTTGCGAATTAACGTGATTACACTGACTTTTCGAATCGGCCTCGGACGAGTGTTGATCACGGGGTACGACCAATGCGGGACAAGAACGGTGCTCTTTGACGATCAGGCAATGTAAAATGGTTGATGGTTTGTTTATTGTAAGTCTAAATGTTAACGGGGATATGTATATATATATATATATACTAGTCGAACCCCCGCCCCTAGGGGCTAAGCAGGCTTTATCATTTTCGCTTTAACATTTACGGGTATGTTACATAGTCGAACCCCCGCCCCTAGGGGCTACGCAGGCTTTATCATTTTCGCTTTAACATTAAAGGGTAGGTTACGTAGTCGAAACCCCCGCCCCTAGGGGCTACGCAGGCTTTATCATTTTCGCTTTAACATTAAAGGGTAGGTTACGTAGTCGAAACCCCCGCCCCTAGGGGCTACGCAGGCTTTATCATTTTCGCGTGTTGTCTATTCAGAGAGTCAAAAGCTTATTTTTTCCGTTTTAAATAATGATGCGTAATGTTTCATGTCATTGTATCACTTCGTTGATATTACCGCTAATAATACTAAAATCAAAGTGGGCGAGAAAGGTACTATAAATTAAAATACTTTCTTTGCCGCAAAATTACTCCACTTCCCCCGTATTCCACTTCCTCCGTATGCAACGTTCCTTGTATTTAATTTAATTTTCCCCGTAATCAACTTTCCCCGTATTCCCCGTTCCCCGTATTACACTTCCCCCGTATTCAACGTTCATCGTATTCGACGTGCACCATATTCCAAGTTCCCAGTATTCCACTTCCCCCGTATTCCACGTTCCCCGTATTCCAAGTTCCCCGCATTCTATTTCCTCGTATTCCACTCCCCCGTTTTCCACTTCCACCGTATTCCACTTCCCCTGTATTCCACGTTCACCGTATTCAACTTTCCCCGTATTCCAAGTTCCCCGTATTCCACTTCCCCCCTGTTCCACGTTCACCGTATGCAACATTCCCCGTATTCCACTTCCCCCGTATTCAACGTTCACCGTTTTCCACTTCCACCGTATTCCATGTTCACCGTATTCAACGTTCACCGTATGCAACGTTCCCCGTATTCCACTTCCACCGTATTCTACTTCCCCCGTATTCCACTTCCCCCATATTCAACGTTCACCGTATTTCAAGTTCCCCGTATTTCAAGTTCCCCGTATTCAGCGTTGCACTTGCTACGTATTCTACTCTAACACTTCCCCTGACTTGACCGACTTTTGGCCGATTTTCAATTTTCACCCTTTCTTGACCCATAACTGCCTTATTTCAGAACAATATCCCACCTCGGAACATGTTTTCTCGACGTTTTGCAGCATACCCGACAACATATCAAAAATTATTTTTTAAGTAATTTTCGGGCAGCGGAGCAAATTTTTACCCATTTTTGTCTCCTTTGATCGACCCTGGGCACCGAACCGCTCAACCGATTTTCTTAAAAGCGGTTCCGCTACCTTCACACTGTCGAAACCTTTCATGTGACACCTCACTGGCCTCATTCCGGCAACTACCGGCCGAGATATTGGCTAATAAGTGCTCCAGCTCTGGATAAAATCGCCAAAGAACGACGTATAGCTCGGTAGTATGAAACTTTTTCACCCAACATTGTTCAGCAAATTTGTTGCCCCAAGCCTCCACTATCGATTGGCACTCAAAAGTTATCTCTACTTTGGCCAAGAGCAAAAGTTCCCAAACAACAAAGTGAGGAAACCCCAAAATTTTAACAGTTTTTGCTGCCTAGCTCCTCCGCATGAAGTCGGATCAAAAAACTTTTGTCTACAAAGTTGTAGGCCATCAAAAACTCTAAGACTTTGCTTCCCCGACCAAATCTCTAAGACGACATCTTATCTGACTTTTGGACGATTTTCAATTTCGACCCTTTCTTGACCCATAACTCCCTTATTTCAGAACAATATCTAACCCCGGAACATGTTTTCTCGACGTTTTGCACCATCCCCAACAAAATATCAAAAATTAATTTTTCAGTAATTTTCGGGCAGCGGAGCAAATTTTTGCCCATTTTTGCCTCCTTTGATCGACCCTGGGCACCGAACCGCTCAACCGATTTTCTTAAAAGCGGTTCCGCTACCTTCACACTGTCGAAACCTTTCATGTGACACCTCACTGGCCTCATTCCGGCAACTACCGGCCGAGATATTGGTTAATAAGTGCTCCAGCTCTGGATAAAATCGCCAAAGAACGACCTATAGCTCGGTAG
>CM055406.1:82467030-82478018 GCA_029228625.1 Pseudolycoriella hygida
ATAATTTTAATAAAATAAAATATATATCTAGTTAAGTGTCGTTCCAGAGGCTAAACTTCCATTGGACCAGCGTCGCCATTTGAGAGCTCCAACGGTTCGTTATTTCTAACATAATCAATTTCGTATGCGCATTTTTAATTAAGTATTAAATTATATTTCAAGAGTGTCTTGAAATATTATTTTCAAAAGTTGAATTAACGTTAGTGAGACTTAGCGCTAATTCACCTTTTTAGTTATAAGAATGTTCATCGATGAAGTTCAATCCATAATTCTGTTAATAAATCAATAAATTACTTTTCTATGTGAGATCGCAAACATGTTAGTTTTTATTTCATATTCTATCTGTAAATATGATATTCATTCCATAGCGCGGTAAGTCGTAAGAAACGACGCCGTGTAACACTTATAATAATACGCGTCGAGCCAACGTATTAATAAGTGTTACAACCTCAACCGGGATCGTCCTGCGGACATTTTTGATTTCGGTTTTTTTTTTAGATAATTTTATTTTAATATCGGTTTCGGTCATATTACAACCTCAACCACAATTTTATTCGCGCGAAATTACGTTAACTAGCAATTTGTTTCATGCTCCTAGACATCGCGTATCATAAAAGGCTGCCATTTAGTTTCAGCCATTACTAATAATTTGCTTGAAACGTCTTAAGTTTCAAGCGCAATTATTCATACTAAGAGAAAATTTATTTTATTTTTTCATTGTGTCCACATTGGAACGAAAATTGAATTACGTCTTGATATTCATGGACCTAGTGGTTCACTTGGAAGAAATCTGCATTATTGCGATTTTGTATATTATATCGTAATTATAGAAGAAAATTTTCTTTTGCGCTAATCGGCCACGTCCGACATCTTGTTCCTGTTTCCCACCTAAGATAGAACCGTTAGAAAATTGGCGCGCGAACAAGCTTTACAATTTTATTTAATTTGATTTTTTATTTTTTTTATTATTCATTGAAAGGAAAGGGAGTGACGCAGTGCACTCACCTTTTATGAACACTTATTCACATCCTTTTTACACATTAAGTAAAAAAAATTTTTTTTTCGACAATTCGGATTGCTTAATGAACCTGAAATATAAACGTGCGAAGTGAAGTGAAGTAATTTATTTCCTACTTGGATAAATTATTAAGCCAAATCAATTAAACAACATTTTGAAATTTTTTACCATTGAAGCAAGTCATAAGCATTCCGTTCATAATTGAATTAGTTATTAAGTTCTCTGAAAATATCAAAGTTGTTTTGATAACGTTAGCGAGTGTTTCATCCTCTCTTATCTTTTGTTTAGATGAACACGCGCTTAATTTACATCAACCAATACGACAATTTTATTCATGGACTAGTATTCGAGGCAGGACACGAGCGTCCCGAAGTATTTACTTGTCCGATCCTTGCAAGTGCAGACTCCAGAAGTGTGATAAAGAGCGTATTATATCACTTTGATTTGATTCATTCCCTCGACGCAATAATAGTGGTGTCAAGGTTACAAGAATTCGAGTGTTATTTTCCTATCGTTCCTAGTCGCGCATAATTGATTAAAAATTTTTTTGTTTATTTTGAAAAAAATTCTTTTCGTTTATCGTCTCATGAAACTCCTCAATTTTCTGGAAGCCATTCAACCAGAAGTGCTACTAATTGAACGTCGAGTGTTGATCATATTGATAGATCATTTGCAGTGTCAAGCGTGGTTACTCGGGGCAGACTATCCCCGAAAGCGTGGTTACTCGGGGCAGACTATCCCCGAATCATTTACGATACCCCAGTACACGTACCTTTCGGGTCCGAATCCTTTGAACACGTGGTAGTAGGCATTGCGCTTGAATTATTGGAAGTTCCGGATCTCGATTTTGATATATTGTTACACTACCTCTGAACATGTTTACTTCAGGCATTTTAGATCCCCAACAACCTGTCTCCAGAACCCCATTCTTGTTCCCTGAGACAGGGCAAGCTTCTCGAATAGTCGCTTACTTACCAGATGAAATGATCAAATATGAGTTAGAGACGCAAGGAGTCAAGTGTCAAAGTAATTACTTGCAAAGGCGAAAGCAATTAACAGAAATTTTAGAAAATAGGCAATACCAATTGGTCCACAAGCCTATTGCAATGGGATATCGGGAAAACTTAAACAATTGCAGTGACCACTTGGGAAAATGGGAAAGGGAATTTCTCCCTGAAGGCATGGGACCGTTCTCAAGAGAGATGTACAAGACCCGAATGTAGTTCATGACCTCGAGACTCAATTCGATCAAACCTGATGATGACGATGAGAACGCGAAAATTCAATTAAGTCTGTTAAAATCGAAAGTAGTTCAATTTAAGAACGAGCTTTCCAAATTATCTAATGCCAAGAGTCGAAGTTATTTCAGAGGGGAAGAGAGTCTGTTTTCTCAAGCACCTACGAGAAATCAAAATGTTGAGAACTGGACAATGAGGGCAGATGACGGTTTAAGCATCACTAGGCATACAAGCCCTGAGAACCTTTTCGTTCCCAATATTGAGACGTCTCAGGACATGGATGACTCAATATTGAATTTCTCGATGAGTATCGCAGAAAATACTCCTCGATTTCCCAATCATGCTGACAGCATATTTAAGATGGCAGAGTCAACCCGAAAACCAGCCAATAGGGAGTCCTGGATTAGTGATGAAAGGAGGGGAAGGAATAATGAAGAGAGACATCTATCTAGTAGTGGGAATCGATGGGAGAAAAATAGAGTACAAATATGGAAGTGGGGGTTGAAGTTCTATGGCGAACCAGGTTCAGTTACAGTGATAGAGTTCCTAAGAAGGGTAAAGGAATTTGCAAAATCTAGAGGCGCGAACAAACACGATCTGTTCGAAGGTGCGAGTGATCTGTTTGAAAGCAGTGCATTGAAATGGTACCGAGCCGGGATTGCCAATGGATTATTTAGTTCTTGGGACCAATTGGAGGAAGAATTACTCCGAGATTTTAGATCATATGATTATGAAGACAATCTGTGGGACTATATCCGAAACCGATTTCAAGACAATAACGAAAGGATCGTGACGTATTTCGCGACAATGGATGATCTATTCCTCAAGCTAAATCAACCTGCGTCCGAAGTGTTAAAAGTCAACGTTATCCGCAGGAATTGATTACCAGAGTATATTAGGGGATTGGGTACCACTGAGTTTCGCACAGTTGCAGAATTGAAGGATTCATGCAAGAGGCTAGAATCAGACCTCAAGCGTATCCTTAATCGGTCGTCAAACACAACACGAAGAGAACCAGAGACCTTAGAGCGTCAGGTGCGGTTTTCGAATAAAGTTCATTCTGTCAGTGAGGAAAAAAGAGGAGATTATGAGATGGTCGACTATCCTAAAGATGAGGGATTGAACAAAAATTGGGACAGAATTATAACAGAAATGTCTTTCAGAGAAGATCTGGATGGACCTAAATATGAGGTGCCTTATGCCACGGGATATAGGGATGAAAGAGGGGAACCGAGTGATAGACGTTCATACTCAGAGAGTAATCAATTCACACGTACAACTTCCGGTCCGTCAATTCCCATGGGAAAGGGGAGGACCAATGATCATTACGATCACCAAAAATATTTTGCACCCACGAAGACACCAAACCCTCGCAATGCATCTTACGGTAACAGACATCAGTCGGGAAACGATCAGAGGAATTCGGCATGGGGGACGGATCCAATTCCTCGAATCCTTCGCCGTCCATCAAGTATGTCACACAATTAATTAAGAATTTGCAAAGTCAGGAAAGGGGGATCCCTGAAGAGGCTCCGGCATTCTTTAAGATTAAGGAAGAGTCACGGCCATACGCCAACTTGAAGATCTTAGACCAACCTTTTCCAGCTTTACTAGATTCAGGGGCTCACCGAGTCGTGTGTGGGAAAGAAGGAGCCGAAAGGTTGATAAAATTAGGATTTAGATATAAAAAAATCACGGAATATCATGTTCCTGCAGTTCGAACAGCTGATCAAACGGTACACGAAATCAAGTATGAATTTTCGATACCCGTATTCTTCGAAGGAACATCCTTTATGGAAACTTTTCAAATAGGAATCGTCACTCCTAAATCCATCTGGTTCCCGGAACCCGACATGGGACTGGAGTTCGAAAAGAAAATAGAAACAATGAGCGATGTGAACGACTTATCTGAAGAAGAATCACTAAAGGAACAACAAAGGGATCTCACATCGGAACAAAGAAAAATCTTAGAACCCATTATGGAAAGATTCGAGAAATTAGGAAACATTCCTCTTGGCAGGACCAATCTAATTTCACACGATATAGATACAGGAAATAGTCCACCTTGCTTCACGGGGACTAGAGCAATGTCACCCGTGAAACAAAAGAAAATAGAAGAATAATTCTTGAGATTCAAGTCTTTGGGGGTTATAGAACCGGCCCAAACTGCATTCAGGAATCCAATGACAGTCGTCGAGAAACTAAAAATGGGAAAGTTAAAATTGAGGTTATGCCTAGATTCAAGGAAACTAAACGCAATTACAAAAATCGAAAAATATGATCTTCCTTTAATTTTTAAATTTTAATTTCATCCATATTGTCCAGATTAGGTACTGCAAGGTATATTTCCAAGATAGACTTGAAGGATGCTTACTTGCAAATCCCTCTGACCGAGAGATCCAAAGAGAAAACTGCATTCTTCGTGAAGGGACGTGGGGTGTGGCAATTCAACACAATGCCCTTTGGGTTAGTGAATGCCAGTGCTACCATGCAGCGTCTCATGGACACCATATTTGGAAATTTGGACGGGGAAGTTTTCGTCTATCAAGATGACCTGATCATAGTGAATAATCTATTTGGAGACCATGTAAAAACATTAGAGATAGTTGCTGATAAATTAAGTAGAGCTAAGCTTTCGATAAACTACCAGAAAAGTGGATTCTGTCTACGAAATATGAGGTACATGGGATATATAGTTGATGAATTAGGATTAAGACCTGATCCTGAAAAAATCTCTTGTGTTCTTCAAGTTCCCTTGCCTACTACCCTCAAAGAACTTAGACGATTTCTAGGAATGGCGGGATGGTACCGAAGATTCATTGAATCTTTCGCCACTATAGCTGCGCCAATGCACGAGCTAGTAAAAAAAGGAGGAAAAGGTCGCAAACTAGTTTGGAACGAAACTGCAATCCGTTCTTTCGAAAAAATGAAAACACAATTAGTATCTGCTCCATTACTCCAATCTCCAGACTTTTCGAAACCATTCATCATTTCTTGTGACGCAAGTGAAGATTGTATCGCAGGAGTGCTGAGCCAAGCCGTAGGAGATGATCCAAAAATAGATAGGCCCATTGCCTATACGAGCCGTAAACTAAGGGGTCCTGAGGTAAATTATTCGACCACCGAAAAGGAATGCCTGGCGGTGGTATTCTGCGTTGAAAAATTTTTAGAATATGTCGAAGGGACTGAGTTCACCGTATTCACGGATCACTCTGCCCTAACTTGGCTATTCAAAGAGAAGGATTTGAAAGGAAGGTTAGCCAGGTGGGTGATGAAGTTGCAGCCTCATCACATGAAAATCAAGCATATAAAAGGGAAGAACAATATTGTAGCCGACGCAATGTCTCGATTCCCAATCGTACAAATTCTAGAGTACGCAGAGTTATTAGATTTTTTGCAACCAACGGAAGACAAGTGGTACGAAAATCTATTGAATGAGGTTAGAATCGGGAATAGTTAGGTTAAGTTAGAATAAGATAGGTTAAGGCGAAGAGTTAGGTCAAGTTAGGATAAGGTAGGTTAAGTCGATAGAGTTAGGTTAAGTCCATAAAATAGATTAAGTCGAAAAATCAGGTTAAGTTAGGACAAAATAGGTTAGGACGAAGAGTTAGGTTAGGTTAAGAAATAGAATTAAATTCAGAAACGAATTTAAATGATCGAGGTAATTCAGGGGACACTTATCAATTCTGCTCCAGATAAAACAAATCTTGTTTTGTCTTGGATGGCGTGATTGATAGCTCCGTAGAGTAGTTAAGGCATTGCACCATATTCATCAAATTATCCGTTTAATAACTTCAAATAGCGTGGGTCAGTATTAATGATAGCATAAACGACTCTCTTCGAATGTCTTTCAACTCGAAACCTCGCACCAGGCTCAGCCCCAATGGTTCTCGTAAGGTGAGGGAAAGATAATCTAAGAGTCTAGGAGTCATCAGTAAGTTTAGCGCAAGCCACGAATAGCTTAATCAGCGAGGTATCTCAGTTTTAAGGTTCAACTCTGTTTCTCTCGAGGTCAAGGGTAATAGACCAAGAGAAAAATAGAGAGTCCTTGGTCCAAAAATTGGGAACACTGCTCGCTCACTAAGAAAGAAATTCGCGTATTAGACTGTTCAGCCGAGTGAAGCGTCATCGGTGTCACGCACCCATAGTTGCAAGGATTGGACAGTATAAAACAAGGATTCGCGACTAAGAGTAGTGAATAATGCTGAAACTAACTTTGTTGAACTATCATTCTTGCCAAAAAGGGGGGAAGAAAATTTGATATGGCAAGCCATGATGAATTCATTCACAATATTAAAATTTTAATGCATTCAAATTTAACAAGCCCGTTGGAAAAGCCTTGCAATGAAACGGAAAAACCGTTCCAGCACATTGACAAGGAAAAATCGGAAAACACATTCTCATCCGTAACTGTTGACCGCGTTAAGCCGTATGACATAGGCACTGCGAACGCGTTTCCCGGAACGTTGTGTCAATGGAATGTCACGGTGCGAAATACAATTTTCTTCAATTTCAATTTTTTTTTTCATTATTTTACACAACCAAGTCCCTTGATCCATGAATGGAAATTAAATCGTATAACGACAGAATATATCAAGACTCAATAAAATTGCATCTTGACATATTCTAGCTCATGTCTAGGGGTTTGTAATGAATCCGCTGGCCGGTTCCCTTACAATATATTATAAATAATACGACATGCTTACGATCACAATCGAATGTTAATTTGTAATTATAAGACTATAAATTTTATAACGTGCTAAAAAAAGATAGGAGGGGTTTTGCGGCACGACAATGTCGGAGGAATAAAAAAGCTCCCACATTTGTGTCTTTCCCCTACCTCATGATCAAATTAAGCGACTCACAAAAGGTTCATTGTAGTGTATTTGGATTTAAGAAGTAGTTATAAGCTTAGTTTTAAGAATTAATATTTACGTCGAACGAGCCATCCTAAATTCTATTACATTCATGTTCGTTAAGTTTGTTCGAGAAATTCGAATTTGAGAGAAGCCGCAATTTGCCGCCAAAAGGGCATAATAAATAGAAGTACTGAAGAGGGATATCCCGGTTGAGGTTGTAACACTTATTAATACGTTGGCTCGACGCGTATTATTATAAGTGTTACACGGCGTCGTTTCTTACGACTTACCGCGCTATGGAATGAATATCATATTTACAGATAGAATACGAAATAAAAACTAACATGTTTGCGATCTCACATAGAAAAGTAATTTATTGATTTATTAACAGAATTATGGATTGAACTTTATCGATGAACATTCTTATAACTAAAAAGGTGAATTAGCGCCTCTGGAACGACACTTAACTAGATATATATTTTATTTTATTAAAATTATGATGATATCCTTTGCGGATATCATTTATCAGGTACGACGACCTTTCTAAAACCCTTTTCACTTTAATTAAATGTGGCCTCTTGTAATCTCTTTTGTTTTGACTAATTGTAAATTTTAACTTTCGGAACACGATCGCGTTTATCTTTAATATCGATTGATCTCAAAACTTGCACTAATGAAACGTACTAAAGTGTCACGTTTCGTTCCTCCTTCTTTTTACTTGCAAAAATAGAAAATTATCACTATTAACTTTTACTTGGATGGAATTAATGTGTTATCGCAGCGAATAAAAAAAACCGAACTGAAGTTTCGATCCTCTCTCCCTCTTCAGTACTTCTATTTATTATGCCCTTTTGGCGGCAAATTGCGGCTTCTCTCAAATTCGAATTTCTCGAACAAACTTAACGAACATGAATGTAATAGAATTCAGGGTGGCTCGTTCGACGTAAATATTAATTCTTAAAACTAAGCTTATAACTACTTCTTAAATCTAAATACACTACAATGAACCTTTTGTGAGTCGCTTAAATTGATCATGAGGTAGGGGAAAGACACAAATGTGGGAGCTTTTTTATTCCTCCGACATTGTCGTGCCGCAAAACCCCTCCTATCTTTTTTTAGCACGTTATAAAATTTATAGTCTTATAATTACAAATTAACATTCGATTGTGATCGTAAACATGTCGTATTATTTATAATATCTTGTAAGGGAACCGGCCAGCGGATTCATTACAATTTTATACGAAAGTGATAAAGAATTGGGTGAAGGCGGAACACGCTAAGAGCTGGACAGCGTATGAAGGAGGACTGCACACCAAGTGCTCAACAAGCACCTAACGAAATTGAAGATTCTAGGTGACCCGGAGTGCTCCTGTGGCTTGCAAGAGGAAACGGGTTTTCACCTTATATGCGAATGCCCCAAGTTCTTTCAACTGAGGCACAGGACACTCGGCGACTATGTCGTCCACTCTTCAAGAGTGGCTGAACTAGGACCTATCACATTCGACAAGTTCCTTATAAAATCTAAAAAAGGCTTGCATTTTAAATGGCGAGGCAACTGTAACAGGTTTCTGAGTTTAAATATTTAGGGACCATTTTCTCAGAGGATCGCAAGTTAGTCAAAGAATTTGAGGAAACTGCGGTCTCCAGTCAGTTGAGATCGCACGTATTCAACAAGAAGGAATTAAGTAGTGGCATAAAGCTAATTTTCACTGGTAGCGAAAGCTGCGTTTCCGATATGAGAGTTTTTAGTAGCATAGCTAAAGTCAATCGGAGGGAGCAATGGGATAATCATATTAGGAACGACGACATTAGGGAAAGTCTAGAGGTTTCGTCAGTGGAGGAGGCGGCAAGAGATAGCCGTCTGTGCTGGTTCGGATGGGTAGTAACAGGCTGCCAAAGGAGATTTTGAATGCACAGGTCCCGGGTGTTCGACCTGGGGATAAACCGTCTGCTCGGCAGATGATAGGAGGGCATGAAGGAGGGAGGGTGGTCCATCAATCTTAGGGTTGCGGCTCACCGTAAGGTACAAAGGATCTACAAAGTTTGATGATGATGACGACGTGATAACACTCAAGCGTTTAAAACTTGAATCACAGCCCCTTTACTAAAGTGAGGCCACGATTCGATGTGTAAAAAATTCATGAGGCAACACAAAGTTGCGCTGAGACGACATTCGTTAGCTATTGTGGTCTTGTCGACAGATGAGGTGTATTATGTGTTGTAGCTTATAAGTATTGCCATCTTAAGTGGTTTGGGTCTTTAAATGTCTCAAGCTTAGACTTGTTCATAATTTCAAGCCCGAGTAAAAGTAAAAATATCTTCTTAGGGTACTGCACACACAACATTCAAGTGCATTTTGCTATGACGCAAGTCCATGATTTACTATTTACTTAACATGGCATAGGGTAGATTTTACGTTTATAGCATCAGTAGCTGTAGCGATAAGTATTTCATTTTACATGTTAATGCTTGGTAAATGCGTCTTCCGAAACACTTGCGACTTGTAAGTGCTTCCAAATGTTTGTTTTGACTCGTAGCATTACAGCATTCGCCTTCGGCTCACGCAGTTAAAACAACCAATTTGGAAGCACATACGTAATGTACTATTAATCGTTAATGTTAACCCTTACACATTCTCAGCGATTCACGAGCTATGAAATGGTGCAGCAGTCAATAAGCGCACAAGAGCGTTTTATTGAAGAACACAGTCGTAATCATGCTGAAATGATGTTTGCGACCGAAAGAAATCATTTAGAGATGGTAGGAGTGTTCAATTCTACTTTGCTTACTCTTGCGAATCTTGGTGAAAGTCTTTTAAACAGATTTACTCAAAACTAATAAATAAACTTAAACAAAATCTGTAAACAAAAATGTTAAACAGAAAAAGCGAAAACAAGACGAAAAAAGAAAAAAAAAACGATACAAAAAAAGTCTGAAAATCAGCGTCCGATTTTTTTGTGATTGTTAAATATGCAATACGACAAAAACGACAAGAAATGTAAAATCCGAAATTTTTTGAGATGCCTAAAATAAAACATTAAAATTAATAGAAAAACGTCCTTCTATCATCATCAAACGCAACCGATTTCGTTTTTTTTCACCCATCCGAGAACTCTTCATTACATGTATGTGTATACCGCCCGGAAATTATTCATTACAAGTATATCTCGGGCCCCCACCGAAAACTTCTCATTACATGTAATCTACATGCAATTACACGTTTTCGGATGGGACACCGAATACAGCATACAGTGTAGGGTGCTATAGCAAGTCATTCATTCTGAATCATTTCGCGATACTCGCAAACTCATTCGCGTATTTTTGATCAACTTTCGTCAAACAATAGTATTCACAGCTTTTTGATAAATAATACCCCCTTGAGTTTGACTCGTTTCACAAAATTGATCCCTCATGTAGTGACTAACTTAAATTTCTTCTTTTGTAACTGGGAGTTGCGGGAAATGCTACTTTTCAATGAAAAATACGACTGAACTTTGTCAGTTCATTAATATCGTCTATATTTGAAAAACAAATAACGTTGACACTGCCAGCAGTCACACGTAGATGGAGCAGCTACATGCCAATTGTCGTCAGGACCCTGACCAACGTCACTCCATCTCACCGGTGGTATTTTGTCATTCATATAAGAACATTCGAAATTCATATTATAAATCTTATCCCAATTTGAATAATTTAGTTACAATAATATTTAATAAATTGTGAGTATAATTACGCTGCGCGACAACTGGTTCAGTGTTAGGACTTAATTAATTTGTTTACTCAGGCCGCCGAGATTCTGTACAATTTGTTTACAACAAGCGTAAGCCCGCTATTAATGCTACGCGTTGATAATCTAGGTAATTAGTTTATAAC
>CM055406.1:82484379-82500025 GCA_029228625.1 Pseudolycoriella hygida
ATACCGTGAGGATCAAGTCGTCGGCAAAAGCAATCGTCTTAGCACATCTTGGCAGTTTCAGCCTCAGCGCTGTGTCATACATAACATTCCACAGCGTTGGTCCTAATATAGATCCCTGTGGTACTCCAGCTGTGATGTCGACAGTCTTTTTCCCTTCATTAGTATCGTACGTTAGTACTCGTCGCTCGAAATAGCTTTTCAGTATCCTACTACTATTGCGGCCATGTGATCTGTTCGAGCTGTGGGAAGAGCTCTCTCACTATGACACCTAGCCTATCCGGGCACTTTTCTTTTGGCCCCAATGTACCTTTCATCATCGTCATTACTGTTCTGAACACTTTGCCCCACGGGTTCGTGTCTGCCTCTTGGCACAGTTTCTTCCAACAATCGCTCTTACTCGCCCGGATTGCTCGCTTCAGTGCTAGTTTTGCATTACGATGTTCTTCGGACCTCTCTATTCTAACATTCTCGTTTCTGGCCCTTTGCATCCTCCTTCTTGTCTTAAAACAAGTTGTTCGCAAAAGTCTTATTTCGTCGTTCCACCAAAATGCCGGTTTTCGCCCATTCCTCGGTTCCAACCTTCTTGGCATCGCCGCGTCACATGCATTCACCATTTCTTTCGTCAATTCTTCTGCAGATTTCTCTTCGTGATCGTCTTTTGATTGGAGATATTCCTTAAAACCTTCTTGATCGAAATTTCCGGTTCTCCATCGTCGCTCTCTTCTATGAGTCATCTGTCTTGTTGCCTCTGTACACTTTTTCACGGTGTAACTCAATGCCTGGTGATCGCTGTGTGTGTAACTTTCGTCGACTCTCCAGTTCAGACTTGGAACTAGTACTGGACTGCAGAATGTCACGTCAATAATCGACTCTCGCCCATTCTTGTGGAATGTAGTTGCATTTCCCACGTTTGCCAGAACCACATTTAATCTAGCTAGCGCTTCTTGCAGACTGAAGCCTCTATCATTTGTGAATCTTTTACCCCACTCAACTGCCCATGCGTTAAAATCACCTCCAATATGAACTGGGTTGAGTCCCGTCAGTTCTCCTGTGAGTAAATCTAACATTCGTTCAAACTGCAGAATCGTCCATCTTGGTGGTGCATAGCAGCTGGCAATATACACTCCATCAATTTTCGCTATCACGAATCCTTCGTGAGCATCTGACACAACTTCTTGTATGGGGAACTTGCCCGTTGTCAATATTGCGGCCATCTCGGCTCTGTCAGCAGCCCATTTACCGTTGTTTCTATATACACGGTACGGTTCTGAAATAATCGCTACGTCACATTTTTGTTCCGCTGAGGCTTGCCACAGAAGTTGTTGTGCCATGTCACAATGATTTAGATTTATTTGTATCACTTCCATTCTTGTCCTGTTTTAGATTTAAGCGCCTGTTTAAAGACTGGACATCTCGCTCCACCAGTCACGTGGTCATTTTCTGACGTACACAGCAGACATTTCGGCGGGTTCGTGCAATCTTTGGCTAGGTGGTTCTCTCCCCCACATCTCCTGCACAGGTTGGATCTATCCTCTCCCCTACAATTCCTTGCCTGGTGTCCAAAATTCATGCACTTGAAGCACCTTTCTAACTGCTGGGTTACCCTTATCGGGCATACGGTCCAGCCCACCTTTCCGATTTTCAAAATCTTTATCGCTGCGTCCACCGGGAGTTTTATTTCCGCCGTTTGGAGTTCGTCTCTCGCTTTCCTCATACGGATCGTCATTGGCTCTATCTCGTCATTTATATTACCTTGCTCTTTCAGAGCTTTTCGAAGGTCTTCGATTGTCGTGATCTCGTCCATATATCTACATTCGATCGTGGTCATGTGAGAAACCGCTCTCACTTTTGCTGACTCGCCCAGTGATCTCTTGACTAGATCTTTATAATCTGCACTTTTAATCTCTGGGCCCTTCTTAATTTCAAACAACATTTCACCCTTCTGCGTTCGTCTTATTCTCGAGACGTTTTCGCCCAGGTCCTTGAGAGTTTGGTCGTCCTTTATTTTTTTGAGGATTTCAGCGTACGTTGTTCCTTCTTCCGCCGCCACTATCAGAGCATCAGCCTTCGGTCTCAGTCTTTTAAGCTTCGGCTTCTCTTTTTTTTCTCCTTCTTTTTGTTTCTCACCTCTCTCCACTCATTAAGACTAGGCTTCGGTGTTTGTGTATCTGGTCTTTTGTGGTCCTTTCGTTATTTTTCTTGTCTTTTTTGCTCCTTTTCGCCGCGTTTGTTGCTGTGGGCGTAACCTCCGGCGTTTGTTTTCTCTTTGAGGAGAGTGGGGTAGCTAGCACTTCGGCATCTCCGTCTGTTTTCTCCTTCTTGTCAGCTGTTTCCCGTTTCACATCATTTAAGCAGGCCCTAATATTGACCACCATCCTCTTTATGTCCTTATGCACGTTATTCTTATCTTGAATAAATTCATGCAACTCTTTCACCATTCTTTTGGCTTGCTCCAATTTTGTCATCTTCGATTCGCCGGTATCGCTGGTCTGAAGCGCATTTGTTCTTTCCTCGCTTGTTCTCACGGGCGACCTCGTTATCTTCGCGCTTCTTGCGAACACGTCGTATATCTTAACCTCCGATTGATTTATCCGCTGATCCTCTGATTTTGTCTGCTGATTTTTGCTGTCATTCTTATTCATTTCTTCCATTTTGTTGAGTCCCCCCTCCAAACCGCTATCTCCATCTCGTAGTGTAGTTACCTTCATGATCCCATGGTTACCTATGCAAGCAGTGAGGCCATGCTAGGGTTGATACGATCCTTCATGGGGCACCGTATTCAGAGCCAGATCGGTATTAGTCAGGAATGTTCATCTGAGCCTACACCTCGAGCTTTCGAACGTACTTGGAGGCCTGCCAAGGTTTTACCGGCCCACTAGCCGTTTCGTGAAAGTGTCACCCTTCCTTAGTAAGGTAGTGGAATACAATAGTTGTCAGCCCTTGCCTACTCATCACAACCATTTAACCAAATTCATTGTCCGTGTTCGATGCTTTGCCAGTATGCCATAATTAAGACCTCACTGGCGTTGGCCTTAATGTGCCCGTAGCACTCCATCCGTGTTTGTTGTTGGTTGATGGTAGTCCATCTGACTAGGACTGTGCATGCTGCCGTTGTCTCTTACCGTTGAGATCCTCCGCCACCATGCTAAGTCGCCATCCCATCTTAATAGCGCCTAGCTGTCTTCGACCCTCCCTAAACGTAGCGTCTAGGTACTACCCGAATACAGCCCCCCTCATCCTTCAGCTAAGTGACCCACACTACTACACCAGGGTTGGTTACCTGATCGTTCATGGGGTTGCTCACTATAACAGGTGTCACCACGGGTAGGTAGGATGTAGGAGTAGGTGGACAGAGGCTAAGGTACATAAGGAGTACTATATTGCGCATAACACACCATTTGACACCCTCACCTCAATCATGGTGATAGTCAACTATCATGGTGATAGTCAATAGATGATAGTCAACTATCATTGTGATAGTCAACTATCATGGTGATAGTCAACTATCATTGTGATAATCAACTATTATGGTGATAGTCAACTATCATGGTGATAGTCAACTATCATGGTGATAGTCAATTATCATGGTGATAGTCAACTATCATGGTGATAGTCAATAGATGATAGTCAACTATTATGGTAATAGTCAACTATCATGGTTATTGTCAACTATCATGGTGATAGTGAACTATCATGGTGATAGTCAACTATCATGGTGATAGTCAACTATCATGGTGATAGTCAACTATCATGGTTATAGTCAACTATCATGGTGATAGTCAACTATCATAGTGATAGTCAACTATCATAGTGATAGTCAACTATCATGACGATAGTCAACTATCATAGTCAGTTCGAAAGTTGCTTCCAAAGACAAAGTTTTAGAGAATTAAATTTTAAACGTACTTCGGGAGGGCTTTCAACATTACATTACCTTAACTTAAAGGAATTTGAATCTGACAAACATTATATCAAGAGAACTTGACTATGCATTCTGATGCGCATTATATTTATGATACATAGTAAGACTTTAGTACCTCGAGGCTTTTCGCACGTGAAGGCTTTACGTACGGGTCGGCTTTGCTTATATTTTTTATTGTTGATTCGTCATCTAAGGACCATGATCGATGCTCCCCCCTACTTCCGGGTTGAAATTCGACTGGTTACAAACGTCGTGGTAAACGCAATAGACCCCTCTTCGAAGCACTGCGTTCTTCGTACGGGTCTAAAAAGAAGGCACAATAAGCAAAAATAATATTTCAAATAATTTAAGTGGAGGGTCAAAGTAATGATGTTAACACGCAGTGATAAAAACTAAAAGTATTTATGTAATTTTTCTTGATCGCGATATTCAACTCGATGAGGGCTTTTCTCTGCTTGTCGATCTGCTCATCGACAAGCAGAGAAAAGACCTCATCTAGTTTAATGCAGGCTTCCGAACCTGTGGAAAAAAGGTTCGGTTCTCGGTTCTGGTTCTAAAGAAAATAAAAAACGGTTAAGTTCGAGGTTCGGTTTTTAAAAAAGAAAAGTGAGAGGTTCGGTTCCGGTTTTGGTTCTTCAATCAAACTAAAACTGGTTTTCGGTTCGGTTATTTGTAACCTCATTTAGTTTTATTATTTTATTGAGAATTTTATTGACATTTAAAATCGAAGAAAAAATAAAGTATTTTTTTTGTACTTAGCACAGGAATCACTTGTATTGGAATTTTCGGTTTAGGCATACAATCAACTGTTTTTCTAAAATGTCGGTCTTGGTTCGGCCTCTTTTTTTAGTAAATACAAAATCGAGTGTCGAAAATGCGCGCTCGACATGCGAGACGACTCGTGTTCGATCTATAGAATGCATTATTAGTAGATTATGCACCGCTGTCCAGGATGCTCTATTTTGACGATTTGGAGGTTATTTCCCGAGGCGAAGGCGCGGGAAATAATCCAAACCGTCAAAATAAACCATCCTGGACAGCGGTGCTTATGCTATTTAATCTGCCGAGAAAAGATATATCGAGAATTAATTTAATTTTTTTTAAAACCGATCGAGTTCAGCTTCGGTTCGGTTTCGGTTCGGTTCTCCGAACTAAGAATTGTAAAGGTTCGGTTCTAGGGTTCGGTTCTTAAGTTTAGGTTCGGTTCTTTATGTCAAAAATCTTGAGGTTCTTGGGTTCGGTTTAATGATGTTAACATTGTATCGCATTCAAATTCACACAATAAATAACAGTGTAGGGACAAAAAAAGTAGGAAGACAAAAGTGAGACAAAATAAGTGGGCAAAAAAAGTAGGAGCAAAAATATTTACGTTTCGGTTCTCCATCTGGTGAGGAAATGTGACGTTTTTGGTCCGCTTGAACATAAGACTTATTACATGCATGATGCAACTAACCGTTTTAGTATGTACCAACATTATAGTCGAAATGGTTCAAACAGTCGAATGTTCGAATGATGTGAACAGATGTTCGAAATAGGCAACATATGTACTTTCGTTTTGATCTATTCTTCAAACAAATTCGAGAAAAAATTAAATTTTAATTGTGTTGTGGTGGTTTTTGTTTGATGGTGGCTAAATATACATATATTGGCAACTTCTTTCCATATGGAACAACGAATAAAATAGCATACGTTCCATGCTATGAAAATAATTCATTAATTTGAGATCAATTTTGTGAACTCGGGAACTCACTCGAGCAACTTGCTTCGGAAACTGTTTTTGACGCGATAAGTTGCATACCTTGCTTTTGGATCAGATATGCAAACTCTACCCTTGTCAAAAACAGTTTCCAAAGCTTGTTGCTCGAAATCACACTCGTGACTTCCGCTCATAGAACGTAGTCTACTAATATTACATTTGGAATTATTTTATCGATACTGCCGACACTTTTGTCAGGGTACTGTATTTAGAGATTGCATTCCGTAAAAATGCCGTAAAAGCACCTGCAGGTCGCAGCATGGAAAATAATACACCATTTTTAATATGGCCATCTTCGGCTAAGTAATATATGCTGGAAGAGTCATTTTCTGGAAGTTTCCTGTCGCACTGGTCACTTTCATATTAAAATTTGTGCATTAATTTACATGCTGCGAGCTGCAGGTGCCTTTGACTGCATTTTTACGTAAAAGCCGTTGTTGGGAATTAATTGCTCAATTTGAAAATTATTATGACTGGGACAAAATTTGCTTTTGTAAAAGATGACATACGAGAAGAGGATATAGAAAAAATATCTTTTGTTATCAGAAAATTATGGAAGACGAATATACCAAATAAAAAATTGAATTTTTTGTAAAATAAGCAAAGTTCGCTGTTTAAATTCAAACAAAAGATATTCGTCGCAGACATTAATGGTCCTTCAAAAGCCGGATTAGTTGAATTAAGTGAAATTGGAACGTCAAATAAGTGAAATTGCGAAGTATCCTAAAATTCCGTTGAAACGTGTTGCGTTCAAAAAATATCGATTGAAATTCGGATTATCATCAGTTTTATAAAATAAATCATTAGTCATCAGTGGATCAGTGAATATGAATTTCTGGAAAAAATAAAAAATTTCCTTCGATAGAATCGGAAAGTGAGGTTATGTGCAAAGTTGAGGACGTTCAAATAGTGTTTGGGGCATTGGTGTGTGCAGTTTTAGTTTGTTGACATGACACTACGTCAGCTATCAAATCAACACTGGATTTACTGCAGGATTATTGGATGAAATTCCAGTCAGCTCAGCTGAATGTAGAAGAGAAAGTTTTTGTGGAAGAATTGAAAGATGAAATCAAGGTGTTAGCTGAGACCGAAGTTTCGTATTTGAAGACAAGAAGCATCCTGAAGGCGCTGTTGGATTTGAAAACCGAAGGACGAGAGGAGCGAAACAAACGTGACCACAGAAAGGGTACTCGAAATGTGAAGCTACCGAAACTGGAAGTTCCAAAGTTTGACGGCACATTCATCAATTGGGCAACATTCAGGGATTTATTCACGTCAATGGTAGTAGATGATGATTCGCTAACAGGTGGCGAAAAACTTCGATATTTAAAGCCGAATGTTGACGGTGAAGCCAAGGACCTGGTCGACGAGTACAAAGTCACGGACGCTAATTTCCAAGATGCTTGGGACGCGCTTATGGAACGGTACGAGAACAAACGATTGCAGACAAGAGCTCAACAGCTTTATTTGACCAAGAAGTAATCAAAACTGAAAGTGCTACAACGTTGAGGTTATTGTTGAGACCGACTCAAAAATGTTTGAGGTCGTTGAAGTCTTTGGGTGCTCCAGTGGAAACATGGGATTGGTTGCTAGTTCACATGAAAGTTATTCGATTGGACGCAAAGACAAGGCGTTATTGGGAATTGACGTACACGTCAAAAGAAGTGCCGACATGGAAAGAACTGGTTACAGCGTTGGAAAATCGCTACATTGCATTGGAGTAGGAATGTTCACCCACTTCATCGAACAAGACAACTGAAAAGAAAAAAGGAAATGCATCGTCTTCAAAATTGTTCAGCTCAATTTCACCGAATGTTTGTTCAATCTGCGATGGTTCACATGAAAGTGAGAACTGCAGAGACTTTGTGAAAAAAGATTTGGATGGTCGAATGGAATTGGTTCACAAGCATAAGTTGTGCTACAAATGTTTGAAGTCAAATCACAACTTCCGGTTATGCAAAGCTGTCAATTGTGGAAAATGCAGCAAACGACATCATGAATTGTTGCACGATTCTAGGCATATTCCATTTCACCAAGTTCACAAAATCTAGTTAGTTCATCGAATTCAGTTAATTCATCAAAAGTGAAATCTCCATCAAATTCATTTGGTCAAAAACCATCGGTTACGTCGCAGAACCACGCATTGGTCAGTTACACAAATTCGTCACGTGCCATGGGACAAGTTTTATTGTCAACAGTTTTGGTCAAAGTACGTTCAAAGGAAGGTAATTGGGTTATTCATCGAGCATTTTTGGATGGAGGATCGCAAAGAAACGTCGTTACCGAAGATTGCGTTCAACTGCTGAAATTGAAACGATTTTCGTGTGAAGTTCCAGTTCAAGGAATTGCTGGCATCGACGTTGGAACGCAGCGAAAAGGAGCGATTGTTCCGTTGAAATCGTGTGTGGATGACAACTTCAAATTTGATATGAACGCAGTCGTCATGAAATTTATTTCCACCGATTTGCCGAACACAAAAATTGACATTTCATTGTGGTCATACATCAACGGGATTGAGCTGGCTGACTGCAAATTCAATGAACCCGGAAAAATAGATTTGTTGATTTGAATTGAACCACAAAGAGTCGGTCCGGTTGGTTGCCCTAACGCTCAAAATACACACTTAGGGTGGATATTATCTGGTCCAGTGAATTCATCAAATAGTTCAGCGAGTGCTAAAATATTTTCTTTAACGTCAGATCAGTCGTTATCGAAAATGTTGTCAAATTTTCGGAAAATAGAGGAAATTCCGAATATTTCAACCAAGTCGCTGGAAGACCAAAAATGCGAGGAACATTTCAAGAGGACGTATCGTCGTACAGCTGATGGTCGCTTCATTGTACAGTTGCCGTTCATTGACGATGAATTGAATTTTGGTGAAACGAAAACGACAGCCATGAAACGATTTAATTTCTTGGAACGACGATTGGATAGAGATCAACAATTGCAAAGAGATTACGTTGATCAAATACGAGAATTGGAATCAATGGAACATGCGAAACCGTCAGTCGAACGTCAGTCCAGTGAGTTTTATTTGCCACATCACGCAGTGGTGAAACCAACGAGAACAACCACAAAAACAAGAATTGTGTTTGATGCCGCTGCAAAAGGTTCGAATAGCATTTCGTTGAACGATAAGTTGATGGTTGGTCTACGTTTACAAGACGATTTGTTGAAAATTCTCGTTCGATTCCGAAGCTATTGTGTCGTGGTGATAGCTGACATAGAGAAAATGTTTCGCCAAATTCTTGTCGCATTAGAGCATCAAAAGTATCAAAAGTTTTTGTGGAGAGAATGTTCGCAAAGTGCCATCAGAGAATTGTTGCTAACCACCGTGGTATTGGTACATCATGCGCTCCGTTCCTGGCAGTGAAAAGTTTGCAAAAGTTGGCCGATTTGGAATGCAATGGATCTAGCAGAACAAAATCGGTAATTTTTAATGATTTTTTCATGGATGATTTATTGACAGGCGGCGATAAATCGGAAGAAGTCATTCAGTTGGTTATCGAGCCGCGAACGATTCTGGAGAAAGGAAAGTTTCCGTTACGAAAATGGATTTCCAACAACGAAGACGTTCTACAATCAATCGACAAAGCCATAGATAACATTTGGGCCGTGCCGTTTCAAGATTCATGCAAAGCATTGGGACTACGATGGGATCCTGGCTCTGACTTGTTTGGTTATAAAGTTCAAATCGACCTCGAGAAGATTTCTGCCACCAAAAGATCGATTTTATCAGTCATTGCCAGCCTGTATGATCCACTCGGGTTGCTGGCGCCGACAGTTATAGTTGCAAATCTGATTTTGCAAAACATTTGGCGTATGGGTGTCGATTGGGACGAATGTGCCACTCACAACATCAAGAAGCAATGGATCGATTTTTGTCGCACGCTACATGTTCTGAACGCAGTTACGGTTCCTCGATGGTTGGGATCATTTTCGACGAAATGTTTAAAGTTGCATGGGTTTAGTGACGCATCCGACGACGCATATTCAGCGATCGTTTATTCGAGAGGTAAACGAAACGATGGCAGCTACAAGACGAATATCATCATCGCAAAAACACGAGTTGCTCCAATCAAACGAATTTCCACACCGAAACTGGAACTCTGTGACGCAATGTTGTTGACGAAATTGCTGAAATTCGTTATCGAATCTTTAAAACTGGAAAAGATTCTTTCGTACGCTTGGACCGATAACACAGCTGTACTCGATTGGCTACGCAAAGAGTCGATTCATTGGAAAACGTTTGTGGCAAACCGTGTATCAGAAATTCAAACCACAATTCCAACAATGAGCTGGAGATACGTTCCAACTGAAGATAATCCAGCTGATTGTGCCAGTCGTGGTCTGAGTGCAGAAGAACTAAAAAATCATCATTTGTGGTGGAATGGTCCATCGTGGTTGAGTCAAGACGAATCACATTGGCCGAATTTGGTACCGCCTACAAATCCAGAAGCAGAAGAGGAAGCAAAGAAAACTATTTTGGCCGGGAATGTTGTGGTGGTGGATGATCGATTCGATACATTGGCACGAAAATTCTCATCGTTGAATATGCTAAAAAATGTTGTGGTCTACATTAACCGATTCATTTCTATTGCCAGAGGAAATACAATCATTCCACATGAAAAATTATACAAAACCTGCGATCTGTGGGTTCTGCGAGTTCTTTGAGATCTAAAACCCACACCCAGTTTTAGTGTTGTCGCTTTTGGCTTTTGCTAAATGTATATCGATAATGCAGTTTCATTGATTTCGTTAATTGGCGCATTTTTTTTTTTTGTAAAATTCAAACGTTCTCTGACTTAAAATTTTTGCACATTTGTTTGATGACTCTGTTGTTAGCAAATTTCGGAATAGATCGATATTTGTTTCTTCGCATTATTTTTTATTTAATGTTGGATTTAGAAATTACTTCAACAATTTGAATTTTCTTGCAAATGTAGTTTTTTGTTTAATTTTGTAAATTTCCTAAAAGCTTAATTTTGCAGAAAGTTCGATTATTTCGGGGATTTGCATATCTTATAAAACTCCAATTTTCTTAGAGAGTCTAATTCTTTTGAAATTTTTAATTTTTTTGATAATTTGAAATTTTTCTAGAAATTTATATTTTCCTGTAATTTTGGGATTTCCTTGAAATATTTATTTTCACAAAAATTTATATTTGGAGAAAGAATTGGGATTTTTCAAAAATTTGAGTTTTCTTGATAATTTTGAATTTTCACAAAAACTTTAAATTTCTTGAAAATTCAATTTTTTCGAAAATTCAATTTATTTTTGAAATAACCGTACGGGTCAACCGTATCTTGATTTTCATCATCTTTATCTACATTATCATCCATTGTTTTGATTGACGGCTTTGACAGTAGCAGTACTTCAGTATATTTTTTAAAATTTTAGATTTTCTAGTGAAGTATCTCACAAATTATTGTTTTACTTCAGTTAAAACAATTTCAATTGTTATTACGTTTTGATCATTTGTTGTGCTGTGTTTAATTGTGGAGTTTTGAATCTTTTTTTAATAAATAGATTGGTGTATCCATCAAAAAATCGCTAATTTCTATCGTGTGAAAAGTGTTTTAAAACTTCCAGCTTCTGCAAGCATTATTTCGCTTTCCTCTAGTGGATTTTCGAGAATTTTGCTTTTATTAGAAACGTTTATCTATTTAGAAAAAGTTGTAAAATTTTGTGAAGTTTCGAATTAACTTTTCTAATAAAAAAATGTAATTTAATTTGTGATCATCACGGGAATCTTCCGATTTGTGTTTTTGTTGACAAATGACATGACATGGCCAATTTGTTTACATACATTCGTCCAAAAGCGGCAACACCGAATTGGAATTTATTCATTGTGTTTTAAACCCTCAAAAATAATTCTCGAAAGACATAATCGTAAACTTTTGAGATTGGAAAGATTGTAACGTACAAAATGTTGGTGCACCGTCAGTTCGAGAATTGCACGAAGCGTTGAATTTCATGATCCAATTGGCACAACGAAATCACTTCTCTGAGTCAATGGAGTTGTTGAAAGCCAAAAAGAAGTTAAAACGAAACGATAAGTTGAAGTCGTTGAATCCTTTCATCAGCGAAGACGGATCGCTGCGAGTTGGTGGAAGGTTATCGAATTCGTTACTCCGATATGGCGAAAAGTTTCCGATCATTTTGCCGAAAAAAGGTCCATTGACCGACCTGATCATCAGAGAACTTCACTTAAACAATTTACACGCCGGCGTAACGTTGATGCTGAGTGAGTTACGTCGAAAGTATTGGATCATATCAGCGAGAGTTTTGGTAAAAAAGTTTACAAGAAATTGCATGAATTGTTGTCGGATTCGAGGCCGAACAAGTGGTCAAATCATGGGCGATCTGCCGAGTGTACGAGTTACGAGTTGTCGACCATTTTTGCGATGTTCGGTCGATTATGCTAGTCCGGTCGAAATCAAAATTCCAACGACGAACGTCAGGAAGTATGCAATCACCAAAGGCTACATCGCGGTATTTGTTTGTTTAGTGACCAAATGCATTCATCTAGAATTGGCTTCCGATCAATCGTCCGAAAAATATTTGCAAGCTTATAAGCGATTGTGTGCACGTCGTGGTATACCAAAGGAATTGAACAGTGACCATGGTGGAAATTTCGTCGGCAGTAAGAATGAGTTAGAACGATTGCGTGGAATGCTTAATAATCAAGTGCAATGTGAAATATTACGCAAATTATTGGCAAACGATGGAACGGATTGGTCAATGATTCCACCTCATACGCCGCATTTTAATGGTTTATGTGAAGCGGCGGTAAAGTCAGCGAAATTTCATTTGAAACAATTTTTTGGTCCGACACCATATACGTATGAGGAAATGGACACAATGCTATGCCAGATAGAAGCAATTTTGAATTCACGTCCATTAATTCCTCAAAGTGATGATGTCAATGATTTGAAAGTTCTGACTCCAGGTCATTTTTTGATTGGCGAACAACTGACAGCGATACCGGAGCCAAATCTACAAGACATTCAGTTGAACCGTTTGGATCGCTTTCAACTGATGCAACGTCACGTTCAAGAATTTTGGTCAAAATGGAACAAGGAGTATTTGTCATTGTTTCAACAACGAACGAAATGGAAGTCTCCAGTAGAAAATTTGAAAGTTGGACAATTGGTCGCAATAAAAGACGACGACACCCCGCCGGCAAAGTGGAAATTGGGTAGAGGCATCAAAGTCAAGCCTGGCAAGGACAATCATGTTCGAGTGGTTCAAATGAAGACAGTAACAATCACTGGGAAAGTCAAATCTGGAAACAATATTCGCGAAATGGTTGCTGAACTGAAGACAATCGTAGGTGCAGTGGAAAGGTCAGTACACAATCTTTGTATTTTACCATTGAACGATGAGGAATTAGATTCTTAAATTGTTTAACCCTATAAGGGTTCAAAGCCGGGAGGATGTTGGGAATTTATTGCTCAATTTGAAAATTATTATGACTGGGACAAAATTTGCTTTTGTATAAGATGACATACGAGAAGAGGATATAGAAAAAATATCTTTTGTTATCAGAAAATTATGGAAGACGAATATATCAAATAAAAAATTGAATTTTTTGTAAAATAAGCGAAGTTCGCTGTTTAAATTCAAACACAAGATATTCGTCGCAGACGGCCGTAATGCAATCTCTAAATGTATTATTTTTTATCGGGAGCTGTTTTATCGGTCATTTATTATTTTTTATCGATAGTTTTGAATTAATTTATTATTATTATTATTTATTTCGTAAATCGTTATAATATTTTTACAGGTAATAACAGCTTATAATATGTAATTAAAAAAAAATATTATAATAAAAATTATAAATCAATCCCAGCGAATTATAATTCATTTAAGGAATTGACTTTAAAAGTATAATTAAAATTTAAAAATAATGTTAGTTGAAAATAGGAAAAAAATAGATATATTTAAAGTAATTAAAATTTAAAGTTATTTAATTAATCAATTAATATTTTTGATAATTTTTTGATCTGGTCTTCTTCAAAAAGCCAAGATTTTAATTGGTTTTTGAAAGATTTGATATTTGTGATATTATTTTTTAAATCGTTTGGAATTTATCGGTCAATTTCCTAATTCTAATCAAGATTTTTCAAACTTCACCCAAACGCTTCTTGTAAAATTTTTTATGGTAAGACCTGCGTCACGACCTGTTTCTATTGTGGGGCTATGATAATTCCCAACAATTAAACAAAATTTGATATTCTCTATTACTTTTCCTTTAGTAAATTCTTTACTTCTTTCGATGAAAAAGTTCGAAACAGTCAAATTCAATTCAATTTCAATTCTATTATTTTCTTCATCTGCTACCCAATTTAAGTTTAAAAATGAATTTATTGAGTTAATCGCAATGCTAGGCTCAGCTTTACCATAACCGTACATACAAATTGTCTGTATTCAACAGGGTAGAAATTATTTTCATTTTCTTTTCTATTTTTCTCTATTTTTTGTTCCTTTTAATGCACCATTCAGAGCATTTTCTAACTTCAAGATCGTTAATTAAATTTATCTTTTTAGTTGGTTGTTCTGTCAGTCAGTATCTGAATGTAATCCGATTATATTGTGAATTCTCTTAATGAAAAATATAAAAAAGCGGGGCTTAATAATACAACTCTCAACGGATCTAATTAAATCGATTTTTACTCAAAGTAGACATTTACTTTCATTGTAAGAATATTAAAAGTAAAATTTAATAAAAGTTAAAACTCGTAAAGAAAACAAAAATATGCAAGGGACCGCTACTAGGGTGGGTCGATTTTGCACTTTATTTTTTTTCTTACTTTACTCTCCGAAATCGATTTTTTGAGCCAAAATAATATTTTTCAGAGATATAGTAACTTTTGTAAGCGTGTCTTTTGATTGTCAATAGCCATTTTCTGAAAAATTCAGGGTTTTTCAAGTATTTGTCGATTTTCATTTCCAACCCTAAATTTGATCTAAATTCCTAACAATATTGCTTTTACCCATTTTTCAGAGTCATTATGAGTTATTTTAACTGAATGGTTATGCAATTTTGGTTATGCTGAAAAAACTAAATTACTCTAGCGGAAAGTGTCAGATATGTTAATATTTTTATACATTTTTTTCGATCGGATCGTACTTTCTTTGCAAAAATGTTCAGCCCCGGGAATTGCGGGAAATGGGCGCTTTACAGAAATAATGCGACCTAACCTATTTGTTTCACAGTTACTTTTACAGGTGGTATAGTGTTTACTTTAATTAATTCATTCGTTACAAGCGTACATTCATATTTGCTTCACAAAACTTGCAACACTAAATTAAAGATCATTCTTTTAGTATCACTAATTCACTCAGCAAGCAGATAGTACAATAAGAAATCGTATGGGAGCACTTTTAGTTCAATTTGAAAAAAAGGCTAAATGCGCCATTCAAGAATTTTAAGAATTTCTCTCTTCGCAAATTATTATTCGGCTTGTTCGTCATCCACAATATAAGACAAAACGTGGATATTTCTGTAGAAATATAAAAGAGACAGCGAATCAAAAAAATATTTTGTTTAGGTGTGAAAACACAATAAAATTGAATCATGAAATGCCTCAAATTGTATGACCGACGAGAGATACAATTTATTTAAATCATAAGTTCAATTTGGAAAATTCTTCTTACTCGTCGTACAAAGCAGATGATATCAAAATTAAACAAAATACATAAATTTATCAACAAAAACCAATCACACAGAATCCGTAATAATATTTTGAAAATGTAGTTCCTTGCTAATTTTGAACAACATCTTAGATGGAAACTCAAATTCAATGCATTAAAAAATTTTCCAATAATTATCCAAAATCCTTATAATTATTCCTTTGAAATTATCTACTTAAATGTTGCGTATTGTTAACTACACATAAAATAAAAAACGCCTTCACTTATGCAATCGCGACATGTACCGAAAAGATATCAAAGCAAACCTT
>CM055406.1:82500525-82510928 GCA_029228625.1 Pseudolycoriella hygida
CTCCAGTACAAAGTTGTCGTTTGCTCAATTTTTCCAAAAAAATGGGGGAAAATAAATTTCGTGCATTTGCCCAAATTGGGGGAAAAAAAAATTTAAGTGTAATATAGTTCCCCACATAGAGACAAAGAGACATAGATAGATTGTGGACACACAACACAGGAATAAAATTTTGATTATTTTCAAACATATTTTTACCATTATTATATCGAAATTGGTCATCTTTGATTGGCGATATCTCGGCTCGTTTTCAACCGATTTTGATGAGCTTGTTGGAAAGCTGCTGCGACGTAGTTTTTTTAAAAAATAATTTGAACAGGGAGGGGAGCGGAAAAAACATCGTGTCTTGTCCCAAAGGTTTTTGAATGGAGTTTTTTGGGTTTGTGGACGTTTTTTTTGGGGTGTGGGGACTGCGTCACGCTCTCCGCTAGCGCTCCGAGCATCATGGGGTTGATATGGCTGTCTTATAAATATCCTCGGTAGCTTTAAGAAAATTACAGCACCGTACAGATTTCTTGTAAAATCTTGTATATGCGGAGGAAGATATCTATCCGGCACGGTCACTGTATTCAATCTGCGATAGTCTCCGCAAGCTCTAAAATCTGTGGATCTAGGCTTCTGAGACAAAGTTAGCAGTGAGGAAACTTGATGAATGTCGACAAATACCGACTTCTTTCATATACTTGAACTCTTGCTTCGCTATCTCGTACTTTTTAGCGTTAAGCCTTCTTGACTTTGAATAAGGCAAATGGCCTCTAGTATATATGTGATGTACCACGTCATGCTTTACCTCCAAGTCTGGTGGCCTTAGCAATTCTGGGTGCTTTTTCAATATTTCCCCAAACTCTGACGCGATCACACATAACCTTGGTACTAAATCTCTGCATTTCCCGGCTGAAACTGCGTCCACTTGCAACATCGTGCATGACTCTATCAATCTCTTATTCTTCAAATCGGGTAGTAACTCATACTTAATCAAAAAATCTGCGCGTAATATCGGTCGCGTTACGTCAGCTACTATAAAATTATGCATAAAAGTTCTCTTCAATCCTAAATCTACTCCGAATGTTTAATTGCCATAAGTTTTTATTAGCGTGGCGTTTGCTGCAGTCTGCGAATGATCTCTATTGACTAAAGGATTTAATAAGAAATGTCTCGGAACCACTGACACGTCCGCTCCCGTATCTATCAAAAACATGATGTTATTTGTGGACCCGTACGAAGTACAAAGGTCCTATACGTTTACTACAAACAATGTTATTGTGACATGGGGTAGGTCGAGGTGGGAGTTGGGGGGATGCATCTATTATCGTCTAAATATGACGAATCAGCAATAAAAAAATGTCCGTCTGTCCGTCTTCACTTTTTTTTCCAAAAGCCTCAACCGACCAGCCTAAACTTTATTTCCCCTGATAGGTACATGCCTCCCATGATTCAAGTTCGAAGATGAGAGATGGTTTTTCGAGGGTCGGTGAAGCTTTTTCGCAAATATCTCAGCAAGTATAGCACGGAAATTTCTCATTTTGGTGCCAAATGAAACAATTTGATGTCACAAAACTGGGAAAAAAACACGTTTTTCATGGTTTTGGGAAAATATGGTCCAATACTGGTATATGACCTCTTCTATAATTGGGCAGGATGACCCGAATCTCCAGAACTATGAGAGTTGGAAAGTTGGTTCCAAAGGCGAAGTTGTAGAGAACTAAATTTAAGCGAACGTGTTTCAGGGTTTTCGGAAAATATGGCCCGTTGCTGGTATATGGCCACTTCCATAATTTTGTAGGATGACCCAGATCTCCAGAACTATGAGAGTTAGAAAGTTGGCTTCAACGGCGAAGTTGTAGAGAATTAATTTTAGGCGAACACGTGTTTCAGGGTTTTGGGAAAATATGGCCCAATACTAGTATATGGCCTCTTCCATAATTGGGCAGGATGACCCAGATCTTCAGAACTATGAGAGTTAGATAGTTGGTTCTAAAGGCGAAGTTGTAGAAAATTAAATACTACCGAATTAACTGAAATAGAGATTTTGATCGCGTCCCAAATCTGATCTGCAGTTGTCATTAATGCGTCCATGTCGGTTGCTTGCAAAGGAATCAAGGCAACTTTGACAACTTGAGGCAACCTACTCATCCAAATTTTCTTCAAGAAATCCATACCAACTGTACGTTGCTTTCCCGCAATTCTAATCAACGTACGATAAAACTCAGATGGTTTTTGAAAAAAAAAAATTAGAAAGCAACAATTTTTAATGTTTTTGAAAAAACTTCCATAGACAAAGATGTTACACTTAATTTTCACTACAAAATAGTAAAAAATATTTTGGACCAAGTTCGGCCTAAGGACCGACCTTTGGCCCTAAATAGAGGACTCTGCTCCATATTTCCAAGAACAAAATGTTCTACTCAATTTTCTTTACAACATAGCCAAAACCATTTTTGTGCCATGGCCATGACCTTAGGATCGGACCGAAGCTCTAGTGCCTTGAAGCCAAACTTCTTATGAAGTATGGTTAGGCATTCGCTACCTATCAAATACAAAATGAATCATTTATACAAATTGGTTAAGATTCACTCGAAATATTTACAAAAAACATGTATGGCACTAGAAGAAACTCATTTTTGGTGCCCTAGCTTAGTCCAAGGGCCAAAAGTATATTTTTTTATAATTTGTTGAGCATTCAATTTTGAACTTGAGCTTATTTTTTGAGTACCTTTCCGTCAAGATTTACTCGAGTTTTCATGTTTACAGACGGACGGACAAAGTTTTTGTTGCGGTTTCGGCATTTAAGAACCATGATCTATGGTCCCCCCTATTCCCCAATACTCAACAGAATAAACGTTGCAAAAAAACTCGAAGGTATATTAATAAATATTGCTTCGATTTGAAAATGAGCCTTTTGATGAAAAATTTTTTTGTTTTCGAATCGGAGTAGCTCAAAAAATTATTTTTGGGCTTAATTGCCAAATATTTCGATTCTCAATTTATTATGAATAAACAAACAAACAGCTAAAACAACTACAAAGAATTACTAAAGTACCTTACTGTCACTGTTAAATCATCATCATCATCATCAAACTTTATAGACCATTATTACCCTCCGGTGTGAGGTCTTTATGCCACAACCCCAGAATGGTGAACTATCGTCCTACATGCCCTTCTATCGCCTGCCAAGGAGATGGTTTGTTCGCCCAGGGAAAGTCCCCTAACTTCTAAATCTGATTTAATTGAATCTATAAACCTTCTCCTTGGTCTACCCCTTGGCCTAACACCCGGGACCTGTGCACCCAAGATCCTTTTCGGTAACCTGTTATTACCCATCCTTTGAACGTGCCCAAACCAACGTAGACGACTGGCCCTTGCTTCCTCTTCCACTGACGCAATCCCTAAGTTTTCCCTAATGTCGTCGTTCCTGATATGATTATCCCACTGCTCCCTCCTATTAACTTTCGCTATATTCCTAAGAACCCTCATATCAGAAACCTCCAGGTCATGCACTAGATGTCCACAATCCACCCAACTCTCACTACCATACAGAATCGTCGGCCGGAATATTGACCTGTGAATAGCTAACTTCGTTTCTCTACTTAATTCCTTCTTGTTGAACACGTGCGACCTCAACTGACTGGCCACCGCGTTTCCCATTTTCCTCCTTTCCTCAAATTCCCTAACCAACTTGCCATCCTCTGAAAAAATGGTTCCTAAGTACTTGAATTCAGAAACCTGCTCCAGCTCCTCCCCATTTAAATTTAACAGTGATAAGTGTATTTTTTTTGAAATCAGACGTTTGTTTCCTCCCTTTTATCAAATTTCGCTTGTTTCCTCAGAACTCCCTTCCACTACCATGCCAACTAATTCAAACAAAATTGACCCACTGTTGAGACGCTACGCAAAAATGAGTATGATCCGAGAAGCTTTTTTCCAGGTATCCGAATCTGACTTACCGTTTTTCCCGGTATCCGCCAAAATCAGGCAAAATTTTCCGGTAGTAAAATGTTATTTTCAGGTGACTGGCAACTAACGCAACTAATTACAACTAAGCAGGCGACGAAGAAAGACGTAAAAATTTGTTTCTCCTTTAAAATTATTTTTTATTTTGAAAAATAACATCTTTTTCTTTGTAAATAATTTAATACTGCATAATGGGTAATTCGTCTGAAGGATTACAACTTGATCAAAACCAAATTTGTATATGTGATCCTGATAATTCCTGCGAAGATAGCAACACAAAAAAATGGCTTTTATGCAAAGGATGCAACAATTGGTTCCACACATCTTGTGCCGTTTTTTCTGATAATAACTACGATGAAATCATGAAAAATAAATCTCACTGGTTTTGTGACTTTTCCAATTGTCAAGAAATTCGAGCAGCTGAGAAATCATTGCAATCTTTACCTTCTCAAGGATCCGTACAGTGTTTAATAAGTGGTTTTATTGCTAAGAATGATCGAGGTTTGAAGGTGCATCATCGAAAACACAATCGTTCGAGCGAATCACAACCCACTGACTTTTCACAAGAATGTAAAGAGGGCAAAAAGATTTTCAAAGATTCAAAACAAATGGAAAGCAATCGTCTTTGTAATGAAAAATTATCACAAAATAAAGGAAACAAGCGTAAAGGTAATTCAGTGATAGAAAATATTTCTGTCATTGGAGAGGAAAATGTTATAAACAGTAATGATCCAAATACTTTACATTATGATGACGAGGAAAATGAAGCAATTTTTCATTGTGAACATTGAAATTTAAGTCTCTTAGAGGTCTACGTATTCATATTGTGAAGTCACATCGTGATGTTAAAGAGGAAAATTATGAGAATGGAATAAATCAGGTTCTTGAAAATTTATCAACCTTGAAATCGAGAGTTCGTCTTTTGAAACGGATACCAAAAAGTGCTCGCCCATTGGCAGCGACGAAATTAATCAAACTAGCTAAGGATTCTCTTTTGAAAAACGATGTAACGTCCTGGGAAAGTCTTCTGACTTTTTCTTATAAATGTTTTCAGGTTCCACAGAAATCTAAGAAATTAAAACAAAGAAGTTTGGCTTCTGTGGTGAAAGACAATATAAATCGTTTCGAGATAGACATAATTCGCTCAGATAAACTTGTTACAGCTAATTTAAAAAAAAAGAGTTGAAGCGAAGATTGCAGATTTTGATATTAAAGGGGCTATACGACTTTTGTGCTCGGAGGACTCATTCGCTCCAATGAATAAGAATACTGTCGAAATTTTGAAATCCAAACACCCACAACCATCTCGTCATTTGGTTTTCCCACCTCCTCCAAGTGACAAAGTGGTCTTTCAGTGCGAAGAAAATGACGTTAAGAACGCTATAATGTCCTTTGGCAGTGGCTCGGCATCAGGAATAGACGGTTTTTTTTTTCCACAATATTTTAAAGATTTAATATCCGTATCAGCATTAAATGCTGGTTTTGAATCTCTCTCAATCATAACTGATCTTTGTAATTTCATGCTACAAAGCAAATTTGTTGAGATTTACACTCTCCACTGCGTGTGATCATTTCATTGTACATTGGCAGTGAGCAACTTTTAGTATTTCATATCTTTCTGTGCTCTCTGTAATTCATTCGCTTTTGTGATTACTTATAATTAGCACACGTAATTGGAATAAACGTTTATAACGTGAGACGGTCGTGTTTCATTTATATCATATTACGACAAAATTGAATGTTGATATCTGTCGATATATATATGGTGCTTCGCTGTGTGCGCTTACAAAAAAAGATGGAGGATGGCCTCGCCATTAGACGTTTGGTTTCAAAAGTTTCTTGCTCACATGTCAACGAGGAAACTGGTAAATATCTTTTTCCTATACAGGTAGGGGTTGCAACTAAAAAGGATGCGAAGCAGCGGTTCACGCTACCAGAAGCTATCTAACAGTCAACATTGGAAAACGTAAGATATTGTTGAAAATAGATTTTCTAAAGGAAATTGCGAAAACACTTTTGAAAAAAACATTCTCATTTGCTAGAAATGTTAATTCCTATATTTCACTTCAAAAGTAAGTTTTTTCAGCTTTTCTAGTTAATAAACACTTCGAAATGCATAATTTTGTCGACCAATGTATTTGCTCACTTAATCTTTAACTGAGTAATCCATTTAAATCACAGAAAACATTTTCTACGATTTAGAAATAGATAAAAACTTTTTGAGTTGATACATTTGCAAATATTTGTAAACGTCAAATCAAAATAAAGATGGCGGCCATTTTATTTGCAATCATCAACTCAAAACTTTTTTATCAATTTCTGACTCGTAGAAAATGTTTTCTGTCATTTAAATTGATTACTCAGATAAAGATTAGGTGAGCAAACACATTGGTCGAAAAAATTATGCATTCCGAAGTGTTTATTAACTAGAAAAGGTGAAAACACTGACTATTGCAGTGAAATATTGGAATTCACATTTCTAGCAAATGAGAATGTTTTTAAGAAAAGTGTTTCCACAATTTTCTTTAGAAATAGGTAAAGTATGTAACGATTACATAAACATTGGTTTGCATTCAAGACTTTAAGAAAAAAACGTTACACAAAAGTGTCGTTTTTCCCATCCAAGTTTTCATTAGTTGAAAAATTTCCGCCAGATGTCTCTTCGGTATGTAGTGTAAACTCTTAAATTGAAGAGTGAACTTAACTTATGGTACCTAGATGATGGAACTGTTTGTGACGATACTGATATAGTTTATTGAGACTTTGAAACGATAATCAACGAAGCAGAGAAATTGGGTCTTAAAATTAACCCATCCAAATGTGAGATATTTTTCTGCTCCGGTCATTTCATCGTCATTGTTTCAAGATTCGATGCTCTCTGTCCAGGGATTTGCGTAACAGATAAGGAAGGTTTGAGATTACTAGGTGCACCGATTTTTGAAGAGGGTTTTATGAAATTTTCACAAAAGATTTTATCAAAATTCAAAATTATGTTCGAACGTTTAAAATATCTTAATTCACATTCGGCTTTATTCCTTTTAAAAAATTGTTTTGCTATTCCAAAATTAATTTATTTAATTAGAACGTCACCAGCATGGAAATTCGATAGTTTCATATCAGCATTTGACGATGCAATTAAAGATCTCTTAGAAACAATCTTGAATGTTGATTTAAGACAATTTAAAGATATTTCCTTACCGGCTTTCCTTAGCTCTTCCTTTGGAGTGTCAAGTCATATCTACGACTTCCATCGCCCATTTGTATGAGGCTTTGAAAAAATGGAAAGTTTTTAATTTTACATTGCCATCTTTACAATCTTCACAAAAAAGTTGGGACTTAATCAACGTTCAAAGAATAATACAGGAGAATTTAAACTTCACATCTAAACATGACTTGGCTCGTTTCCTTGCATTGCAATGCTACGAATCAAATGCTTGGTTACATTCGATTCCTTCTCAGAACATTGGTACCTTAATGGACAACAACTCCATCAGGATCTGTATCGGTTTGCGTTTGGGCTGTAATATTTGTTCGAGACATACTTGTTTATGTGGATCTATTGTGTCATCTAAAGGTGTGTGTACATGGACTTAGCTGTCAAAAAAGTGCTGGAAGATATCACAGACAAACTGAATTAAATGATATTATCAGTCGAACGCTTGCTTCCTTACATGTCCCTACAAAATTAGAACCAACAGGTCTTTCGAGGAACGATGGAAAGAAATCAGATGGTGTAACTTTGACACCATGGTTTAAAGGGAAACCGCTAATTTGGGACGCAACTTGCGTTGACACGTTTGCTGATTCATATTTGTCAAAAACATCAATAAATGCTCGGAAGCTTGCGGATTCAGCAGGATTTGAGAAGCACAAACATTATTCCAATCTTCTTTCTAAAAATAATTACACTCTTCTCGCTTTCGCAGTTGAAACAATGGGACCATGGAGCATAGAGTCAATTAAATTTGTTGAAAAAGTCGGCAAAAGATTGCAAGATTTAAGTGGTGGTCCGCGATCAAAATTCTACCTCAAAAAAAGGATTTCTATGGCAATACAACGGTACAATGTCGCTTGCATAATGGGCACAATTCCACCAGCGCAACCATTGGAAGAGATATTTTACCTTTAATATTTGTAACGTTTTGAGAGTTTTAGAGCGGGACTAGGACGCTTTCTCTCTAGAAAAGAATAAACCATTATGTCAAAAAAAAAAAAAAAAATAGACAAATAAATAAATAAAAAAATAATAAAAAAAAGATGATGAATGTATAATTTTTCAGCGAATTTTTTCTTCAGTTCATTAAAGTGATAAACAAAAGAAGTGGACGTCCAAAACGTCTTTTATGTACGATAATTCAAATTTACTTGTCTAGGTGGACCCGTACGAAGTACGAAGATCCTATACGTTTACTGCAAACAATTTTAATGTAACATGGCGTAGGTCGAGGTGGCAGTTGGGGGGATGCATTTATTATCGTCTAAATATGATAAATCAACAATAAAAAAAATGTCCGTCCGTCCGCCTCCACTTTTTTTCCAAATGGCTCAACCGATCACTCTAAACTTTTTTGCACCTCCCATGATTCAAGTTCGAAGATGAGCAAAATCGATCAAGTGGTTCCAGAGATATGGTCGAAGAAGTGACCAAAAACATGGTTTTTCGAGGGTCGGTGAAGCTTTTTCGTAAATATCTCAGCAAGTATAGCACGGAAATTGCTCATGTTGGTGTCAAGTGATAGAATTTGATGTCAGAAAATTTGGAAAATTTTTTTGTGGGAATCAGGTTTGGGGTCGGGGCACCGGGACCAATGGAATCGACGAAATTGAGCTTCTTTGCCATATACGAAAGCAGTTTTTCGTGTTTATTTCCATAACTATGCAATATGGAGATTCACTGTCAAAGGCAAAGTTGTAGAGAATAAAATTTGTGGGTACACGTGTTTCAGGGTTTTGGGTAAAAATGTCTCAATCCTGGGATATGACCACTTGTAGAATTGGGAGGGATAATCCATATCTCTAGAACTATAAGAGTTAGAAAGTTGCTTCCAAAGGCAAAGTTGTAGAAAATAAAATTTTAGAGAGCACTTGTGTCAGGTTTTTGGGTAAAAATGCCACAATCCTGGAAAATGACCACTTCCAGAATTGGGAGGGATGATCCATATCTCTAGAACTATAAGAGGTAGAAAGTTGCTTCCAAAAGTAAAGTTGTAGAGAATAAATTTTTAGCGAACACATGTCTCAGGGTTTTGGGTAAAAATGCCACAACGCTGGGATATGACCACTTCTAGAATTGGGAGGGATGATCCATATCTCTAGAACTAAGAGGTACACAATCGCTTCCAAGGGCAAAGCTGTAGAGCATTTTTTTTATAATATTTTTTTTATTATCATTCCATGTTATTACACGTGTCGAACACTATTTTAGCGAACAAGTGCCTCAGGGTTTTGGGTAAAAATGCCACAATCATGGGATATGACTTCTAGAATTGGGAAGGATGACCCATATCTCTAGAACTGTAAGAGGTGGAAGGTTGCTTCCAAAGGCAAAGTTGTATAGAACAAAATTTTAGAGATGTACTTCGGTAGGGCCTTTGACATTACTTTGGGTAATTTATATGAATATTTGAAATTCTTATAGTTATAAAAGAAATAAAACGTCGGATTGTTTGCTTATCTATTACTTTATTAAGATACGTTCGAGTCTTTGTCCTATTTGCCACATCTATTCTGTTTGTCACATCTATTCTGATACGTACGGGTCTTTGGTTATGTTTCTTTATGAATTATTAGCTGTAAAAGGTCTGTTAATGTAATGAAACTTAAATGTAATTCATATTTAATAGTAGATTACAGCAGAGACCATGTTAATTGCTTATTACATAAGTGCAAAGCTTACGGTATCGAGCCGAAGGCGAGATGTCGTAATTGCACTTGTGCAAATAGGCAATTTACATGGTCTCTTCTGTATCCTGCTTTAACGTGTACCACTCGGTCGTTGAAAACACCAAAACAATTATTTAACACCACAACTGATTGAATTTTCACTCTCAAAGTGCATCAGATTTTATTTCAATCAAATATTAGTAGGCCTTTTCCCGAATGAACTATCACCCATTTTGTTCTGTTCATTCTGAAAAAAATTGCAGATTTTTGCAGTCGAAAAAAATACTCATTTTTAAAATGCTGCTGAGTTTACTGAAAAAATTAATGAAGCAGCGAAGCGCGGGGTTGACGAAACATTGCCGGTGATATCGAGAGATCGATATTTAAAAACGTACGAAACTTTCAACGAATGGAAAAAGAAAAATGGCAAACCCAAAACATGCGAGAGAGTGCTAATGGCGTATTTCGGTCGAACTATCGGATGAAGGCAAAAAACCTACCAGCTTATGGGCTTACTATTCGATGCTGAAATCGATAATTCGGCTAAAGGAAAAAATCGATATCGCCACATA
>CM055406.1:82511428-82526768 GCA_029228625.1 Pseudolycoriella hygida
ACTGCAGAGGATTCAGCGTGGCTAGATGTGAAAGTAAGAAAAGCCCTACATAGTAAATCCATAGAATTTAATCATTTTGTATCCTCATTTCAGGTTGCGTGTATCTTCGGCATATTTGGTGCTCTCAGAGGAATGGAATTGGTCAAGCTTTCTACAAAGGATGTAATCGAGCAAGGAAGTTTGTTCCTGATTTGGGTGAGAGAAGCCAAGAACAAGAAAAATCGCTACTTCACGGTTACTGGATCGTCGTGCAATATCGTTAAAACGAACATCAACTTGCGTCCTCCAAACACCACAAATGATCTATTCTTCATTAATTATCAGAATGGCAGATGTACCAACCAAGTTATTGGGAAGCAGAAGTTGGGTAAAATGCCATATCGAATTGCTGAATTTTTAGGCCTGCCTAACGCAGAGGAATACACTGGTCACTCATTTCGTCGATCATCTGCTTCATTATTTGCAAACACTGGAGCAGGAATTGATGCACTAAAAAATCTTGGTGGCTGGGCGGCAGCTAAGGTAGCTGAAGGATATGTTGAAAACTCACTGGCGTACAAAAGGCGTACCGGTAACATCATATCGGCAACGTTAACTGGTGAAACGGTCGGCACATCATCTGGATCATCATCATTAGCTTCCATAATTGTAACTGGATCATTGCAGGACAAACGAGAATCGACGAGCGTATCACATGCTACGGTTCCACAACAATCAACAGATTTTGGCCTTGTTTGCGTTGCTTCACAAGGATATAAAGAGGCTGCTGACGACGATATAGATGATTCCACATATCCACATTGATGAATGTTATGTCTCTGGAATGTGTGGCTTCTCAAGGATACATTGAGACCGCAAACGACAACATAGATGATGCAGAACTGATGGATATTGTGCAAGAAGAACAGCCGAATCGAATTGGTGCATCGCAGCAAAACTTTTTGGGTCGACAGTTCTCCTTTAGTAACTGCTCTGTTACATTTGTTTTCAAAAATTAATTTTTTTCCCATGCAAATATTTCCTTTTGTTTGCCTCCTGTTTTGATATAAAAATGAAATAAAAATGTTTAAAAAGATCACATAACCACATTTGTTCTCTTCATACTCAAACAAAAAATCCAACCAAAAATACCTTTACGCAGTTAATAACATACGACCAACTTGGAAGCACAACAAATTTCCAAGCAAGAGTGTAATCTACTAAAAATGAACTCGGCCATAATTATTACAGCCTAGTCGTTAATGCGTCATTTACATTTAGTTGTAAGAGCATAACAAGGCTACTCGATTCAAAAAGTTTATATGTCGTACATAAACAAAATAATTAAATTTTGCCCAAAAGGATTTTGGTGTAACATAATGCCAGTCTGTCGTGCGTGATCACAGGATTCCTGTAAAGTACTTAGTTTCTCAATCGGTCTAATATATCCCGAGAAATAAGGCTTTGAAAACATGATGTGATCAATTTATAAAATTTGTAGATCTGTAGTTAATGGATAATTACTTGAAGAATAATAAAATACGTCTGATATCTTCAACTGTACAAAACGCAATGTATTAAGCCACGTATCACAAATGACTCGACATAAATCAAACTTGGTAAAAGGGTTGGTAAAAGATATTAAGTGAAGTTATCTTCGTTAATCACAACACCCCCACTTAATCGAAATAATTTCATAAAAGTATTCAAAGAGAGTGCAACAGTAGGTTGCCTTTTGCTATTCCAACTAATAGCACCACCATTCTTGAGAAAAACGTAGCCAGTGCATGAACGCCTATCTTCTTTGTCATTCGCCCAATCGGCGTCAGTGTAACCAACCAAACTCGAACTTTCTGACTTAGAAAACATTAATTTAGCTTTTAACGTACCTTTTAAATATCTCATGATACGCTTAACCGCTTCCCAGTGAAGCTTGCCAGGGTTGGAATTAAACTTGCTGAGCGTATTTACCATGTAGGAAATATCTGGCCTAGTACATTGTGACAAATAGAGCAGCCCTCCAACTGCTTCTTGATAAGGAACTTTTAACATCTCACGTTCCTCGATCGGCGATTGTGGACTCATGTCTGCAGTAAGTTGTATGTTCGGATCACCCGGTGTTGAAACAGGTTTACAGTCTGTCATGTTAAACTTCGCCAATAAATCCAGAATATATCGTTCTTGATCAACACAAATTGTGGCCTTCGTTCTATCACGGGATATTCGTAACTTCAAACAATAAATCGCTTCGCCCAAATCCTTCATGCTAAATCGTCTTTGAAGCTGTGACTTTAGAAATTGTTTAGTTTCATTATCATTAGAGAAAATCATAAAATCATCAACATAAACACCAACAAAAGTTTTTTTATGACCAACTATCTTGAAATAAATACACGGATCAGTTGTAGATTGAACGAAACCAAATTCCTTCAACGGGATTTGCGGGAAATGTTAAACTGCTTCATAAAATTCAAATATGTTTACATCTTTTGATTCGAACTGCAACCGCCGCGTTGGTCAAGTAATAATCTACTGCAACACAAAATATTTTATCGTATGTATTGCCCTTTATAATAAAAATAACGTTTTTTTTTAAGTTGTCTAAGTTTCTTACAAATTTTTGCTGTTTCCATCTCAAGTATCCAAACGTTATCGAATTTTCGTTTTCATCACATTTCTCACTATTTTAAATTAATTTTCTATTATTGCAAATTAACTCAAAAGTATTTCCATCAAAAGTAATTTAAAAAAAAAATGTGAAAGAAAACCCATACGTGGGTGCTACAGTTTAACTCACAGAGCAGCATATGCACATCAAAAACTATAACTTTCGAGAGATTCGGAAAGCTCTACTGAACTTTACAGAACTATCGAGAAGTTTTCCTGAACTTTATAGAAATTTTCACAACTTTGAAGAAATTTCAAGAATTTTTCAAAACCTTCAAGAACTTTCTAAAACTTTCCAGAACATTTCAGAGCTTCCAAAATTTTCTAGAACCTTCTAAAAATTTTCAGAACTTTCCAGAAAATTCCAAAAGATTGCAGATTTTTCCGGAAATGTCCCGAAATTTGCAGAACTTCTTAGAAATTTTTGGATTTTTCCAGAACTTTCCGTAATTTTCCAGAACTTTTTAGAACTATCCAGTCTTTTGACAACTTTCAATATTCTTGATACGTACACTCCCCTTCAGTACCCTCCCACTCTGGAATTGCTGCAAATCGAGAATAAACAGCTATCGAACGGCATAAGTTTGAGCTATCTAAGTGGTCTAGCAGCCGAGATTTGCGTGCCATGTACAAGCGACAGATGACGCGACACCCAGAAATACGAGCGTATATGTGTCAATCACATGCGGGCTGCTCTAAAAATGCTGAAACTAATGAAGCTTATAGCACAGAATAAAAGGTACGCTGTATGTAATTTTCGCAGTGTAACTTTTTCCTCTTTTTAGATCACACATAACGAAATCGTCTGTACAATTTTCAAAAATTCAAACAAATTTCTAAGCATTTTCTTCGTTTTAAATGCGTTTTTCGAACTTGTGACAAAAATTGTGAGCACATTTGTTTCACATGCGAAACATATGCGTTTCGCATTTGAAACGAATGTGCTCACATTTACGACGCACATGTATGCACATGCGTTTCAAATGCGAAAAACCCATGTGCTCACATGCGTTTGCAGAGGTCTTTTAAAATCACAAATTCTCCGATTTTATCCAATTTTTCCAAAATTTTACAGCACATCCTTTAATTTCAAGTAATTATGTTCATAATTGACGTAAAGAAGATTCGATAAATATTTTCTTCATGTATGCGTGAGTCGATTGAATATCGCGAATTCGGCAAAAAAAACGCACATTCGCCCATATTCATTAAGTGAATGTGTACATAAGTCAAACGTGTAATCATCATTTTTTTGCACATTCGAAATTGATTCCATATGGATTTAGTAGATGTGCAATAATTGCCGGAAAAAATTCTGATAAAATGATGAATTTGCAATTTGAAAACTTTACAAAAACGAATTCGAAACGCATGTGGTCACATGTGCGTCGTAAATGTGAGCACATTTGTTTCAAATGTGAAACGCATGCGTTTCGCATGTGAAACGAATGTGCTCACATTTTCTTCGAAGCTAGAAAAACGCATTTAAAACGAAGCAAATGCTAAGAAATTCAATTCCTTGTAAAAATTGAAAAAACGTTTTTGTAATATGTGCTCTATAAAGAGAAAAAAGTTACACCACGAAAATTACATTCAGCGTATTTGTTTCTGTGCTATAAGCTTCAATAGTTTCGGCATTATTTAGCGTAGTCCCCACGTTACTAACGCTTCTAGGCTCGTATTTCTGGCTGTCGTCTGTCGTTTGTCCTTATCACGCACATCTCGGCTGTTATGTCACTTAGAAAACTGAAACTTGTGCCGTTCGATAGTTGTTTATTCTAGATTCGCAGAAATTTCAGAGGGGGAGTAGTGTACGTATTACATACATGTTGAAAGTTATCGAAAGTGTGAAAAGTTCTGGAAATGTCTCGAAATTTCAGGAAAATTCTGAAAAACTCAGAAAACTTTTGTAAGCCTTTGAAAATTTTTAGAAAGTTATGGAAAGTTCTGGAAAAGTTAAAAAATTCCCAAGAAGTTCTGAAAATTTCGGGATAATTCTGGCAAAATCTGCAATCTTCTGGAAAGTTCTGGAAAATTTTAGAGGGTTCTAGAAAATTTTGGAGGCTCTGAAAAGTTCTGCAAAGTTCTTGAAAGTCCTGAAAAGTTCTTGAAACTTTTTGAAAGATGTGAAAACTTCTGATAATTTCTGTGAAGTTCTAGAATATTCAGGAAATGTTTTGATATTTCTAGAAAGTTCAGTTGTTCTCTCCACATTTTTCAAATTGTTGATGTGCATTTGCTACTGTATTTGTTAAACTGGATCACCCATGTATGGGTTTTCTTTCACATTTGTTTATAATTACTTTCGATGGAAATATTTTTGAGTTAATTTACAATGGTAGAAAAGTAATTTCAAATAGTGGGAAATTTAATGAAAACGAAATGTCGATAACGTTCATATTCCTGAGAAGGGAAGAGCAACAATTTGTAAGTAACTTCGTCAACTTTTTATTTTTTTATTATTATATACTTCTGAAGGTATAGAATAAAATATTTGTTGTTGCAAATGTAGATTATTATTTGACCAACGCGACGGTTGCAGTTCGAATCAAAAGATGTAAACATGTTTTGAATTTTATGAAGAATGTTAACATTTCCCGCACCTCCACGATGCATCAAGCCTTTTATTCCATTGACGACTAGCTTGCTTTAAACCATAAATTGCCTTTTTAGGTCGACAAACTTTATCGTTTTTAGCGAATTCTTTAGGCTGCACCATATAAATCTCCTCTTCTACGTCACCTTGAAGAAATGCAGAAACTGCATCCATTTGATCAATATCTAGATCATGTTCCGCTGCCAAAGCCAATAAATAACGTAAGGATGCATAACGTAAGACTGGAGAATATGTTTCATCAAAATCAAAAAACTTTTTTTGCGCAAAACCTTTTATAACTAGACGGGCCTTATAGCGAGTAATATAACCATCAGCATCTCGCTTTGTTGTGAAAACCCATTTAGAATCAATAGCTGTCCGATTTGACGGTAAATCCACAAGTTCCCATGTATCATTTGAAAGTAAGGAATTGTACTCTTCATAAATCGCTTGTCACCACAAATGACCATCATCTCGATGTAAAGCTTCTTCAATCGTCAGAGGATCTTCAGAAATAGAACTTCGTGCTGCATAAGTAACGAAGTCGGGCCAAGATTTGGGTTTCGGAATTCGTTCTGATCTTCGGACCACGGGTTCTTGTTCGAATGAAGACATTTCAGCAACTATTCGGCCATCATTTTCATCATCACACAATACGTCCGTCAACGTTGAATCAACTAAATTTGAAGAATCTGGTTCTGCCACTTGATCCAAATTCACAAGGACTTCATTCGACTCGTCAACCAAAATATTTTCGTCAGCTTTATTTACCACCTGGTGCTCCAGAAAAACCACGTCACGACTTTTAATGAGTTTCTTTGAAACAGGATCAATGAACCGATATCCTTTTGTCTCCTGACTATATCCAACGAATATTAATTCTCTTGATTTCGCGTCCCACTTTTTTCGTTTTTGCTTGGGAACATGGACCATAGCTTTACAGCCAAATACTCTTAAATGACTTAAATTAGGCATATGACCAGACCAAATTTCTTGTGGGGTTCGACTATTCAAACCTCGAGCTGGTGAGCGATTAATCAAATAAACTGCAGTGTTCACTGACTCAGCCCAAAAAACTTTGGGCAAGTTTGCATCTTATAACATGGACCTTGCTCTTTCAACGATCGTCCGATTGAACCGTTCAACCATACCATTTTGCTGAGGCGTATATACGTTGGTGGTTTGAAAACGAATGCCAGGTTGAGCCTTGTTTGGTTGTTCTTAAAATTTTAATAACATTTCCTTGTTGGTTTGTAATAACTCTTGAAGAACGAAATTGCACATCCAAAATTTTATTTTCAGATTGACGTTCGACCATTGACTTAAACTGCTCAAAAATTTTTCGCACCTCAATTTTTGATTCAATAAAGTAAACAAAAGTTTTTCTTGTAAAGCGTCGATAAAAGTAAGGAAATATTTAGCTCCTCCTAGCGAACTCTCTTCCATGGGACCACAGAGATCGGAATGTATCAACTCTAACACTGAAGTCACTCTAGAACCTTCACTCGGAAATGGAAGTCGAGATTGTTTACCTTTAAGGCAGTTGACACATGGTTGAATAACATTTGAAGAAGTAAAATTGATGCCTGAAGCACAGTTGTTCTACAACTTAATCAAATCTTGTGAGTTTAGGTGTCCCATACGACGATGCCAAAGTTCAAAGTCGGTATTCGCCTTCGAAACAAAACATTGTGATGGTTTTGCATCCAAAATAAACAAATTACTTTCATGACGTCCACTGGCAACAACATCATTGTTAGAATCAAGAACTTTGCAACCAGAATTTGTAAAAACCACTGTATGACCTTTCTGCACTATGCGGGAAACTGATAATAAATTTATCGACAAATCAGGTACATACAACACATCATTTAACGGAATAGTAGACTGTTCACCATCACGAACAACATCAAGCATAATTTGACCAACTGAATCAACCGTCATCGAAGAATTATTAGCAACCAAAATTTCACTTACAGGTTTTTGAATTGTTTTTGTTGACATCCAATCATCTCGCATGCTCATATGATACGATGCACCAGAATCAAAACACCAATTAACTTTGTCAAAAAAACTAGTAGAAACTCCAACGAAAAATCCACTTTGTTTATTTTGCTTGAAATCTGACTGTTGAGCCTGTTGAGATTGATTCTTCTTCATTTGAAAACACTTGTGTCCATATCGCTGACATGTGAAGCATTGTATACGATGCGCATTTGAAGTGTTTGACGACGATGAATTGAAGTTTTGCTTTTTCTTTCCAGCTGACTTGTTATAATTTTTGCCTTTGGAATAAAGAGCATTAGATGACTCACCTGCATTATCAGCAGGAATAGTGTCTTGCAACAATTTTGTTTTAATATAGTCCGCACTAATAGCCTGTCCTGATGATTCGATAGCCATTATCATTGGTCGAAATGAATCGGGTAAACCAGCCAACAGAAAAGTTCCCATCCATTCGTCTGAAACGTTCGCTCCTTCTATATCATTGAGCTTATGACAGGCAGTCAAGATTGTGTTCACATAAACTTCCATAGATTTACAATCTTTCAATTTTGTAGTAATCAATTGGCGAATTAGCGTCATTCGTCTGCATAAACCAGTATCATCGAAAGTTTTCTGCAATGCGGCCCACATTTCTTTTGCAGTTATGCACTTGCGAATATGCGAATAATTTGCAGGTTTCACCAGTAAAACTATCTTCGAACGAGCCTTGATGTTCCTTTCTTCGTCTTCGTCGGTGCCCAAAACACATTTCCATAATCCTTCATGTTCAAGATAGGACTGCACCGCAAATTGCCACGTCACAAAATTATCGCGTCCATCCAACTTTTCAATAGAAGACATAACCGAAGCCATTTTTGAACCAAAAAGCGAAATTGTAACCAGCAACGAACATCAATGTTTGCGTTTAGTAAATATAAAACGAATCCAATAACTTTAAAAGCCCATAACCTGTAGTTAACGGATAATTACTTGAAGAATAATAAAAGACGTCTGATATCTTCAACTGTACAAAACGCAATGTATTAAGCCACGTATCACAAATGACTCGATATAAATCAAACTTGGTAAAAGGGTTGGTAAAAGATATTAAGTGAAGTTATCTTCGTTAATCACAACAAGATCGATATCGATTGAAAGTCTATTTACTACATTTTTATGAGTTTCTGTATAAAAATTAATAGACGTATTTGATGGAATGCACGCAACACAAAAAAAAAATGTAAAAAAAACTAGGATTTGAACCGAAAATTCTGGAAAAAATGAGTTTATAACGCTGCAGCATTGCTCACTGAGCTATATAGACCGTTGATGCCTTGCGTTATTATCGCATCGAAGTCTTTGCAGAAGGACACTCAGCTATCATAACGGTAGTCGAGGATCAACGGTTGCTTATGCCCAGTGATCAAATCAAAGCGGAATATATGCTCGATGACGGCTTCGATTGGATTATCCCTGAAGTAGAGGATTGGCTTGGAGAGAGTAAAATATGTCCTCCGACCGAGGGCGTCGTCTGCTTCACGGATGGTTCCAAGGGAGAAAATTCATCGGGAGCCGGTTATTCATGCGATAGTTTGAACATAGAAGGCAGCCTGCCTACCGGTTTCTTGGCATCCGTCAATCAAACCGAACTTTTTGCTGTATCAAAACTTTGCGACATTCTGACATTCTTTAAAAACTCTGGGAAAAATATCTATTTTATAAGCTTTAATTTTTATGACCGTAAATCAAATTTGAAATGAAAAATTTCAGGCGGGGAGTTGAACCACCGCACCAAGCACCTATTGCTTACCGGGCGAGTGCTCTATCCCTTGAGCTATCTGTACCTCTCTTCCATTTCAAATTCAATTTTTGTTTATTAATGACCGTTATGATTTACATTCATGATCTCTGTACCGTGTAATTGTATACTATAGTCGACGCGCTTTGGGCAATCATGTCATAGATACAGTGACACGTTTACGTTTTAATAAACAAAAATTGAATTTGAAATGGATTTGAAAAGGTACAGATACCCGCCTGTTCTGAAATTTTTCATTTCAAATTTGATTTACGGTCAAAAAAATTAAAGCTTAAAAAATATCTATATTTGCACCGACAGTCAGTCCGCTATTCAAGCGGTTAGTTCTCACTGTATCAGGTCTAGAACCGTACTTGACTGTAAAGTGAGTCTTAACGAGTTCGGAAAGACGAAGTCTGTAACAATTCTCTGGGTTCCAAGTCACAGCGGCATCACAGGGAACGAAAGAGCGGACGAACTTGCTCGCCTAGGAGCCAGTAAAAGTTTTATTGGTCCAGAACCCGTGTTCGGTGTTTCCATATCGACGAGAAAGTCAATTGTTAAAGACTGGCTTCGAAAGAAGATGGTCGCAGTACGAGGGTGCTAAACACACAAAACTATTTTGTAAAAGTCCATCAACGGAAGTCAGGAAGACACTGTTAAGCTTTAGAAGGCTAGACATTAAAAGGGTTATTGAAGCATAATCAATCACTGTGGGCTAAATAAGTATCTCTATGACATAAGCTGCGTGGATAGCCCTGCGTGCCTTTGTGGTCATGGTGACGAAACTGGATATCACGTCACTAGTGTCTGTCCCAGATATAGACTCCTTAGGAGGCAAATTATGGTTAAACCAGAACTAGATAGCTCTGATCTGATTCTCAACCAAATGGTTACAAACAATGTGGCTGTTTTTCTTCGGAAAACCAGAAAGTTCCCCATGAGTTAAAGAAAATCAGATCAAAGAGCTGTGCACTTTTGAATATAACACGGATCCGGCTTAACGTACGTACAAAAGGAACAATCATGGACATAGCACCACCAATAGTCACCATCTGACCTCTGAATTCAACTCAATTTAATTAATTTAATTTGATTTTAATTGTCACATTTTTGACATTTTTCGACCCGTCGAAAAGGGGTCTGACGCGTTTACCACGACGTTTGTAACCGGTCGAATTTCAACCCAGGAGTAGGGGGGAGCATCAATCATGGTCCTTAGATGATGAATCAGCAACAAAAAACATAGAAGGGACCCGTACGTATCAGAATAGATGCAGCAAACAGAGTTGATGTTACGAAAAGACTGGAACGTATTTAAGTAAATATTGCGTTCACATTAGACTGAATTGGAAATTGCCCGTAGGGCAATTTTGAAAAACCCGTACGAAGTAACGGTGTAAAAAATTTCTCCGAACGCACAAAATTGACCTCCAAATAGAGAAAAATGTTCTCCTCAATTTTGTCTACAACATAGTAAAAAACTATTTTTCGGGCTAGGGCCGACCTAGGGCCTTAAGTAGACGCCTCGGATGCATACTTCCATAGACAAAAATGTTTTTCTCAATTTGCTCTGCAGCATAGCAAAAAACATTTTTTTATGTTAGGGCCGACCTTAGGACCGACACGAGGCCCACTTGAGCCCTAAGCACAGACAAAAATTCTTCTATAAATTGTCGGCTTTGCCGAGATCTTTCAAACAAAAAAAAGTTTTTGAAAATCGGAAGAGATTTACTCGAGTTATGTACAAAAAACCCTAACAAAGGGCCCTAACAAAGACTCTTTTTTAGTGCCCTAGCTAAGTCCAAAGACTCAAATCGAAAAATGTTTCTTCCACAAATTGTCGGTCATGCCCAGATCTTTCAAACAAAAAAAATTTGAAAATCGGTAAAGATTTACTCGAGTTTGTACACAAAATACAGAGCCCTAGCCAAGACTCGTTTTTAGTGCCCTAGCTAAGTCCAAGGACCCAAATTAAAAAAAGTTTCTTCCATAAATTATCGGCCATGCCCAGATCTTTCAAACAAAAAAATTTATGAAAATCAGAAAAGATTTCTCTCGAGTTATGTGCAAAATACCCAAAAACCACTTAAACGGTCCTAACTCGGCGGCCCTTGGGCCGACAGTGCCCAGATTCAATCCCATAAAATATTTTTTGACTACCTTTCAGGAAAAAAAAGTTTTTGAAAATCGCTCAGGATTTACTCAAGTTATCGTGTTGACGGACAGACAGACAGACAGACACACAGACGGACAGACTGACAGACAGACCGACAGACGTACATTGTTTTTTCGCTGATTTGTCATCTGGAGGCAACAACTCCCGTGTTCGAATTCGCAATGTAACAAACGTGGTAGTAAACGCATCAGAGCTACGTACTTCGTACGGGTCTAAAAACGAAAATTAATCTAATTATTCAAAACTAAATTAAATAATTTAAATAATATTAATTAAATAATTTTTAATTTTCAGTCGTTGTTTTTTATATTATAAAATAAACATTAATTGAGAAAAGGAAAAAATAACTAGTAAAACAGATAATAATAATAATATTATTAAAAAAAAGCCGAGCTCGGTCAATTGGTCCACTAGATTCCAACAGCTCATTGAAGGCGGAGTTGATCCGTAGTGTGTCCCATGATTCTTGGCATATTTTTTATTTTGGTGAAGTTGGAGTCCAGTCTTGCAGATAGTTTTCGAAAAGCGTCGCAAATAATAGCGACAAGCGTCGCAAATAATAGCGACAAGCGTCGCTAGAATTTGATTTGATAAAATTTCGGATTGGTATGCGGATGAGAAATATGCCGGCATCGACAGGTGTACCAATTTTCGTATGCCTAGCCCAGCTGACGATATAGGTAAAGAGGTTTGGGTCCGGGACTGATCGTTGAGAGCATTGTTTGTGATGTATTCCAATGTTCGCCTGTAGAATTCGTCGATTTCTCCGAGTTGGTTCATTCGTACAAATGTTAGACTAGGTCTTAAAATATATTGAAATCGTGGAGAAGACAGAGAGCATCGAAGAACACGCAGCGCTGGACCTTATCGAAACATTCGGCGAGCATTTCTCTCTTCAAGGATTGGTGCATCGGTCGTCGATCACTTTTTTATTAATCGTATGGTTTTTACATGTTTCATCTAGTATCTAACATTTTTTCTTATTATTGGACCCGTACGAAGTACAAAGGTCCTATACGTTTACTACAAACAATTTTATTGTAACATGGGGTAGATCGAGGTGGGAGGGGGGGATGCATCTATTATCGTCTAGGGATGACTAATCAGCAATAAAAAAAATGTCCGTCTGTCCGTCTGTCCATCTCCACTTTTTTTTCCAAACGGCTGAACCGATCAGCCTAATCTTTTTTTTCCCCGAAAGGTACATGTCTCCCATGATTCAAGTTCGAAGATGAGCAAAATCGATCAAGTGGTTCCCGAGATAGTGACCAAAAACATGGTTTTTCGAGGGTCGGTGAAGCTTTTTCGCAAATATCTCAGCAAGTATAGCACGGAAATTCCTCATTTTGGTGTCAAATGAAAGCATTTGATGTCACGAAACTGGGAATTTTTTGTGGGAATCGGGTCAGGGGTCTGGGCACTAGGCAAAAGAATGGACGAAATGGAGATTCTTGGCCATTAGCGTGGGTCAAACTTAAAACTAATTCGAAATATGATGCTGATAATTGTTTTTTATTGTATCACACTATCAATAGAAAGGATTTCATTAACATTATCATCTAATCAAATTTACCACTCAGCCATCTATTAGACTAAAACGTTTTAGAAACTGATTTGCATCACCTATTGATTTCATAAGATCGAATACTACTTTGCCACTCCATTGCAACCGTTTTACAGACTCAGCGACTTGATACTATATCGACGACATAAAGTCATTTTGCTACTAAACTGCAACCCCTTTACAGACACAACATATTGCTCTGCTTTGAACGATTTATTGATATTTTGTCATTGCTTTGCAATTAATTTACAGACGCATTTTTACTAATTCTACGACCTTATGCAGCAATCACCTTTTTCCATTGAAGAACAATGGTAAAAGTTGGTTAGTGCATAAAGGCGTTGAATTATATTCATTGTTCCCTTAGTGTTTATACACTCAAGATACCAAAAAGCACTTGTGCTGTGCACACATATAATCACTGAACGTGTATAAACAGAACTTATAGATTTTGAAAATAATAAACGCAGATCGGCCAATAATGCCGAAAGTCTTTGTCTATTCTGTTCATAGGAAAAGCACAATACAGTTCCAAAATGTATTATTCACATAACTGTTTTTGTTTTTTTTTTGAATTTATTTTCTGATGCAGCGAGGCAAACTTTATGATGACGGTTCCGGGCCTGATAATTGTTAAAGAAATTATTTGAAATTTCTCGTATCGCCCATAACCTGTATATATTTAAAATGCATTATTAATTTTTATCATCAATTTTTACTATATTACTTTTTTAGTTATTTTGTTTTCTTGTGAAATTTTGCATCTAGAGTTACTCACCATTAAGAGCTTGCCAGCAGTTTTGAATATTTCAAGTGTGCCGTGTTTTTATAATAAAATGTCGTTTTTCTCTACCAAGAAGAAAATTTATTAAACAATAAATGTGCTGCCCACTTAAGGTAGGTTGCTTATATACACAGCATATTAATCAATCATACGTAGATATCATAGCAACTAACAATTTGTCGAATTTATAGTTTTTTTTTTTTTTTTTATAATCTGAGATCTTAGAATGTTTTTTTTTGTCAATTGTAGATGTGATTATTTATGGTGTGGATAGTACTGCTTAAAATTTCCTCGGTCAAAGATTTTAAAACTAACTTGTCTAATTTAAATTCGTCGAAGAATTTCAAAACACTTTCGCCACATGTACCACGCCTTCCGAACCATAGGCCTCGGCACGGACCAATCATTAATGTCGTAGGAATTCGCATATTTTTCCTTGTAGAACGGGATGCATTTGTCATAAATTGATCTTTTTTCCTCCACGATTTCGGAATCTTGGTCTGGATTGTTGGTCTCGTAGCGAATTGTCGGGTCTACGATGAACGCTCGTTTTCTTTTTATGTCAAACGCAATTATGTCGCTGAATCTTGATTGTCCGTCTGTGTCTATTCCGTGTACTTCTTCAAAACATTTTAATCCTTTGTCGCGTAGGAGCTCGGTTAAGCGATTCTTTATTCGATGATGACTGGCGGTGACTAACAGGCTGTTTGAGGAGCAACTTCCAGTTACATGAGCAATGATTTCGATCTCTTTGCCGCATTTGCGACAAAGGTTGGAAGGGCTTTCAATGCCTGGGACGCCGTTCAAATTCGCATAGTTTACGCTAAGTTTTATTGCTGATGTCCACTCAGATGACGAGAATGAGTTCTTATTATATACGAAGTCGTTACTGGCAGTGTAATTTTTGTAGTGTATGACTCCAATTCCTTGGTATTTTAGGTTGCACCATTTTTCAAATGACTCTGCTCGTAATGCTGTCCGCATTAATTTCGTTGAGTCGCCCGTGGTGTTCAAGGCTTGCCTGCATGACTCCATTTCAGCTTTGCAATCCGTAACATCTTGAAAAAGTCCATCATTGATATTTGAGAGTTTGTATGCAATAGAAAAGTGCTGGAGGTACACTTCCCATGAAGCGCAGAAGAGTCCTAACCCTCTTACTTTTCTTGGCGAATAAAAAAGGTTGTCATTAGTGCGCATTGGCAATCCAATAATTTCCTTTACTGTGCGTCGGATCATTACATCAAGGCCTTTGGTTATGTAAGCGGGAATTTTGTTGAGTGGTGCGGTTTGCAGTGGGTATACAAGCATCGGAAATATATATTGATTAATAATATTGAGTTTTTGGTCTGGCTTCAAAAGTGTAGATGTAGATAAAAGATTAAGGTTTTTATTGAGATGATCGATGCACGAGTTATCGAACACGAGTTCAGAAGTAAGATAGATAGATAGATAAGGAGTGTTAGGGGAGGTCTTATTATTAGACAGGCACCTGGATCAGTGATCCTTTGTGCCAACTCCCCTTTCCTTCGTTTATTTCATAAAATTGACTTTAACAAAGGATAGTATTATGGTAATGTAGTCATTACTCCGTCGAATTTAGTATAAGTTGTTTATAAGTTGTTAAGCAAAAATGGTTATTTCCGACTAGCGTTGTTCGTCTGGAATGAGTAGATGAGTCGTGAATATATGTTACTCGAATCTCTTTGTAGTTTGTAAGAATGTCGCAAGTTTCCTTAGATCTAATTTTTCTATGTTTAACTCTTTTTCGTTCAATTCAGGTTTCTCCA
>CM055406.1:82544408-82585961 GCA_029228625.1 Pseudolycoriella hygida
GTTGTATTCCCACTCGTCAAAATAAAAATTTGGAAGCACTTACGTACCGTTTTTTACGTGTTGCTTCGCTCATGTAAAATACGCATTTACATTGCTTAAACACGTAATATTAACGACTGTAGTAGTAGTAGTCGACGTCAACGGACGTATTATTCGTGCGCTCTACAAAAGTTTTAATTTTTCTAGTGAAAAGTGCAAATATAATAGCCTAAAGTAGGTAAAGCATAAGCACAGGTGTCTTGGTCTTGGCACCGTATCCTTTGGACCATAAAGATAGAAGCAGGACGTGATTTGTCTTGAATTTAAAAATTGCTTCATGACCGCAAATTCAAAAATAAGCGTAGAATATAGACCAAACATATACAGTGAAAATATTCTATTCAAAACTTGCCATACGGCTCCGTGGGTTTGTGTAACACAAACTCTTAAGTTTCTCTCCTGCCCAAAAATGGGCTCTGTAAACGTATTCTCCAACTACGAGTGTAAATTTGACGCAGAAGATCACAAACACTCACACTCTAATATAAAATTTCAATTACCAAATTTTTGCGCCAATGAAAATGAACGCACACTATCAAATTGCATATGCTACACTCTACTTAGGTTGTTTAATATTAATTGCATAGTACAGTCCGTTTCAAAAATCAAAAGTCTATATCAAAAAGCATTAAAGACAAATACAAGCTCAATATATTACACCCGCAATGAATTCTCTCGACCGCCTAAAATAATTCTCTCACACCAACGAAAGACATATTCTTTAGGAATCAATGCAGAATACGCGCGCAACCATTATCAATTCTATTCTAAACTGATAACAGAACGCATGTCAATTTTAGAAACGGAAAATTCTCACCGATCAAACATTCGTATAACAAAACTTTATTGTTCATCAAATTCTTCGGTAATTTATCTGAAATTGTGTCGTTCGAAGAACTATATCAGTCTTAAAAAAGTGCATAAAGCTTCGAAAAACAATTTAGTATACAAGAAGCAGTGGGGAATAAAGCATTCAAGCAACAAATTATTAAGGCATACAAAATCATCTAGGCCACAAAACTGGGACAGCAAAGTAAGTTACAAGAACGCTAACTTTTCAAAACCTGATCTTAAACAAGAAATCTATATCCATAAAGGAGCATACATCGCCGGTCAAAGAATACCAAAAACAGACTCCAAAAGGGTAATGCCGGACTATCCATTAAACTCCACGCAAGTCGACGAATACCATTTACTAGAGTCAGACCAAGAAGAGCTGAGAATCGAACCGATTGAAGTTGATAACAACCCGAATGAAGAAGTTCTACGGCTTTCCGTCTCGAAACAGGACATTTGTGATATCAGTAACATAGCTGCCGGGTTGGCCATCCGCAATACGGCAACACAATCCACAAATAAAAGAAGTAGAGAAATCAGTGTTGAAGATCAGTCAGAATCTATAAAAATTACACAGCCAGTGAAAAAACTAAAGAAAATCATGATGACATCGCTTCCGAGCAGCGATACGCGTAATCAATCGGAAAAATTTCTTGTCCGCATTGTCCCAGATATAGAAGAAGTTCACCTATTCTCTGAAAGCCACGGCAAATTGCTTCATTCTAGTGTAATGAAAGAACTAGGTAAAGTCAAAGACCCGAACATAAAATTCGATTTTTGCGACTTTGAAAGAGGGCGATACAAATTTGTATGCCCAAATGAAAGTGCTAAAGAATGGGCTCTAAAAATAGTTCCAACACTGACTGGACTATGGAAAGATCCCAAGATTAAAACAATTGATTGTGGGCTAGTACCCAAAATGAACCGTGCCTCAGTAATTTTTCCCAACCCAGCCCCGCAAGTCTTCGACTTCTTTGAAGATTTGGACCTGAAAAATGAGAATATTGACACCAATGAGTGGCGAGTGTACACTAAAAAGAAAATTCAAGGAAACAAGACAATTTTCTTTATAGGTATTGATGACAAATCGGTCGAAAGTCTCAAAGCCATTAGCTTTAGACCCTTCTTTGCGAATGGTCGAATTAAAATTACAATTGATAATAATTCAAAATGATGGATAAAAACATAAAATTTATAAGAGAAAGAAAGTGCTCTTCAAATGTATCAAACAATTTATATATGAAATGGCCTAACCTAAAAATATTTTTGAATAAAATTTTGCAAATTACTTACCTGTGCGTTTTCAATTTAACAAATCAAAGGCAGTCGATATACAGGCTCAACTTGAAGAAGGTAAGGAAAACTACTACGGCACAAACAATTACATTTAGCTCCAATTGTTATCGCAAACGATTAGGGAATTATCACCTAAGCAACAAGGTGAGTATAGACAATAATAAGTGCACAAAGATAATCCCAATTTTCAAAGGTAGTACACTGTATGGTTGGGTCTCGATCAATAGCACGATTATGTATCATTTCTTGCTATCAGTAATGAATAGCTTAAATATTGAATTAGAATCTTATTTTTCCCAGCATGTCCACTGTATTCAATACAAAATTATTCGATTCACCAAATTTATTGACGAGTACGGGAAGGTAAATCCTCGAGTAAGTCTGAACATAAAGTGTAATATATCAGCATACAACCGACACGACAAGGAAAATGCCTTTTACCAATCCAAATTGATATTCACCTGCTTCCAGTATCAGGCTCACGTTAAAATCCCACTCTTGCTAGTCTTCTATCAAGTAAAATTCTGCTATCTTATCAAGAATTTCATGCTCTTCCTAAGTGACGTTTACGTTCGAAGCTTTTGGCATCAGAGAGTAATATCGCATCAAAATTTCTATTCAATAAAAAGTATTATTCATGCAATGAGTCATTCTTTGTATGGCTATAAAATGGATCGAGATCTCGTCTTCTACCAAATTAATCTACACAAAGCCTATGCACCCACGTCTGAACTTAATCAAATGTTAAGAGGAAAAACGTCTTTCGTAACACTAATCCAAGAACCAGTAGTGAGATCAGGCTCAATAAAAGGGCTAAACATGAGACATGGGAGTATCATTCATGTAGGTGGCAATTGTAAATTCAGGGCTGCAATATATCATTCTAAAAATTTATCTATCCACCCCCTATATCATCTCAGCACAATAGACCAAGCAGTAGCGATGCTCACATATAAATTTAATGGTGCGGACAAGCATATGATAATTTGTTCATCATATTTCCCATGGGAATCAGTGGACGGTCCTCCTACACAAGAATTTGCTAGCGTAGTACAGTACTGTTCGGACAAAAAACTACCTTTGCTGACAGGTATAGACTCAAATGCTCATCATTTCGCTTGGGGCAGCAATAACATAAATAACAGAGGAGAAAATCTTCTAGAATTCATCGCGGCAACTAACCTGGAAATATTAAATATTGGTAACAAGCCAACATTCGTAAATAAATTGAGAAAATAGGTTCTAGACATCACGATGAGCTCTCAAGAATTACGTCAACACATCTTCGACTGGGAAGTAACTGACAGTATACTCACGTCAGATCATAAATGTATACAATTCAAACTAAGTTTAGACCCTCTGCCACCATTACTATTTAGGAACCCATCATCGACAAACTGGATGTATTACATAAACATTGTGGAGAATAGACTATTAAACGCAGAACTTAGGAAAAAACCAAACAATATTCAAGAATTAGAGGCCCTATCAAACAAACTACAAGAAATTCTTGTTGAAGCTTTTGAGACAGCAAGTCCAATTCGTAGCCACAAATCTGGAAACTCGGTACCATACTACACACAAGAAGATAAAAACCAAAGGCGGAAAGTAAGGCAAGCCTTTAACGCTTGCAAAGGAGGAAGCTTTGAAAGGTACTATGCTGAACTAAGACTCTATAATAAGAACCTGAGACGTAGGGAAAGAACAGGCTGGAGAGACCAATGCAGTACTATAAGCGGAATACACGACTCCGCGAAAATGTACAAAATCTTATCTAAAGATCCTTCGCAAGCGGTAGGCTCGCTGCTACTTCCCTCTGGCGAGTACACGAGCAACCAAATGGAAACTTATAAACACCTACTAGAAATACACTTTCCAAACAGCAATGAAGCCAACATGGATTCAGACCCAGCAGATTTGATAGGGCAAAAGGAAACAAACCAGACTCTGATAAACAGAATCGTTACTGAAGACAGAATAAACTGGGCAGTTCAATCGTTCGAGCCATTTAAATCCCCTGGTATGGATAAAATCCTCCCCGCTATGTTACAAAAAGTACTACCACAAATTAATAGCATACTTGAGGCTCTTTTCAAGACAAGCTTAAAACTGAATTACATTCCCAGGGGATGGCGGGGAGTTAAAGTTGTCTTCATAACCAAACCAGGGAAAACTAATTACTCTCTAGCAGAAAATTATCGACCCATTAGTCTTACCTCATTCATACTAAAGACCCTAGAAAAATTAATAGACAGATACATTCGAGATGGTCCACTAAAACGGAACAAAATACACTGCAAACAACATGCGTACCAATCTGGTAAATCTACCGAAAACGCATTGCATAACATAGCGCAAGCTATTGAACTATCTCTAGCAAACAAAGAATACGCTCTAGGATGTTTCATTGACATTACGGGTGCGTTCAATTACATCACTTACAGAGCCATATCACGAGCATGCCAAATGCATGAAATTGACCTAGGCATTATCGGGTGGATTCAAGCAATGCTCTCTAGCAGGATAGTCACTGTACATTTCGGTGATAAGAATATCTCAATTTCAACTACAAAGGGATGTCCACAAGGAGGGGTACTTCCCCCTTTACTATGGTGTCTAGTGATAAATGAACTAATCAAAAAACTAAATGACAATAAATATCAAACTGAAGGTTTCTCAGATGACCTTGCAACACTACTAAGAGGCAAAAGCGTAAATGTTCTATGCGGGTTTTTACAAACGGTTCTTAACATAGTGTCAAAATGGTGCGATGACAATGAGCTCAAAATTAACCCCAAGAAAACAACAATGATTCTATTCACTAGGAAAAATAAAATTGAAGGTCTATTCATCCCAGAAATTAAGGGAATTCCAATAAAGTATGCGAACTTTGTAAAATATCTGGGAATAATCTTTGACAGCAGAATGTTATGGATAATAAATCTAGACGCTCGCATAGAAAAAGCTACAATAGCACTTTGGCAATGTCGTAAGGCCTACGGAACGAACTGGGGACTTTCACCAAAAGTTATGTTGTGGATATACACTACCATTATTAGACCAATCCTACTATACGGATCATTTCTATGGAACCATATATGCAAACTTAAATATGTCAGAGACAAACTGAAGAAACTGCAAAGGCTAGCCTGTAGAGCCATCACAGGCATGTGGAAATCTACTCCTACCGATGCCGTAGAAGCCATGCTAAACTTAGTGCCGCTCGATATTTTAATACAATCTGAAGCAGGAAAAGTCCTAGATAGAATTGCGCGACAACAAAATATTAAACATAGGCTAACAGATCATACTAGCATATGGATAGAAATGTCAAAATCCATACCAACTCTAGGAATGCCAACTGATAGCATCACACCTGTTCTAAAATTTGACAAACAGTTCAACACTTACATTCCGAGCAGGGAAGAGTGGACGAATGGCATCTTACCACCTGAACACGGTAAACTCATTTACACTGATGGTTCAGTAATAAACAGATCAGCTGGAGCCGGTCTATACTGCGCACAAATGAATGCGGAGATATCTATCCCATTGGGACAATACTGCTCAATATTTCTAGCCGAAGTGTATGCTATAAAATCAGCATGCGACCTCATAACAGAACAACAAGTATCGAACGAGATTATATTCATATGCTCAGATAGCGAATCGGCATTAAAAGCTCTATCGGCGTCAAAATTTAGCTCTGCACTAACATTAGAATGCTGGGAAACACTAAACGAGCTTGCCACAAGAAACAGGGTTGACCTACTATGGGTTCCAGCACACTCGAACATCGAAGGAAACGAAAAGGCAGATGAACTTGCGAGGAAAGCAGCGCTTAGTAACCCTATCGGAGCAGAACCAATAGTAGGCATACCTATTACTTACAACAAGAGGGCGATAACGGCACTAAGGGATGGTAAGTTTAATAAACATTGGGATACCTTATCAAGCTGTCGGCAAGCCAAAAATTGCATTAGAATAAGTGGAAAAAACTCGAAGTATCTCATTAACGTAAATAGAACAAGATTGAAAACTTTTACTGGTGTGGTTTCTGGACACTTCGGTTTTAACAAACATCTGACAAAAATAGGCAAACGAACGGATCCAAGTTGTGATATGTGTGGGGAACGCAGAAACAGCTGAACATTTTCTATGTAACTGTCCTGCTTTCATCACAAACAGACGTAAGCATCTGGGCAACTACATCATCAGGTACAACCTGATCAAAAGTCTGCACCCTCGAGATATCCTCAGCTATATTTCTAGCACAGGAAGGTTTCACACGGTAGCAGACTAAAACAAAACATCAAATAGTTAGCACAATAGGCCCGATGGTGGCCTCCGTGCGCGTTTGCACAATTTGTGCAAACAACTATCTTTAATAAAAAAAAAAAAATTCCCACTCGTCAAAATAAAAATTTGGAAGCACTTACGTACCGTTTTTTACGTGTTGCTTCGCTCATGTAAAATACGCATTTACATTGCTTAAACACGTAATATTAACGACTGACTAGCCGTGCATCTAACATACGGTCAGGGTTTATTTTCCCACTTTTTGAATAACAATTGTTCATAAAATCTTGATAGTTACAGCTTCATCCTTTTTAGGGTGTCTAATATTTAGATGAGATTTGTAAAATAGTAAGGATTGTCCAGCGTCAAAAAAAAAAAAAATCGAACAAGTTCAACCGACCTATATTCAAATAAAAATATACCGACTTCAAAATGGCACTTATTAGCGAATTTTGGAAAAAATATTAATAAACGATGTGAAAGTTGTTCAATGATAGTAAATTTTAATTGTACTAAACTCGTTTCAATATTTTTATGAACATTTTACTTCTGCGCAGGTTTTTGCAGTGTTAATAACCTGCGCAGAAATAAAAAGTTCGTAAAAATGTTGAATAATTTATTAAACAAAAAACTTACGGTCAGATAAATGAAAAAAAATATTAATTGAAATAAAACAACTCTTTTAATGTCGAACCCGCCGGAATCGTCCCGAGAACACTCGCACAGTTTCCCCTCTGTAAGGCTACTGTATTTTTGTGCAACGAAGAAGCATACACTTACTTTACTTTTTCGGCGCTACAGCCACTTTTGGGCCTTGGCCTGCTCAAGGATTCTGATCCAATTGCGTCTGTTCCTTGCCGTGTTTTGCCTATTCTTAACTCCGAGCGTCCGAAGACCTTGTTCGAAATCATCGATCCATCTAATTTTCGGGCGTTTCACCCTTCTGGATCGTTACGGAATAATCTTGAGGGGGCTTTGTTTCCATCCATTCTTGCTAAATGCCCCGCCCACCTCAACCTTTGGACTTTCACCACCGCCCACAGTGGGGAAAATGGCTATTTTCGTGTTCATAAATCTAGTACCGTTGAAACATTTTTGACAAAAGTCCTGATTTTTCGCTGAAATTACTCTATAATAATGACAAATTGCAAGAAAATCATAAAAAAATGTTGACATTTTGAAAGATGAAGAATCCCACCCCTGTTTTTGAAATTGTAGATTTATGAACACGGAGATAGCAGTTTTCCTCACTGTGCGCCACTATATCCGGCTTCCCAAAATGACGTTCCATTTCAAAGTTATATCGCAGTCACCACCTTTCACCCTCGCGCATCGCTCCAATTATGGTGCGAAGTACCTTGCGCTAGAACGTTAGGCGCAAATGTTCATCACTTTTCTTCATCGTCCAAGATTCGCATCCGTAAATCAATACTGGACGAATAAGCGTTTTGTAAATATGGCACTTCGTTTTCTTTGATATAAAATTTGATACCAAAATAGCATCTGCTTGCCGCCATGACACGTCTGTGAATTTCAGGCGCGTTGTCACCATCTGATCGTGTCAGCGCTCCAAGATAAATGAGCTCATCCACTACCTCGAGGTTGAACTCTCCAGTGCGTATTTTGTTTCCCTGTTGATCACGGACTATTTTGTGAAAATGTTTTCCCTATTTTCCCAAATTTTCCTGATTTTCTCAAATTTTTCTTATTTTTCCATATTTTTCCATTTTTACCCAATTTTAAAATTAAAAATTAGTTTTGCAGTTAAAGATAGCGTAGGTACATAAAAAAAACATTATTTGCATCCTTGCTCGGAGAAAGTGAAGATTTTCTCCCTTTTTGAGCGCGAGAAATTGGAATGTTCCTACCCGCTAAAGGCGATGAGAAAATATTCGGGCACATCGAAAATTCTAACTCAAGTAAAATTTGTGACCGCCCAATTAATATGTTGCCAACTGTGGAAAAATTGATTGAGACTAAGAAGCTAAGAACCAGGTAATTGAGTACACCGAAGGCAATACTCTCCTGTCAAAATTTCAGTCCGCTTATAGAGCACATTATTCCTGCGAAACAGCCCTTAACTTCGTCCTCGCTAGGTGGCGACAACATTATAGCCGTATTTCTTGATCTAAAACGCGCCTTTGAAACGATAGGCAGAGAAAGACTGATAGTGAAACTTAGAAAGTTTGGATTCACACCGAAGGTAATAAATTGGTTTAAGGAATACCTAAACGAGAGGAGACAGCGAACAAAGGTAAATGGATGTGTGTCAAACGAAGTAGTTAACAATCTAGGAGTACCTCAGGGATCCGTACTAGAAGCTATTTTGTTTATTTTGTACATGATTGACATACCATCGCAACTTCAAAACGCTTTCTTCAGCCTCTTCGCGGACGACACGCTCATCTATCTCTACGTTAAAAATTTGGTTGAGTTACGAGAACGGATGAACAGCGAACTGGAAAAAGTTGCCCAATGGCTAAGACAGAACAAATTGAAGCTCAACGTCGGCAAGACAAAGATGATGGTGATTCGAGGCTCATCGGAGTACACACCAATGAACTCAATATTGATGGAAGGTGAGGTGATTGAAATGGAAAATGAGATAAAATACCTAGGGGTGATCATCGATGACAAAATGATATTGAAAGTCAATGTCGATTATGTGTGCAAGAAAGTATCCAAAAAGTAGGTGTTCTATCACGGCTAGCAAAGTCTATTACATTAGGAGCACGTATCAGTATATATACAAGTCGATAATTTCGCCACATTTTGACTACTGTGCCACCTTGCTATACCTATGCGACGAATCATCTTTCGACAGAATGTAAAAACTACAGAACCGGGCAATGAGGGCGATTCTGTTGTGCAAGAAACGTACACCAATACGCAATATGCTCGAGGCATTGGATCTTTTGAATGTAAGACAGCGAGTGCACGAAATGACATTGACGTTCATACGCAAATTACCTGATTATCTGAACGAAATGGTTGCATTTAATGGAGATTTTCATCAACACCTGACAAGAACGAGAACAAATTTTTGGTACAGATGTAAGAAAGGCAAAATAGCAAGTAACTCACTATTCCATAGAATTAATTAGTTAATTGAATTCAACTCATTGTCGAATGAAGTGAAAAATACTATTTAGTGAAGGAAAATTTAAAGACCGATTGAAAGTTTTTTTGAAAATGTATAAATTTGTGATTCAATGACGACAATTTCTATAAGTGTTGACATTTTTATATTGATGAAATTAATGCGTAAGCGTAAACACTATTGCTGTTATCACACGAAAGTTAAAATCTGAATTTTTTTACTCGGAAAAAGGGTGGTTGTCCGATATAAGTTCTAAAGATTTGGAAGTGCGAACTTTGGTGTTATTGGAAAGTCGCGGAGTGCATTCGAATTGGATGGTTTTCACTAAGTATTTCTATTTTGAATTTTCAAATAGGTACTTTACCGGCTGTGACTGCTACTAGTATTTTGTTGTGTGCAATTGCTTTTGATGCAAAGTGGTTTTGCCCCTAATTGTCGGCTTGGCATTCCATCTTGGAGCTTCGGAATAATTGGTGTAAGTGCGGTGCTTGCGGATTTCCTATGCCCTGTTCGTGATTTTTGTCAGCTTTTCGGCATCAGATCTCAAAAAATCATACACATCATACACATACACATATTTACATTGATGGTTTGCGCGGTATTTTTGGTTGACGTTTGTTGACATCTACGTAATATTGGCAGCTGATTACGAACCAGTATTGCCAGCTAATTTCGAATCAGTTTTGCCAGTTCATCTCGATACATCGTCGCAAATCGCATTGCTACCGAAATTGAAAACGTTTTCAGGGTACCGACCGTTAACAGACATCTCCACAGGAATGCCCGATTTGTCACAGGGGTTTCAAAAACAGCACCGGGTTGAGTATGCATTTATCGAAAAAACATTCAGAGGCCGAAAGAAAGTCAATCAAGCGAGACGCGTCTTTGGCGCCCACATCATTTTCGTCATCCCAGCATTCACCGACTTCCTCTATCAATGAAACAACCGTGCAATCTGATAGTTACTCATCTATCTGAAACTTTTGAAATCGTATACTAGAGTGATTAAGAGAATTCTGAAAGTGGCTCGCTTTCAGTCATCCCAGGAATATGCAAAAGTTCTGAATTTCTGTGTCAACGATATAAATTCATTCGAGGCGTGGTCCAAGCTTTTATCTTTTCCATACCTTGCTTTCAAGTCACCGGACAGGAAGGACAAATCAATGTCGAAACTATCACTTGCGACCATCGTTAAGAGAAATCTGGTCACATGGACTCAACTTCATAAACTTCCGTTCAAAGAGTTTTTTAATTCAATTGTGCCTAAATCAACATTGCCACGTAAGATCAAGAAAAAGTTGGATGAAGATGAACTCAGAATCAAGACTGTTCAGTCAAAGACGGCGATGTAAGTGGTGCTATTCGAATTATTTCCTCTAACGATTCCATCGTTCCAGTAAACGCAGAAATATACGCAAAGTTGTTAGACCTACATCCAGCACCAGAAATTGACCTCGAATTCGATGACTCTGCACCTATCACCATCGACACTGTCACAGAATCCGAACTTAAGATAGCAATTTTTAAATTTCGCAATGGTAGCGCCGGTGGATTGGATGGTATTAGACCTCAACACTTCAAAGATATGCTCAGTTTAGACATTGACGCTTCCAGCAGCATGTTGACAACAATTTTAACTACATTCAGCGACTTGTTATTGCGTGGAAAAGCACCCGACTTCATTGTGCCAATTCTATATGGGGCGGCGTTATGTGCTTTAAACAAAAAGTCTGGCTCTATTCGACCAGTTGCAATTGGCAGCACGTACCGACGCATAGTATCGAAAATTGCGTGTGCTAGAATAATGGACGAAACGGGTTCGGATCTGCGGCCTTTTCAAATCGGTTTCGGCACAAAAGGAGGAGCGGAAGAAGGTGCCCACGCGGCTAGGTGTTTCATCAATGCCGATCATAAATCTTTGGAAGTACTTTTAAAGCTGGATTTTTAAAACGCATTCAATGAGCTCGAGAGATTCCATATGATGCTATCTACGTTTCACAAGTGCCCCGGAATCTACCCTTTCATAAAGCAATGTTACTCAGTTCCTACGAAATTAACGTTTGGCGATTACGACATTTTGTCGCAACGCGGATGTCAGCAGGGTGATCCATGCGGGCCGCCAATTTTTTGCATTACGATTCATGAAATGCTTTGCTCGTTAAAATCGGAACTTAACATCTAGTATTTGGACGACGGTACGCTCGGCGGCTCACCGGAAGTGGTATTGAATGATTTGGCATCAATCATAGAAAAATCGGCCAAATTAGGTTTAAAACTTAACTTCTCGAAATGTGAGCTGACAATTCTTGGAGACAGTGATAAACGAAAAATTTTTGAAGACTTCAATAGCCTCGCTCCGGGCATCGTCAGAATGCGAACTACTCGGAGCACCACTCACAGATTCCGGCATTCCATCAGCCATCCACGCAAAATTGGAAGTTCTTAAGAGAATGGTTAGTCGTTTGGACGGTCCCAGCTCACATCAGGCGCTTTACTTAATCAGACATTCATTTTCAATACCGAAGTTCTCGTATTTGTTTCGAACAACTCCCTGTTGGCGCGCAATGGCTGATTCGCAAGAATATGACCAATTTTTGAAGTCGTCGCTAGAAACCATAACCAATTGTAAGATGGATTTTGCAGCGTGGAATGAAGATTCGCTCCCAGTTATATGTGGTGGTTCAGGCTTGAGAAACGTCACTAACCTACACTTAAAGGAATAGGAGCGTGAATAAGTGTCATAGTCAAAGCAACAATTGAAAATTGTTAAATCAACCATTCGACTACACGTGAAAGTTGCATTTTCTACAATTTCGAAAAGTCAAATCAACTATTCGAAATTGCAGAAAACGCAATTTTTATGTATAGTCAAATTGTTGGTTTTACAATCTTCGATTGTTGCTTTGATTGTGACACTTACAACGGTTCTCTTTCTTTAAGTGTATGCTTCGCTAGTTTCTTGAGCTCTTACTATTCTACGTTGGACTTGGTGTTGCAAATTCTACTAGCTTACATTCAACCACCAATTCGCTTAGCTTCTGAAGCGTTCACACATTGGCACTTAGTGACTTGTAACGATCCTTTGGGGCAACCAGAATGCAAATTCCAACATAATTGGGATAAGGTTCTCTGTGACGCGATTCATCAATCCAATATGGAATCACTTTCTTCGGACGTAGACAAAGCACGATCATTAGCCAACGTTTCGAAGGACTCAAGTTCATGGTTGAACGTTCTCCCATCAGCTTCACTAGGAACTTTGTTGGATGATCAATCATTTCGAATCTCCGTGTCATTGCGCTTGGGTTTACCGATCTGTCATCCACATAAATGCGTTTGCGGAACGGAAGTGGATAAATTCGGCTTAGCTTGCAAAAAAAGTTTCGGCCGAAAATCTCGACACGAGACAATAAACGACTTAATTAAGCGAGCACTCACAACTTGCGGTTTTCCGGCTATTCGAGAGCCACCAGGATGTTGCCGTGCGGATGGTAAAAAACCAGATGGCCTCACTCCAATCCCTTGGCAGAAAGGAAAACCTTTGATGTGGGATTTCACTTGCGCAGACACGGTATGCCAATCGTATATAAAATCAACGAGTCGAAAAGCAGGCACGGCTGCTAAAATAAGAGAAAACGCGAAAAGACAGAAATATGCATCGCTGGAAAATGATTTCATTTTTTTCCCAGTTTCAGTAGAAACAATTGGGTCTTTGGGTAAAGACGGTAGGAAGCTCATCGACGAGATTGGGAAAAAACTACAATATGTTTCAGGCGAGAAAAGATCTAAATGTTACTTTCTTCAACGCATCAGCATTGCTAATCAACAAGGAAATGCCGCCTCAATTCTTGGAACCATCCCAGTGTGCACGGAAAAGTTAGAAGAAATCTGTTACGAGGGGCACCTTTTAAGTCTTGAGAATCGGCCAAATAATGCTAGAGAATCAAACGGATATGAAAAATTTGACATTTTTCATGATATGTTTGCGAACAACGTTTTAAGCTAGCGTCACTAATTGCGTAGCTATAAGTAGTAGAATGAAGCACCTAAAAAAAAGCTTTTTGAGGACATATCGGACATATACAGATTTTATAGTGCTTTGATTCGCATTTTACGGAGTTATTTCTCTATGTGAATAAACTAGGCACATCTTTTGGTATCAGATTATGGTTGTACGGCGGATGGTACATTTATTTATTTATTTAGCGTATGGCACTCTTATAATCAAATCACATTCGTTTCGTCTAAAAATTTCAAGTGAAAAGTAATTACATAGATTGTGCAAAAGGCAGACATAATTATGTTGGACTGAAACAATCAAAATTATCACATTTTTCGTCAAAAACAAAATCACTACAAAGAATATCACAGAGTTCAAAGTTCGAGTTCTTTTAGCCATTGTATTGCACTAGGTTCTAAACCGTTTATATCTTGCAAATCTCCAGCGTATGACAAGGTCGGGCAGTCGGTGAGTAGGTGGTCGGTCGTCTGTCTAGGATATCCGCATTGGCACGCGGGATCGTCAATGTAATTCCACCTGTACATCAAGTCGTTGCATCTTCCATGCCCAGTTCGTAGTCGGTTCAGGTTTTTCCACGCCTTTCTTGGCAAGTCGAATTCCACCGAACGCGACGCGACGTATGGCTGGAGAAAGTATACAAAGGGCTAACCACACCGAAAGCATTCCAACTGTCTCGCCAAGCAGCTTGTGGGTCGAAATCGGATCGGAAGAGACGCTTTGCATAAACCACTGGAGGTTTTCGAGACACCAATCTCGGTGTAGGCGGGTTGATCAAATCGTCATGCAGTGGAATGCTTGGGTTCTCCATCACTTTTTTATATTCACGGACTAATGCAGTTTTCCTTCTTATAGCCGATGGAGCGATGCCGCTCAAGGCTGGGAGCCATTCTGTTGGTGTTGACGCTACGGTACCAGTTTCGTTCGAATCGTTTCGTTCAGCACAACGTCGACTTTTTTTGTATGTGCACTGTTCAACCAACTCGAGCAGCAATATTCCGCTGTCGAGTAGACCAATGCGAGGGCAGATCACTTTCATGTCATGGTGTCATGTTGCAAGAGTGTCAACTCACTACTCGTTTATATTGTTTGAACGGTCGATTAAAATTAATAGAAAGTTAGTTTGACAAGTGCTAATGTTAAGCGTTTCCTAAATTGGAACCAAGACCATCAATTTGAAAGGGGGCTAAAATAAATAAAAAAGTTTGTGTTTCGTTTCGGCAAAAAAAAAAAAAAAAAATTTTATTGTTTGTTCCAAACTTACAAAAGCCACATAAACAAGAGATGGACAACAAAGGGCTTTGTTATATATGTGAAGAGGCAGCGGATGAGGCTGACTCTATAAAATGCAATGGTGTATGTGACAAAACGATGCATTCTAAATGTGTCGGCATAAATAAGACAGTGTGTAAATCTCTACAAACGCTGGACAATTTATATTATTTGTGTGACGAATGTTCAGGTGCTTCCTTGAAAGCAATTAATATGAAGCTTAATAGAGTCCTCAGCTTAGTATGTAATTTTGACGAAAAATTGAAAAAATTTGATAATGATAATGATAATAAAAGTGGTGAGTGACATTAAGCAAACCGGAGTGGAAAAATTGAACAAAACGAACGGTTGTAACGTGGTTAATGTTCAATGTAGTAATGTAGATAAAAAAAGTGGTGACAGCAAACGAAGGCGTAAGGCTAGAAATAATAACAATGCGATCATTTTAGTGAAACCAAAATCAAATCAGAAATGTGATAAAACTGCGAGTGACTTTAAGAATTCAATAGATCCGAGTCTAGTGCAAGTGAATGAACTACAAAAAGGCCCGAAGGGAGGGCTAGCAATAGTGTGTGAAAACGCGGTGGAGTCGAGTAAGCTAGAAAAAATTGCAGTAGATAAGCTTGGTGAAAATTACATTATTAAAGCACAAAACCAACAGTTAAGAAAGCTTAAGATAGCTGGAATTGGTGAAGAAATGAGCGAAGACGAGTTTGTCAATGCTCTTAAGAGACAAAATGAATGTTTTTTTGAGAAAGTAGTTAAAGTTCTGAAATTTTATAAGGTCAAATATTCACGATCTTGTAGCGCAATCATTGAAATAGATAGTGTAACTTCTGAATTGTGTTTAAACAAAGGTGATGTCAAAGTTGGTTGGTCAAGATGTCATGTATATGAGTACGTTAATTTGAATATGTGTTATAAATGTCATGGTTTTAATCACAAAGCAGCAGAGTGCAAGCACAACAGGTCATGCAAAAAATGTGCTGGTGACCACGACTTAAAGGAATGCGTGTCAAGTGTTATTCGGTGTGTGAATTGTAAAGTCGCAAATGAAAAATTCAATTTAAAGTTGAATGAAAACCATAGAGAGTCAAGTGCAAAGTGTTCAGTCTTTAATAAAAAGTTGAAGACGGTTAAGAATAGAATAAATTTCGCGGAATAGCAATCAAAGAAAAGGGATGAGTTAATTAGCGACGAAAGTATAATTTATTTAAATGTGAGAAAAATCATGGCTCATATTGACGAAGTAAGGGATTTAATGAGGCGGCGCAAACCTCTTATTGTGATGTTATCGGAAGCGTGTACGAAGAGTGACATCGCTGATTTTGAAATTGAATGTGAAGGTTATAACATGTATAGAGTTGATTCGCATTCTCGATACACAGGTGGATGCTGCGTGTTCGTGAGCAAAGGATTGACATCGGAACAAATTTCATCTGTAAGTAAGGATAAAGCTGTGTGGATTACATCAATCAAAGTAAGTAATCTATCTCAGCAATGTAATTTCACGGTAGTATACAATTCACCCAGTGTGAGTGAAAAGAAATGTATCGACATTTTTAGTGATTCGTGTGATAACGAACTTGACATGACACAAAGACACCTAATCGTTGGCGACTTTAATGTGGACTTATTGAAGAAAACGTGTCAATCAAAAAGACTTCTTGATATTATTACGTGTAATGGTATGAAACAATATGTTAACTGTCCAACTAGGATCACAAAAAAATCGAGAACGTTAATAGATCTAGTAATATCAAATTTTAATGTTAGTGTCGATGTTTTGATGGACGATATCATAAGTGACCACGCAACGTTAAAAATTAATTCAAACGTACTCGGACACAGTGCTAACGGAAAAGTGTTTATAAATAAATTGGTTGGATATTCAGGTGAACAAATGGTTAAAAAACTTAAAAAATATGACTGGAACCTTGGGTCTAAATCAGTGGATGATAAAGCTAAATTATTGGTTAACAGACTCAATGATTGTATAGCTGAATTCATAAAAGTTGTGAAAGTCAACGAGCATTCTGAGAACATATGGTACGATGAAGAATTGGCACAAATGAGAAAGAAGAGAGATGATGCGTACAAAGAAGCTGTGTTAAAAGCGAACGATTATTTATGGAAAAAATACAGAGCGGCGAGAAACAAATATCAAATTATGATAAGAACGAAGAAATCCATGCACATGGAAAACAAGCTAAATATGGCCGAAGGTAACACAAGGGAGACATGGAAGATTTTGAAGAAGATGCTCAAAGGGAAGAACAATGCGGAGGTGAAATGTATCGAAATTAATGGAACCAAAGAGGACATACCGTCTAATATGGCTCAAGAGCTAAATAAATTCTTTGTTGACAGCATCATAGGAATCAACGAAAGCATTAAGGTTCCTGGTATTGTAGTACCCGCGGTAGAACCCGATGAAATAACGTGTGCGAAAACTTTTAAATTCGAAAATGTATCATGGTCAACGATAGTAACAACTCTGAAGTCTATGAATAATAAACGTGATGTAGATCTAATCAATTCTACAATTTTAAGTGATAGTATGGAAGTAATCGGACCAACCCTTTTACAACTAATCAACGAGTCCTTAAAAGAAGGAGAAGTACCCGAAATTTTCAAAATCTCCACGGTGTGTCCCGTCCCAAAGAAGCCTAGACCAAAGTTTCCTGAAGATCTCAGACCAATTAACATGTTATGCACGTTGGAGAAGTTACTGGAATCAGTTGTGAAAGAGCAGCTAGTGCGATATATTGAAGAAAATGGATTGCTCTCGCAGTATCAGATGTTCTTAAACATGAGCCAGTCTCGCCCCAGGTGGTACCGACTAGCTTTCTCAGCAAGTTGTTTCTTGCACTTAATTTCGGTTGAAGCTTTTCGACATGTTTCCTGTACGTGAGCGATCGGTCAAGCTTAACACCGAGGTATGTTGGTTCAAACGTATGCTTGAAGAAAATTCCATCGAATTTGACACGTAGCTTTTTGTTCGCGCATTGGTTGTTGAGATGGAAACACGAAACCACAGTTTTCTTCAGGTTTGGTACTAGACGCCATTGTTTACAATATTGAACATACTGTGCCATGTCTTCGGTAAGCGCTTTGTTGATTTGCCGGAACTTCTTGTTCTGATATGCTTATGCCTTGTCGTCAGCATGTAAAAATTTTCTAGATTTGGATGGCGGCAAGTCATGTATGTATAAGTTGAACAAGACAAAAGCCAAAACTGATCCCTGAGGAAGACCGTTGTTCAGTTTTTTGAGCGAGCTGAGCTTGTCATCTAGTAAGACCTTAAAATATCGGTCGCTCAGAATGTTACAAATCACGTCACACAGCTGCAGGCATGGAATCGCTTTCACCAGTTTGAACATGAGTCCTTTTTTCCAAACTGTGTCATATGCGCTCGACAAATCAATTAGAACAGCTCCGGTTTTCAGTCCGCGTTCGAATCCGGACTCGATGAAATTTGTTAGCGCTAGAACTTGATCGGAGCAACTTCGACCTTCCCTGAATCCAGCTTGTTCCGGTTGGACAGTTTTATCGATTTCTGATGGTACATCAATCCATCGGTTTGGTTACCTAGAAATACCATTATTTCAACTGAAGGTCAAAAAGCTCCCTTTTTGAGCATGTTGATGAAGAGCTTTTAATGGAATTTGTCTTTTCGCTAAACAATTTAAGCAAATGAACGGTTCTGTCCTAATCAGAATTGATGGTTGTACGATCGTCATTTGAGCATGTAGTCCTATGGCTTTTAGTATTGAAAATATTGGAAGACATTTCCTTCGAATTGATTTTTATCTTAAAACCTATGTTAGGTTCACCTCTCTTTCGATCGTTCTAATAGAATATCTATGGTTTGCTTCAGGCTTCTACGCAAATGTTTACGATTCTTTTTCAAGTAAGAAGTGATATGAACTTTTAGAAGCACTATGGGGTCGTCCCTAAATTACGTAACGCTCGAGGGGGGAGGGGGGAGTATTCCTCTAGCGTTACGGAAAGTTACGAGGGGGAGGGAGGGGGTCTAGCATCGGCGTTACGTAACGCTCGAACCTCAACATTTTTCTTCCTATATGAAAATATCGAACATAAAACCGTTAATTTTTCCTTTTGGCACCGCAGATTTTTTCGTTTACTTTTGACGAATTTTTTATATTTTAACTAGTTAACAAAAATGACAGTAATGAAATAACTTTCGGAAATTCATATCGTTCAGTCTTCCCTTGCATTCGCTTGATCTCGAAGCACTGTCACGTTATGATTGTGGATCGTTACAGTGGATAGTGAATAACACAATATCAGTTTTGTACTTATAACAGTCTTTATTCTTTCTACGTTGCTTCAAAAATATGTTTTGTTACGTTACGTAACGAAGGGGGAGGGCGTTTCGGCCAACGTTACGGTGTGTTACGACAGGGGGGAGGGGGGAGTCTAGACCGCAAAATTAGCGTTACGTAATTTAGGGATGACCCCTATGGTCATCTTTGTCCAATGCTTTAGTGCTACAATCGAGTTCAGCGGTTTCAGCGGTTGTGAGGTTATGTGTTTTTCATCAAGACCATATTTTTTTCATAGCTAGATGTTCATCTTAAATCGAATCGGTGCTGGTCTAAATAATGTCAAAAGATGCCCCAATTTTTCGGTAGGTCCTATAACAATTTTTCTTGATCCGTTCACACACATCAGCATTGCTAAGTGGTAGATCAGAAAATTTAAGATGACCTTTACGAGACTCGCCGTTAAGAGATGTACGGTATGGATTTAATCAATCGAACTAGTCAAGGACGGTGGTACTGGATGGTACTTAATCGCCAAAAGTTAATATGGGTTGATAGGTACATGATTGTTGAGTAACACCAAGGCGAACATCATAAAAATTCACGGAACGAAAATTTTAACGACTAAAAATCATTTTCAGTGTTGAGGAACCTTTTAAAATAGTAGATTATGGATAGGCGACAGAAAATTATATGTTAATCGAGTATATATTACACGTACGAGTTTTAACGAGTATGTGTAATATATAACGAGATTACATATAATTTTCTGTCGCCTATACATATACTGTTTTATCGCCCAAGAAATAGTATGACATACATTGAACTGAGTTCTCTGAACAAATACTTTTTCACGAACAATCTTAACAACACAACCAACACATCACAATTTTATTTTTTGGTAGTTTTCGAATTATCTCCGATTGTATAGGTGTCATACGAACATTTGCAAATCATTAAATTCAATAAAAGATACTTACGGGAATCGTATCTTCGTGTGTAACTTGTCATTGATTGTGTAGGTGTCACACACAACCAATTACGCCAAGTAACTATGTAAAATAAGTTTCAACCATTTCAAATTTGCAAAACAAAACTAAAGTAAATCATCACATGTTCATGTTTTGTGACATATAGTCACATTCACTACAATTGACTGACACGTTACACACGAAGATACGAGTTTTTGAATATTGCTCTTTCGGCAATTTCCAATACAAATAAAATGGTGATGTGTTGGTTGTGTTGTTAAGATTGTTCGTGAAAAGGTATTTGTTCAAAGAATCAGTTCAATGTATGTCATACTATTTCTTGGGCGATAAAGCAGTATATGTATAGGCGACAGAAAATTATATGTAATCTCGTTATATATTACACATACTCGTTAAAACTCGTACGTGTAATATATACTCGAGTAACATATAATTTTCTCTCGGCTATCCATAATCTGATTTCCAAGAATGTATTTGCAATATACAATGCTTGTTTGTCAGGTAATTCTCCCTTTATTGTATCCTCGGAACAGGAGACTTCAAATCCGTCTTTGAATTTACTTATCTTTACTTCGTGATATTAAATCTTCAGTGACTGATCATCGCAAGGAGACATTTGCTTCTGTTTTATCCGAGATTAAGATGGCAACCACTAAATCTGTCACGGCCAATAGACCTCTTTTCTCTAAAGTTGCTTCAGACGTAGCTTCTTCAAATGAATTGTCTAGCTTCCCGTCTTTAAATGCCACGGCTAAGAAGCGTAAACTTCAGCCGTCAATGCATTTCACTCCTAAGCACGTCCGCGTTTTTGCGTCTGAAGCATGAATTCTCCAACGCAAGTTGACCTCCGGCACCAATTTAGACACCAACCATGGATTGGGTAGCCCGGTTAAATCTCGTCGACCGGTAAACATACTTTCAAAATTCATTTACGTTTCTCGTCCTAAGCCAGATGTAACTGCGGAATCGGTTTCCTCGTACATGAAAACGAGAATGCTCGAACTTGATAACAATGATTTCAGCTTCAGACTTTTAGTAAAAAAAGCCGGACTTCAATGGGCAGCACCACCTTACCGAAGTTGTACTGAGATCGCAGAAATTGAACACCAGAAATGAACGCGACCACGATGAATTGGACGGAGTTTTGAAAGACTACGTCGCAGCCCTCCATAAATGTGAAAAAAATCCTATCAGGACAGCGTTTCAGAAAACCGAGAGAGGCTATGACGCATCAAGCAACCCCCAACGGGCGTCTAAAAGTGAAGGGGACAAAAGGAGAGCCAAATACGATCGTGACAAGGCACAATGGCTGTACTTTAATCAGCGAGTATTCGCACCCAGATGGGAAACTCCAAACGATAAAACGAGACCGGCACTTAATCCCTTTACACCGGATGAGCAGCGGATCCTGGACGACGGCTTCAATATAAATATCACGGAGGAAGACATATCTGCTCAAATTCGTAAGTTGGGCTCCCAAAGTGCTGCTGGACCTGACGGGGTTATCCCAAGATGGATAAAGGCGACAAAAGAATCCTCAGCAAAGGTAATTGCTAACATTATGACATATATGCTTAAATATAATTATGTCCCTGAGTCGTTGCACGAAGCCAGAACTATCTTACGATATAAAGAGGAAGGAGACCGTAATGACCCTAAAAACTATCGACCACTGACAATCTGTTCAGCAATTTGGCGCGTCACTGAAAAAGTTTTAGACAAAAATATGAGAAGATACGTCTCATTCAGTAGCTTTCAACGAGGATTCACAAATGTTAATGGAACCCTAATAAAAACATCGATATTAGACGCTTGCTTTAAGAAGGCCAAAGATAAAAAGTTAGACTTTTCCACTGTACTGCTAGATATCACTCAAGCCTTTGATAAGATAGGTCATAAGCATGCCGAAAATCGTATGAATGCCAGAAGAGCACCCTCCTGTCTCAAGGCCATGTCAATTAGTCTACTGAAAAATAACTACACACGAATTCACACGATAAAGGGTAAAACTGAAAAGATATACCTGAACTGCGGTGTTATGCAAGGCGGACCACACTCTCCCTGGATCTACAACAACAGTGTTGACGATGAACTTGAAGAACTTAACGAAACATCCGTAAAACCCATCTTCGGCTTTCAGTTACACCCTTCTTTTGAGAATGAACTGTTACAAAATTTTGCCGATGACTCGAACATATGCGCCAACTCTCGTGATTCAGCCATCAAGTTGACACAGACTTTCATGGGATATTATCAGGAACTGGGTCTTGAAGTGAATCCTCGAAAGTCCACTTGCATAAGCATTGTCGGTGGAAACCTCTGTACTGATGACTTGGCCATAAATTCCACAATGAAGATCCCGTGCGTCGGGCCGGGCGATACAATTAAATATCTGGGCACTACCTTCAAAAGTGAAATAATTTTTGATGAGACTAAAATGCTCCAAACCATGAGGAATCAAATTGAAAGACTCGTGTCGACACCATTTCTTAATGCGGACCAAAAAATTAACATCCTAAATGACTATATCTGGCCAATAATGATCTTCCCTTTCCAACAAGCTTCGTTATCTCACTTGCCACGAACGCTCCTCACAAATATTGACAAAATTCTGAAAAGCGCAGTCAAAGAGATCCTCCAAATTCTCAATTCTACGCCAGACGCAATGGTGTACTCGAACAAGAAAGTTAAAGGACTCGGCCTTGTTAAAGCTTCTTGGGAAGCATTCATCCAATCTTTCAACGCCAGCGAATATCTGCAGAACTGTGAAGTGGAAGTTTTGTCTCATGTCAGAGACTTTGAGGCTGAAAAATTGAGTTGTTTGTCCAAGCTGCCCATCTCTGACGAACTGAAGCTCACCCTGTTGAATGACACCCACAATGTACAACAACTCTCTCGAAACTCTGGAAAAAAGAAATGCAAACTAATAAGAAATGAATTGCAAAGAACGCAATTCGAAGCCTGGTGTGCTCTACCAACGAAAGGTCGCGGAGTCTGCCAATTCGACGAATACACTGCAGCAAACAAATGGCTAACAACCAAATTCGGTCTTTCAACATCGGAATGGGTCAACGCAATTAAAATGACAGGTAACGTTTTGTCGGTAAGAACTAATCCCGGATTCAGTCAAGGAGGCAGCCGTTGCAGACACTGCAACGAGTTCGATACATTAGGTCACATCCTTGGCAAATGTCCGAAAAGTGAATTACTTCGTAATAATCGTCATCATGCCATTCGTTCGCTCTTGGCCACAAAACTCAAAGACAAAGGTTGGAGTGTTGATGAGGAAATATTCTGCGTTGATGTCAACAATGTTAGTAGAAGAGCTGACATCGTTCACTAAAGGCTTCATAATCGACCCTACCATTAGAATCGAAGGAGATAACGATCAGTCCTTTGTAGTTAACTGTGAGAAAAAAGAAATTTACGACGGATGTGTACCATATTTCCGCTCAAAATACAATGTCACCAACATAGAAGTCATCGGGCTGTATATCGGTGCTAGAGATACCATTCCGAGATCTTTTGTGAGCTTCCTAAAAGAATTTAAAATTCCTCTAAACATTATCGAAATAATCGTCTACATTATTTTGAAAAGCGCTAAGCTAATATGTAATCTGCACCTGTTCACATAAACAGATGCATTTCAATCCATGGATTTAAATGGAAAAAAAAATTGTCTAGTATACTGAGTCTTAGGCTACTTTTCATGTTTTGTCAATAAACATCTTTATATATACGTTTACGTTACTGTTACGTTTATTTCTTTCCGGCTAAGTTGCACAGTTGAACTCTTCGACAAACTCATGGATCCTTCTTTCTGGCCCTCTCATATACAAATTTGAGAAATTCAGGAGAAGGAGAGGAGGACCTGGGACACTTTTTTACCGCTTACGACATCTCCAGCAACAACATCCATACAGTAGAACTCAGATACTCTTGTAACGCCAGTTTCGACACGAACTTCAGTTGCAGAAGAATCAACCGCAGCGGTTACGAACGTCTCATTAATGACCTAGCATGTAACGCTATGTTTCAGCCGCTTATTTCAGACATTTTCAATCCTAAAGATTAGCCAGTGCGATTTAACGCTGATATCGTAACTCATTCGCAACCTATAATTTCAGCTAAGACTTATTTCGAATCCATTAATCTCATTAAGTCTAATCTACCCGTTTGGAAAAGTGGTGTCAGATTGTATTATCAGAACGTTCGCGGATTAAGGAATAAAACTCATGATTTTTCGAATAACTCCTTGACGTGGGACTGTGATGTTATAGCACTGTCTGAAACATCGCTCAATTCGTCTTTCTTTGACAGTGAATTGTTCGATGTTCAGTGGTTTTCAGTTGATACAACTGATAGGTCGGGATTAAAATATCGAACATCTGAGATTTGGTGGCGTTTTAATCGCTGTACGTGCATCTATTCCCAGCGAACATGTTCTGGTGCCTGACACCGACAACGTCGAGATGGTTATAGTTAAAGTCCAGCTTCGTAATCATTCGCTTTATGTTTGTTGTGTTTACATTCCTTCTGACTCTTCTGTAAAAGTATACACCAAATATGAAGATGCATTAGAAAAGTCACTTAAATTTATAGATCTGGATGTGAATGATGAAATGTGTATTTTAGTAGATTTCAATCTAATACTTGTTGATTGGATTTCTGACCGCTTTAATAACAACGCCTCGAACAACACATTCACACTTGTGTTACAACTACTCTCTCGGTATACAAATACACACAAACTCAGGAAATCCTCGTTTTTCATCCTTGTTACGAAAATAACTATTTTTTGTAAGATATGATGTAATGCAATACTATCCTGAGCGAAAAAATCAATCCCTCGAGGCAAAAAAATCGATTATAAACCATATTGGAACCAACGGCTGGAAGAATTATCGATAAAAAGAAATGAAACAAGACATTCAGTAGAGGCAGATTCATCTACAAATAACAAACAGCTTCTGAAAAATTGCTAACTACAATTGGAAGAAGAAATAAATAAACCTAAAAAACAAAGATTTGAAGAACATCTACAATTGATGAATTACCGCACCAACGCATCTCATTCTCAAACGATTCTCTACAATAAACGAGAAAATTCAAGAAAGGTCCAATGAAGCAATAAAAAACAATGGTAAAATACTGACATCGAATAAATCAAAATCAAAGGCTTTTCTCAAACATTATTTAAAAGTATCGAGCGGAAAATCCAAAATACGTAAAGTTGAAGACCATGAAAAAACGGAACCATTCACATTTGACGAATTCCAAGATGCTGCAAAGATGATGGAAGAAAATAAAGCACCTGGACCCGATGGAATTCACTTCGAATTCATTAAATATTTAGATATCGATGCTGCAATGGTCAGCTTGACACTTTTCAAATTCATCTTACTACATGGAATACCATCATTATGACGAAAAGCGATACTAATCCCTATTCTGAAAACAGGCAAACCGGCAAATGAAATCCAGAGTTACCGTCCAGTAGCACTGACGTCCATTCTATGCAAATTATACGAAAAAATGATCATGGCACGACTAAATAAACATCTGCGAACAAAGAAAATAATAGATCCAGCACAAGGGGCTTTCCAACCGTTTAAATCTTCAATGGACCAGGTCACATTCCTTTGCCAACGCATACAAGACAACTTTAACGCAGAAATGAACACATTGGTAGTTTTTGTCGATTTTAAAGCTGCGTATGACCTAGTTTCTAGAGACTTGTTAGTCAAAAAACTAATCAACATGAACACTCCATCGAATATCGTCTACGCGATTACAGACTTTCCATGCCAACGATTCGTATCAGTGAGATGCCACGACCGGACATCATCCTATAAACAAATCAGAAAAGGGCTTCTCCAAGGAGCAGTTTTAAGTACAACACTTTTTAACTGTTTCGTGAACGACCTGTGTAAAACGCTGAAGTCATTAGAAGGAATCGAGATAATAATGTTCGCCTTAAAAAGACTATCTAAATGGGTGATGGAAAATGAAATGGTTGTGAACCACGACAAAACAAATTATCAATTGTTCAGAATGAGAAACAATTTGACTAAGCCAACATTATTTTACAATAATATTGCCGTCAAAGAAACAACATCTCAGCGATACCTAGGTATTATCGTAGATCAAAGGCTCACATTCCGTCTACACATCAATGAAATATGCGATAAAGCTAACAATCGCCTAAAGATTTTGAAGCGACTAACCGGCACGACTTGGGGAGCGTCGATGGATACGCTAAAGCGTATATACGTATATTCTGCCGATATTAAGCTTTGGTAAAGAGCTTCTAATCTGTGCAAGCGAATCAAATTGTAAGAGACTAGATATTATAAATAACAAAGCGCTAAGAATCATCACTGGAGGAGTAAAGTCGACACCGATTATGGCAATGGAAATGATTTCTGATATTAAACCACTGAAATTCAAACGACAAATCGCATCACTTAATTTATATGAACGAATCCAACGAACTCCAAATAGCATATGGAATAACTACAATTGTGTCGAGAACCGTTTGAAATCGAAAATATCATTCGTTCATCAAATAAAAATATTGTATGAAAATTATAATATCCAACAAAACGAAAAAATAAGACGATTCTGCTTTGGAATAAAACCAGTAAGTAAGATTAGAAAGACGATTACCACAGCAATAAAACTAGAACAGTACAACGATTCTGTGGGTAAATCATGGCAAAATTCAAGCCCGTCATCGATCCGGTCAGTAAATCGTAAATCTTATGTGGCAAATTTTAGGAAATTGACTGGACACGATCTGCTGTTTAATAAACACCTGTCAAGGATTGGAGGGAAAAATTCTCCGATTTGTGGTCTCTGCAAAAAATCTGAGCATACTTCTAATCACATAATGTCTTGTGAGAAACTGCGCTGTTTTAGAGAAAACATCGAAAATCTGGATGATAAAGAAAGATTTGCACTAATTTACTGGCATGTTCGAAGCATTCAATGAAATGAAAAATGTTTATTTATATTTATTTTTTGATCAAAACATATTGCATATTTTTTTTGTAAGATTGTCACGCATAAATTCGGGTTTCAGATGATACACCGATGTCACTAAGCTTCAAATTACCATGAGCAAAATATTTGGACATGAATTCCCTCTTTAATTCCCTTGACTGAAAATAAATACCTATGAGAAAAATGTGTGATATCTACATGAAAAACCTTAAATATCTGCAAAAAATTTTCCTTGTTAGCACGATAACTTGAGTAATTTCTAACCAATTTTCCAAATCTTTTTTTTAATCGCTGAGGAATTAAATTCCCGAGGGACAACGGGTCTGGAAGTTATTCTCGAAAAACTGATTTTTTCTTTGTTTTGTGGCGGACGTGCGAGGCGTGGAGGATGCGCAAATAGAAAAATCCAAATTTATGTAAAACTATGAACGATTTTATTGATGCGAACTCGTACAGAATGTCGTTCGGAATGATAAATGTAATTTACGATGTATGTAATGTACCCGATGATTCACCTGATCGAGTGGGGATGCAATAGTCCAGTTGCATGTCCCACATTATTCCCCTCTAAAAAGCGTATCGGCGCGGTGCAAAGACCAATCGTCCTGCTCGTGTGACTGTATGTGGTGCCGAGTTGTACAAATGTTGAGCTGGGACTGGATTGATTTTGACATGCTTTCCTTGTTGACCTGATACGTTTTTTGATGATGCGGTCGGTGATGAACTGCCCGGCACTGTAATCGGGTTGTCGACGGATATTTCGTTGTTCGGCGTGGCGATGAATGCTGGCTTCAGGCGGTCGATTGGAATGTTAACCTTTTTACCTTTGCGTCGCACTGTGAAATATTTCCTGTATCGCTTCACAACTTCGAATGGTCCATCGTACGGTGGTTGCAATGATTTTCGTACGGAATCGTTTCTTATGAAAGCGTGCGTGCATGTGGCTAAGTCCTTGTGAACGAAAATCTTTTCTTTCGAGTGGTTTGAGGTGTCGGTAGGTGCGATTTGAGACATAGGATTTCTTAGATCCTTCACGAATTCACATTCATGATGAGGTGGTTCGCTTTGGGTGAAGAATTCCCCCGGCAATCTGATTGTGGTGCCGAATACCATTTCTGCTGGAGTGGCCTTGATGTCTTCTTTTATAACTGATCGCATGCCAAGCAGAATGACTGGTAATTTATCGAACCAGTCTGGCGTATTGTGACACATGATCGCAGCCTTGAGCTTACGATGCCAATTTTCGATGATTCCATTGGCCTGTGGATGATAGCTATTTGTTCTCAGATGATTGGTGCCCAATAAACGATTTAGCTGCCCGAACAACTCAGAATCGAACTGTCGTCCCTGGTCGGTGGTGATGCGTAGGGGGACACCATAACGTGCAATCCAATTCAGTGCCAAAGCTCTCGTTACAGTAATTGCACTGATGTCGTGCAGCGGTACTGCTTCTGGCCATCGTGAAAAACGATCGATGCAGGTTAGGACGTAGGTGTATCCATTTGACGGTGGCAGTGGTCCAACCAAATCGATATTTATGTGCTCAAATCGTTCGGATGGTCGTACGTACGAAGCTAGTGAAGTTTTGTTGTGCTTGTGGACTTTTGATCGTTGACATGGAATGCAGTTTCTGACAAATTCTGCACAGTCTTTTCGCATTCCAGCCCAGACGTATCTTTGAGAGACCAATTTAATTGTAGCGCGAGCTCCCGGATGAGAAAGTCCATGCATTTTGCTGATAATGGCCTGACGGAATGCTGGATGTACTAGCGGTCTGACATTTTTTTGTGATATGTCGCAATGAATCTTTACTGTGGAATTGGGAACGGTTAGCAATTTTATGTTTAGTGAAGTACCTTCATTCTCTTTGAGAAGTGTCTGCAGTTCGTTTTCTTGGGCCTCGCCCAGGGCTTCGAAATTTATGTCACGGCTTGCGTTGATGCTCTGTATTCGGGAGAGGAAGTCAGCTACAACGTTTTTGTTTCCCGGAATGTGGCGAATATCGGTCGTGAATTGCCCAATCAAGTCCAAATGGCGTAATTGCCTGGGTGACGCCGGGGAACTGGCATAACCCCCACAATTTTTATCGCCCACTCGATGCGTTGCCGCGGTATTTTTTATCGCCCACACTTTGCGTTAAAAACCCGACGCGTTGTTAGGTTATTTTTTAACGCCCACACTTTGCGACAAAAATTTATAAAAATCTGAATTTTGTTAGTGGGCGATAAAAAAAAGTTGACATGCACCATTTATTTTTATCACCCACTATTTCTTCATACATTTGTTAGTGGGCGATATGAAATACATAGACATGTCTTACAAATTTTTGTCCCCCACGTGGGCGATAAAAATTCTCAAAACATGTATGTGCACTTCACATCGCCCACTAACAAATGCAAGTGGGGAATAAAAATTGGCGAGACAAGTCCATGTTTCTCAAAAAGCCTCCTAACAAATGTATGTGACAACCGTGACTACACATAGTCTTCAGAGTAAAAGTGTGTTAATGAATATCGTCATCAAACATCAGTTGTTCTAGGGCGAAAAGTGTCGTTGGTACTCAGAAATGTTTCTACTGAGTAGTTCGCACTGAATAGTTCGTGCTGGTTAATACCGAAAAGTTTGTAGTGAAAAGTTAGTAGTGAAAAGTTAGCACTAAAAAGTTCGTATTAAAGAATTTGTAATGCACAATTCTTATTGACGTTTGTACACAGCTAGACGATAACTCCTTGGGCCATAATTACTGTCAACTTAAGCAACAGCTCAACGTTCTAAAACTATTTAAAACTGACATGGACTTTTGTACAAAATGTAAAGATGTAAAATAAAATTACAAGAATTAAGAACTTATAAATGTCGTTCATAAATTTATTATATTTGATTTTCACTCTTTTTTTTGGTTTTTGTTTTGATGTATTTTTATAGCGTGGACGTACCACATTTTCTTGTATTTATTGCTCTATTCGGATATCGTAAGAAACGATATTTTACGTAAATACTCGCTTGATTTTGGTGTTCATTTTTCGACACAAAACACACTTAAAATTGTTTTCTTCTATTAACTTATCGGCGCAAGCTATGCATAATATCAGATGCGAACATTTGTTGTAAATAAAACTTCTTGGATTGGATTTGCATACTACGCAAATTGTATCTGAAAGATTAAAAGGAGATAGTACTGAGATGTCACAAATCAACAAATTATCCAACCTTCATCACTTTCATCTCCGGATGACGAAAGTTCTTCATCAGTATAACAACCACCGTCATTTTCACGATTTTGACGATCACTCTCTAGCTGCTCGATATACTCAACAAATTTATGATCGTGAATCGATTTTTGATTTTGTTCTAATAATACCCATTAATTGTGTTTTCGCATAAGTTTCAACTTGTATTTCCATTCTATGATGGATTTTTATCAGCTGATCTGTAAATTTGAATACATTTCGTGATGCATGTGAAAGTGTCTTAATTATTCAACTGAAATTACCTAGCAGTTCCCATAATTTTGAATTAGAAGACGCATTTGCTAGAACACCAATAAAGTTTTTGATTAGAGCGTGAAACGATTCGGCGACGTTATTGGTAATGTGATCTCGCCCAAAAATCGAAAATCCAGCTGGTCCTATCTATTTTGGTTTTTGAAATTTAGATACATTGCTAAACAAGAGATTGTTATTTTTTACCTTTTGTATCCAAAACCGTTCAAAATATTTGAAAAAATTCCTGTGATTTGCCTTACCGTATTTAGCCTTTACTTTGTGAAAGGTCGGTATTATATCGTCAGATGGTAGAAATGCGAGTGACGATAGAATTCGTAATAAATTTAAATCAACGGATTTTTCTTTTTTCATTCGTCTCAATAAGGCCTGAAAAATGATTGGACCCGTACGAAGTACAAGGTCCTATACGTTTACTACAAACGATTTTATTATAACGTGGGGCGAGAGTTGGGGGAACACATTTGTTATCGTCTAAATATGACGAATCAGCAGAGCATTTTTCATTGATCTTATAGGTACGCATAGGTAATGAGATGTACTTCTGGAGGGCTCTTGACATTACCCTGGGTAGTTTCTGTGGGTCGTCGGAATGCTGATAGTTATAAAAAAATTGAAACCTTGATTTTTTTGCTTATTTTGAAAACTGCAATATACAGTTTTTAACATTCAATAAGGGACAGCGTTATGAAATTCAAGTTAGCTAGAAATATCATGTTAGCTTGTCTTACCATCCAAACATTGGCTGCGTATTTTGAAGCGCGATTTTTCAATGTTTTCTGAACGTTCGAAATGTGTTCGAAATCATACCACTACAAATTTAGATATTAATGTTTATTTTTTAAGAAAATATATAAGTCCATTTCAAAAGGAAGAAAAAGAAAACACATTTTACGACATCTATAGTTACTATAAAAGACGACTCGATTGGAGATTCGCTTCAGTTGTAACTTTTGAGTATCAAATTGGAAATGTGACTTTTGTGGAAAATGTTTGAATTCTACAAAATCCAAAGTTTCAGTAAATGTGAAAAATGTTTATCGCGTGAGTTTTGATCTTCCTTGTCTTCCTTGCAGTATATTTTTTAGCTTGTAGGTTTCTTTCAAATATGTTGGCTAAGAGAGTTGTCTATCTTTCACACAGACAAGAGGATACCTTTTTTACCTAAATGAAAGTATCTTCGTGCTTATGAGTTTACATATTTTGCAATGTATATTTACTTATACTTTTATTTGATTTTGAACACAAAATGCCTTTACAAGGTGTTTCAGTGAGGCTTCGTATTTTTTAAACCCGTACGAAGTACGAATCTATGTTGTTTGTCAGAATATTTGTAAGATTTCGAATTTGGACCTGGGTCTTGATTATTTTTTCGTTCTGAGCGGAAATTCTAAACGAAAATGATAATGACAAATGCCAATGCGAATTGCAAAGGAATAGATGAAATTTTTGCGGAATGTATTTAAGTCAAATATTTTATAAATTTTATAATTACAGTGAACGCTCTCTATAATGAAATCTGAAGGGAGTCACTTTCATTATAAAGAGCGTTTCACTTTAGAGAGCGAAAACGTGTTATGACTTTAAAAATAACCAAAAATCACGAAAAATAGTTCGGTTTATTTTACCAAATTTTCTAACAACCCAATCGTTTAATTACTCTTACTAAATCAACAGTATACATTCCACACTATGCATCTAATCTAAAACATTTTTTGCAGGTAATAGCACACATGCATGTTAAACAATAACGATAAACAATGACCACCGTACTTGCTGATGATTTCTAAAATTTTTCTCGCCACAGACGTCCTTTTTTAAGGGGTTTATTTTTCATTGTAGTATTTCATTAAAGGGAGATTTCATTATAGAGAGCGTTCACTGTATGTATATATTTTCATATTTTTACTTACTTCTTATATAAGTGCATATTTTCGAATTGTCTGAATTAAAGTGAACTATTATTGATTAACATTTTCGCTGTAGTGAGCCTAACTGACGCTATGCGACCCTATACGATAGTTGGTGGTTTTTCTTGACTATTTCGTTAATTTTTAGGTTGTTTTTGCTACATCTTAGAGCAAGTTGTGGGAAATGTTTTACTCATGCAAGTACGTATCAGTGGCCTATCCTCAAGTCCTAACCAAAAAAATTTGTTTTGCATGTTGTAGAGAAAGTTGGGGGTGAACATTTTGGTCCGAAACCTCTCCTTAGATCACTGGGTCAGTCCTAAGGTCTGCCGAAACTTAAAAATTTTTTTTTATTTTTTGTTTTGGAGGTTTTCATTTTTTTCGATTTTTTCGATTTTTATTATGTTTGTTACATTTTTTTCGATTTTTTTTTTCAATTTTATTTTTAAAATTTTCTTTTCGACTTTTTTTTGTGGGCTTCAGGTTTTACTTAAGGGCGGACGAGTTTTTCGCTATTGCCATTTCGGTAATTTCCAATACAGCTTCAGCAGATCAGTAATTTAACATAACGGGAATCCTTGCGACGAGAATCGATTGAAAGGGTATCGTACCCGTAATAAGAACGAGACCTTTCAGAATTTAGCTTAAGTAACTTAAACTACTTGACTCCATCATGTTATAAAAGTACAAGGTTAGCGCCCAAAATTGATTTTTTTTCTTTGAGAAGACAAACCGTCGCCTCTTTAGACGATTCAATTCTATTTCAGCACATGAACTGTTACAATCACGGAAATATATTTTTGTAACAATAGAATTTCGTACTTCTGCGCAGGTTTTTGCAGCCAGAAGTGCGAAATTCTATTGATGCAAAAATATATTTCCGTGAGTGTACAGCATTTTTAGAAAAGAGAAAGTTTTGGAAATTGCATAGAAAAAGTCCCTTTTTCTCCTAGATTTTTTCATATTAGTTCATATGGCCATTCGTTTAAATTTAGGAAAATGAAAGGAAAACACTAAAACTAGAAAATATTGAGACGTGATCGGGCTTTGATTCTGTGAAATTCAAAATGTTTTTATACTCAAAATTTTTCATACAAAATCGAATTTCCAGTCGAAATAACGGTCTAACGGAAGCCATAAATAACGTGAAGTTTACCAAACGCCCTCTTAAATGGAGTCGAGAAAACCAATAAACGTTTACGAACGATTACTTCGAAATTTTGTTAAATTTTTATATATTTTTTTCAGAATGACATATTAAAACCGATGATGGAGGCTGTTCTTCAAAATAATCCCTCTTAGTTTGAACAGACTACGACGCGGTAGTATGATAGCTAGATCGTATTTAAATCTTGCTGCAAAAGTAAATTGCATTCTTGATAGAACAGACAACTGGTTTTCGGTTTTTAAATCGATTAACCGGCTTGCAAAACCAGTTTTCCTGTCTCATTAGATTGTACCGGATTTTCTGAGAAAATTGTTCAATTTTTACATGTGCGAGTTACTTGCTTACTTTTCCGGCGCTACAGCCACTTATGGGCCTCGGCCTGCTCGAGAACGTCTATCCATTTTCTCCTATCACGTGCTACACTTTGCCAGCTCCTTATTCTTCGCGCTTCTAGATCTGCTTCGACGCCATCAATCCAACGCATTTTCGGTCGATCCACTCCCCTGCGCCCATTTGAATTGTTTCGGAATAGTATTGAGGGGGCTCTGCTATCTGCTTTCTTCCATGCGTATCAAATGTCCTGTCCACCTCAAACGCCGGACTTTCACCACTGCCACTAAATCCGGTTCAGCAAAATCGCGTTTTAATCAAAGTTGTATCGCCGCCGCCACCTTTCTCCTTCTTGCATCGCTCCATAGCGGAGGAATTAACGCTCAAAAGTCAGGAGCAGCTGTTCATCACTTCTTTTCAACGTCCATGTTTCGCAGCCATACATCAGCACTGGACGGATAAGAGTTTTGTAAACAAGGCACTTCGTTTTCTTCGACATCAACTTTGATCGCAAATGTCTGAGTAATCCATAATAGTATCTGCTTGCCGCCATGATACGCTTCTGAATTTCAGGTGTCGTATCACCATCACATTGTACCAGCGTTCCAAGATACGTGAATTCGTCCACGATCTCAATGTTCAATCCATCAATGCGTATCGAATTACCTTGTTGATTTGCTACCGGATTCGGGTTGGTCTTCATGTACTTGGTCTTGGATTCGTTGATATGTAATCCCATTCTCTATTGCTTTCGTTGCAATAGATTTTTCCATGTGCGAGTTAGTCCAGTCCAAAATTGTAAAAACAATAGAAAGTCCAAATTTACAAAGTTCATTTTCCTTACACAAAATATTCGAAAATGTAATGAAATATTCCTCATATGAATCATTTTCGCGTTTTTCGTACAAGGAAAATTTAATTTTCCAAATGTTGGATTGGACTAACTTCCGAGATATTAATTTTTCATGGTTCTGCTAAGAAAAATAGTATTTGAAGACGTTGAAAGTCAACTTGTATCGCAATCTAGGTCACCACTTTCTTCTTACTTTTAATGAAAAAGCTTCCACAGTGAAGATGACGTCGCGTCGAAGTCAAATTTCGAGACAAATTAAATGTTCCTTTTTGGCATCTATTTTTTTGGCAGCAAATATCTTTTTTAGCAGCAAAAACATTTTTTTGTGCAGCAAATTTTTTAATTTTTTCTGCGAAATTATGCTTTTCATCAGCAAATTTACACTTTTTTCCTGCAAGTTTAATATTTTTGGAAGCAAATTTTAAAGTTAATTTTTCTAACCGCCTGCGGCGCGCTCTTTCTCACTGAACTCCCGATCCTTCCCCGGCACTTGCAACCATGGGGGCTCCGCCCCCAAACCCCCGTGCTCATTGCAAAAATTTGCTGGTTAAAGAATAATTTTGGTAGTGCAAAATACGAACTGTCACGTATGACCAATGGTGAATTTGACCATTCCCGTAAATATTTTCAGTCTTCACTCTTATTTACACATGTGTGGTGAAGATAATCGGATGTTCGTTTGAACAACCTTTTTCGCAAAAAATCCTTTAGAATTTTTTTTAATTCCATTACATAGAGAGAATTTAAAATATCAGGAACTTTTGAATATCTCTTAATAAATTTTTAAAAGCTGGACAAATGGCTTTCAAAATCGTCAAGGTTGACTAAAATGTTGAGTACTTCGCAGAGTTATTGATAAGACGAAATAAGCATTAATTTATTGTTGTAGATTCCTAAACAATAACAAATAAATGTTTATTTGTTTTTATAGTTTTCTTATGAAAACAAATTTTTGCTAGATTTTTTGGCTCATCCAAGCAATAATACAACAGATCAAATAATTTAGACAATTTCCTTTTATTAAACCTGATGAACTAAAAATATTGGGGTTTTATGAGTCGCAAAAGGCATGAAACCAGAGGCATGTAAAATACTCTAAGAACGCAGCAAAAATTGGAACTTGTTTTTCATAGTTGTCAAAGTTATCAAGTGATGAAATAAATTCAACGTTTTGGTCGCGATTTTCTGTTGATAAATTGTTCGTTCAAAAAACTTTCAAAGGATTCAAGTGAGATAAGTGAAGCGATTAAAATTTCTGTCTGGAGAGATATAGTAAAGTCGTCAGAGATTTTCGTAAAGTCATTAACTAAAATTTATCCTGTATATACATAAAAAACTTCCTCCATTTCTTCAGCGCCTGATCGGAGGTGTGTTACCATTACTAAAGCCGCACTTGTTCTTTGGATGGCGATGCTTACTTCTAGCTGCAGAAATTATTATTATTTATTTAGCGTATGGTTTCTTACATCTATTACAATTATATATTTTTATTCTATTCTATTACAATTGTGAGTGACCGAGAGGTCATTACGACAGGTTCGGTTATTATTATATCTCAATTGCACATTAGATTTTAATACATTTCTATTTTTCACACTTATTCATTCGTAGTTGATTTGTTTTTCGATGCTATTGCCGGGGAGATTGGCTAACCAACAGTTCCGACGACCGAGTGATGACTCTTTTGTCTGCTGGGACCTCACGAACCCATTGTGTGATCTGGGCGCCATCTTTCGTGTCTATTTTCGTTGAATGTGCCTTGATGACCAATTCATTGTGCAGTGCTAGTGTGAGTGACATCACTGAATGCACGCGTTTCGTTACAGGCAATCGAATCCTGTAACTACCCAATTTAAACGAAGCATCGAAGCTTGGGTGAACTTGTGGACGTTCCTGACCAACCGGGAGCAATCTCATTGAATTTTGTTAAAACTTATGGATCTACTTCTGAACAAAAATAGATTTCGCATTTCGCTGTGTTTACATGCAACCCGATTTTGGAGCGTTTCAAAATCTTGAAGCTAGTTGTCGTAATTTTCATATACCAAGCCGTCTTATAAGTAGAATGTAACAAAGTCTGACAATAATGATTGGACAACTGCCTGGATTCCCGAGCAAAATAGAAGTGGTCGACAGGGATCGCCCTGTTTCGAGCGGACTGTATCTTCACCAAAGAACAGTATGTCGGTGCGAAATAGCATTGCCACAAGAACGGGTAGATTGCGGGGCATTTAGTTTTCAGTTTACGGCTCTTCAAGGAATTTGTCGCGGTTGATTTAATTGAATGTGTTGTGGAAATTTTAGCAATCAACTTTCGAGTGTTTAAATATTTTTTCATAAAAGTTCTTCTTGTTGCATTGGCTGCGGCTTCACAGCCATCGTTGATACCGAACCCTACCTGTCTGGGTACGAATCGTGTGGCCATTTCCAATCGAACTGAAGCGCAAGACAACTTGGACGTGAGACAACGGAATGTGTTGTCCACTGCGATATACGGAGGCAACATAAAAAATAAAGTTTTTGAGGTTCGTTACTGCGTTGAGCAATCGAAGGCCTGCCAGGGTAAGTTGATGTCATGTCTTTGTAGTGCTGAGGGAAAGCCACTCACGTCTCATTAGTCTCAAAATTTACAAAGTATTAATGAGACTTTCATTTTAAGTTTTATCTACATTAAGCGGAATTTTAAGAGTAATGATGTTTAATTTTCAAACTAAAAGTGTTGTTCAGAACTTTTAGGGCAAAGAAGACGTCAGATTTGAAAAAAAATCTTCGTTTCAACGCAACTTATTTTCAAGACTTTTTACGATAATCGAGACGTCTCATTTTTCGAATCATGAAGACCATCTCATTTCACAAATTATTTCTAATGGTTTCGCGGGCAATTGAGACGTCTCGTTTCGCGAATTATTTCTTACACTTACTCACACTTACGAACTGTATCGACTATCAAAAGAAAAAAATTCATTGAGGCGTCTCAACTAGCCTGAAAAATCCACTTCGAACAATTACCACACTTACGAAACCTATCGACTATCAAAATAAAAAAGAATTCATTGAGACGTCTCAATAACACTCGAGGTTATACTTACACAGCTTACACAAAAAGAATAATTTTTAAATTGAGTCCTGAACGGTTATTAACAACGGTTCGAAATTGGAACCAAAAATACATATTACAGATTAGCAACATGAGATGAGTGCTTGGTAGTCAACGTTTCAGGTTAAGCATCAATCGGCAATCAAAATGGCAATTTCAATGGAGTACTTAAAACGTCTTACTGAGGCGTTAAAATTTTCAAAGCGTAGTACGAAATATTTTCTAAAACGTCGTCAGTAGTCTCACAATTAATTGGTAAACTGAGACGTCTAAAATATCCTACAAAACTTAAAGAATAATTGTTTTTCCATTGCTGATGAAATGTAAGGTTGCCAAAGGATTTCTGATTCAGGTGAAACTTTAATGTTTTTCTGATAAAAAACTTTTTCGTCAAGACTTTCTTATTCTTATTGATGTGCACTTTAATGTAGCAAATATATATTAAATCCGAGATTCGTTTTTAGAAACAAATGCTATTTGCAAGTAGTAGAGATGGTCTGATACTACGTGCTTACATATCAGATAGGCTAGTCGATACAAGGGCATGGAGGACGATAGTTCACCATTCTGGGGTTGCGACATAAAGATCTCACACCGAAAGGTAATAATGGTCTATAAAGTTTGATGATGATGATGATGATGATGATGATTAATTCCCAAATTTTGCATTTTCTCACACTTTTTTACCGGTCACCACAAAGCCAACGCATTAGGTGGAATATCCGTTAATTCACACCGCTGATGCAGAACAGAAACCTGAACAGAAAACTTCTATTTTTCCATGTACAGTGACTTTTTGAGAGCCCTGTATATGTTATTTCTTTCGATTTCATCTAATGCATTCTAACGTGTGAAGTTCACAAGAAGAAGATTTCGTAAAATTAGGTACTTAGCTACTAAATGTAACAATTTTGTTTGTAATACTTTTGTTGAACCAATTCATTAAGACAATTTGTAAAAGGGTGGTAATAAACTGATCGGCTGAAAATGCACTTTTGCCGACGGGAATTATATTTTGAACAACTGAAAATTCTAATTTACCGACAAAACGTGATTGAAATAAAGTTAATTAATTTTCCGAACTGAACATTTGAAGAAAACCAGCTACTTCAGTCGTAACCGATGAGCCCCTTTGCTGGGAACTTTTAAAAGGCCCTAAATTGTAAGAAAATTCTTGTTTGGTGTTTTTTTACATTCAACTAGAAGCTTTCTTTAGACACTTAAGGAAAGATATTTTAATGAAGGGACTCGTTTCCGCAACTACAACAAACCTTTTGTAAATCGGACATCGATACCTAATTGAAGCTCTCATGTGTTTGATGTAATAAAACATCTTGCCTGTTTTGTTTCTTTGAATTTTAAACTTCCATCGTGTAAGGTCAATTGACATACATATTAAACAAAAAATTCTTGCTCGCTTCGCTCGCAACTGTTTCCAAAACCCTAATAGATAGGGAGAAAAGAGTGGCATTTTCAACGGAGCGGAATTTTTTTTTCAAAATTTTCGCCTGCGGCGCATCTATGAAGAAAGTTTTAAAAAATTATACTAGCTCCACTCGCGTTTCAAGGACTGCATTTTGAATGTACGGCCCAGGTTGCCACATTATCAGTCACTTTGAAGATACTTATAAAATTAATTAATTCAAACTCGGCGCCTCTAGTCGATCAAATATTTTGTTGGTTGGCATTACCGCTTTATTAGTCTATCAATCATAAAATCGGTCGGTAATTCTGAATTTTTAATCGATCACTTCTAGCCGGTAACTAAAAATGATTTTTCTGACGATAAAATTTAATAAACGGTTTGTAACTCAACATTACAGTCAATCAAATATTAATTTAATCGGTAATTATGATTTTTTTATCAATCACTTTATAATAACTCATTTGTAAAACGGTGCTAAGCTGTTGAAGCCAAGGGGATTGTTTTTTCTTAAAAACTTTTTGAGTATCACCCTACAGCCTCAAATCAATCTCAAAACCACAATATCGATAGACAAATTTTAGGAAAACAATTTCAAACTTTTGTTGAGTCGCTTGGTCTCTATAAATCGTACATGCTTTGACGTTCCCCTCTTTTGTTCTAAATGCGGGAAAATCAAGTCTGTCATCTGAAGTTTTCCTAATCAGCATAACCTACAGCAGAACCCGCTTTAGAATTCTTCTCAACTTACTTGTTATATGGCTGTCGATTATTGTCAAGGGAAAGTTTCTAGTGCAGAGACAGACGGTCGACCGGTACTTAGTAAGCAAAAGGTTCAAATAAATTACTCAACCTACAGACGTTTTTATGCATTATATTTTCTATACACACCGTCGGCGCGCCGATTGGTTTCACGCCGGCGCACATGTCTATACGACAGGGACTATTTTTGAGAAAATATTTTTCCAAATTTTCTCAAATTTTTCCAAAATTTTTTCAATTTTTACAAAAAAATATTCGAGAAAAAATTTGGAAAAATTTGAAAATATTAGAAGAATTTGAGAAATATTTTAAAATAGAAATAAAAATAGTCCCTTCTATACGAGAGTGGTCGAAATAGTTACCTCATTGTAAGTATGTAGGTTGTAGCGTTACGTTCGAAATTGTGGTACGCCAACGTATGCGATTCACGCAGTTAACAGTGGTATAAGTGATACATGAACTTTACCGCACGCGTAATAAAAAATAGTTTTCAATAAAATCTTCATCATTCTCGAATAGCATCTTTCATAGTATGTGCCTTAATGAAAAATTTTGCACAAAAGATGTGAAAAATAACACATCGTATGCGCAAAATACCACGAGGTACCCTTCTGATTTAATTCTTGATGACAGAGACTACAAAGATGCAAAAGTCGAGACAAATCGGCCAATGTAGGAAAGATCTTGAGAAAGTGGGACAAATCGTACATGTGGGCCATCTGGAAAATTTAGATATCGCGAAGGATTTCGTAGAGAAATATCGCAATCCTGGGATTTACGAGATTTAGCCAGTCGGAGAATAGTAGAGCTAATTCAGTAACTCTAAAACTTTAGCTGATAGTAAGTTACACGCCTTGTTTCGGTGTTTTCTCGAGGGGGGATGAGTTAGAAGCGAAGTTTCAACGAGACTCTGCCATGCATGTTAATGTAAGTCTCAGAAATTGTTTCCAGGTGCAAAAATTGAGAAACGCCCTTAAGTACGTATTTCGTCTTTTAATCTTTCAAATTAAAAAGTACAACTTCATTATTACAAATTTTGTGAAATTATATATCTGAATCATCGGATGGAAGACCACTTACATCTACATCCATATAATTTGCTTCCTGAGTATGTCGTGGTGGAACTCCCGCTACATTGGTGTTTGGAGATTGACTAGACGACATGCCTGACCCTGATGGAAAATTCAACGTGTCTGAACCTGGCGGACCATTTGGCGTACCTGAACCTCGCGGCCCTCCTTCGGCTCCTGAAGATTGCAGAAGATCCACTCCCCCAAACAGTTCACTTATTCGTGCAGCCCGTAATGCTAGGAATTTAGCTTCAGCCGCTCGCATCTTATTTTCAAATTTAGCGTTTTGC
>CM055406.1:82586461-82606645 GCA_029228625.1 Pseudolycoriella hygida
GTACTTCAAAGAACTGCTTTATGCGAACACACCGCTCAACCGAAACGAAGAAAACAACGAATTGCCATTTCATCCTGCGCAACCATATACAGAAGAACCAACGATGCAAGAAGTTGAAGCTGAAATTTCGAGGCTCAGAAATTTCAAAGCCCCGGGGACTAGGCATGTGCGATATTTTTTTGATTATCAAAATTTCGATAATTTTCCATTATCGATTATCGATATTTTTTATTATCAATTATCAATCGAAAAAATATCAAAATATCGATATTTTGATATTATATCGAAAATTGATATTTTGATATTTCGATATTATATCGAAAATTGATATTTTGATATTTCGATATTATATGAAAAATTGATATTTTGATATTATATCAAAAATTGGCATTTGGTTTTTCAAAAATCATTGACTGAATTTAGAAATACATTACGATTTTACGCACGACTTTACGAAACCGTAGCTGTGAAAGGTATGTGAAATACGTATTTAATTTAGGATTACAATCATTAAAACCTCATCTCAAACGAACTTCTTCAATGCAAAGACATGAAACGTAAAAATAAATCGACGAAAAACACCTTTTGGGATAGATGTCGTAAGCGACCCGTTTTCAAATATGATTCCACTTCGTCAGAAGACGACACTTCAAATTCCAAAGAAGATCCTAAGAAGATGATTCCAATTTAACCGTCTTTTGCTTCCGTTAAAATCGGCGCAAGTGTAACACCAACCAAAGATACGTGTTCATATCCGTCAACATCCACTACGTCATCATCAACACCCACTACAGCCACAGACTCGTCCAACACTGAAGAAGGAAGAAAAAATACGACCAATTGTGAAACGGCAATCAACTGTAAAACATTCGACAAGAAGAAAAAGCTTCGAAACGACTTAAATCTGTAGAGGTAAGAAACATTTCAATTTGAAATGCTTCCAAATTGTAGCTCCAAGACATGATTCAATACAAAATTGAAATTCTGGGAATATTTTCTTATTGCTGTGGCAAATATTATTTTCATTATGTTGTTGAAATAACTACCAAGTCATTTAAATACCTAAGTAAAACAAAAAAGCAATCGTGATAGTGTAATTCAGATTTTTTGGTTAATTAGAATTTCCGTTGATTGTGGATCTTTCATCTAGGGTAGCTGCACTAGTCTCCGGACAGTTACAGTGTTATTTCATTCATAAAAACAGTTATGCAATGTACGGTGCTAAAATATTGAACTCTTGATCAAAAATTGACGATTATCGATATTATTCAAAATTTATTATTTTGATAATTATCGATATTACGATAATTATCAAAAATTGATATTTCGATAATTATCAGAAATTGATATTTTGATAATTATCGATATTTATCAAATTTTTGATATTGATTTTGATAATCAAATATCGATATTTTTGTTCGATCGATATTATCGATATTTTTCAAAAAGTCCCATGCCTACCGGGGACAGACAATCTACCCGGCGAACTTTTCAAGAACGGCGGCAACGCCCTATATATGGAGATGCACGAGCTCATCACGCGTATATGGAATGTCGAGGAGTTACCGGAAGAGTGGAAGACCAGCATACTTTGTCCCATATACAAAAAAGGTGATAAAATGGGTGCGGCAATTTTCGAGGAATTGCTCTGCTGAATATTGCTTACAAGATATTTGCAAATATTCTTTACTAGCGCCTTCATCCACACATGGAAAACTCTGTAGGTGAATACCAAGGTGGTTTTCGTGTAGGTCGTTCAACATCGGACCAGCTGTTTAATATCAGACAGATCTTGGAGAAGTGCAAAGAGTACAACATTGAAACACACCATTTGTTCGTTGATTTTAAGGCAGCCTATGACAGTGTTAGAAGAAGTAAGCTATGGAGAGTAATGGAGGAATTTGGAATCCCCAACAAACTGATCTCGCTAACCTAGTTAACACTGAACGGAGCTAATAGCCGAGTAAGGATCCGTAATCAACTGTCAGAGATTTTCGACATAGAGGAAGGCCTACGTCAGGGAGATCCTCTCGCGACGCTGCTTTTTAACCTGACCCTTGAAACAGCTGTGCGCACTATGGACATAGATTCCAGCGGCACCATTTTCACTTGGACGGAAAATGAATGTTGTTAAAGACAAGTTTATGGCCTTGGAGAGGAAAGGTACCGACCTTAGGTTGAAAGTTAATGACGATAAAACGAAATACATGATCATCCCGCCTTCGAATCAACACCAGGAGGAAACCGTAATGATCGACACACACACATTCAAAATGGTCAACAAATTCGTATACCTTGGATCGGAGCTGAACACTAATAACGACATCGCGGACGAAACTAAGAGACGAGTAATTCTGGGCAACCGGAGTTATTACGGCCTTCTGAAAATCTTAAAGTCCAAGTCAGTAAGCCGAATTTCAAAATGCGCAAAAACTTTAAACTTAAAAACTTAAAAACTTTAAACCAAATTTGTAAAAATCGGTTTAGAATTACTCAAGTTATCGTGATATCAAGCGTTGCAGACATCTCACTTAGTATTTTACGTTTTTGGTCAATATCATACATTTCATAAAATAGTCATGGTGAACTACGGACTTTCAGTCAAGGGAATTGTTTGGAGCTCTGAGATTTTTGGATGAAAAGGAAGAGGCTAGTAACAGCAACACTTGGTAAATTTTAAACCGTCATAGTTTCGTAGACGCCTCTCAACGGATAACTCTTGTTGAGTCATAAAACTTCAAATAGGTCATAAAAAATAGTAGATTACAGTGGGGGATGCGGAAATAAGTCATTACATGAGGGATTAATTTTGTGAAATGAGCCAAACTCAAGAGAGTGTTTCTAAGCAAAAAGCTTTGAAAACTGTTTTTTGACGAGTGTAGAGTTTGTATCCCGAGCCGAAGGCGAGGTATACAACTACAAGAGTCAAAAAACAGTTTTTAAAGCGAGTTGCTTAAAAATACACGAATGAGTTTGTGAGTGTAACGAAATTATCTATTTTATATTGAGTACTATCCAGCTTTGATAACTGTCTTAATGGTTGACCATCCACTTTGATAGTTGATCATCCATTATGAACATTTACCATTCGCCTTTACAGTTATTTTCTATTTGTGAACACATAACTAAACTCCTGCGATTACGGACCTCGCTTCGCTCGCCCTGCAAGCTTCGTACTCGTAAAAGTTTTAAATTAGTTTTTCCAACGATACTTCCTCAATGCTTTATTTAAAATGTTTTTTTCCAAAACCATTATTTTTGTGTCCTATCCAACTTGATCGTTGACCATCCGCTCCGATAGTTGACCATCCACTGTGGTAGTTGATCATCAATTATGATCAATTACTATCCGCTTTGATAGTTATTTTCTACTTGAGGAAATATAATTAAGCTGGGCAAATGCAAACGTCGCACTCGATAGTTTATCAACTTTTGATGGATAACTTGATACATAGTTAACTATCAATTAGACAGTTAAACTATTAAGTTCTATCAAGTTCATAGTTAGTCAACAATCAAGTGGACAGTTAGTCAGCTATGCAATGCAAAATACAAACAAGACAATAAAATACAAACTATCACGTTTCTAGTTAGTCGATTTGACAACTATCAAGTTGTTCGTTAGTCAGCCATTAAGTTTATAGTTAGTCAACAATCAGGTTATGGTAATATCTCCACTTCTTTATTATTTTTTTTAATTTTTTTCAAAAAATTTCTTTCGAAGTCATTTTTTGAGTTCTTACTGAGTTTTTGAAGTTTGACCTACGAAAGCTGATTCTCGACTGATAGAAATATTTACTCCCGCTTCGTTTTTATAATTGCTGTTGATAATAATGACGGAGATGATTTGAACGGTGTTCTGCAGTAACTGAGTGTTTTCATTGTGGTAACAATAGAATGACAAAGATGGTGCAGAACACCGTTCATTTCTGATCGAAAAATGCGTAATAAATGATGAAACAATTTGACGAGGTTTCTTATTTATAGCTCATTTTTCTGACAACTTGATGGATAGTTGACTATCAACTTGATAGTTAAATATCAGTTTGCTTGTTAACTATTAACTTGATAGTTGACTATATACTTGAGAGTTAACTACAGACTTGATTGTTGGTAGTTGACTATCAACCTGATCGTTGACTGCTAAGTCAATAGTTGAGTATCAGCAATCAAGCATAATCTACTATGAGCCTGTCACCTCTCAAATTATTATTAACTGTCAGCTATTATTAGCAATTAGCTACAAACTACTAAAATATCAACTAACAATTGCCCCAGTATCACTCGAATGGGAATCTGATTGAAGTGCCTAGGCGCTATTTCTTACTTTATCACGATAGGAGATAAAACAATTTAATTGACTTAAACAATTCTAATAGACTCTGAAGATCACATCTTACGAGTTTAAAAACCTACTTTCTCTGCCTTGACTACCAGTAACTACCAGAAACTAAATGTACAGAAAAGTTATTTCGTCGTTGGGTCCGGCATTTGTGACGCAATTTTTTAAAAACAACGTAATTTTGTTTTAAAAAAAGCGCTGTAATTTTTTCAGGAAATTAAAACTTTGAACACAAGTTCCAATCAAACAAAACTTCAAACTTCTATTCTGCGTATTATCAGCGACAGCGTCACCTCAAGCGATATCATTAATTTTGGAAGCGGACTTTCGGACTGCGTCACACTTTGCCTTTTAGGAGGTTTTTTTGTGGTGATATCAGTCGTTTTGGAAGTTTTAAGTTGTTGAAAAAATTTCTATTTTTTGAAAAAAAATTTCTCAGAAAAGAAAATTTTCTTAGAAAAAAAATTTCTCCGAAGAAAAATTGTCTTCGAAAAAATTTTCTCTGAAAAAAAATTTTTCTCCCTTCGGAATACTTTGTGCCACCTTCGCCTTCCTTCGGAACACTCCGTGTCACCTTCGGAACACTTCATGTCACCTTCGGCTACCTTCGGAACACTTCGTGTCACCAATTCTTCCTACTGATTCATATTACTTTCCTGAAGAAACCAACTGTCTAGGTATTCTTATACAGAATTTAGCAAAAAATCCAAGATGGCGTCACTTTGACAGTTGGCAGCCATTTTCTAATGATACCAAAAAATTCTTCTGATGAAACTCTATAACTTTCTAGAAGAAACCATCTCTCTAATATATAATAATAATCTGCCTTACAACCCATGAAGGGTTAGAGGCTAGATCATTATTTCCTAGTTTCGTTGTTTGTGGTTCTACTTTTTTTTTGAGATCATTTCATTAACGGAAAGTTTTACTGCGCCAGTGGTAAGCTGTGCGACAAACCCAACTAGGAGCGAAACTAGTAGGAGTAGAATACCGGTTCTCCCAACAATGCCTTTTCCGGTAAGCCGTACGATGGCACTACACTCAACTTCACTCGACTTGAACGATTCAATTAGTTTTGTTTTGTTTACAAATCCAACAATCGGTACAAATCCGTCTGCGGTTGAGTTTCGAACCAACGCAATGGCAACTCGATCTCGTAGTAGCAAGCAGACGTGTTAACCATTACGCTATCGAATTGTGTCATTCCAGAGCTAAAATTCGAAAACCGCAGAAGCATAAACGAAAATTCAAGATGGCACCGCTATGACAGCTGGCAGCCATTTTCTTATGATCCCAAAACATTTTCCTGACCAAACTCTATAACTTTCTAGAAGAAACGATCTCTCTGAGTAGTGTCATTCCGGAGCTAAAATTCGAAAGCCCAAAGAAGCACAATTTATACCTAACAAAAATCCAAGATGGCGTCACTTTGGCAGATTTCTGAAAATCCCAAAAAATTCTGCTGATCAAACTCTATATTTTTCCTGAAGAAATCAACTCTAAGTATTGTCATTCCGAAGCTAAAATTCGAAAACCAAAAAAAACCTAATTTTTGCTTGGGAAAATTCAAGATTCAAGTTTGACCGCTGGCAGCCATTTTCATAAGATCCCAAAAAATTCTCCTGACCAAACAACTCTATAACTTTCCCGAAGAAACCAACTCTCTAGCTATCGTTACTTCGGAGCTAAAATTCGAAAACTCCGTGCATTACCACTTTGACCACTTTTCCACATGCCACGGCTTTTCCAGAATTTTCCCTGAAAATTTTAAGGAAATCGCTCGGGCGGTTCTCGAGTAAAAAAAGTAGGTAGATACATAGAGACAAACATACATATATCGTTGACACACAACACAGGAATAAAATCATGCTCGGAGCGGTAGCGGAGAGCGTGACGCAGTCCCCACACCCCAAAAAGAAACGTCCACAAACCCAAAAACCTCCATACAAAAATCTTTGAGACAAGACACGATGTATAGGCAAACTTTTGAGTTTTTTCCCCTCGCCTCCCTCCCCCTCCAAATTATTTAAAAAAAAACTACGTCGCAGCGGCTTTCCAACAAGCCCTCACTCATCAAAATCGGTTGAAAACGAGCCGAGATATCGCCAATCAAAGATGACCAATTCCTATGAGAAAGTGGTAAAATTACCTTTGTAAGTTTCCTGCGTTGTGTGTCAACGATGTATCTATGTATCTATGTTTCTATGTATCTATCTACCTTTTTTCCCGAGAACCGCTCGAGCGATTTCCTTAAAATTTTCAGGGAACGTCAGTCTCGGTCCCAAATGAAAAATTTCATATGCCGCTTTTCTGGGAAAATTCTGGAAAAGCCGTGGCATGTGGAAAAGTGGTCAAAGTGGTAATGCATGGAGTTTTCGAATTTTAGCTCCGAAGTGACGATAGCTAGAGAGTTGGTTTCTTCGGGAAAGTTATAGAGTTGGCAGGAGCATTTTTTAGGATCTTAAGAAATGGCTGCCAGCGGTCAAACTGGCGCCATCTTGAATTTTCCCAAGCATACAATTAGGCTTTTTTGGTTTTCGAATTTAGCTTCGGATGGACAACTTAGAGAGGTGGTTCTTCGAGAAAAGTTATAGAGTTGATCCCGCTGAATTTTTTGGGGTTTCGAATCTGCCAAAGTGACGCCATCTTGGATTTTTGTTAGGTATAAGTTATGCTTCTTTGGGTTTTCGAATTTTTGCTCCGGAATGACACTACTTAGAGAGATGGTTTCTTCTAGACAGTTATAGAGTTTCATCAGGAGAATTTTTTGGTATCATTAGTAAATGACTGCCAGCTGTCATAGCGGCGCCATCTTGGATTTTCGTTTATGCTTTTTCGGTTTTCGAATTTTAGGTCCGGAATGACACTACTTAGAGAGATGGTTTCTTCTAGACAGTAATAGAGTTTCAAAAGGAGAATTTTTTGGTATTATTAGAAAATGGCTGCCGGCTGTCATAGCGGCGCCATCTTGGATTTTTGTTAATGCTTTTTCGCTTTTCGAATTTTAGCTCCGTAATGAAACTACTTAGAGATACATTTTCCTCTAGAAAGTTATAAAGTTTCATCAGGAGAATTTTTTGGTATAATTAGAAAATGGCTGCCGGCTGTCATAGCGGCGCCATCTTGGATTTTCGTTTATGCTTTTACGGTTTTCGAATTTTAGCTCCGAAGTGACACTACTTAGAGAGATGGTTTCTTCTAGAAAGTTATACAGTTTCATCAGGAGAATTTTTTTGTATCTTCAGAAAATTGCTGCCAACTGTCAAAGTGACACCATCTTGGATTTTTTGCTAAATTCTGAATAAGAATACCTAGATAGTTGGTTTCTTCAGGAAAGTTATATAAATCACTGAGAAGAATTGGTGACACGAAGTGTTCCGAAGGCAGCTGAAGGTGACACGAAGTGTTCCGAAGGCAGCTGAAGGTGAAACGAAGTGTTCCGAAGGCAGCCGAAGGTGACACAAAGTGTTCCGAAGGCAGCCGAAGGTGACACGAAGTGTTCCGAAGGTGACACGAAGTGTTCCGAAGGTAGCCGAAGGTGACACGAAGTGTTCCGAAAGTAGCCGAAGGTGACACGAAGTATTCCGAAGTTAGCCGAAGGTGACACGAAGTGTTCCGAAGGTAGCCGAAGGTGACACGAAGTGTTCAGAAGGTAGTCGAAGGTAACACGAAGTGTTCCGAAGGTAGCCGAAGGTGACACGAAGTGTTCCGAAGGTAGCCGAAGGTGACACGAAATGTTCCGAAGGTAGCCGAAGGTGACACGAAGTGTTCCGAAGGTAGCCGAAGGTGACACGAAGTGTTCCGAAGATAGCCGAAGGTAACACAAAGTGTTCCGAAGGTAGCCGAAGGTGACATGAAGTGTTCCGAAGGTAGCCGAAGGTGACACGGAGTGTTCCGAAGGAAGGCAAAGGTAGTTTTTTTAAAAATAAATTGGAGGGGGAGGGGGCGAACGGGAAAAACTCAAAAGTTGGCCTATACATCGTGTCTTGTCTCAAAGGTTTTTGTATGGAGTTTTTTGGGTTTGTGGACGTTTTTTTTGGGTACTAGACTAGACTAGACTAGACTAGCTGAACAACGTGGTTGTATTTTGTGAAATCAAACCAAGTGCAAATTTTTTCTTATTGATGACTTCATCGAAAATTTAACTACCACTGAACTACGTAAAATACTTCGAACTCGTGAATTATCAATTTCATACAAAAAGAAAATTGATATAGTGAAACGATTAAAATCGTCGTTGGTAAAGGAGGACACAGAGGAATTGTTTCGCGGAATTTTGACAAGCGACGAGGACGAAGAATTTGAAGATTCTTTGGAAATGGTATCGAATTTTGTATTCAAGGATGTTGAATATGCGTTGGAAAAGTTTACTGGTGAAACCACGAAGTCGGTAAATGAATGGCTCAAGAATTACGAGGACGTAGCGAAAACCTGCGGATGGAATGAAATACAAATGTATTTGTACGCCCGCAAGTTGTTACGAGGTGCAGCACGAAGCGCAGTTGAAGCGGATAAAACGGTTATCGATTATAAATTATTGGTAGAAACGCTGAAGAAAGAGTTCGACAAGGAAAGGACAAGTCACGAGATCCATAAAGATTTGAGACTAAGGAGAAAATTAGCGTCGGAGACGTTCTTGGAATTTTTCTACGAAATGAAGAAAATTGGTCCGAGAGTAGATGAACCAACCATGGTGCGATACATTGTTGATGGGTTATCAGAAGGAAGTAATGAAAAGGCAATTTTGTACGATGCGGAAAGTCTAGATGAATTGAAAGTCAAGCTCAAAGTGTACGAGACAATGCACAAGGTCGAATCAGCATCAGCAGCCGCACGTTCTAAAAACTGTGGATCGAAAAGTCACAATCAAGATGCGTGCCCGGATCAAGAAAAGGGAAAACGATGTTTCAAATGTAACAGCTTTGGTCACATGGCTCGGGATTGTGCAGAAATCGAACCAAACAAGACGATGGGTGCTAAAGCGAAATCGATCAATTTCGTCACGAAACCTGATCTAGGAGGAAGTTTACCGTTGTTGAAGCTCAAACCGGTTGGTTTGGGAAAGTTTTCATTAGTCGAAAGTGAAGAGTGAACATTTGAGGACAAATGTTTTATTAAAGGGGGGAGTATAGGAACAGGCGTAATCGGTAAAGTGAATTTAATTTTTATGTCAATTGAAATGACAATTGCATTGTATGGAGTAAAAGATTTTACAAATCATTCTGATTTGGTCAGTTGTCAAAGTTACACGTTTTTGCAATCTAATAAATTATTTTATTTTTACCGACAATTCGTGTCTTTAAATGATCGTATCGTTTCTACACAAGTGCGTAGGAGATACACAAAAAAGGTGGCTTGTGAAAGAAAAAAACACCGTGAACTTTTGTTTTTAACTGTAATTCAAAAAAAAAGTTTGTGTGCGCTATAATACGCGAGTGCCTAAGGATAAAATAGTGACTACATAATAAAATCCAGCGTAGACATAAAACAAATCAGTCAATAGGCAAATAGAGGATGGTATAACCTTCTAGAAAGTTACGTCCACTACGCACTGCAGCTACGTTAACCAACTCAAGTGCGATTGGTGTGTCTCGGCTAAGGAAAAGGGTATTTCGACGAAACATTTTCGGATGCTACGAGTTTGTGCACTCTGATAAACTTGACGACATTAATTCAACAGGGCAACAGCTGTCAAATAGTCGGGCGAAATAATTGGATGTCTAGTGCAGTCATCATAAATAACGAATTTCAACAAAATTCTCGAGGAACAACTAGCAACAACGTTTTTTTTTTTCAAAAGCAATCACCAGCGAACTACACGATACCAGCACAGTCCATTTGAAAAAGTTTTTTTTCAAGAAATAATATTTTGAAAACAATTCAAAATTGACTCACCGTTTGAAGAATCGCTTAAATTTTGGAACAGGATGTTAAATCCAACCGATCAAACACTGCCGAAAATGATAATGCAGTAGTCTCTCGTGTCACACTCAAAGTACCTCCTTTTTGGCATGAAAGTCCAGAGATATGGTTCGCGCAGATTGAGGCGCAGTTTGGAGTGACAGGCACTACAACGGATATCTCGAAATTTAATACCATAGTTGGAGCAATCGAAAGTAGAGTTCTAACGCAAGTTTCAGAGGCAGTGCTAAACCCACCACTGACTGGAAAGTACGACAATCTCAAGACGCAAATTTTGACCAGATTCACCGATACGGAGCATAAGAAAATGACGAAGCTCCTTTCCGAAATGCCATTGGGCGACAAAAGACCCACTCATTTGTTGAACGAAATGAGACGTCTGGGCGGAACCAATATTACGGAAGAATTTTTGAAAACTCTATGGCTGCAGAATCTTCCTGAGCAAACTAGAGCTATTATATCCGCCAGCACGGGTGACCTCACTGCACTTGCCGCACTAGCAGACAAGATATTGGAAGTCAGCAACGCAGGTCGAATTAACAACGTCACACACAACGCCAGCAGTCAACCGCAGTCGATAGATGTAAATTCGACATTGGAACGTAAAATCGATGCACTGACTAAAGCCATCCAATCGTTACGAGCTGATGACACCAGCGCCGGGAGATCACGCTCCAGAGCAAGATCTCGCCAGAGAAGCTCAACTTCAGCGCAGGGGAAGCCGAAAAAAGTCCACGACACCTGTTGGTATCACTATCGCTTCGGCAAGGAGGCAGGGCCGTAGCCAGGGGGGCGCAGAGGGGGCTTCGCCCCTTCTAGAAAAGTTTGCGCCCCCTTTAGAAATATTGCAACCTTCTCAAGAGATTTTCTTAGTCAGCTAACTTTTCACATATATTCAGATTGAAATACAAGAGCTAGACAATAATTAAATAGAATTAAATATTAGAATACAATGATCATCTTATATTTTTACCAGTTAATTTTCTAACCAGCTGTTGGCCCAGCTGGGTTCAATGTATACACAACAAGTTGTGTATGTATTCTGTATAGATATGGCAGATATTCGAATTATTCGAAGTAGAGTGAAACTCCCAGCCGATCGACTTTTTTGAAGAATGTTTTCGGAGGGGATAGATCAGTAAATATTAATAATTATTTAATACAATCAGGTGCTAATAAAACTAATTCATTTTTATTAATTGATTCATTAAATTATTAATTTCATTTCGAGTAATAAACACATCAAACACCGAGGGGTAGTCACGTCGATTTAACATCATATAAATGAATGCACTTCGCTTGTAGTAATTACCCCTTCACATCTAGCTATTTGTGTGTCTGTAAATCAAAAACAGTCAACTACATGACATGAATTTTTAGGCTTGTACGAAGCAAACAGAGCACACGTATTTGTCACGACATTTGTACCCAGTCAAATTTCGACCTTATAAATCTTTTTCCTCCCTGAAAGGTGATCGGTGGAGTTTGAAGATGAGCGAAATCGGTCACAAGCTTTTTAAGACACGATCGAAAAATTGGTCAACAGCATTCCTTTGCTTGTCCGTTTATACCTTTGCAAAAAATCATGGAAATTGTTGAAGGTGGTGTGAGTGGTCTGGACTATAGAATCCATAGACAGAGCCCAACAAAGGCTACTTAACCGTCTTTCAAAATTTTTTAATGCAGGTAAACATTTCTCTCAGAGGTCATTAGATTGGCTCATAACTAAATTTTTTCGATTTCTTTTCGAATTTGTTTTACTACACTTGCAGAAATCAAAATGTCATTTACGGTTACGGTTATTAACGCCGGTCTAAGGGTTATAACCGCCCGCACTCCGCGCGCTAATAACGCCCGGGGCGTTAATAACACCCGCACTCCGGGCGCTAATAACGCCCAGCTGAGTAATTGGATAAACGCTACAAAATGGCACTTTAATAAATATTTTTATTCATAGAGCATGTAACTAGAAGAAGTTGACTAAGGGGAAAATTTTCATTTTACAGAACGTCAATAGAAGGAGTTGTTGATAGTTATTTTATTTTATTTATTTATAATTACTTGACTGATTATAGTTACAAATTTTGTTGCTTATTTAAGTTTCAGCGTTCGACGAACTTTTATAGAAACATTAATTTTAAACTTTAAATTATGAATTATCTTAGATTTTTTTTGTGAGTGTTCTAAAGTCTATGTTTATTTATTAATTAATTAAATCACTAAATCCCTTTTTTTTAAACAGGAATTTCTAATTTAAATTTTTATATACAATTGACTAATTTGGCCGTTACTATAAATATTATGGAGAAGAAGAATGACAAAGCTTGCTCAAAAATACTTTCAAAGATGATGTATATGCTAAGAGACTGACTAGTGCCCACAGCGTGCATGAATAGTAGGAGTGCCATCGTTCCTCCACGGTCTCACTCCACCCATGTGCAATTTAAAGTAAAGTAAATAAGTTTTGGAAGAAGCATCTCACTGAGAATCAACTTTATCGACGACGCCAAGAAATGAAAACGGAAATGAAAATGAAAAACTCTAGCCAGGGTATTGCTGTTCGGATAGCCACTCCTTTAATTTTCTCTTAAATCCGAACACACTTGCAGACTTCACACTCACAGGCAGAGAGTTGTACATAATGCTACCTACCTTGGCCACCGCCCCTTCCCCTGTTTTCGTACGTGAAGCAGAACAGTACAACAGCTTCCGATTCCTGGTATTATATCCGTGCTCTACTTTCTTAAACGTGACAGTATTATGTGCCTGACCAGCTACCGCAGCATGCACGTAAGTACAAACACTCATCTTATAGAGGCTATTGATATTTAGCACTCTCGGACGGTGTACATTGAAGAGGTCATCAGTGGGGTGACGCTGACGCAGTTTACATGCATGCTTCAAGCATCTCTTTTGCATGTTCTGTAATTGTTTGACGCACTTTTTGCTCGCTTTGCCCCAGATACCGGTTAGATAAACTAGGTGTGAGTGAGCTAGAGCAAAGTATATTTTCATAAGCACTGGTTTCGGGAGAACACGCTTGATCTTATTTAGCACACCACTCACAGATGCTAGTTTTTTGCACAGCTTTGTAACATGCGCTTCCCACGTCAAATCCTCATCGATCAGGAGACCCAAATACTTATAAGTGGAAACCACTTCTATCACCTGACCGTTCAGCATAACCGGCTGGATGGCAAGCATGCCTCTGGCCTTTCTGCGAAAGTGCATGATCTTCGTCTTCGAGACATTAAGGGTCAGCTTGTTGACCTGAAGGAACTCATTCAACATTGACAGATCATGTTCAATATCCACCACATTGCGGTCATATGAGACATTTGAGCAGAAGTCCCCAGTGTCATCAGCAAACAATATTATTTCCCCCCTCAAGGGCAATTCATGTATATCGTTAATATACACAAGAAACAGCAGAGGGCCAAGGACGCTCCCTTGCGGCACACCTATACTCATTTCAGCTAGTGGGCTCTGATGACTGCCAACAATAACGCATTGCTTACGCTGTTTCAAGTAGCTCTTGAACAGATTCAGGGCAATTCCCCGAACTCCCGCAATTTCTAACTTTCTTATGAGTATTCCATGGTCTACACAGTCAAAAGCAAATATCTGTTAGTAGTTTATTCAGCAGATCGAACGTTGCAGTGTGAGTCCCTGACTTCTTTCTAAACCCGTATTGCCTCCTGCACAGATAGCCGCTGGCCAAGAGGAAGGACATCAGACGTTTATGCAGGACTTGTTCAAAAATTTTATTCAAAACTGGCAGCACAGAGATTGGTCTGTAGTTAGACGGATCTGCTTTCGCGTCAGACTTGTGTATCGGCGTTACCCTCGCAGTCTTAAGGCTTTCAGGGTACGTCCCGGTGAGGATTTCAAGGTTCACAATACACGATATCTCCGACGCTATCTCACATGCACAGCTTTTAAGACTTAGAGCAGGTATCTCATCATAACCCGCACTCTTGTTTACATCCAGACTGAGCAGTAGGTTGAGAATCTCGCTAATGCCTGTCGGCTCAAGGAAGATGCTCTTGGGATTCCTGCGCAGAGTGGAGAAAGCATTGATGCCGCGGTCATTGGTGATCTTACCAGCTATTTCATGTCCCACCTCAGAGAAGAAAGCGTTGAAGGCAGTTGCCTTTTGAAGGTCTCCTGTTACTGGTTCTCCTCCCACAATCAGCTTGTCAATCAGCTCAGCTTTAGCTTTACGCCTGCCTAAGACCCTATTGATGTTCCTCCAAGTACCTCTCTTACTACTAGTGTTTTTAAACATTTCCTCGTAATACTTGCTACTATAAAACTTGTGGAGCTCATCTATTTCCGAGTCAAGAGATTTCAGCTTTCCTTTGATCGCTTGGTCATTGCTGTTTCCCTACCTCTTGGCCTTTAAATACAAGTTTTTCCTCTTTTTAATCACGTCAAGGAGATGGCCATTCATGTATGGGAAGAGCTCTTCCTTGCGGTCACAGCGAACCTCCTTCGTAGTAGTGGACTCCTCGTAGGTATCTTTAAAGACCTTGATGAAGTCATTTAGGAAAGCATCCGGGTCATTATAGGACAACGTTGGAAAACCCGTTAACCTCTCTCGAAAAGGTATTCCTCATTTTGTCATAGTCTGTAGTGACCTTAAGAGTTGACTTTGGTTGACTTACCGCACTGACGTCAACGTGTGTAAATATTGCAGAATGGTCACTCAGGCTATCGTCAACTCTGACTGTATTGCAATACATTTCTACTTCGTCACTAAAATTACACAAAACATGGTCGAGAAGGGCTGCACTAGCTGGCCTAGTGACATGTTCGTTAGCCACTTGGCAGTCATACGAGGTTAACAGATTAACATACTTGTGTTCCTTTGAGGTACACACAGTACCAGCACGATCTTCAAGAAGATTAATGTTGATATCTCCTAGCAAAAGGCAACGCTTATGATCACGCTCTTCAAGAAAACCCTGTAGGTGCCTCAGAAAGGGAGTAACATTATCGGCTACGGGAGGACGATAATACCCTACCAAGTGCATTGGCTTTTGCGCGTCGCTTGTAGCTATTTCAACAGATACGGAGAAAAACTTTGAGTCAACCTTCTCTATGAACTTGTGCTGTAGGTGGGAGCTTATGTAGATGCTCAATCCACCAGCAGGTCCATTGTGACAGGCTGGGTAGTGCGTAAAGGATGGTAAATTCCGAAGTCCAACGATTTCGTACGTCAGTTTAGTTTCCCCGATCACTACGTTGAATTTGATGTCCGCAAGAAACGCTTTAAATTTATTAAATTTTTATAGACTATTTATGCTCCTGGCGTTTAATTGTAAGATACTTATGCCTCGAAATGTGGAAGAATTACCAGAAAAATAAGCGCTGAGACACTCAGCGTCGTCGAAGAAGTGATTCACAGTGAAGGGGCCTAAAATTTTCTTTAAAAATGACATTATCATACGGTAGGTTGAGATGGGGAAGCACGAGACAACTTACCACTACTCAATGCCGCCGCCAGCACCATCCAGTCCCCCAGCATTTTTTGCATCGCCATCCTCCAACTTTGAAAAATTTGTATCATTAAAAATTCGAATTACATTGGTTTTTTCTCCTTTCCTGAGCAAAATTTTACCATTTCTTGTCCACAGGTATTTATAGTTGTTGGCCTTCTGAAAAAGTTTAGCTTTAGCAAATAATCTTCTTAAGTTTGGGACTAAATTTTCATAAATAATAATTCTTTTCTTATCTTCAGAGTTTTCAGTTTTAAATCCTATCTCATCAATGTAGACATTTTTAATTTTCCTGTATTTATCGATGAACTCGTTCATAGTATCTCGGGATTTAAACGTTGCTAGTATGGTTGGGGGTCGACTTCTAGATGTATTTGTTGCCGCTGATTCTTCGGATGGGATACTCGGTACCTCTACATTCAGTTGTTTATTCCGTTCCTTGAGCCTAACGATTGACTTGAGTTGGATCGTTTTGGGGTCCAGTTCGATGACCTTGGCTATGTTGTCCATGATATTTTGCAGTTTTTCATTTTGACACACTGGCACGCCGTTGATCTGGATGGCGGGTTGATTTGTTTTGCCTTCCACCTGGTTTAAACGCTCGGTCAATACTTGGGATTTGGGATTGCAGCATTTTATTATTGTTTTCAACGTTAGTTAGTCGCTTTCCTTGTTTTTTCACGGTATCGTTGAGTGTTTGAATTGTTGAAAGTTTATCCTTTATTGAGTTTAATGTGCTACAGTACTCTGACTGAACTTCATTGAGTTTCTGTAGCTTTTTGTTAATATCCTTCATAGCTTCATCAACTGTTGATGGTTCTTCTTCTTCATCATCGCTAGGATTACATTTTCCCTTAATCGTTTTTGCTGCCTTTGCTTTAATTACTTTAGTTTTAGTTGATTCCGCTGGTAAGTCATTGTTTGTGGTAGGTGGACCATTTAGTACGAGCGATCTTCGTGTTGAACGTAACTTGCACTTGGGACATTTCCATTCAGAGTCCCCCCTTTCAACTGCATGGAGCAAATTAACGTCAATGTTTCCACAATCTAGATGATAGCTATTACTACATATGGAGCAAGTTAGGCCTTTTGATCTCCTAGTAAATGATTTATTACACTCAATGCATAAATGTTTTCTCATGGCGGTTTTGGTATCTCGGATTATGAATAATTTTGATGCACTTTAGTTGTTTGATGCGTACTAGGTGTCACCGCTCCGTAAGGCAAGGCACTGACGGCTGTGATTTAGGTGTGAGTTGCGTACAAGTTACCGAAGAGCCAGAAGGACCTCCGACTCTTTCTCCCAGCACAATAGATTATACTATGCTTAGCTTCCTGGGTGTGCACAGCCTGCTTTCGAGTAATTGTAATTTTCTGCGAGGTTAATTTGGCGTTATATTTTCGTTGATGGGTTTATTGACGGCTCATCAAAAGCTTGTATCTCCACTATTTCAGTTGTTAAAGGAAGTGTTTTGTATCAATAAGTTAGAAATGCGGGGATGCCACTTAGACGAAATCGTTCCATGTGCAAATTCAGAAAAAGAAAATGGACGCACTTTGCCCACAATGCCCTTCTGTAGTTTGTCAAATTGCAGCTTCTTGCTGTTCATGAAATTTGAATAACTTTTGTGATGCAAATTGCAATTTATAAGTCCTTGCTTTTAGTCTAATGCAACTATTAACTTCAGTTTAAGCTTTTAACACACAGCAATATGCAAGCACAGTTAATGAATGTACCGTTGGGTCATTCTATTGTCTATTAATATCACTTGTTTTAGTTTATTCTTTTCAGTTTTATCTTCTTTTTTTTTCTTAAAAAAAAGTTTTACTAGTTTTATTTGAAGCAACAATCCTTACTTTGCGTTTGGTAGCTGATTCAGCAGTTTCAAGCACTTTATGATAAAAAAGGAAACGATAAGTAAATGATTGCTACAGTCTACAATATTGTTTTAATTTTTTTGAACACTTTCACGGAGCAATGCAAAAATGCGACCGTTCGCTCTCGCTCTCGTAATGAGTTACAGCCTTATCCTTTTATAAAACAGACTTGTTTTTCCTAAAATAATGTTTGAGCACTGCTCACTTCTATACAATAATGTTCGTTTCGCCACATTTCATTGGATTTCGATTTCCATAAAATACATTTCAGATGAAGTGCTTCAAGGCGACTCACATCGACACGAACTCAAATTTTCCTTATGCAGAATGTAACTAGGAGTTGAGTAAGAGGAATATTTTCCTTACACAGAATGTCACTAGAAAGACTTGACTAAGGGGAAAATTTTCCTTATACAGAATGTTTCTAGAAGGGATTGACTAAGAGAAGCATTTTCCTCATACAGAATGTCACTAGAAAGAGTTGACTAAGAAGAAAATTTTTCTTATGTCACAAGATGGAAGAATTTTTTCCTTGATACATAGAAACGCTCTTTTATTTTCAAAACATATGAAGAGACCCGTACGTTTCAGAATCGATGTGGCAAACAGAAAAGATGTTACAAAAAGCGTCTAACGTACCTAAGTAAATATTGCCTTAACTCTTAAGTGTATGAAATTACGTACACATTAAATTGTATTGAAAATTGCGAGAAAATTGCGAAGAAACAGTGTAAAAAAGGCCTTCCAAAAGTACAAAATTGACCCCCAAACAGACAAAAATGTTCATGTAAATTTTTTGTACAACATAGCAAAAAACAATTTTTTTGTCTGGGGCCGACCTAGGGTCCTCAGGAGAGACCTCGCACAAATACTTACATATAGACAAAAATATTTTCCTCCAATTTCTCTACAACATAGTGAAAAACAATTTTTTTGTCTGGGGCCGACCTAGGGTCCTCAGGAGAGGCCTCGCACAAATACTTACATATCGACAAAAATATTTCCCTCCAATTTCTCTACAACATAGTGAAAAACCATTTTTTTGTTTTGTTTCCCTCAATTCAAACTTCAGCCCTAAGTACAGGAATATAATTCGGTATAAATCGGAAAAGATTTACTCGAGTTATATACAAAAGACCAAAAACCACTTAAACGGTCCTATCTGGGTGGCCCTTTAGCCGACAGAGCCCAGATTCAACCCCATAAAAGATTTTTCGATTACATTTCAGAGAAAAAGCGAGAAAAAGAGAGCTATTGTTATATTTCACAAATTCAAATATTTAATTTGCAAATATGTATTTTTGGATTTATTCAAAAAGAATTTAAAAAGATGCGCGTTGTAGGATGGTGTGCGTAGAATGAAGGAACTTTAGTTGACATTGAAAAAGTTCAATTTAATATTTCTAATGCGTTTACCACGAAGTTTGTAACCACCCAACTTCGACCCGTGAGCTTCGACCATGGTCCTTAGATGACGAATCAACAATAAAAAAATGTCCGTCCGTCCGTCTGTCAACACGATAACTCGAGTAAAACTCAACCGATTTTCAAAATTTTTCTTTCCCCGAAAGGTAATCGAAAAATAATCTTTTATGGAATTGAGTCTGGGCACTGTCGGCTGGTTTTGGTCTTTTGTACATAACTTGAGTAAATCTTTTCCGATTTTCATTTTTTTTTTGTTTGAAGGGCCTGGGCATGCCTGACATTTAATAGAAGAAAGTTTTTTTTAATTTTGAGCTTATGGGCTCAGCCAGAATCCTTAAACTGAATCTCTCCTAGGGCCCAACGTGTTTTTTCTACGTAAATCGGGTAAATCTTATCCGATTTTCACTGAAAGATAATCAGAAAATTATGTACGAGATTGAATTTGTAAAGAATCGATCGAAAACTTTCGAAGTTACGGTCGATAAAGTGGTAAAAAACGTGGTTCTTTGAAGGTTGGTGGAACTTTTTGACTTATATCTCTGCGAAATTAGAACGGAAATCGCTCTTGAAGGTTTTAAAGAAAAGATATGGACATCAGAAAATCACGAAAATTAGTCAAAATCTGTTGAGTGGTTCGGACTGTAGAGTCCTCAGTGTGGGCCCGACTCACGCTACGCGATCCTATACGATATTTGGTGGTTTTTGGTGAATATTTCTTGAATGATGAGACTTTTTTTGCAATGTTGCAGACAAAAAAGAGGCGAACTTTTTTGTTCATGGAAATGCAATTTTTTTTTTCAAATATTTTCCATTTTTCTTTTACTTTCAGGCTTTTTTAAGGATTGGAGATGTTTTTGCGCCGTTTCTTGGGACGAGTATTTCAATATTACCCTTTCGGCAATTTCCAATCCAATTTAATGTCGACGTAATTTCAAGAGTTAAGGCAACATTTACTTTGATACATTCGAATCTTTTTGCAACATCTAATCTACTAGTAAATACCCCGCCCCTAGGGGCTACGCAGGCTCTATCATTTTCGCTTGAACATTAAAGGGTGGGTTACGTAGTCGAAACTCCCGCCTTCGTATTCCACTCCACCGTATTCTACTTCCCCCG
>CM055406.1:82629459-82642182 GCA_029228625.1 Pseudolycoriella hygida
ATAGAGCCCAGAGGCTGGCAAGCATAAGAGTAGCAAGCGCATATCAAACAATATCCTTAGAAGCGGTATGTGTTATAGCCGGGACGATGCCCATATGCATAACGCTGACAGACGACAGTGAATGTCATGGAAAGAAGAGAATGGAGGGTCAAACTACCAAAACAGTTAGGACGAAATTAAGAGCCGAATCACTGAGACAGTGGCAGCAAGAGTGGGACTCCTCGGACAAGGGAAGGTGGACCCATAGACGCATACCAAAAAGAACGACATGGGTACAGAGAAAACATGGAGAGGTTAATTTCCACCTGACACAGTTTCTGTCTGGTCACGGATGCTTCAGGAAGTACCTGCACAGGTTTGGATTCACGGAGTCACCTTTCTGCACGACATGCGATAGGCAGGAAGAGACTGAGGAGCACGTGTTATTCGTCTGCCCCCGCTTCGAACAAGAACGAGGAGAGCTGTTGACTGTGAGTAGGCCAGATGTAAGTGCCGAAAACATAATATCGGAGATGTGCCGCGATGAGGAGGTGTGGATAGTGGCGGATAATGTAGTTGCGAAAATAAGGACGAAGCTGCAAATTGCATGGAGAGACGATCAAAGAAGACTGGCAGTTGATCTAAGAGAGTAGGTGCGAAAGCACAGCTCCTCCCCGAAGTAATGCTGTGAGGCGGTTCCGGGGAGAAGAGAGCACGAAGACTAAGGAAGGAGGTTTTAGTTGTTAGGTCATAAAAGAATGGAATCCAACACTACCTTGGTTCAGAAAGACCGGGTGTCTATGAAGATTTCCTCACCCTTATAAAAAAAAGGTGCACCAAGGTGTAGTGAGGTGCACCAAGGTGCAGTAAGGTGCACCGAGGTGTAGTGAGGTGCACCAAGGTGCGGTGAGGTGCAGTGTATTTTGGGTTTTATATTATTTTGGGTTTATATTATAGATTTAGATTAAGGAGGAAAAATGTATATAGTTTGAAAAAATCCAAGCTTTCACAGGACGGAATGACGGCTTTGATTGACTACCTTTTCTTGGTCTTGTAAAAAACTATCCAATAAATAAAATGTTCTTCTAAGTTCTAATAAAAAACTTTATTTTCTATCAACATGTATATGCGTAAAGTTTGGTAGGGAATAAAAATATGTAGAATTGAAAGTGAACAGAAGGCGGGACGTATCAACATTATAGAACCATTGAGGAAAGTAAATACTAAACAACCTATATGCATATAGGTTGTTTAGCAAATATAAGCTTTCTACTAGTGCGTAGTTTGAGTTATTCACAAATAGGCGCGATATTTTGTAATAGAGCTCTTAAAAACTACGCTATGAAAATTCCGTAGGTTGATAGACTCGGACTTTTCCTACCCCAAAATATTTTCATGGTGTGTTAACCAGAAATCTAGAGGTTTCTACTACCGAAGAAATATAATTTACAGCATTTTAATTTAACTGATACGTTGAAAATTCGTCATCATCACCAACATGGGTAAGCCCGACACCAGAAAATTGATTTCTGTTTACAATTTATAAAATCAACGTGACACTAGGCATGGTGTCTTTTTCTAGATAAAATTTTTCTGATCGATTTCCTTAGTGCAAATGTGAATGAGTTATTAAGGGAAAAAATATTGAAAGAAAAGAACTGATGAAACGCAATTTTTGAAATCCAGAAAATCAGTCAAGGGACCTGACGCACCCAAAAGGTGGGACCTAGTTTTAAATAAAAAAAAATGTTGACAGAACGAGCAGCGAACTCGGAACCACGTGGCTCAGAGCCAACGATGCAAACTTCTCGACCACATCACCTTTGAACATGACTAAATTATTAGTTGCATTTTTGCGGATAATGTGATTCAATTTGAAAAGTACCAAACGTATACGTGTATTTTGTTCACATCATATTTAAATTTTTTCTTGACGGATTTTGTTCATCAAACAAAATTCCAGTGCGTAGTACGTAATCTCAGGATTATTATTACTATTGCATTTATAGTTAGCAAAATTTTAAATTGTAAAAAATTTACGTGGGACCACTGATTGATTTATTAATCAGCAATTCATCTTTACTGTAAGATAGTTACTTTTTCAGTTTGACTAATATAATATCTATGAATTTGAAAACGTGATAAGATCAATATGTAAGCAACGGTTTGGAAAAACGTCTTTCCTCAAAAAAATCTAATTAACACGAAACTCCTTCTACTCTACACAAATTTTTTAAATAAAAAAAAAATTGTCCAACGAGCAGCGAACTCGGAATTCGGAATTTTGGTTTGCATCATGGAATAATTAATTTTATATTGACGGATTTCGGTCAGATAAAATTCCAGTGTGTAGTGCATAACCACAGGATATACAGTAATTAGTTTTTCAATCGTATTAATATCTTCGAAAACGGGAAGTGATCAATATGTAAAAAATTGTTCTAGAAAAATGTCTTACCGCAAGACAGAAATTTGTTCGATTGAAAATGTAATTACTTTACCAGCATTTTTATGTAAACAATTGACAGAGAAAAAAGGGACTATTTTTTAAAAATTCCTAAACAATTTTTCAAATTTATGAAAAAAAAATCTGGTTTTTCGAGTAAAACTTACAGAAATTAACTTTGTTAACAAGTGTCTAACGATGTTGGTAAGACGAGAGCTAATTTATATAAAAACCTGAAATTTACTTTGTCGAAGGCTGAAATTTCTTTTTATTACTCTCTAACGACTGACTACTTTTATTTGAATCTGGACATTTACATTGTTTAGGCATGTTTTTTGGATTTGAAAAATTTGAGAATTTTTTGAGAAAGTTGAGAATTCGAATTTCTCAAAATAGTCCCTGGAAAAAAAAAGATAAATAAAAAATTAAAAAAAAAAAAAAAATCGGCAAAAGTTGAACCTGTCACCTCTCGCACAAAAACCAAACACTCTAACCGAATATGAAATAATATTGGTTTTATATGAGCGTAATGGCGTAATAATCTATATAAAAACTCGGAATCGCTCAGTTTAAATTTAATATATTTGCCAAATAAATTTCGGCATCAATTCGATGCCATCCTCAGTGGCTGAAAAACATAAATACAATGAGGACACATTTCATACATTACAGAGCAATTAGTACCTTAAATGTCTATGAATAAGCTCAAGCACTGAACAACTCAGTGTGTATCGTCAAAATTATTCAAATGCTAAAAATGTATAAACAAATTTTGCATTAAAACAATGATAATGAGAAAACACTGACAAATTCACTCTGACTTACTTCAAAACATTGTCAGTCACAATCAATCGAAAAATAAAGTCAACAGTAAAAATACAAGAAACATATTAATATCCAATCAAAAATTTTTTGAACAAAGAAAACTTTACAAATGCAATTACTAAGCAATGAGCAAAGTTTGTTGACTTGACCTGCTAATTCATATTAGAATGTTGGTGTAGGTCGTCGATAACATAATGCAATCCGTTTGTTTGTTCAAGAAGTTAGGTGTTCGTTTAACTGCAATCATTTCTAAGATGTCACGTTTTTTCTGTTGATTTTCACGTGCAACAATCCTGACCTGGTCCCATAAGGGTGCAGGGCCGTAGCTAGCGACCATTTCCAGGGGGGCTCAAGCCCCCATCTTAAGAAAAGTCATTAGAGAATGTGAACACCGCGAGCGGAGCGAGCTAATTTTTTTTGTTACCTCGTGAAATGAAATGCTTGAACGTAGCGTTACTATTCAGAAATGTTAACTTTCTTGACGCTACGGATTTTGTAGAACATAAAAGAAAACAATAAAGTTTGTAGTTCGCCTCTATCGTATAACAAATAACAAAACTTGTTTACGAAAGTTGTGTAAATTATTTATCACTTAGTTCATTTTAATTTTGGCTTCGCTTTGAAGAAGTTTCGATCATAGCGCCGCAGGCGAAATTTTTACATTGAATAGAGTCGTTACACTATTAAATCAAGTAAAATTGAAACACTTTTTCCCTAATTCCTTTGAATGCTAATGTGTTATAGCGCCGCAGGCGAAAATTTTGAGATAAAAAGCTCTTTGAATGCAAGATATTTTATAATATAACAGAGCAACAATGTTGTTGAAATTGTAAAGTGATTGACGGAAGTCTAAAATCAGGTCAATTTTCTGAGTGTCAGGGTGGGCTCAGTAGTAGACCAGGGGGGGCTGAGACCACCCTAGCCCCCCCCCCCTCCCCCCGTAGCTACGGCCCTGTAAGGGTGTGTGATTGTTAACGATGGCATGATCACACAAGGCGCTACGGTTATTGTTTTTGATGCGAATATTATATTTATGCTGGTATATTCTATCTTTCAGGTGTTGAATGGTTTGACCAAAATACAATTTACCACATGAACAAGGAATGCAGTAAACTAAATTCGACTGTTGTAATTTTGGTGTTGGGTCTTTGAGCCTACTGAATATCGTCTTCTTTAAAGTGTTGAAACATTGCTGAAACACGTAAAATATTATAATATACGAAAATATTATTGGTTTCTAAGGACCAATACCAGTCTAGGCACGTATAAGAGATACGCTGGAAGGCGCGTCGGATTTCGATAGGCTGTGTTTTTCAAAAGAATCCCTCAAAGGCTTTCAATATTTATGTCGCAAAGACTTGAGCAACTCTGAAACGATTTTCAAGAATTTAGTTAAATTCCTGAGGCGAGATTCGAAGATCGAAGGCTTTAGTAAAATTCACGAAGAATATACTAATTGTTTGAATTGAGTCAGGGTAACAAAAAATCCCATGTATACAGTGCAATGAATAAGTGGCAATTTTCCTCAACCGACTTTCGGCAACTTTTTTCCATTCGCAACGAATAATTGGATTCCTCAGTTCAAGCTTGGGCGATGCCGGCCTATCGTTCTGCCAGGTCTGATCTAAGAGTATCAGTAGAGAAAGTCCATCAAGGGGTTCGCATTTAGCTTCTATTTTTGAAGGAAGTTTTGTTCGGTATATCGAGTAATCATCGTTTGCTTCAAAGATGAAATGCAACAGACCAACGGTATAAGAAGCTATTCCGAAAGTAATTGATTACTTCGGCAATTTACAGGGATGTTCAAAAACTTTTTATTTCAATAAGAATCAAATTCCTGAAATCATTTTCTTTCAATGTATGAAATCATTTTCTTTCAATGTACGAAATCATTTTCTTTCAATGTACCTACGCTCATACCTTCTGGAAAGTGCGAATGCGCCAGCCTGTGCTTGTACAAGTCGAAGTTTAAGTATTTGTTACATTTGGAAATCTAACGAGTGTAAGTTTCCAGTCAGACCGAGGCAAGGGTAGTAATTCCCAAGAGCTGTGCTTCATATTCCACTTCAACGGTTTTAGTAGTCGAAAAAAGCCCTCAGAATCGTTTGTGTGAACTTGAAACTGAGCTACATAGCTGTTTTCCAAAAAAAAATCGTGTTAGAGAATAATAGTGGATATGTAGATCATTCTGGGACAATTGCTTCTTCTAGCTATAGTTTTGTTTTCGTTAATATTCATAAATCAATAATAATTAGTCAGTCAAGGGACCTGACCCACCCAAATGGTGGGGCCTATAGTAGAAAATTGCAACAATATAGATGGGTGAGAGTGACCTTCAGATGGAGACTTCAAACGAAACAAGTTGTTCAAGGACGAATGTTTAGAATGATCGAATTTAATGACAGTTGCAATTTTGCCAAAAGTTTCAAACAATTTTTCATTTTTACCAAATGGAACACCTTTTAATATGACATTATTTAATTTGGCTAGTCTATGATTATTTTTGTTAATTGATTCCAGTTCACTTATCTTATCATTTTGTTCATTAATCACATTAATTAACTTGTTAACGAAGTCGACAAGATGCTTTTGAAACTCATTACGAACAACAGCAGCATGCTTTTCAAGCTGTATTTTAAAATCACAACAAAAACTTCAACTTCCATCAGGTTTTTTTGATATTTTTGGGTTAATCGGTTTCAATTGCTTCCAAAACTACTGATATCACAAAAAAACCCTTTTATAAGCGAAATGTGACGCAAGTCCTTGTCCCTTCTTCCAAAACAACTGATATCAATTTGGGTGACGCTTAACGCTTCGAAACGCAAAAACAACTTTCAAAATATTTTCACATTTGATTAAAAAAAATGCGTCACAAATGCCGGACCCACCAGTGTTATAGTTTTTCTGTTCTTTCAGTTTTATACGCAAAAATTTGACTTCCTGTACAAAAATACAACATACATTCCTACATACAAGTCAAATTTTTGCGGTGTGAAAGCTGAAAGAACAGAAAAATTATAACACTGGTGACGCATTTTTTGAATCAAATGTGAAAATATTTTGAAAGTTTTTTTTTTGCGTTTGGAACTACTAACTAACTAACTAACTAACTAACGTAGGATATAATTCATTTTCTTCGGCTTCTATGAATCAGCGCATTTAGTATGGAAATTGACAATTTTCTGAAGATCATATCTTCGGATCCACTGGACCGATTTTAATGAGTAAAATGTCGATTTTAATCAAAATTTTACGTAGAATCCGATGAACTGGGTCTCAAGGGGGTACAACACAAGGGAAAAAAGTCAAAACTTAGCTGTATATATGGTTTCGCAATCTACGAAAAAAAATTTCTGATTTTTTTGATCGTATGGGGAATTGCGTCACGGGCGCAATGCTACCGTGCGCCCATGATCAGTACTAATTTTCCCAACTTTTGAGTCCAGCTTAGTAAGAAAGTCGAAAATCTTATCGTTGTCTTTTTTCGCGCCTGTGTTTGACTCATTCCTGGTGATAGGCATTTAGTTCAGTTCAAGCGGCCACACTATAAGCACGTTCTTCTCTTTGCTTGAACAACTAATCAATATTAACAATTAATACAATTTCAAAAGATTTTTTAAAATAATTATTCTTTTTCTGTTTATTTCTTTTGTTCACTGTATACCAAGTGACGAATTATGGAATAATTTGCTTGGAAATTGATTTGCTTGTTCGTGATTATTACCATCAAATGGCTAAAGATTGAAAGGATGAATTAATAAAATTGAAACTACATTTGGATGCTGTAGCAGTTGCGTTTGGTGTAACACTTGTGAAAAATGACGAATATTGTTTCGGACCTGAATTCATTTAAGAGTGAATTTGCTAGAACTTCGCACGGCTTGTATGAAACACGAATCCAACGTGTCGCGGAATTTAGATCTCTATGGCTTATTCGATTCTTCATTCCAATAGAAGACTTTCGTAGAAGAACAGTTTTTTTTTCAAAAAATTATTTTGTAGTTTTGAACTCTCCGAAAAATGGTCTGCACAGAGGTCAAAAAAATAGTTTTTGAGAATATCTAGGACAAGAACAAATCGATTCCAGGCAAATTATGTACGATTAAATAGTCCAATGATACAAAGCTTTTGGCTGTGGCAACACTCCTGACAACTGTAAATAGCAGGCTACAGAAGTCAAAAACATCGAAAAAATGGTCATTTTCAAAGAGTCGTGGAAGGGACGGTATACAATTTTTTCCCAAACCCAAAGCGGGAGGCTGTAGTCATTGCCCTTAGCATTCAAATGAATATCTAAGTAGAACTTTGTGACGCGTAGAAAAAAAAGTTGTTGATTTAAGTAATTGCAGTTTGACGCACGACGTTGCGTGCTCGTAGATATGTTTTATCATCCGGGTATATCTCGAGTCAATCCGACAATCGTCCAAGGAGTCTAAAATCGACCATAATTCGACCGAATCGAACGCTTTTTCGAAGTCTATGAAGCATATCGCGATGATGATTTTGTATTCGTTGCATTTTTCTATTAGACTTCTCATCACTTGCAAGTGGTCATTTGTGCTGAATCCGGAACGAAACCCTGCTTGTTCGATCGGCTGGTAGAAGTCTAGCTTCTTTGTGATCCGTTTCGTTATCACCTTCATAAACAGTTTGTAGAGGTGCGAGATCAAACTGATGGGCCTGTAGTTTTCCAGTTTCGTGATGTCTCCTTTCTTGTGCAGCAAAGTGATGACTGCGTTTTCCCATGATTCTGGTATTTTCTCTTGTTCGAGACACTTGTTGAACAGATCCGTTGTCATTTTGAGCAGTGTGGGTCCGCCTTCTTTGATTGCTTCGATCGGAATGTCGTCGTCACCTGGAGCTTTTCTGTTCTTCACTTCGTCTAACGAAGCCTGTACTTCGTTAATCGTTATGTCCGGCAAATCTTCGGAACCAACGTTCATTATCACCGGTCTCGCTTTTGCTCTTTCTGCCGGTAGTTTGGCTCGAACCGACGTAAAAAGGTCCTCATAGAACTCTCGCGCGATGTCCAATACCTTGTCCTGATCTGTTTGTATGACGCCCGCCTTATCGCGCAATTTAAAAATTTGTCTGTACCCGTTCGCCCGTTTCGCTCGTAATACTTTCATATTCCCATTTGCTTCGATAGCGTTCATGGCCAGTTTCACGTTGTATTGTCGCAGATCGGTTTTCATTTTCTTGTTGATGGCTTTCGTTTTGTCTCTGTATTCAACAGTGTCTCGCTTTCCACCTTTCACCAAATCCAGTCTTTCTGCTATTAGGTCTAGCGTTTCCTTGCTGAGCTTCGACTCTTTAGTGCATGTAGATCGGCATCTGGTTTCCAGGAAGCTTCTCACTGAGGTCACTATTCTTTCTGCCAGCTCATCAATCGTTGCAGTTTGTGAATTCGTTCCGTTCAGTTCGTTGTCCATAGCTTCCTTAAATGCGTCGCTTTGTTCTTTCAGGCGTTCCATGTCTAAAACGACTTTTTTCTTGACCAACTTTTCTCTCTCTGTCCGTGTGTTCAAGACGACTTTGGCTCGCACCATTCGATGATCGCTGCCTGTTGTGAAACGGTTAAGCACAGTAACATCCTTGACAATCGATTTGCGGTTCGATATGATGTAATCGATCTCGTTCTTTGTTCTGCCGTCTGCACTGGCCCAAGTCCACTTCCTCTGAACCTTACCGGAGAAAAATGAGTTCATTGCGAAAATTCCTTGTTGTTGGAGAAAATTCAGCAAAGTATCTCCTCGTTCGTTCCTCTGATCGTAACCAAACGTTCCAATCGAAGTTTCTGCAACGTCTTCTCTTTTTCCCAATTTGGCATTGAAATCGCCGACTACACCTACTACATAGTAATCAAACCCGCCTAATTATGACAATTAACAATTTACATCAAATTTCTCATCTGTGATAAGAATAATTTAGTTTTTTGTATTTATTTATGTACTTTATTTCAATGTCATATTTTTGTAATTAGTTCTGTCCTTATTTTGACGAACTCTTGAATTAGACAAATGTGTACAACATCGCCAGATAATCTGATTTAATTTATTTTGACCGATACAGAAAGGTAAAAAAAAGGTGAAAGAACGTAATGTAAAAGTTTTTTTAGATTTCAAATATTTTTGTAGCCTGAAGATGACCCCAACCAAGCGTCGAAATATAGCAACGAAAATTCCAAAGTAAGATTTTTATTTTTCATTTGTATAGCGCCGCATAGAACCGAAAACCAAAACCCAACATTGATCCGTCCTTTCTCTACCACGAAATCATGCATCAGAAATTCATCAAAACATAATTCGGGGTCATTCCTACCGGACACTCGTTTTACTATTCACGAGCATAATATCGCAATATAGGCAAATATGCGACCTACTATTCATTGTAAATAATAGTCAGCATTACGTAGGTTACTTTTCCTATCGTCAAAAATTTATCATGTCATCTCAATCCCCGGTCAGCATCGCGGGGACGGGTGTCGGGATACGACAACACATGCCCCTAGAACTTAGATTATTTTCCAGAAGGGGAAATAATCGACTGGAATACTTACCCGCTAAGGTAAGGGATACGACAACACATGCCCCTAGGATTGAGATTATTTTCCAGAAGGGAAAATGATCGACAAATGTCTACAAGTGTCTCTTCGAGGTCTCGTTGCAAAATGCGTCTTTAAGCATCGGGTCTTGGCTACCTCCCCTTTGTTGCCTCTTCGGGCAACCACACATGGCTCCAGGTCTTAACCTGATCAAATGCCACTTCATTCGCTCACACTTGGGAGGATCGCCGGCATACCGCGGCCCTTAAGATGCTTGGTTGCTTGAAGGATCCAATCGGAGCAGAGGATCTTCATCAAGGAAAACTTAACTCCTCACAAATATAAGATTTTCAAACGATGTGCAATGGCTAAGCGAAACAATCAATTGTCGAAATTCCATACTAAAGATGGGGTTTGCCACGTTGCACTAACGTCGAGTGATAAAATGATAGCCATTCACTATACGCATTATCTGAGTGAAATTACTGGATCAGGCATGGAAAATAAAGCACCACAAGCGTCAAACAGTCGTCCCAATAAACGTCAGCGAGATAACGACAACAATTGCCAGGATATAGTGGAGCCGGCGGCTGTTAAAAAAAAGCGTAGTCATCTCCGGTCACAAAATTGAATCATCTTTAGCATAAATCGTTTGTCGTAAAATTAGACTCATGACAAGTAAATTAATTTTTGTCTAACTCATCATAACCTATTTTTGTTCCTGAAAAAAAAATGGTTTTGTTCTTTTTTTTCATTTCTGTTTTACTTCATTTTTGTTTTCACGATTTACAATTGACGAGGTTATTTCAACCATACATTTTGATTTTAGGTCCGATAACTTCTAGTAGCGGATCGGATTTGTAAAGTGGTTCTCAGCTGGGTAATTTCTGGGTGAGTACTCATCAATCATTCACTTAATCATTTCATTATCTTTTTCATAATAATACAAAATTCATAAACCTCTAACGATAGTGATAGAGGCTGTTCGAGCCATGTCTTCTACTACGGCCCCTATTATTTCCGAATATTGTTCTTAAATCGGCCTTTCCGAATGGCAGAGCCGCTTTGAATGTAGCTCATATTAATGCAGATAGTCTAAAGCCAAAAATTGAAGATTTTCGTAGAACGATTAAAGGCGTCAACCTGCACTACGTGGTCATTTCAGAAACTTACTTTAAGAGCTATGTTGCTGATAAATCGGTGGAGATTGAGGGTTACAAACTATTTAGAAATGACAAAAGAATGCGGAGAAAGGGTGGTGTGGCTATCTACGTCAAAAAGGGCCTTCGTGCTAAAATAATTTCGGAGTCAGATAGTGTGATTGGGACTCTGGAAGATTTGTTGCTTGAGCTCTGTTTGGTATCACATAAGAATCAGGCCCTATTTTGGAAGAATAATATGCGAATATCGTGAATATATGGTGAATATGGCGAATATCGCGAATCGTGAAGAATTATGGCGAATAGTGAGAATATATTGCGAATATTTCACAAATCAGTTAAAATTTTAAATTATACAAACAAATCCAAAATGAATACTCGTACTCGTACTGCAATTAAATTAATCTAATTTTAAATAGCAAACTTTTTTATTTCAAATTTTTTTCATGCGAAGGAAAATATTTTGGCTTGTTTGTATTTTCTCTGTATTTGTTTTTTTCGCACAGCCCCATAGTTCGGAGCCATACGTCCAGATTGGTTTGAAGATGAATTTATATATCAATCTTTTAGAGTAGAGGCTCAGTTTGGAGTGATAACCGATGAGCCAGTACATTTGTCTCGTTTTATGCTTCATTTGTTGTTTTTTCTGTCTCACGTGATGTTTCCAGTTGCATTTGCTGTCCAAATGTAGGCCTAGATATTTTGCTGACTCTGCTTGCGGAACGTGAGTTCCATTCAGTGATATACGGTGGTTGCTAACGTGACGCAACGTAAAAGTGATGTGATTGGATTTACCCTCGTTGAGTTTTATCTTCCAGTCTCTAGTCCACTTATTTATTTTGTCCAAAGATAACTGCAATTTGTTTATTGCTTTGTGCTGATTGGTATCAGTGGCCAGAATCGCTGTATCATCAGCAAAGGTGCCAATGAGGACATCATCTGAAACTGATATGTCTGCTGTGTAAATTATGTATAGGAGCGGGACAAGTACACTTCCTTGGGGTACTCCTGCTTGTATTGAATAGGTCCTGGAGTAGGTTTCTTGTTCTTTTACTCTTTTTTTTTTATAAGGGTGAGGAAATCTTCATAGACACCCGGTCTTTCTGAACCAAGGTAGTGTTGGATTCCATTCTTCAATGACCTACCAACTAAAACCTCCTTCCTTAGTCTTCGTGCTCTCTTCTCCCCGGAACCGCCTCACAGCATTACTTCGGGGAGGAGCTGTGCTTTCGCACCTACTCTCTTAGATCAACTGCCAGTCTTCTTTGATCGTCTCTCCATGCAATTTGCAGCTTCGTCATTATTTTCGCAACTACATTATCCGCCACTATCCACACCTCCTCATCGCGGCACATCTCCGATATTATGTTTTCGGCACTTACATCTGGCCTACTCACAGTCAACAGCTCTCCTCGTTCTTGTTCGAAGCGGGGGCAGACGAATAACACGTGCTCCGCAGTCTCTTCCTGCCTATCGCATGTCGTGCAGAAAGGTGACTCCGTGAATCCAACCCTGTGCAGGTACTTCCTGAAGCATCCGTGACCAGACAGAAACTGTGTCAGGTGGAAATTAACCTCTCCATGTTTTCTCTGTACCCATGTCGTTATTTTTGTTATGAGTCTATGGGTCCACCTTACCTTGTCCGAGGAGTCCCACTCTTGCTGCCACTGTCTCAGTGATTCGGCTCTTAATTTCGTCCTAACTGTTTTGGTAGTTTCACCCTCCATTCTCTTCTTTCTATGACATTCACTGTCTTCTGTCAGCGT
>CM055406.1:82642682-82655399 GCA_029228625.1 Pseudolycoriella hygida
GGGCGAACCCAGCAGGGTCTGGAAGGGATAACAGCCCAGCGGGGTCTGGAGAAAGAATAATTAAATAAAATAGAATTAGGGCGAACCCAGCAGGGTCTGGAAGGGATAACAGCCTAGCGTAGTCTGGAGAGTTAATAATAATATGAGATAGAATTTAGGGCAAACCCAGCAGGGTCTTGAAGGGATAACAGCCCAGCGTAGTCTGGAGAGTTAATAATAAAGATGAAATGGAATTAGGGCGAACCCAGCAGGGTCTGGAAGGGATAAGAGCCCAGCGTAGTCTGGAGAGAGGATGATAAAGTAAGGTAGGAATTTAGGACGAACCTGCTAGGAGCGTGAGGAGAGTTAGGGACACGACACAATTCACATCGGAGTGTAGCACAGTAACCGCAAGTGATATTCGGACGCGGGTATCACGAGCGGGATGACGGGCATATCGGACGCGAGTTGCCCCTCAACCATTGTGCTACCACCCCATTGAGACATTGTGACCTCTACATAAAGGTTACCTTGTGTAGACCACGAATGACCAAAGGTGGAGAATGACCTCGAGGGCCGCAAGCGAGCGATCAGACGCCGCTATGCTGCCAGAAATGTGACAGGACCGTCAACTCACATTCGTGGGCTGATCAGACACTGACCACGCGCCGGCCCCAAGGCCTCACGAAGTCCGACACGCCCCACACAAGACCCAAGGGAGCACAATCGTCAGCCAACGCACTGCCCACAATTCCACAACACCATCCTAACACCCCCCACACGATACTCCCCCCATAACGACATCCCCACCAGCCAACACGCCCCACAGTCCACAAGTTACGGCAAGACCCAAGTAGTGGCTATACAAAGAAAAGGGGGGCCCCATGTTCCCTGGAAATACAGGGGTCCCAGGGTACCCAAATTAGGTTAAGAGTGATCCAGACAGAGTCACTACATAATAGGTATGCACTTAGATAATAATAGATAATCCACAGATAATAGATAATACACCCCTCACACGGGATAAAAACCTCCACCGGAATACCTACAAGAACAACAAGTAGGCGCAGGCGAGACGGGGGGCGCAACCACCTTGGAGTTGTCCCTAATTACGAAGAGACGTCGCATGACTTATGGTATATCCGTCATAAAAAGCATGATATACGCAAAGGGAAGGCTTACACCCCCCCCCCCCTCATACAAGAATCGAAATCCACCCCCCTCCCCCAATGTAAAAATCACGTGAAGATTACCAATGAGGCTCCCATCTAGTTAAGATATGAGACGACAACTAAAAAGTGGAGCATGACTGGAAGCAAAAACAAAGGAACAGTCAAGCGAGCGAAGATTCATGAAGAGGACTGGGAAATTCACAGGTTAAAATATTTGAAAAATTAATGCGTGAAATCATGGCGAAATTTTTAGTTTTGAAAGAAATTGGGAGTCTTGACATGACTGGGAAAATTAGTGATTGAGACACTTGAGAGAAAATTTTCCCTTCACTTGAAGGTGAAAGTCTAGACTTGAAGTTGAGATTAGTTTCGAGGAAAGTGTAGAATCGGGATTGAAATTTAAACGAAATATTGAACGGACACCTCAAGATTACAAATGGGGATTGATAGTAAAATCGAAGGCTGAGTTGCACCCAGAAATTGAAATTGGGTTGAAACGAAATCTTAGACGGGGCCGTGACTTATGGGAGGCGAGCGCTAACACACGAAAGGAAGTACGAGTTCATACCTTTTGAAGAATTTTGCAATGCTATTTGATTTTTCTTTTCCCAATTCCACTCAAATTTTGGAAGCTTTGGACATTGGAAGAGTATATTATCTTTGGAAGCTTTGGACCTTGGAAGAGTGCTATTTTGCGGTGTTATGAGAGTAGGTCATGAAATGACTTCCTCATAACATATGTTTTAGTGTGTCGCACGGATATGGTGGGGCACAGGCTAACGCTTGTGGCCCCAGTATCGGAATGATGGAAAAAAGACAGTTGTAAAACGGTAATACGTGAAGCCAGTCATCATAGCACTGGGATTTTTATAATACGGGAACATACGTTAAGTTGGTGATACGGTCGGTTGCAATTATATCAGAGTATCAATCATATCTCATATTCCAACCATATCATCGGTGTTAGTATCTGGTTAGCGTGTAATAAATATAATATAATACGATAAGTGACCTAAGGGTTAATATACAGTTGATAACATAATAAAGTCGTGTGTTGTTTATTCATACTACAAGTGTCTTAGAAGTAACCCCCCTAACACAATATATCAACAAGTGGTCGCTGCAGGGCATAATATCGCCCCAACGAACATCAAAGTGCGACATCCACGAAGTTATTGTGATTTCTTCCCCGTCAATGTTCAAAATGATTCGTTCGGTTTTTCTGCAGTTACTTACTAGCATGATCTCAGTTTTTTGGTGGGCCAGCCTCAGCCCCGCCGTTGTCATCCAGTCTTCGACAGTTTCTAGCGTCTCCATCGTAACCACCTCCACCTCCATCTTCGACATTCCGGATAACGTGAGGATCAAGTCATCGGCAAAAGCAATCGTCTTAGCACATCTTGGCAGTTTCAGCCTCAGCGCTGTGTCATACATAACATTCCACAGCGTTGGTCCTAATATGGATCCCTGTGGTACTCCAGCTGTGATGTCGACAGTCTTTTTCCCTTCATTAGTATCGTACGTTAGTACTCGTCGCTCCAAATAGCTTTTCAGTATCCTACAGAGGTAATCGGGGACTCTCATGACATGTAGCGCCTTGGCTATCTCTATCCAGCTTGCGCTATTAAAGGCATTTCTAACGTCTATCGTCGTTATAGCACAGAAGCGGTTACCCCGTATTTTCTGCTTCCGCGCCTTGTCGGTGGTCTCTATGACTTTTTTAATGGCCTCAATCGCCGGTCTCCCTTTTCGAAATCCGAATTGTTCGTCCGACAGTCCGCGCTCGCCCTCCGTGTGTTTTCTTAGTCTATTCAGGATCGCGGTTTCCAGCATTTTTCCCAACCCATCCAACAAGCATATAGGTCTATATGATGATGGCTTGTCTGGCGGTTTCCCTGGTTTTGGGATTAAGACCAGCTTCTGTTTCTTCCATATTTGAGGAAAATATCCGTCGTCGAGGCACTTCTGCATTGTCAATCTGAGCATGTTAGGCTTTGCGCATGCTGCTGTCTTCAGAGCTATATTGGGGATTCCATCTGGTCCTGGCGCTTTGTTATTTTTTGGCTTTTGTGCAGCCATCTGGATCTCTTCTACAGTGATCGACCGTTCAAGTCTGTCTTCCGCTTCATCGTCATAAGGAGTTTGCGGCCATGTGATCTGTTCGTGCTGTGGGAAGGGCTCTCTCACTATGACACCTAGCCTATCCGGGCACTTTTCTTTTGGCCCCAATGTACCTTTCATCATCGTCATTACTGTTCTGAACACTTTGCCCCACGGGTTCGTGTCTGCCTCTTGGCACAGTTTCTTCCAACAATCCCTCCTACTCGCCCGAATTGCTCGCTTCAGTGCTAGTTTTGCATTACGATGTTCTTCGGACCTCTCTATTCTAACATTCTCGTTTCTGGCCCTTTGCATCCTCCTTCTTGTCTTAAAACAAGTTGTTCGCAAAAGTCTTATTTCGTCGTTCCACCAAAATGCCGGTTTTCGCCCATTCCTCGGTTCCATCCTTCTTGGCATCGCCGCGTCACATGCATTCACCATTTCTTTCGTCAATTCTTCTGCAGATTTCTCTTCGTGATCGTCTTTTGATTGGAGATATTCCTTAAAAACTTCTTGATCGAAATTTCCGGTTCTCCATCTTCGCTCTCCTCTATGAGTCATCTGTCTTGTTGCCTCTGTACACTTTTTCACGGTGTACCTCAATGCCTGGTGATCGCTGTGTGTGTAACTTTCGTCGACTCTCCAGTTCAGACTTGGAACTAGTACTGGACTGCAGAATGTCACGTCAATAATCGACTCTCGCCCATTCTTGCGGAATGTAGTTGCATTTCCCACGTTTGCCAGAACCACATTTAATCTAGCTAGCGCTTCTTGCAGACTGAAGCCTCTATCATTTGTGAATCTACTACCCCACTCAACTGCCCATGCGTTAAAATCACCTCCAATATGAACTGGGTTGAGTCCCGTCAGTTCTCCTGTGAGTAAATCTAACATTCGTTCCAACTGCAGAATCGTCCATCTTGGTGGTGCATAGCAGCTGGCAATATACACTCCATCAATTTTCGCTATCACGAATCCTTCGTGAGCGTCTGATACAACTTCTTGTATGGGGTACTTGCCCGTTGTCAATATTGCGGCCATCTCGGCTCTGTCAGCAGCCCATTTACCGTTGTTTCTATATACACGGTACGGTTCTGAAATAATCGCTACGTCACATTTTTGTTCCGCTGAGGCTTGCCACAGAAGTTGTTGTGCCATGTCACAATGATTTAGATTTATTTGTATCACTTCCATTCTTGTCCTGTTTTAGATTTAAGCGCCTGTTTAAAGACTGGACATCTCGCTCCACCAGTCACGTGGTCATTTTCTGACGTACACAGCAGACATTTCGGCGGGTTCGTGCAATCTTTGGCTAGGTGGTTCTCTCCCCCACATCTCCTGCACAGGTTGGATCTATCCTCTCCCCTACAATTCCTTGCCTGGTGTCCAAAATTCATGCACTTGAAGCACCTTTCTAACTGCTGGGTTACCCTTATCGGGCATACGGTCCAGCCCACCTTTACCTTTCCGATTTTCAAAATCTTTATCGCTGCGTCCACCGGGAGTTTTATTTCCGCCGTTTGGAGTTCGTCTCTCGCTTTCCTCATACGGATCGTCATTGACTCTATCTCGTCATTTATATTACCTTGCTCTTTCAGAGCTTTTCGAAGGTCTTCGCTTGTCGTGATCTCGTCCATATATCTACATTCGATCGTGGCCATGTGGGACACCGCTCTCACTTTTGCTGACTCGCCCAGTGATCTCTTGACTAGATCTTTATAATCTGCACTTTTAATCTCTGGGCCCTTCTTAAGTTCAAACAACATTTCACCCTTCTGCGTTCGTCTTATTCTCGAGACGTCTTCGCCCAGGTCCTTGAGAGTTTGGTCGTCCTTTATTTTTTTGAGGATTTCAGCGTACGTTGTTCCTTCTTCCGCCGCCACTATCAGAGCATCAGCCTTCGGTCTCAGTCTTTTAAGCTTCGGCTTCTCTTTTTTTTCTCCTTCTTTTTGTTTCTCACCTCTCTCCACTCATTAAGACTAGGCTTCGGTGTTTGTGTATCTGGTGTCCTTGTGGTCCTTTCGTTATTTTTCTTGTCTTTTTTGCTCCTTTTCGCCGCATTTGTTGCTGTGGGCGTAACCTCCGGCGTTTGTTATCTCTTTGAGGAGAGTGGGGTAGCTAGCACTTCGGCATCTCCGTCTGTTTTCTCCTTCTTGTCAGCTGTTTCCCGTTTCACATCATTTAAGCAGGCCCTAATATTGATCACCATCCTCTTTATGTCCTTATGCACGTTATTCTTATCTTGAATAAATTCATGCAACTCTTTCACCATTCTTTTGGCTTGCTCCAATTTTGTCATCTTCGATTCGCCGGTATCGCTGGTCTGAAGCGCATTTGTTCTTTCCTCGCTTGTTCTCACGGGCGACCTCGTTATCTTCGCGCTTCTTGCGAACACGTCGTATATCTTAACCTCCGATTGATTTATCCGCTGATCCTCTGATTTTGTCTGATGATTTTTGCTGTCATTTTTATTCATTTCTTCCAAACCGCTATCTCCATCTCGTAGTGTAGTTACCTTCATGATCACATGGTTACCTATGCAAGCAGTGAGGCCATGCTAGGGTTGATACGATCCTTCATGGGGCACCGTATTCAGAGCCAGATCGGTATTAGTCAGGAATGTTCATCTGAGCCTACACCTCCTATTTTCACAGGACGAGCTTTCGAACGTACTTGGAGGCCTGCCAAGGTTTTACCGGGACGGGGGCAACCATGGTATTAGCCCACTAGCCGTTTCGTGAAAGTGTCACCCTTCCTTAGTAAGGTAGTGGAATACAATAGTTGTCAGCCCTTGCCTACTCATCACAACCATTTAACCAAATTCATTGTCCGTGTTCGATGCTTTGCCAGTATGCCATAATTAAGACCTCACTGGCGTTGGCCTTAATGTGCCCGTAGCACTCCATTGTGTTTGTTGGTTGATGGTAGTCCATCTGACTAGGACTGTGCATGCTGCCGTTGTCTCTTACCGTTGAGATCTTCCGCCACCATGCTAAGTCGCCATCCCATCTTAATAGCGCCTAGCTGTCTTCGACCCTCCCTAAACGTAGCGTCTAGGTACTACCCGAAGACAGCCCCCCTCATCCTTCAGCTAAGTGACCCACACTACTACACCAGGGTTGGTTACCTGATCGTTCATGGGGTTGCTCACTATAACAGGTGTCACCACGGGTAGGTAGGATGTAGGAGTAGGTGGACAGAGGCTAAGGTACATAAGGAGTACTATATTGCGCATAGCACACCATTTGTTCTTTTACTCTGAATTTCCTGTCGTATAGGTAGGATTCAAGTAGTTGACAGTAGTTAGCAGGGAGAATTCTGCTCAGCTTTTAAATGAGTCCTTCATGCCACACTTTGTCGAAAGCTTGTGAAACATCTAGGAAGGCCGCTTCGCAGTATTCCTCTTTTTCAAATGCTCCTTCTATTACCGTTGTCAATCGGTGAACTTGTTGCACAGTTGAGTGTTTATTTCTGAATCCAAATTGGAAGTCTGGGATCTGTACCATTTTTTCCAAACTAAACGTCAGAAGTCTCTCAAAAATTTTTGAGATTGTTGTGTGGTTTATTTATCATAATTACTTGCGCAATTTTAAAGCACTTTGGAACGTATTTTATTTTCAGGCAGGCATTGAACAGATATGTGAGCATGTATATAGCTTTCTTCGGTAGTTCTTTGAAGGCTCAAGGAGCGATTTCATCTATTCCTGGGGCCTTTTTTGCGTTGAGTTTTTTGTCAATTTCCTGGCAATTTCGTACGGCGTAAACTTTTTGATCTTTGCGTCAGGTTGGTAGTTTGGTGTTGTGTCCACATTCGACTGAATGTCATCGTGCGGTGTGAACACCTTAGCAAGGTGTTGAGCGAAAAACTCCGTTTTATCGTTGTCGTTTCTTATATACTTTCCATTGGAGTTTTTGATCGGCGGAACTTGGGTGAGCGGTCTTTTGAATCTTGTCGTTGCTTTCCAGAGTGAGTAGTCATTGTCCTTCCCGGGGCCCAAATTATGTATTAAGATTGATTGACTCTTCTATTTTCTTCCTAAATTGTTCCCAGTCGGTGAATTTGGTAGTAAGATTTTGCTTTTTTTTCTTTTGTATGACTGAAGCGTTCAGAGATAACAGAACAAGTGTATGATCGGGAGTAAGATCTATAAAATTTTCTGTTTCCATGTTGTTTGAGGCGATACCTTTCGTGATGAAAAAATCTAGAAGATCGGGTATTTTTTTTGGGTCTGTTGATCCCTCGCCGAATGATCATCGCAATTTTTGATTCTCATAGCATTTAGTAAACCGTTCCCTTTAACTGGCGTTTTAAGTTTTGAACCCCATGTTGTATATTTTGTGTTGAAATCGCCGTCAATAATGAACTTTGGTCCCAGTTTTTGAAAGATTTCTATGAATTGAGATTGTGTTGGCGTACATCTAGGTGGACAATACGCTGACGCTATATTGACTTCCTGTTTGTTGAATTGAATGTTTACGATAGTTACTTGGATATGTTCCTCATGAATACTCTCTAGTTGATAATGCTTGATATTATTTTTGATAATGCGTGCTGATCCACCTCTGGTCCTTCCGTTTGGATGAGTAGTCCAGTAGATGTTGAAACCTGATATTTTTATATGGCTTTAGTCGGTGAAGTGTGTTTCAGATATTAGTGCAATGTCGACGCTATTTGTGCGCAGGAAAATTTCCAGTTCATGGGTCCTTTCGTTCAACTCATTTGCGTTTCAAGTAATAATGCGCAGGAACGAGTTAGTCATTTTCGGTGCTTTTGACTTTTGCTTTTGTTTGAAGATAGCTTCGATAGTTTCGATTCTATTTCATCCATACGTTTTGACAGCAGGCCGATGTTGTCATTAACATCGGATTTGATTTTAGTAAGCATACTCATTAAATCGTTTAGTTTCTGCTCAATTTTTGGTGGATTTTTTTTGTTATCTACTCCTGTACTAGGGCTAAATTTGGTTACTTGCGCATATGATAGACCGACTTCGGTTTTTTTACTTGTTATCGGTTTTCCTTGTTGGAGACGTGATACCGTTGATGTGATTTTTTGATGTTGACTCTTCAATTTCTTTTGATAAGTTGGACACCCTTTGTAGTTAGCAGTTCTACAGAGATCTTGCAATGAAGGAGATATTTGACATCGAAAATTTCCTTATTATTTTCGTTTTGTTTTAGTTCAACTATGAACAATGGGAATCTTTTCTCAATTTTTTTCCCGTCCTCAAAGAAGAGTTTTTTTATGTTGATGGCCTTCACGGCTTGATGATTTAGTTTAATTAGTTCTTCAACTATTTCCATTTCGTCACAAGATGATGAAAGCCCTCTTATCACGGCTCGGAAATTTTTTTCACTTTTTAATTGGTAGGTATGATACTCTACACCTTGTAGCTCGCCATCTTTAGCGGATTGTTCATCTAGTAAGTTTTTTACCTTACGATATTCGTCCTCATTTTGAATTGTAATTTTCAAGTTTTTATTCGAGGTTGCTTTGAATTGAGCAGATTTGGCCGATTCCAATATTTGCTCGCTGAATTTATTGAAATTTTTAACGTTGCTCACATTTAAAGGAGGTGGCAGGGGTATTTTTTTCTTTTTTTTTTTACCGTTTCTTTGTTATCAGTTTTCTTTGTGGCGTTTTGTTTAGGTTTGCTCGCGGAAGAGTCCAATTCCTTACGCTTCCTTTTTTTTTGACGGTTGGATTTCATGAGAAGTCAGAGTTTCCAATTCTAACTCTTCTTCGTCAGTCATATATTCAATATTTTTGTTTGTCGAATTGGATTGCTCTTGGAGTGAGTTTCGTAAAAACTCATTCTGCTCCCTGAGCTGACCATTTTCCGAGTTCAACTTTTCTTGAAGTACTTTGCATGAATTTATCAACTCTGCCATTTGTTTGATGTAGGACTCGTTCTGCAGCTTGATTTGTGAAAGTTCTTTCTTTAGCTCCATGTCGTATCCCGTACCCAATACCCACGCGAGTATCAACTCCGTTAGACTCACGCGGGCGCACAAGACCCGCGAACAGGCAACCTCGATAAGAAGTTGAATAACTTATCGAGGAATGCCAAACAAGCGAAATGCAATATAAACTACGATCCGATTGCATAAGGTATGACAATGAGTATATGCAGTTGAAAATTAATAACAAGCAAATTGCTCGGTCATAACATTGTGAAACTGTTATCAAATATTTTGGATAACACGTGCTATTTTGCGGTGTTATGAGAGTAGGTCATGAAATGACTTCCTCATAATATATGTTTTAGTGTGTCGCACGGGTATGGTGGGGCACAGGCTAACGCTTGTGGCCCCAGTATCGGAATGATGGAAAAAAGACAGTTGTAAAACGGTAATACGTGAAGCCAGTCATCATAGCACTGGGATTTTTATAATACGGGAACATACGCTAAGTTGATGATACGGTCGGTTGCAATTATATCAGAGTATCAATCATATCTCATATTCCAACCATATCATCGGTGTTAGTATCTGGTTGGCGTGTAATAAATATAATATAATACGATAAGTGACCTAAGGGCTAATATACAGTTGATAACATAATAAAGTCGTGTGTTGTTTATTCATACTACAAGTGTCTTAGAAGTAACCCCCCTAACGCAATATATCAACAAGTGGTCGCTGCAGGGCATAATATCGCCCCAACGAACATCCAAGTGCGACAGCTGGCATCCCTTGTGGGGAGTTAAAAACAAATTTAACTCCTCACCCGACCCAAGGAAGTGCGAAGGCACAAATCATAAAGAACGTTGCGACTGTGTCGACCCGCAATGAAAGGTAAGTGAAGAACACCCTAAGAATAATTCTCCGAATTCTTTTCAAATTCTCCTATTTTTTTCTTTTGGTTTTGTTATCTCCCCCCTCGACCACATGATACATGGATGAAACTATTTACGACTCTTTGAAATTACCGATATAACTCGAAATAAAAACGTGTGTGTGAAAGAAAGAGGAAAACCTGTCCGCTAAGATTAGAAGACGTCTAACACCGGCAGGGAAAATTAATAGAAGGACAACCCCCCTACACCCTAAGAGAAACCACCACGCCCGCACAACTCTCGACCCGCCCCTAATTCTGTCGCTTGCGAGCAGGGAAGAATATCCCTACAGAGTTACTGGCAAAGCACCTCCCTCCATAACCCAACCAGCCGACCGTCATTCCCACACAACCCTCAACCCGCCCTTAATTCTGTCGCTTGCGAGCAGGGGATAGTATCCCTACAGATCCATGGGCAGGGACTCCTTTCCCCACAATCCAACCCCTTACAGGCTCATCAAATAAGTTAGTGAGATATAGCCGATTCCGTGAAGTTCCGCCGGACGAATTGCTTACGTTCGCTCATACGTCGGAAACTGTGGTGGTCAATAGACCTCAAAATTCGAACAGCCGTTGGTTAACACGCCCTTACGAGCTTTATACCTCGCGCGCTGCATAAATTACGTGTCGGCTCCCCAAATTTATCGGTCAACTTGGTGAAGGTCGCAGTAACCGATCGACCTCAACAATTACGCAGCTTGTTAACTGACACACCTCTAGAAGGGTTCTCCTCCCTCATTTAACTTAGGGCTATAACTAGATTAGTAACCCCCACATAACCTGCCAACCAACCACCCCCCACCATAACTCCCCAAGACTACCCAGACAGATACACACATTCTCCCGCGCCGCCACACTCAAAGTCCCTACCCCATGGAGGAAGAGACAGGGAGAGAGGTCGAGGCCAGGGAGATGGACGATATTGCAGTCTTGAGGGGACAAGTCCTATGCCTTGGAATAGCGGTAGAGGCTTCGAATAAGAACATCGCAGACTTAAGGTCGTTTACGGAACGGTGCTTTGAAGGTACCCTCCGTATCCTCGAAACCACCCTAGACCAGACGAGGAAGACGGCGAACAGGCCGCGGGAAGGGCCTGGAACTGCGCCACGACCCCATCCAGCCGGGACAACCAACTACCCCCAGCCGTGGAGGGACCGGGTACCCTCCTACAGGAACGTGGTAAGGTGCTACATATGCACCAGGCGTGGACATTTCGCGAGGGAATGTCGAAAGGCACGGCCCCGCGACTAAGTGTGACCATTATACAAACCCCCCCCCCCCTTTTTGGAACCCACGACACTTACCCACACCCCTCCTTCCTCCTTACCGACCCTTCTCAGCCCCCCACCCAACGTGCGCCGCGGCCCACGCGGTGACCTAACGACGACAACCACGGACCAACCTGCGTGACCACACAAAATGGCTCCCACGCGGACACGACGACCAGGACACTGTCAAACTTCTGAACATACTAAGGACGAGAGCCAAGATCCCATGACAGAATCCCCCTAGCCTAGTTAACGTTCTGAGCACGGTATAGCGGTACACGCAACTTGCGTGTCGTACAGTACACGGCACGCGCAGTAGGGTTACTGAAAGGCACGAACCCTCGCATGCATTCCTAATACGGATACGGGAACAGAGACAAGGTCAAGTGCAGGGAGTATAAGCATTCCCGGTACTCGAGCGTTTAACAGAGGCGAGCAGTCCTGAGTAGGTTAGCTAAAAAGGAAGAATAGGCATTACGGGGCGAACCCAGCAGGGTCTGGAAGGGATAACAGCCCAGCGGAGTCTGGAGAGTTAATAATAAAATAAGATAGAATTTAGGGCGAACCCAGCAGGGTCTGGAAGGGATAACAGCCCAGCGGGGTCTGGAGAAAGAATAATTAAATAAAATAGAATTAGGGCGAACCCAGCAGGGTCTGGAAGGGATAACAACCCAACGTAGTCTGGAGAGTTAATAATAAAGATGAAATGGAATTAGGGCGAACCCAGCAGGGTCTGGAAGGGATAAGAGCCCAGCGGGGTCTGGAGAAAGAATAATTAAATAAAATAGAATTAGGGCGAACCCAGCAGGGTCTGGAAGGGATAACAGCCTAGTGTAGTCTGGAGAGTTAATAATAATATGAGATAGAATTTAGGGCAAACCCAGCAGGGTCTTGAAGGGATAACAGCCCAGCGTAGTCTGGAGAGTTAATAATAAAGATGAAATGGAATTAGGGCGAACCCAGCAGGGGCTGGAAGGGATAAGAGAACAGCGTAGTCTGGAGAGAGGATGATAAAGTAAGGTAGGAATTTAGGACGAACCTGCTAGGAGCGTGAGGAGAGTTAGGGACACGACACAATTCACATCGGAGTGTAGCACAGTAACCGCAAGTGATATTCGGACGCGGGTATCACGAGCGGGATGACGGGCATATCGGACGCGAGTTGCTCCTCAACCATGGTGCTACCACCCCATTGAGACATTGTGACCTCTACATAAAGGTTACCTTGTGTAAACCACGAATGACCAAAGGTGGAGAATGACCTCGAGGGCCGCAAGCGAGCGATCAGACGCCGCTATGCTGCCAGAAATGTGACAGGACCGTCAACTCACATTCGTGGGCTGATCAGACACTGACCACT
>CM055406.1:82663557-82683676 GCA_029228625.1 Pseudolycoriella hygida
AACGCCCGGGGCGTTATTAACACCCGCACGCCGGGCGTTAGTAACGCCCAGCTGAATAATTGGATAAACGCTACAAAATGGCCCTTTAACAAATAACTTTATTTATAGAACATGTAACTAGAAGAAGTTGACTAAGGGGAAAATTTTCTTTATACAGAATGTCACTAGAAAGAGTTGACTAAGGGGAAAATATTCCTTATACAGAATGTAACTAGAAGGAGTTGACTAGAGGAAAACCTTCCTTATACAAAATGTCACTAGCAGGACTTGAGTAAGAGGAACATTTTCCTTATACCGAATGTCACTAGAAAGAGTTGACTAAGGGGAAAGTACAGAACGTCACTGGAAGGGATTGATTAAGAGAATCATACAGAAAGAATGCCACTAGATGGAAGAATTTTTTTCTCTGCTCTTTTATTTTTAAAAAAGTTGTCAATAAGAAATCAAAAAATTACACGAAAGCTTTATGAAAGTCATTGAGCACTACGATTTAAAAAATTTAAAATTTTAAAAATTAAAAATTTAAAAATTTGAGTAAAAGGGATGAATAAAAACAATACAAAACGAGATGTGTACATAGAAATGTCCTGAGCTTCTGAATTTAAATAACTTCCAATTTATTCTTGAAGCTCAATAGTGACCGTGTACGGAATTATATAGCTGGGCGTTATTAGCGCCCGGAGTGCGGGCGTTAATAACACCCCGGGCGTTATTAGCGCCCGGAGTGCGGGCGTTATTAACACCCGGGTGTTATTAGCGCCCGGAGTGCGAGCGTTATTAACGCCCGGGCGGGCGTTATTAGCTCCCCGGGCGTTATTTGCGGCGGAGAAATGTCACGTCACCACGTTCTTGTCTGATCGAATAACATTCCTTGGCTTTATTTTAGAAAACGGCACGGTCAAGCCGTCCGAAGAGAAGACGAAGGCCGTTCGTAAGTTTCCAGCTGCAAACAATGTTCTTCAAGTTCAACGGTTTCTAGGGCTCACTGGTTTTTTTCGAAGATTTATACGGAATTACGCTACGATCGCAAAGCCAATAACCGACCTGACCAGAAAAGACGTAACTTTCGAATTTAGTGAAGAGCAGCAACAAGCATTTGTGGCCCTTAAAGCGATTTTATGCGATGATCCAGTGTTGAAGATGTACAATCCGAATGCTATGAAAACTGAGGTTCATACAGACGCAAGCAAATTGGGATTTGGTGCTATGTTACTGCAAAGAGACAACGACGACGAAAAGATGCACCCAGTGTATTACCTGAGCTAGAACACAACGCCAGCGCAACAAAAATACGAGAATTACGACCTGGAAACTTTTGCTATCTACAAGGCGTTAAATAAGCTACGAATTTACATATTAGGACTGAGATTTGAAAAATTAATGATTGTCAAGCGTTCGAACGGTCGATTTTGAAAAATGAACTCGTTCGGGAATTGCTAAGTGGGCACAATACATTAGCCAATTCAAATGTACGATGGTGCACCAACCTGGAACGAGAATGCGACATGCCGATGCGCTGAGTCGCATACCGAGGATTATGTTAATCGAAGGTGGATTGATGGCACGAGTTAAGCATATGCAAAGTCAAGTCGATCGATGCAGAACGATTCTCAAGATGCTGGAAACAAAAAGTTATGAGGATTTCATTAGCCGTAAAGGTGTGCTGTAGAAATGGAGGGATGGATCCAGTTTGCTGGTAGTGCCGAAACAAATTCAAAAAGAAGTAACGAACGAGGTCACATGAATTCTCGTAAGGTCGAAACGATGTTGAAACGTGATTATTTCATCGAGAATTTGGGTCCGAAAGTGTCGAGCGTAATCGCTAATTGTATCGCATGCATTCTCACAAACCGAAAATTGGGGAGGAAAGATGGACTGCTGAATCCGATTTATAAACCCTAAGCCAGCGCTGAAATACAAAATCGGTGATCTTGTTGCAATTCATCGTACACAATTGGGTGGTGGTCTCAAGCTGAAAGGAACATTTTTGGGGCCGTACGAAGTCTCCTCGCAAGTTAAGAGGAACGATCGATATGGTGTAATCAAGGTTGGACAACATGAAGGGCCAAATATTACTTCTACGGCAGCCAATTTGATGAAGCCTTGGGTCGTTGAAACGTAGAAACGTAGAGTAGTCGGCAGAGTGAATTATATTTTATCTCTTTTTATTCGATTAATTTACATTAGAGAGGGTTCAGTTTTTCATTAACGCTCCTTCAAACAAGATGGTTTTTTGTAAACTCGCTTTGATTAAATTTTATAATTTCAAATTTAATCATTTCGTTTTACTTTGACACGAGATACGTCTAATGGACCTAAATGAATACAAAAAATCTGGAACAGACATACGCTGTAATATAGTAAGCCACATAATTTGATGTCACGTTTTTTTGCACAAATGTCAAATTCAAAACTGAGATAGCAAATGTATGTGGCTTACAACATTATAGCGTAAGTCTATTCGGAAGTTGCGGGAATTTGCGAAAAAAGACATTTTGAAATTAAAGACATAATTTGGTTCGTGTAAATGTAACAAATTTCGTTAAATTGAAGCCACTGTTGAAACATGATTTATATTTCTCAAGTAATGTTTAAACAGTGTGCTTAATATTTCCACTTCTTTCATTTACCATTTTCCATCTTCATCGAAGCCCAGATTATGTGGTTACAGTGAGTTGAGAAACAAATATTTAGTTCACAAAATTGCTAAGTTAACTCAGACGAAAATTTGACCGAAATATTACGCATTTTTCGCAAGGTTCGATAAGTGAACCAAAGCACTGGAAACAGCTTTCACAGCGAACCTTTTTATGCTCTTTAGAGGTTCGCAAGTTGCGAAATCGAAATATTTACAGTCTTACCTAAAATTCAAGGTGCTCTGACGTCACAAGATTACATTGCAGGTTAGTTTTGGTCACAAAAACGCACCTTCAATTTTAGAGAAGATTGTTCGTTCACCGAACCTCGTAATTTTACGCATTTTTCGCTTGGTTCGCATGGTTCGGTGAACGAACTTCAATACTTGGAACAACTTTTCGTCAAGGTTCATAGCGTACCTCGGTGAACCTTTTATGCTCTTTCGAGGTTCGCAAGTCGCAAGATAAAAGTTTTTACAAACTGCTATAAAATTGAAGGTGCGTTTCGAAAACGTACCTTCATTTTCAAAGACGGCTGGAAATATTTTGATTTTTCAGTTTGCGAACCTCGAAAGAGCGTAAAAAAATTCACCGAATTTCGCTATTGAATCTTACCTAAAATATGTTCCAATTCGAAGTGCTTAGGTTTGCATATCCAAGCTCACGAACTCTTTGAAAAAACGTAATATTTCTTATGTAAAATGTCGTACAATTTTGTCAGTATTTTTGATTACGGCGAAGTTTTGACAAAAATTTGGTCGACCAAAAAAATTTTCATCTAGCCTTTAATAAATTGAATGTTCAGAAAAATTGCACCATTTGTGAACGAATTAAACTACATAAAAGCAGTCGCGAGTGTGAATGGTTTTAAAGAAAGTATAGTGGACCGATTAATAGAAAAGCATTCGAAAAACATTAGAAAGCAAAATTTGTCGACTTTTTTCTGTAATTCCCGTCCTTGACGAATCGTCTCAAAGAAATATTTAAGAAAAGAGACATTGATATCGTGTTCCGAAAATGGAACAATCGGGAATTTATGAGATTAAGTGTAAAGTTTGTGGAAAGATTTACATTGGTCAGACCAGACGTCAAGTGTTACAACGGTATAAAGAACATTGTGCCCACATAAGGTACAATCGACCTGAAAAATCTGCAATTGCAAATCATGTCTTGAATGATTTGCATGCAGGTTTGACAGAAATCGACGTAAGATTGATAAGGCGAGTAACGAATCCACATTTGTTAGAAAGTTTTTACATGCACAAAAACAAATCAGAACTTATGAACACTGACCCGGCACCGATCTGGTCACCGCTGTTCAATTTTAATTGTTGAGATTTGAACAATAGATCGGATGAAATTCAGTGTTGTGTGTGTAAAAAAGTTCGGGTGTTCGTTATCATTTTCCTCATTGTTAAGGATGGATAAAGGTAGCAGTCTCAAGTAATCGCGCGACTGAAGATGATCTACGATCGAAATATATTTCGCGTAAGTTTATTTGGTTATTTTATTGAATTTTAATCATATAAACAGTGCAATAGTGTCCTCAACAAATGGTGGAATTTTTCTGAACATTCAATTTAATTTAGAGGACACGGAAAATAGTCCGAAATAAAATAAAAATTGGAAAGTTTTTATTAGTTAATTTTAGCCTTTAATAGTACAATCTAGCCAAGGCTAGATTGTTTTGGTCGACCAAAACATTGTTTACTCTAATGTAGTCCAAAGCTTGTGTCGTAACAAACTTTGACGCAATTTTCTCGACCGTGAAATTCAAATAACTAGGGTTGGGTTTTCCTCAATTTTTCGGTCATAAATAACGAAAAACACATATATTTCGAGACGTTTCACAGCTTATTGCTGCATCTTCAGTCTTTATTCATCTCATTCAAAGCTAAAATTACATAAGTCACATTTTAATAAACTAAACTTGCAAAAATAGAAAAACAGATTTTACCTTACGAGAACATAAATTCCCTCCACTAAATGAAAGTTTGAATTATGAGCAAAAACCTTTAGAAAGAACCCATATAAAGAACACAGCTAGTTCGGACGAAAGACCTCTTCTCAATTTACGACTGGAATCAAACTTTTGTACACTGCGCTGATGTTTTCTGTGTCTCTTCTAAAATTCATAGTCTGGTTAGTCAGAATGTGCAAAGATTCCAAAACCCTGCGTTTCGTGAAATTATGTTCCACAACTAAAACAGTCATTCTGTCAGTATCAGGTACGTGCCCAGCGTCATGATAGTGGTGTACCACCGCTGTAGCATTACTTAAATCTCCACTTCGGTTAAAAGCTTTTATGTCATCCACATGATTTTCACATCTCTTACTGGCTTCGTGACTGGTATTACCCACATAATTCAAATTGCACATAGCCCGTCGACCATCACCTAAACATGGTAGATTATACACCACATCGTATAGGTCTAGCTCTGCGGTCTTTTGTTTGAGCTTAGAAAAATTGGAACTATTTTTAAGGATTGGTGTGTAGCCCACTTTCAAATCATCAATATCTTTGCACAATATCTTACCAATATTGATCGAACACAATTCATTAAATTGCATACTTTTATATTGGAGAATGTTTTGAGATTGATTCAGATTCGTGACGGAAATGGTTGGTCGTGGTTGATTTTTCACACTCCAATATCTACTGATCCTTTTCTCGATTAGTTCGCTAGGATAAGCACTCTCCATAAGCATTTTCTTTATAGTGCTAGTGTTTTTATGATGAAATTTCATGGAACTCAGACTGTACAGTCTATTTATCACGTTATCCATCACATTTAATTTTTGTGTCCAGGGATGATTGGAATTAAAATTCAAAAGTCTATAAGAAGCTGTTGGCTTCGTGAACCAATCAACGTCCATTGTACCATCCTGATTTCTAATCACTTGCACATCCAAAAACGTTAATTTGCCATTTTCTTCCTTTTCCATGGTGAATTGAATGTTACGATGAATTGAATTAAAGATCTCCAGTGTGTGTTGTAATAAATTCGTCGGGACTATGAGGAATAAATCGTCCACATATTTAATACATTCCTTCATAGTGTAATTTACTTTAGATGTGGCTCGATCCAAAACATGTTCCATGATGATGTCTGCCAGTATTGGACTCAGGGGTAAGCCCATAGGTAATCCGTTAATTTGTTTGTAAACTACGTTATTATAGACGAATTGGTTGCAGTCCCTGGTGACATAGTTTAATAGTTGAAGAAATTCAATTTTTGGAATTTCTGTGAACAGTTGTATTTCATTCCATCTTGCGTCTATGACCTCCTCTAGCAAGTCTAAAGGAATGTTTGTGAAAAGGGAAACAACATCAAAAGAAACCATAGAGCAAAGCGAATCAATGGTCAGTTGCCTGACTCTACCGACGAAGCCATACGAATTACTCACATTATATTTGCTATTCACCATGATATTCTTCAGAATGTTCGCCAGAAAAATCGATACTTTATAAGCTGGGGACTCGTGACTTGCCACAATTACTCTAAGTGGAATATTCGGCTTATGGATCTTTGGTTGGCCGTAGATTCTTGGGATCGCCGAATTATGCATAATAAGGCTTTTGAATTTTAATTCCAATCATCCCTGGACACAAAAATTAAATGTGATGGATAACGTGATAAATAGACTGTACAGTCTGAGTTCCATGAAATTTCATCATAAAAACACTAGCACTATAAAGAAAATGCTTATGGAGAGTGCTTATCCTAGCGAACTAATCGAGAAAAGGATCAGTAGATATTGGAGTGTGAAAAATCAACCACGACCAACCATTTCCGTCACGAATCTGAATCAATCTCAAAACATTCTCCAATATAAAAGTATGCAATTTAATGAATTGTGTTCGATCAATATTGGTAAGATATTGTGCAAAGATATTGATGATTTGAAAGTGGGCTACACACCAATCCTTAAAAATAGTTCCAATTTTTCTAAGCTCAAACAAAAGACCGCAGAGCTAGACCTATACGATGTGGTGTATAATCTACCATGTTTAGGTGATGGTCGACGGGCTATGTGCAATTTGAATTATGTGGGTAATACCAGTCACGAAGCCAGTAAGAGATGTGAAAATCATGTGGATGACATAAAAGCTTTTAACCGAAGTGGAGATTTAAGTAATGCTACAGCGGTGGTACACCACTGTCATGACGCTGGGCACGTACCTGATACTGACAGAATGACTGTTTTAGCTGTGGAACATAATTTCACGAAACGCAGAGTTTTGGAATCTTTGCACATTCTGACTAACCAGACTATGAATTTTAGAAGAGACACAGAAAACATCAGCGCAGTGTACAAAAGTTTGATTCCAGTCGTAAATTGAGAAGAGGTCTTTCGCCCGAACTAGATGTGTTCTTTATATGGGTTCTGTCTAAATGTTTTTTGCTCATAATTCAAACTTTCATTTAGTGGAGGGAATTTCTGTTCTCGTAAGGTAAAATCTGTTTTTCTATTTTTGCAAGTTTAGTTTATTAAAATGTGACTTATGTAATTTTAGCTTTGAATGAGATGAATAAAGACTGAAGATGCAGCAATAAGCTGTGAAACGTCTCGAAATATATGTGTTTTTCGTTATTTATGACCGAAAAATTGAGGAAAACCCAACCCTAATTGTTTACTCTATGGAAAACAAAGTTTTGGTCGCCCGAAAAATTGGTCGATCAATTTTTGTTGGCTAACAAAATGCAAAGCTGAATAATTCGACGACTAAGTAAGAAAGTTGAATCTACCAAAAATTGGTCGACCAATTTTTCGTCGCTTCAATTCAACGAATAAGAAATGAAATGCAAGTTTTGTTTTGATCAACCAAAAATTGGTCAACCATATTTTGGTCGCTTCTATTCAACAATTAAAGAAATGAAATGCAACTTTGAGTCGACGAAAAATTGATCGACCAAAAATTTGTCGATCAATTTTTGTTCGCTAACAAAATGCAAAGCTGAATAACTAGACGATTTAGAAAGAAAGATTTTCGGTTGATTCAACTTTCTTCCTAAATCGTCGAATTATTCAGCTTTGCATTTTGTTAGCGAACAAAAATTGATCGACCAATTTTTCGGGCGATCAAAACTTTGTTTTCCATAGAGAAAACAATGTTTTGGTTGACCAAAACAATCTAGCCTTGGCTAGATTGTACTATTAAAGGCTAGATGAGAAAATTTTTGGTCGACCAAATTTTGATTAAAACTTCACCGTAATATATTTTTATCTGAGTTTAATTAGAAAATTTGTGAGCTATCTGTTTCTGCACTCACTCTTTCCATGGAGTTAGAAACACATCATTTAGGACAAAGGAGAAGGAAAATGAAAAAAAATGAAAATTTTAAGTACACTGTTTTGACATCACTTGTGAAAATTAAATCATGTTTCAACGATTAGCAATCGTTATTTATGTCTTTTTTTCACAAATTATCGCATCTTCCGGTAGCCAGACATGTAATCAGAAACGAAGGCCACAAAATCAACTGGGAAAATTCGAAGATTATAATGAAGGAAAACAATCAAAATTTACGCAAAATAACAGAAGGTCTAGCAATACAGCAATATAATGGTGAGTTGATTAACGTAGACAGAGGACTTGTACCCTTGTACTTAGAAGGGCATGTAATGGCATAATTCCAAATATTAACGATTTCACTCAGCAATCTATAAAATCAATTTTTAATCATTCATTTATAATCCCTGAAGAAGAAAACTGCTAGTTTTAGAGTCCTGACTGAGTCCAAAAAATTTTCTTACATAAAACGTGGCACAGTCCTAAGATCTTTCGATTGAAAAAATTGATCTCAAAAGCATTTCTTTTACAAATTGTTGGGGTTTCATAGACCTGTCGATTAAAAAACAATTATAAAAATCGGAAAAGATTTACTCGAGTTATGTACAAAAAAACACGTCGCAGAGACTCGTTTTTAGTGTCCTAGTTAAGTCCAAGGACTCAAATCCAAAAAAGTTTCTTCCATAAATTGTCAGCCATGCCCAGATCTTTCAAACAAAAAATGTTTATGAAAATCAGATCAGATTTACTCGAGTTATGTACAAAAGACCAAAAATCACTTAAACGGCCCTAGCTCGGCGACCCAAAGGTCAGTTTCCAGATTCAATCCCATAAAAGATTTTTTGATTAACCTTTCAGGGAAAAAAGTTTTTGAAAATCGGTTGAGTTTTACTCGAGTTATAGTGGTGACGGACGAACGGACGGACTTTTTTTTAACACATTTACGGACAGGTTTTTCAATAATTTCTATACAATTTTGTGCCGACGTAATTTCATATACTCAAGAGTGCGTATGTTTGAACATGATTCTTAGGATGCATGTATCTCTGAGTGATGCATTTACCTTCCATTTAGAAAAAACTTTTCCTCAACAACCTCTATAAAATACTAGAAACAAAAATTATTTTTACACCTCGTATAATGTTAAAACATACCTAAAGCTGTAAGGCCTTCTTCGATAGCGCAAATGCAATGGAGAAAACAAAACAACTCACGTAACCCGAAGCTGTTCGTCAAATTATCGCACAACACCATTGCATAAATAACACTAGCCAACAAAGTTTTGGTAGCACTGTTCTACAAGCAAAAAATATGCTTTTTTAACGAAAAAAAGCTTTTTTCTATGCAGTTTGACTTTGGAACCCATAAAGTTTTTTGAACTTTGTTTGGGCGCAATTCGGTCTCCATAGAAAGAGCCACAGTCAAATAGCTTTAGAGGTTCTTGAGCCAAACTAAAAAGAGATGAGCTTTCCTTAAAAAAGGCTTTCTTTTTTAGTCTGTAGAGCAGCTACATGATTTTGGTTTTCATTTGTCGCCGAGTAATCAAGTTACAGAATTACTGCGAGAAATGGGGTTCGAGTGATTCCCGTGAAGTAACGCCAAAGTCAAATCGCCAAAATGCATTTTGGCGATTCTTCACACTTTGGCGATTTTTTTTTTGGCGTTTCTTCACACTTTAGCGATTTTTTTTGGCGATTCAAGAAATAACTACAAAATCATAAATCGCCAAAGTGTGAAGAAGCGCCAAAAAAAATCGCCAAAGTGTGAAGAAACGCCAAATTAATTTTTTTTCAGCTCTTGGCGTTTCTTCACACTTTGGCGATTTTTTCTGGCGATTTATTATTTTGTAGTTATTTCTTGAATCGCCAAAAAAAATCGCCAAAGTGTGAAGAAGCGCCAAAAAAATCGCCAAAGTGAGAAGAATCGACAAAAAAATCGCCAAAGTGTGAAATAACGCCAAGAGCTGAAAAAAAATTAATTTGGCGTTTCACACTTTGGCGATTTTTTTGGCGTTTCTTCACACTTTGGCGATTTTTTTGGCGTTTCTTCACACTTTGGCGATTTTTTCTGGCGATTTACCATTTTGTAATTATTTGTTAAATCTTCAGGAAAAATCGCCAAAATTTGAAGAAACGCAAAAAAAAATCGACAAAAAAGAGAAGAAACTCCAAGATGATTTTTTCAGCTCAGATCCCTATTTAACAATTGCTGTTTCTCTTTGTTACAGCTGTTTATATTTACCGAACAGTAAATTTGAACAAACACAATTTAAATTCAGATCGCAATTAATTTCAGGTTTTTCGTTGATGTGTATGAAAATTATTTCGTGACAACGAATGCAATAAAGTTTTGATTCAATTTAAAGTAAAAGTGTTCAGGGGAAAAAAATTTTGTTTTTCTTTCCAACACTAAGGCGGGTTAGTACAGGAACGGAAAAGTGAAAACCGACAAGTTTCTGATTTGCATGGTAAATTCGTATGATCTTGAAACATATATCTTGCGATAATTTGTTTCGTTCCAATGCATAATTCAAATGATGTGAGTCTTCCAGTCGCCTCCAGGCCTCACAACATAGTCTCCCAGCAGCCTGCGTCTCAGTTGATAGAAATTGGGGCATTCACATATGACGTGAACTCCTGTTTCTTTTTCTGATCCACATGGATATCTGGGAGTGAGCGACAACCTCAATTTATTCATGTGCCCGTTCAGCCCACTATGTCCGGTAATCGCACCCACTACCATTCTTATGCTTTCCCGGTCCATTTCTAGCAAACTTTTATCTTTTTGGAGTCTGGTTTCGGTAGAAAGCGCTTCGTATGAGCACCTCCATTGTACGCTTCCCAGCGTTCTCCGTGCCTTAAAGCCATCCAATCCTTCAATGCTTTCGCACAGACTGTTGAGGCAGCAAAGCCCGCCCTAACTAGCTCATCTGCCTTCTCATTTCCTTCCACACCCAGGCTAGAGTGAGTTATATGATGGTCAGAACCATCGAGTTCAGGATCAAGTTGCAATCTCTCACCAGCTTGGAAGTCTGGACAGGCGACACAAGCGCCCTAATCATCTCCGCATTGTCTGAGCAAATGACAGTATTTTTCCCATGTGTTCCCCTTTGAAGTTCTCCACGCGCTCCCGTGAGCGCCGCGAAGACTTCTGCTTGAAAGACACTGACGAGGTTATCCAGATGAAAGCTCTCACCTTCTTCTGTGTTGGAAGCATACCCTCCAGCCCCTGCTCCATTGGAGGTTTTGGTGCCGTCCGTGCATACGACTATGCTATTCCCTGGTTTATTAGCTGGAAAGCTATCTAGTCAGTCTTCCCTACTTGGAAGTATAGCGTTAAATCGCCGGTGTGATTCAATCTATGTCTAATGACTGCCTCATACAACCACAGAATAGCCTTTGACGGCAGGCCCCAATTTCTACCGAAAGAGTTTCCTTGGCCTTTCACATACTAGTTGATGCCTGTACACGTACACAGTGTCAGCGGTCTTGAACGTGAGAACTCTTGCAGTGAGACGATGTCCACTTGATTCCCCCTGAATGATCTTCAAGTTCCGCAGGGAGAATCAAGATCGATCAATAGTTTCCCATTCTAGCGATCTTTCACCTCGTTACTAAAAAAATTTAACAGGTTTCGACCTTTGGACTTTCATGTTGGTATTCTTTGTTTTGATCTTCTGACGAACAAAATGGTAGACGCACTAACAACTAGTCTATCCATGAACGTAACTACCTAAGAAACATAAATTCAGAATTAAAAATGTTTTCATTCAAACAAAAAAGAAAAATTTCGTGGCTTGGCGGTATAGTTTTATAATTATTAATTAAATCATCAGAAAAAATCGCCAAGGTGTGAATAAACGCCAAAAAAAGCGCCAAAAAAGAGAAGAAACGCCAAATTAATTTTTTTCAGCTCTTAACGAGTCTTCACACTTTGGCGATTTTTTTTTTGCGCTTCTTCACACTTTGGCGATTTTTCTTGGCGTTTCTTCACATTTTGGCGATTTTTTTTGGTGATTCCAGAAATAACTACAAAATAATAAATCGCCAGAAAAAATCGCCAAAGAGTGAAGAAACGCCAAAAAAATCGCCAAAATGTGAAGAAACGCCGAAAGCTGAAAAAAATTGATTTGGCATATCTTCACATTTTGTCGATTTTTTTTGGCGTTTCTTCACACTTTGGCGATTTTTTTGGCGTTTCTTCACACTTTGGCGATTTTTTCTGGCGATTTATTATTTTGTAATTATTTCTGGAATCACCAAAAAAAATCGCCAAAATGTGAAGAAACACCAAGAAAAATCGCCAAAGTGTGAAGAAGCGCCAAAAAAAATCGCCAAAGTGTGAAGAAACACCAAGAGCTGAAAAAAATTAATTTGGCGTTTCTTCTCTTTTTTGGCGCTTTTTTTGGCGTTTCTTCACACCTTGGCGATTTTTTTTTTGCGATTTTTTTTTTTTGTGTTGCGAGTGTTTTTTTTTTTGCGATTTGACTTTGGCGTTACTTCACGGGAATGTTCGAGTGCCCGTTCAAGATTCAAGTTTTCCTTTGGTGGCCGATGGTGAAAAAGGCACCTTTAGTAGAGCTGTAAACATCGAAAAAAGTTTCCAATCGCAATAATATTTTTTTTTTCTGGAGTCTCTAAGCTTGAATCAATAAAAATAAATAAAAAAAAGTCAATTTTCATATAAATAAATTTATTTTCGAGGGTTCTTTGACAGTTACATTAGGCACTTCCTTTTATATGTTTCGCAAATTAGTTCGTTTTACTATTAAGTAAAATAAGTTAAACACAGAAGTTTTAGCTAAATGCTGATAAGTTTCTCCTGAATCATTTATATTACGATGTCTTATCGCTATTTGTCTCATCATCTGTATTCACAGATGAATCATCGGATTGGTCATGGTCAGCCACCAGGGCTGCTGGTTTTAATAAAGTTAGTTTTGTTGAAATCGGATTCGTGTTTGTTGTTATTGGATTGGCGTACTCAGTCACTGGCAACGGATTTTGAACGGTAGGACGGAAATTCGGCATAATCTCTGGCGGTATGAATTCGGGAGCTAATGGTGGGAATTCGCCTTGAAATGGACCGAACTGAGGTGTATTTCGAATCAATTGCTCAGTCTTTGACAAGTGTCCCGATGAAAATAGGAAATTGTTTTTCGATGGTAGTGGCGGAGGCAATGGGTTCACTAGTGAATAGTCTAAAACCGCCTTACCATCATATGTAACAACTGAACCTGCCGGGTAAATACGACCAGGAATTTTTCGATTGTCTGGCGGTAAATAGTACGCATCAATACGTTCACCAGCCATCATAACTTTATCCTCACCATCCTCAACGTCCATGTTTTCCATTAACTTTTCATTTACCAACAATTTTCCGTTGCTAGTGTTTATACTGTCCAGGGGCGACGGTATGAACATCGGTTCGAATTGCTTGCTTTCAACATCTTGATTCACGAACAAAGCATCACCTTCAAAGTGGTCTTCAATATCTGATACATTATCGTCACGGCGACGATTTCTGTTATCGTCATCACTTAAATCCTCCGTCTCATCATCGTCCACACGTTTATTGATTATTGGCCGAAAACCACCTTCAACAATTACCGAGCCCGGTTGAAATCCATTATTTTGATGCACATATGGTCGGTTTACAATCTCTTCTTTGTAAGGTGCCTTGAAAACATTTTTTGTGGTCAATTTGATTGGTATATCCCGAAACGGCTTCTGGCTCGATTTCGATTGATATTGATCCGGCACTGCTTTTGTATGAAGATTATCGCGGTACAAGGGCTTGGCTGGAATATTCGCTTCAACACTTTGAGGTAATCGATTTGTCTTCTGATCAAATTTTTTTCGCAATGGATATTGCTCGTTCGACTGGCCTAACACTAAAAAAGGAGCGATGGTTTTAATTGGCTTCGACTGGCTAACAAAAGGTCGAATAAGAGGTGAAATTGGCTTTTTATAATGGTTGATTATCATTGAAGGTTGCGGTACGACGAATGGACGATATGGACTGTTGCCAGGACGTCGGCGTTCTACGATTACTGCTGGACGTCTCGGTGGTAGCTGAACTGGACGGAAAAGGGGACCGCTTGGAACGCTTGGTGGTCGAAGATATGCAGATAAAGCAAGTTTGGAATTGGTCACACCATCATTATTAATTTGAATTTCCTTTGAGTACACAGACGGTTGGGAATTTGATTGGACTGGGTTTGATGATGGGATAACTTGAGTATTCTTGTTATCGTGTTCGGTGATGCTTTGGTTTGCTTTCGGTTTTGCAATGCTCTCTTCCAATGCTTCAGCTGCCTTAATTCCCTCAGCTATAATTTTATTTATTTCTGAATTTTTGCTTAGATCAAACTGAATTTTTGGTGGCTGTTCGTTCATGTTATGGTTTTTGATCAAATCTTTCTCGTGCTGCAATAAAAAAATTTCATTTGGTCGAATCTTTGTTTCATAACGTTGTGAAGCTTCTAACAGCAAACCGTCTTCATCCGTTTCCGGCTCAACAAAGACTTCATCAATTTCGCTTGCTTGCACTGAATCGCACGAATCTAAAACATTTATTTTCCATCCAAGGTGACGATGCGTAAAACATTGATAATAAACGGTGTCTGGAGTGTTAGCATCTGGTTGCCATGAGATAATACCCGGTTCTCCTTCATCACATTTAAGCGTCAAACTTCGTTGATATGCACCAAATGAAGAATAATCATCAGCTGATGGTCCGTCCAAGTCTGAAGTCCAATGACACAACCTACCAATACCCGTCGGAACAACAGCTCCACTTCGAGAACGATGAATTCCGGCGAAAATGCGAACATTCTGTAACAAGAATTCAATGTGCAACGACACATAGCCGAAATTACAGTCTCTTCTTACCACTTTCTCCTCTTCGGTCTTATATTCGAAACCACCTACTGGATCGTCAGTAATATAAAACGGATGATATTTCGCTGGCGTATCCGGATCATTGCCTCCTTCAACAACGAAAGTGTAAGTCTTGCCTCTAACAACATTAATTTCTGGTATCAAAAGTCCATTGATATACCAAGAAATTCCCCAACCCACGTGACCTATGATTCAATGCATTAGTTAAAAGTTTAACATTCCCGAAACTTGATATTACGAACCTGTTATAGCCGGATACCCATGCTTTCCTCCTGTTGGTCCCATTTGAGCGTAAAACACACCATCTTCTGGTTCATAACATTGAATTGGAGGTATTTCCCAAGCGTCGTTCTTAGGTGCAGGCTTTGGTGTGGGTACTGGACGTTTTGGCAAGTCCGTGTCGCCTTCATTAATGGTTGCAGGACGTGATTGTGAGCCTCGTCGATTTATTTCTAGTTTCTGTAACTGTCGTCGGTTGCCATCGTGTGATTCGCGAATTCTATCATTAACAACTGGTCCACTCACATCATCTCCTGCAACTTTCATTTCTCCATCTGGCACAGGGCAATTCCAAATCGGTTGTCTACCGAAATCAATGAACCTATCACCTTTGGTGTATTTTGTATGAAATGATACTTCATTTCGTTGATTTAACGGACCGATGCCCCAAACAATAGCCTGAGAAGCGTTGATTAGGATCGGCAAATCGAATTCATCCGATGCTTTCAAGGGACGTTGAAATGTAACAATACTATATCCGTTCACCATGGCTGCGTTCAATGGTCGAATTGAGTTTGTGTTGTTCTAAAACAAAAAAAGGGGTGAAACAGGAATTAAGAGATCAGGTATTGTAAAATTACGCCTAGTCTTGTATCCGGACAACTTCCACGAGTACCAGAACACTGCGACTTATCTTTCAAATGGTAATCAATGGCATATCCTTTACCAGTATTTTTATCTACCCAAGTAACTGCCACATCAGACCCTACCATCACAGTGTGTTCTTTATCTGGCGATACACCAAACGACATGTATTCATTGTTTTCTGGAATAAAGAAAAAAATTTCATTTCTACAATTTCTTCAACTACCATTTGGGGATACTAAATCGTAAGGAACCCTGCCACAAAAGTAAAAGACTGATGTCAAAATCGAATCAGTAAGCTTTGCAACGAAAACAACAATAGTTTATTACGGTGGATGCGGCGAAAAACATTCATTTCATGAGTTATCATACGAGCCGAACGTACGAGTATGTTTTTAAGCAACAAGCTTTGAAAAAACTGTTATTTTGACAAGTGTCGGATATGCAACTACACGTGTCAAAATAACAGTTTTTTTTTCAAAGCAAGTTGCTTAAAAACACACGAGTGATTTCGCGAGTACACAAAATTGATTCCGAATAAATGAATGCTTTTCAACGCATCCAACGTAAGTTATTTTTTTGCCTATCCCCTCCGAAAAGTTGGTGTTACAAGTACATTTGGCTCCCAACGAAAAACGTGACACAAAACTTTAATTTATGTTTCTAGTTGTTGAAACACACTTGGTGTTTTCATACAATAAAAAAGAATATATAAAGTTATTGTGTTGTATCAGCAATAATCATGTATCATTGGTGGTCTGTTATATCATGTAAAATAATTTCATTCGCATTATAAACGTTGAAACGAACAGTTGTGTTATTTGTTTACTCACATTCCAACATGGTAGCAGAGCGTGGTTGCGATGTGTAAGCAATTTTAACATCCTGTTGAATTTAGTTTATAAAGAGTGAATCATTGCTAGTGAGCAAAAAAAAAAAACTTTTTGTGAAATATTTCCTTGGTTTTTGATAAAATGGGAAAAGAATTTGATTTCCAAAAGTTGAAGGGTAATGAAAATTACCATACGTGGAGTTTTGCTGTGAAGAACTATCTCGACTACAAGGAATTGTCGAAATGTATCACAGATCCTGCCACGGAAACGGATGAAACCAAATTGTCAACCGCGAAGGCAATTTTGGGGCTGAGTATCGAACCATGCAACTATGTGCATATCCAGAAGTGCAGTACAGCTTTAGAAATTTGGAAGAAGCTGCAAACTTTGTATGAGGACAAAGGGCTGACACGGAAAATTGGCTTGTTGAAGTCGATGATCACCACAAGGCTGGAGGATTGTGAAAACATGCAACAGTACGTGGACAAAATAATGGCACTGCAAATAAGTTGAGTGGCATTGGGTTCGACATGTCAGCAGAATGGACAGGGGCTGTATTATTGGCGGGTCTGACGGAAAGCTACCGACCTTTGATTATGGGCATAGAGGCATCGGCTACAGATTTCAAAGCGGACACAATAATTTCGAAGCTTCTGGACGCGCAACCTGGGTCTTCAAGTCAAGGTGAGGCTCTTATTGGTAACAAAAGTAAATGGAAGAAAAAGCAGAATTCGGATGCTGAAGTTAAAAAATGTTTTAACTGTGGGTCACCAAAACATTTGAAGAGGGACTGCAAAACTCCGCCGAAAGCCAATCCCTCAGTGCAGAATGCTAAGGCAGCATTTTCAGCAATGGCGTGCTGCAATGATTCGAATTTGGACTGGTATGTGGACTCGGGCGCGTCGAGTCACATGACGCCACATGCAGAATCACTGGTGAGTAAAAAAACACCGGAAGTGTTGTTGATCAAAAGTGCTAATGATTCGAAAATGAGTGTTGCGAGCATGGGACATACGGTTTTGAACATTGAAGACAATGAAATCCCTGTGAAGAACGTTTTACATATTCCGGACTTGACAGTGAATCTATTGTCTGTTAGTAGCATAGTTAAAAACGGAAATAGTGTATTGTTTGATGCCGACGGTTGTACAATAAGAAATCCACAAGGCAAAATTGTGGTCAAGTGCGTATGTAAGGACGGTGTATACAAATTACGCGCGAAAACCGAAAGTTGTATGTTTAACGCGGTTACGTGGCATCGTAGACTCGGCCATATAAATATGTCATCATTGCGTAAGATGAGAGACGGCGCGGTGACTGGCGTGGAGTTTACTGACAAGAGTGAAGCCGAGATAAAGAATTGTATAGTGTGTGCCGAAGGGAAACAAACTCGTCTACCATTCAGTTTGAGCAAAACTGGAACAAAAGAACTGCTGGAGTTGGTTCACTCTGATGTGGTAGGGCCAATGGAGACAATTTCAATCGGAGGAGCGAAATACACGCTTACATTTGTTGACGATTTCTCAAGAAAAGTTTTTATATATTTCCTTAAGCGAAAATCGGATGTGTGTGACACGTTTAAGGCATTCAAGGCCTACGTTGAAAACCAGACGGGCAATAAGTTGAAAATTCTGCGGACAAATAACGGTTCAGAATATTTTTCGAAAGAACTAATAAATTTTTGTAAATTCAGCATCAATCTACGCAGACATATACTCCGCAACAAAATGGGGTCGCAGAACGATTCAACCGAAGCATCGTTGAGAAGGCAAGATGTATGTTATTCGACGCAGCATTACCAAAACAATTTTGGGCTGAAGCATGCAACATGGCTGGCTATCTGATGAACCGGACGGTCAATACATCAGCAGTTGACACCACACCGGAAGAAATATGGTCAGGACAAAAAGTTGACTTGACGAATTTGCGCATATTTGGATCTGAAGTGATGGTTCATGTACCAAAGGAAAAGCGTCGCAAATGGGACAAAAAATCGGTAAAAATGATATTCACAGGTTACGACTCATGCACAAAGGGCTACGGATGTATCGATCAACGCACAAAAAAATTTTGGTAAGCCGTGATGTAATTTTTCATGAAGACATGAAAGGACCAAAGAGGAATGACTCAGGACAAATAAAGGTAGTAAATGAAAATCCAGCGTTTGATAACGATATTTCAGAGGAATCAGCTGTCATGTTTGAAGACGAGAACGATGGAGAAGCCGTAACACCTGAAGTAGCGGAAGTCATAAACGAGGATGAAACTGTTGAAGAGCCCGAAGTTATCGTTTTGGATGATTCGATGAATTCTGCGAGCTTTGAGTCAACTTCAGATGGAAACATGACGTATCAGGATGACACGGTGAATGACCCGAATTACGAACCTGATACTGATGACACAAATGAGTCATACTTGGCAAAACGCACGAAAGGAAAAGAGGTAAAACCGAATATTTTTAACTTGACACAATTTGCATTTTTTGTAGAGCCGGCTTCTTACGATGAAGCTAAAGAAAGTGCTAACAAAAGGCAATGGTTGGCTGCAATGAATGAGGAAATTGAATCTCACGTTTTGAATAGTACGTGGAGATTAACTGACCTACCCAAAGGAAAAAAGGCCATAAAATCCAAGTGGGTATTTAAGGTTAAACGAAACCATGGTGGTGAAATTATTCGATATAAAGCACGCCTCGTGGCAAAAGGGTGCTCTCAGAAATATGGTACAGACTATAAAGAAACATTCTCACCTGTTGTCAGGTATGCCTCTTTGCGCTTCCTTTTTGCTCTAGGTGTGAAGAAAGGACTGAAGTGTCATCAACTTGACGCTATTACGGCGTCTGTAAGGCGAAATTGAAGAAGATACAGAAATTTACATGCAACAACCCCAAGGCTTCGAAGACGGAACAGAAAAGGTATGCAAACTGGAACGCGCCTTGTATGGTCTGAAGCAGGCGGGATACCTATGCAATGTCAAGTTAGACTTAGCTCTTCTGAAGTTTGGGCTGAAGAAAAGCAAACTTGATCCATGTGTTTACTTCAACGAAAAGGGAAATTTGATTGTGGCAATATACGTGGATGATTTTTTGGTATTTTATGAAAGCGAAAAAGATCTGATTGATTTAAAAAATTATCTTGATGAGATATTTCATATGAAAGATATTGGTTCAGTAACTAGTTGCCTCGGCATGAGAATCACTGAGGGACCAGGTTGGGTCGAACTGGATTTGGAACGATACACTCGAGACATTCTGGAGCGTTTCGGAATGAGTGATTGCAAACCCGTTGGGACACCAAGAGCCACTGACCATAAGTTATCCACCAGCCAGGTGAATGCTGACAATTCAATTACAGGAAAAGTACCTTTCCAAGAAGCAATCGGAAGTTTGTTGTTTCTGGCACAAAATACGAGGCCAGACATCTCTTTTGCGGTCAACGACGTCAGCCAGTTTAACAACAATCATGCTGAAGTGCATTGGGCGGCAGTGAAGAGAATTTTTCGATACCTAAAGGGAACCATAACTACGAGATTGCGGTATACAAACACCGAAGCCGTGGGAATGGTTTGTTATTCTGATTCGGACTGGGG
>CM055406.1:82684176-82697765 GCA_029228625.1 Pseudolycoriella hygida
TGATTGCAAAGAAAAAATATTTTTTTTATTCTCATTAAGGGAGGGAATAGAATGAAAACACATCGTTCTACTGTTTGAAGTAATGAACATCAAACTTAATTTTTTGAATATTTTTAAATATTTTGAATATTTTTTGAACATTTGAATATTCATTAAGGTAAGGTGTTGAAACACACTTGGTGTTTTCATACAATAAAAAAGAATATATAAAGTTATTGTGTTGTATCAGCAATAATCATGTATCATTGGTGGTCTGTTATATCATGTAAAATAATTTCATTCGCATTATAAACGTTGAAACGAACAGTTGTGTTATTTGTTTACTCACATTCCAACACTAGTGCGACATTAGCTTCTACCAAAAACATTATGCGACGATGTGATCGAATCAGAAGATTTTATGCTTTTTACAATATTGAGTTTGCTTTTTGATAATCGACGCTGAAAGATGCAAACTAGGGGGATCGATTTTCTCTTTTTTTCGGGGCGGCTAAGGGAATGGCCACTAGAATTATTTAGATGTTTTACTTCAACTAGCACAAAATCGGTGAAGTCAAAAGGCCACGTTTTGGTGCATCTGAGCTCTACCAAAAATAAATGGTTGACATGTTATTGAGCACCTAAAATTTTTTTCAACATTTCACGTTTCCTTAATGGACGAAGCATGTGAAAATTTTTTACTTTTTTATATGATTCTGTAATTTGTCAACATTAATAATATGTTTTTAAATAAAATTTAATCGCTTTAGTTTTGTTTATACAGAGAGGTACATTTCGATTTAAACACTTTTCAAATATGTTTGATATGTCAGAGATTTAAATGTCACATTACATAAGATGTATGAGCAAGAAAGAGACGCAACGTGCACGTACAAACCAAGTATCTCAATGTAAAAGAAATATGATTTGAAGTTAATGACATTTAAAACTCTGACAACCTAAAACTGTTTAAATCGAAATGTACCTCTCTGTATCAATGTTTAAAATAAAAAATTTGTATGTGTGACTTGCGAATTCGCAGGTGGATTGTATACAGACTCTCATTTTTCACTAATGCAAACAAAAAAAAACGATTTTTGTTTTCGAATTTAAAAATATAATTTTGATGTGTCGTAGAATACTTTTTTGATCAAAATAAATCAAATTATCGAAATAAAATAAAAAAACTGTGTTAACATTCGATATTCCTGGTCCATTGAGAAAAATTGGGAAAAATAAATTTAGGATGCAAACTAGGCAAACAATATTTTCAACAACAGTCAACAGTCAACAACAATCATAACTTTTGAAAGTCATCGACAAAGTGACCGTTCTTTATGTCATATTGCTGGGTATTTCATGTAGTATTTTTCTCGAATGTGTTCAAAGATCCCCACTTCCAAAATCTCCATTTTTTGCAACAAAAAGTAGAATGACGAAAATATGAAACTGAAAAAAGTCGTCCAGATTCGATTAAAATGATAATTGTTATCAAAACGCTGAAAATTTTGACATTTTACTTACAGCCATGTGCTTTTAACTTTTATCATACCTTAATTTTAAACAAAATATTCTAATGAAAATGATGAAAGTTTAAAGTACATGGCTGTAATTTCGATCGAATCTGACTTGTTTTTTTAAGCTAAAGCTCGCACTTAATCATTGAAAACAACAAATTGTACTTTGAATGTAAATTCTTATAACATTAAAAATTTTTGACACTTTTTTCACACTTCTACCTTAATATTGATCCCGATTCATCGCAAAAAATGATCACATCAACTTCAGAAATGAGATTTATAATGTCAACGTCAATAATGTGGTGAAATGTAAACATTGTTTTGAAATTATTTTTCGTGAGCAATAAATTTGTTGATTTGACTGATGTACTACCAACACAGCAAATGTTGCAGTGAAGTGATGTGAATTATTATAAACGTAAGCAATAGTGTCAAATGTTTTAGAAAATAGTTGAAAAATACGCAAAATAAAAGTGATTAGCTGTTTGTGTTCGTCGCTTTCATAAATCGTACTAGAACCAGCATGGCTGACACTTTCGATTCTGTTTTAAATTTTTTTTTTTCAAAGTTTTAATGCATTTGCCTGCGCTAAAATACATTCATTGCAAAGTGCGTAGTGGGCAACAATAAAACGTTCATTGCAAAGTGCGTAGTGGACAACAATAAAACAACAAAATGTTGTTTCCACGTTAAAGATTTTCGAAACAATATTTCAGATGAATTATTTGATGAAAACACAATGTATTTAAATATCCTCAATGAAATGTTCACTTTTTGTGGGGGATAAATGTACGTGTATCACCAACTTTTCGGAGGAGATAGGTAGAAAAATACAATCGGAATCATCATAAATTACCGTCTTTTACGTTTCACCAGCTCCCAACTGGTTTCGCCTTTATATATTTTAGATATCAAAACGAGGGGTACTCACGGCGATAAAATCTCATATAAAAAGTCGAATGTCGCTTGTAGTTATTTCCCCTCCTTAAGGAGATATGCGTGTGTATGTGCGTATGTAAATCAAAAACAGTAAACTCCTTAACATGAGTTTTTGACCCTTGCGAACTAAACGGTGCACATGTGTTTATCAACACGTTTGTAACCAGTCAAATTTCGATCTGGGAATTGGTGTGCTGTTCGCTCTTAGAAACCCGCCCGAGTTACATTCTCACTACCACAATCACAACATACTCATATACACCCTCATAATAAAATTCTCTTCTAACAAAAGTATTACTTCCATTTGAATCTTCCGAGTACTCTTAATTGATAATTCCATTAAAACTTTAAATAAACATTTATTCTCACAAAAAATATTAACATAAACAAATTCTATAAATCAAAGTTTAAAATAATATCCGAAACACTTATTCGACAAATTTCATATGGACAAAGATAACAAAACCACTTGAGATAGTCATTGAAAGAAATATTACTTAAGTTAAGAAAATAGATACAAATAACAATTTTAAACAAAGATATTACTGATTTGACAAAATCGAAACATAAATATTCTTCATAAACAAAAATAAGAACATATAAAAAGAACCCATGTTTAAGTTTAAGTTAGTCTTTAGAATTTCGTGTAAAGGATAACATTAAAAAATTTGAATAAACGTTTTCTTTTAAAAGAAGAGTTTAAATCAAAAGAAACATTTCTCCCGTCAACTCGATAACTCGAGTAAAAGTTGAAGATTATCTGAAAGGTTATCGAACAATAGAGTGCGGTCCTTTTGAAATTGTATTTTTTATCGAAAGTACACTCCAGAAAAATAAAATCAGCTTAAGAACTTATTGAAAATTATTTTTTTAGCAGTTATTTTGAAGTCCAAACTTTTCATTTTCGTTTTGAAAATTATTGCGCTCAAAAAAATATTCCAAAAATTGGGATCATCAGTTTTGTCAACGTGATAAAAAAAATTAAAATCCCTATGTCAACCGTCAAAATTTCTCTTATTCAAATATCAAAAGTAAACATCTCGCTCCACTTATGTGACATCCACTTATCGCACAGTATCTTATTTTTGATATAAAATGAAACCAAATATAAAATACAACATCACTTAACTTGCTAAGTACCTATACTGATCAATGGAAAAAAACATAGTTTCGATGAGTTTCTTTTGATGAAAATGTTTCTGCGCAATGATTCGAAATTTTTGTGTTTACCTTTTTTGTTTTTACACTTTTGTTTTTTTAGTTATTTTGTTGGCAGCAATGCAAAACATCTGCTTAAAAAATCTTATTTTTGTTTATTGGTATTTAAAGTTGATCCCTCACCGGGATTGACTCGGGATTGAGAGCGTTTTACGCGAATTGAAGATATTAAATTAAAAAAAAAAAATTTTCAATTCTTAAGCCGAATTTATTTTTTTTGAAGTGTACTTTCGATAAAAAATACAATTTCAAAAGGACCGCAATCTATTGAGGTTAAGTTCGATGATGATCAAAATAGGTCAAGGGTTTCAAAAGACACGGTCGAAAAAGTTGTCAAAAACATACTTTTATCCTCAAGGTCCATTAAACTTGCTCGATCGTTTCTCAAAAGCACCAAAACTACTGAAACTGGTTTGTGCTGTGGGATTCATAGGGTGGTCCTAGCCCAGGCTATACGATCGATTACGATGGTTGGTGGTTTTTATAACTGCTTCGTTAATTATGTTTTTTTTTGTATGTTTCTGTCTCATTTGTTGCCCAATTTTTTTTACGAAATTTTGTGGAGAAAATTGAGGGGAACATTTTTTTATGGAAGTTTGGGTTACAATGAATTAGTTTGAACATATGCAATGAATTACCTTAATATAAAATAAAATTCTTGTACTTGAAACATACCATACCGACCGCGTAATTTTTAAACTCAAATTCTTGATCGAATGAAAACTTTAGTAGGTACTTTCAAACGTAATTACAATCATCTTCAACTAATTTTGTAGGTTTTTGAAATTGTAATGCAAAATAGCGTTGTAATTTTGAAAAACCTACAAAATTTGTAATGTTTTTATTTAAGCGAAAAAAAAGACTGCTCACAATGGCGCAGCCAGTAAAAAAACGATCTTTTCAACAACAAATTACAATAAATAAATTTCATCTACTCTACTTTTCCCTAATGTTGCCAGGATGCATGCCGCATTGCCTCTTTGAATTGCAACTGAAATCTTCTGTAATAGGAAATCTTTTGAGCGTGATTCCCCAGAAGCTGTCCTTATCAATGACCCTAATTTGCCTATAAATTTCTTCGTTTCTGGGCCCATACAACCTAGAGTTTCGAAAGCAACAGGAGTTAATAAATAATTCTCTTTTAAACGAATATAATGATTATGCTTAAATCTTTCCGCTTTATCGGCTATTGAACGCGCTTTCTTGGAAGGTTCATTGACATAAGAAGGAGCTAACGTGTCTCGAACCGTCACGTCCCAGAGAAGAGACTTTCCATGACTCCACGGAATTAGAGTCATGCAGTCAGGTCGTTTACCATCATCCCTAGAAATTCCTGGTGGTTGTATTATATTTGGAAATCCTGCGGAAGACAATGCGTGAGAAATAATTTTATTAACTTCATCGTGCCTAGAAATTATCCCTGATTTCTTCTTGCCAGACAAACCATGTAGGCCGTCCTTTTTAACCATAGCACCACAGATGCATTTATGTTCTTCACATAATTGAGAACCTAAACGAAGACCAACAGCAATTCTCGCGGAATTGTTATCTAATAGTAAACCCGTATTTCGATGGGACCACCTGCAGCCACTTTGAAGATTCATTAGTAGATGACGCAAGTAGTCTGACTCGAGCAACAGGTTCACTAGAATCAAACATCCTAGAAAACTTGCTGTTGATCCTCGGAAGATCCCAATTTTTCTGCTCCTTTCTCTTCTCATAACCTGGAATAAAATCTTGAGGAATTTGCTCAACTTATTCTAAAATGTAATTATCGATTATTTGCAAATTAAATTTTTCTAACAACTTATTTGACAGATCAGATGAAGAATACACAGATGATAAATAGGCTGGCAATGCCAAATCGTCAACCTTCCGAATGCCTAAACCCCCAAAAGCTAAAGGAAGAGTAGCCTGATCCCAAGAAAATTCTGACATCCTAAAATTCGTAATCGCTTCAATAGTTGAACGAAAAATCTCGTCAACAATGATCACGTAATAGAAATGCCCTAGAAGAACGCAGCAAATAATTGAACCTACAACTACCTAAAGACTTCCTAAAAATACACAATGCGGGGTGAACATCCATTAATTGTAAACGATCACACATTAATTTGATCGTTGCAATTTTGGATGAAAACATCCTTTCTAAACCTGACTCAAAGATTGGTGAGCCTAATATCTCAAGAGAAGACTCATCAACTTTAACTTTAACTTTACTTTACTTTACTTTTAACTTTAACTTTAACGCTGATATCTCAGAATACATGTGGGCCTTATCTTTATCAGTTGCATCAACAAAAAAAACTTCGCATTTTTTTTTTTGTTTAATGACAAGCCTGATAATTCACAAAAATCTAACACTTTCCTAATATCATCTAATACTACTGAAAGCCTATCAGCAACAGTACCATCATCTAAATACCAACCATTTAACCTAGATGAAAGAGAATGTGTCATTCTCATAATACCAATACAAAAACCTGGAGGACCTAGTGGGTCACCCTGCTGAAACCCTCTCTTTGAAAGCAAAGGCTCATCAAGAAAGTAAAGATTGGAGGAAAGCCTGTCAGCTTGTTGAAACAAAGGAGATAATTCTGGACATATCTCCTTAACTTCGCCTAACATAAACTTTCTAAATAACATATTAAAGGCATTGCTAAAGTCAAACTTAACTAAAGCCATTGGCCCATCATGGTCAGCTGTACAGAATCTACGTACAGCATGAACCAAAGCTTCTGCCCCTCCTTGAACAGCAAATCCTAACTGAACGGGTTCTAACTTCTCGACTAAGCTATCCCTAACATTGTAACAAGCAATTTTACCTGTTAAGCGTCTCCAAACAATACCTACTGCTATCGGCCTAACATCATCCTCACCTTTCATAAGAGCAGTCAATGAAGCTCCAAAAAATATTTTAGAGACATCTTTTTGAACATTACCAAACTTAATAATGTCCACCAATGAGGCTATTGCCCTTAAAAGACGATTTGCAGATTCACCGCAAGTAAAAGAAGTCAAATCTTTTAAATGTCGAGGTCGCAAACCGCCTATACCACCAGAAGAACTCAATGGAAAGCTTCTTATAGCTTTGACAACATCCTCAATTGTAGTAGCTGACAAACTAATAATCAGTTCTATTTTCTCAAAATCCCCGCCATCATCATCTGGGTGCTTGGCCTTCAGCTTGGAAACAGTTTCCAAAGTTTGAGGCGCAACAGTTTCATTAGAGCATAAAACTCTAACAGCACCTTTGATGTCACCCTCACTAACTTTCCTCGTAGCTACTCTGATAATAACAGCATCTCCATTGACAGATTTATTCAATGTGAATGGAATACTTGCGTCAATTAAAACTTTGGACAAAGCTTCATTGATGTCCCTACAATCTCTAAAGAAATTAAAATTAGACCTAATGATATTAATACCATCTTTCCCCTTTGATTTATTATTCAAAACGATGTATGGAAAAGCAAGTAATCTCATCCAAGAATTAACATCATTTTTCTGTAATAAACCTTCAATTTCCCTACAAAGTTCCTGACAAACAGTAGTCCGAAATTATTTAAAATTTCAGATACAGTCTCATCATGTGTCAACTCATCAGAATTAGACATTTCATTATTAGGCAAATTATCACTAACATGAATGTCACGCCTATGTTTACTCATATGAACATTCAACCCATGAATATTCTTAGCCAGGAAACCGCAAATACTACAAGTTACCCTTCCGGAAACAGAAACATCTTCCAAAGAAATTTCTGAAACAAGTTCTGGGCATTTGTTTTTACATTTCCTAGTCAAACGTTCACGAGTTGGATGTTTTACCTTATCATTATCTCCAAATGAAGAAAAAATCCTGTCGCAATGAAGACTTGAGCAGTACCAATCCGTGTTATTTACCATCCTTTTGCATTCGTCATCACCTACCAAACAACATTTTCTATGGTACCACTTGCTGCATCCTTTGCAAAAAATCCAATTTTGAGCACTCGCATCGTGGACATTATCCGTTAAAGAAAAACAAACACAGTCAGAAACACTAGGTAGACCACTAGATGATTGACCCATAGTATATTTTATTGAATCTGAAGCTACTATTTGTAAAATTTTTTTGCAAAAATTCCCTACCAGATCTTTGTTCTGGTTTTTCGATTTACTGTTTACACACTTTTTATTTATTAAAATTAATTTGGAATCGATATGTAAACAAAGTAGAAACATTTTTTTAATTGAAGATGCTTGTATGTTATTATTGTGCTAATTTATCAAAAATTCATCGAATTTCACATTTTTAAAATAAAATTTAAAAACTTTCTTGAAAATGTAAATTTTCTTGAAAATGTAAATTTTCTTGAAAATTTAAATTTTCTTGAAAGTTAGAATTTTCTTGAAAATGTGTGTTACGTCTATGACCCACGCATTCGAGTTGGTATTTTGGAGGCGGAAATATTACGTCTCTGACGTAACAGCACATCACTTCTCTGCAAACGGTACAGTGGAAGAGGCAAAACGGAATAGAGAGAAGAGGAGATTGATTGTCGCATCGATTTAGTCAGTGAGCTGGCACAACCCGTACCCGGCGGACGCACCGTCCACCGCGGTTCCAACAAAGTCACTATAAATTCCATAATAAAATTAGTTATTGCAAAAAGTAAAATTGGTGTAATCATTCGGGGCACGGGTGGGCCAAGCTTATTCATGGCGCCCGGACAGAATTAAATTAGAGTTGAATGTATCGAAAGTATAGTGAAAGTAGTGTGAAATTGTGAAGTACAAACATTGGTCTCATTGTATGGCAAGGATTTGAAGTAAAAGTTGGAGACATACATATCAACGCATCGCAAAGAGGATTGGTACGAAATTGGAGAAAAAATTGGAGGAATTGGTTTCATGGGTCATCAAGGGCATAAAGTCAAAAAGTTGAAAGCTTTCAAATTTAATTCATGGCGCCCGGACAAAAAATAAATCTAGTGACAAGAAAAGTCAGAAAATAGAAAGTATAAAGAGAAGAATTCGGTAAAGTTACACAAAAAATTGGTTGATGGTTGGAAAGTCAGGAAACCTAAGAGGCAAAGTCGCATGGTCAAAATCGGCAAATGGAAGACAAGGACGTGAAAGGTCAAAAGAGTACAAAAGTAAGTAATTTGTTCATTGAAAATTTTTACGTGGTCTTTTTCACCAAAGTCTTGGGAAAAAGACATTAAATATAGGGTTTGAATCTATGATGATGCAGTGAACGAATATTATAAAATTAACGAAGGTCGAAGTTTGCGAATTGTTGTCGGATGTGAGTCTGGGAAAAATTTTATTGAAAGTTGAAAGTTGAAAAATTGTTGAAAAACTTATGGATGAGTAAATTGCTCGGAACTTTACGCATAAAGGCTTATAAGAAGTAAAAGGAAAGTTAGATACATTTATTCAAATTTTAGTTAAATTGTTGAAATTAATTCAAGTCGTGAAAATCAGTATTGTTGAATGTGGTTTATGTTTATACTTGCACAAATGCGGAATAATTCATTACATGTCGAAAATTAGTATGCACCGAAGTTGATACTTAGAACAAATTTTTGGTTGAAATATTTGCTTAAAGTTTGGAATTGAGTTGAATCGTAATAATCGATTGAAGTCTTTGGTATTAAATCGTTGGCCAGTTTGAATGTTTACGAAAAATGTTTTGCGAATTGAAATTCGGTATTTATTTGAAAGTAACTATGACAAGTTTCTAGTTATAAAAATGACCAGAATGTGAAAACTAGGAATTGGCTATGTTTAGTACTATCTAACTTAATAAGTAATAAGTTTAACTAGAATTTAAATAGTTCTCGATATTACTAAAACTTTTTGGTATTATTTAATACCAGTGAATTTACGTTTTATTTAAAACCATTGTTTTTTTGGTTTAATCTTGTACCAGTTTTTTCGTGGTTTAATTTTATACCATATTTTTTCTTGGTTTAATTTTGTACTAATTTGTTTATGGTTTAATTGTGCACTAAAATTGTATGGTTTAATAATACACCAAAATTTTTTGATTTAATATTGCACCAACATTTCTTGGTTTAAATTTGAAACAAAATTCTGTTGATTTAATCTGCTTTATTACTTACTGTTAGAAAAGTTCACACTATATATACCTTAACGGTTCTCGTAACAGTGCAATGCGCCCGTGGCGCAAGTCTCATACGATTGAAAATTCAAAAAAAATTTTGACTTCCCCCCTTTGCGACGTACCTCTCTGCGTCTGAATTTTTAGAGCCGTACGAAGAACGAAGTTCTTCGAAAAGGGGTATTATGCGCTTACCACGACGTTTGTAACCACCCCAATTTCGACCCGGGAGTAGTGGGGGGGGGGGGGGAGCTTCGATCATGGTCCTTAGATGACGAATCAACAATAAAAAAAATGTCCGTCCGTCTGTCTGTCAACACGATAATTCGAGTAAAACTCAACCGATTTTCAAAATTTTTTTTTCTCAGAAAGGTAATTGAAAAATCTTTTTGATTGAATCTGGGCACTGTCGGCCCAAGGGCCGCTGAGCTAGGGCCGTTTAAGTGGTTTTTGGTCTTTTATATATAAGTCGAGTAAATCTTCTCCGATTTTCAATAATTTTTTTCTGTTCGAAAGGCCTGGGCCTGCTTGACATTTTATGGAAGAAACTTTTTTCATTTTTAGCTTTTGGGCTCAGCCAGGGGCCTAAAATTGAGTCTTTACTAGGGCCCAACGTGTTTTTTTCTACATAAATCGGCTAAATCTTATCCGATTTTCAAAAACTTTATTTTTCCTGAAAGATAATCAGAAAATTATTTACAAGATTGAATTTGGGCAGAATCGGTCGAAAACTTTCGAAGATACGGTCGAATAAGTGGTCAAAAATATCTATTTTTGAAGGTTAGTGGAACTTTTTCAATTATATCTCTGCGAAATTAGAACGGAAATCGCTCTTGAAGGTTTTTCAAGAAAATATATGGACATCAAAAAATCGCGAAAATTAAATTAGTCAAAATCTGTTGAGTGGTTCGGGCTGTAGAGTCCTCAGTGTGGGCCCAACTCACGCTACGCGATCCTATACGACATTTGGTGGTTCACTTGGTTTTTCGAGCTCAAAGAAACCAGATTGTAATTGTATTTTATTTTCAACTTAAGTTTCGGTCACGATGTGACCATTATCAAGATTTGCTTCGAATTTCGAAAATCTGGTTTCTTTGAGCTCGAAAAACCAAGTGATTGGAGAAATTGTGCCCTATGGTCGAAAGTTTTTGAAATATTAATAAATATCTCAAAAAGAATTTATTTGTTGTTTTTTTGTGAATATTTCTTTAATGATGAGATTTTTTGTGCAGTGTTGCAGAGAAAAAAGGGGCGAATTATCCTGATACGTACGGATCCCCTGCATATGTTTTGGATTTAATTTTGGATATAAAAGTATCTTTGCTATGTGTTTATGTGTGAGTGTATTTACGGGTGCGTGACTGCGATGTTAAACTTCCATAAGGTTTTTTGTTATTTTTCGGTTACTCTCGGCATGAGTGAGGTCATCCAATGGGGCTTCCTGGGTTTATGGGATTCCTGTGGATTCTTCTGGATTTTTCCAGCACTTTTCAACTTCCATCAGGTTTTTTGACATTTTTCGGTTATTCTCGACATGAATGAGGTCATCCAATAGGGCTTCCTAGGTTTATGGGATTCTAGTGGATTCCTGTGAATTTCTCTAACAATTTTCAACTTTGGAATATTTGTTGGCCAAACATTTTTTGATAAATTTCTTTTTTACCAACATTTTTAGAGTATAAGGAAATATATTTGTAGAGAGATAAACTCACAAATGTACTGATATCCGCACAAAAACCCAGTCAGAGTGAGGGTGTGACGCAAATCTTTATGTCTGCTTACAAAATTTCTGATATCAGAGGAGCGTGACGCCTTAAGCATCTAAGGCAAAACGATTTTCTTCCAGTTACAAAAGTTCTGAAAGAATTGGCGCTCGTTTTGTTCGTTAAATTTAAACTGGGCGATCCAGCGTTGACAGATTTTACATGTTTAGTATCAAATCAACGACATGTACATGTACAATCCATAGAGATCGTTGTTCTTGAATTAAATATTGTATGCCGTGTTTATGCAAGAATCTTACAACTTTCTTTTAATTTGTTTGTCCTTATTTCATTTCATGTTGCGTAAAATCACAGATTATCACGTTACAGATTACTATCCCTTGCGTAATTAAGGGCTTAAAATACGTTAAGGGAATTTATTTCAGTATTTTTTCTTTGATTAATTTTGTAGAGAATATTTTTGTCCTGGAACTTGGAGCACTAGGGCTCACCTTGGCGTTTCTTCACAATTTCATGAATTTTCTTGGCGTTTCTTCTCATTTCGACGACTTTTCTTTGCGTCAAGAAAAATCTCCAAAGTGCCGTTTTGGTGATCTGACTGGCGTTTCTTCACGGTTATTTCGAAAGTGGCAAGTAAGTTTCAGAATACTATCGCTTTCGTCAGTGTGGCGTTTACGATAATGTGTTTAGTCAATATAGCAGCCTCCTGGGTGTCTTCTCATCGCCGCTGTTTTATTATTATATTTAAAGCGTAGAAAAGTCATTACATTGTGACGCATTTTTTAATAGAATGTGAAAATATTTCAAAAGAATTTTTTGCGTTTCGAAGCTTTAAGCGTTACACCAACTGATATCAGTTGTTTTGGAAGAAGAAACAAAGACTTTCCCTTTTAAAGGGTTTTTGTTCTCATATCAGTAGTTTTGGAAGCAATTGGAACCGAATTACCGAAAAGTATCAAAAAACCTGATGGAAGTTAAACAGTGCTAGAGAAAACCAGAAGAATCCACAGAAATCCCATAAACCTAGGAAGCCCCATTGGATGACCTCACTCATGTCGAGAGTAACCGAAAAATATCAAAACCTGATGGAAGTTGAAGAGAAATCCAAAAGAATCCACAGGAATTCCATAAACCTTCAAGCGTTCTGAATTTACCGCAATTGTCGTTGCGTCCAGGTTACGCATTGTCCTTTTGAACATCGGATCAACGTAATGCCGTCGACACGTTTTTTATCAGTCATCGACACTTTGGTTCTTTAAACCAAAAATTTTTGGTTTATTATTAAACTATACAATTTTAGTGAATAATTAAACCATAAACAAATTAGTACAAAAATAAACCAAAAAAAATATGGTATAAAATTAAACCAAGAAAAAACTGGTGCAAGATTGAACCAAAAAAAATAGGATATTGTAACACCATATTAAAATGGTATATCCTTTAACCAATTTAAATTGGTTTCAAATAATACTGAAATATTTTCCAGTCATCTTATCAACTTAAAAAAAAGGTGGTTTTACAATTTACTAAAAATTTCATAGTCTTACTTATTACCAAAAAAATTTGTCGGTTATATAAGTAACTAAAATGTGTGTAGTTTTAAATTTTAAATGGTTTTATGAAGAACTAATAAATATAAGTATTCAGTAGTACCACAAAAGTAACTAGTGATCATGGGCGCGCGGTAGCAATGCGCCCGTGACGCAAGTCCCCACGCGCAAAAAATTCAGAAATTTTTTTTTCGTAGACTTCGGAACCATATATACAGCTAAGTTTTGGCTTCCCCCCCCCCCTTGCGACGTACCCCCCGGAAAATATTTTTCCTAAATTCGACGGAAAATTCTAAGGCGAAATGTCTTTTCACTCATTAAAATCGGTCCAGTGGATCCGGAGATATGACTTTTAGAAAATCGTCATTTTCCATACAAAATGTCCTCTTTCATAGAAACCAAAGTTAATGGAAACATCCTACGTTAGTTAGTTAGTTAGTTCCAGAGCCATTTGTATGAAAACCCACTTTTTTGGAGTTTTCTCGAAAACGGTTCGATATCTTTTCTTGAAATTTTGCAGGGACCTCCGGCTGGGCATTCTACGCCAT
>CM055406.1:82698265-82716906 GCA_029228625.1 Pseudolycoriella hygida
AGACATGGTTGGGTGTTCGAGATACAGGTTTCGTGTCAAAGGGAAAGATGTTGGGTTGGGTGTGTAGTGTATAAGGGTGACCGCCAAAATTGCGGAAAATGGACCGGGGGCTCAAAAAAAAAACTTTTGATATGTTGTAGAGGAAGTTGAGTGGATCATTTTCGCCCATGAAAGTAGTGCCCGCCGCGGCTCGGTTTGGCGGCGGCGGCGGCTCAAAAAAAACTTTTGATATGTTGTAGAGGAAGTTGAGGGGATCATTTTCGCCCATGAAAGTAGTAGCCGCCGCGGCTCGGTTTGGCGGCGGCGGCGGCTCAAAAAAATACTTTTGATATGTGGAAAATTGTGGATCTGTGTGGACACGTGTTGCCAGGACGGAAAATTAGAAGTTGATTTAACAAAGTCGTTTTACACCACCCAACATAAAGGTATTTTAGACATAAGGGGTGCGCGCAATTTAGTTAAGGTTTCAACTTGATTGTATAAAATAAATAAATCCATTGTGTAATTAGAATGAAATATAATAGTTTCAACTGTTTGTATTAAGACAAGTTAGAAAATCGTTACAGTTTGAATAAGAGGTTGAGGAAATAAAGTTAAATTCTAATTCTTATTTAAAAATTTATACTCAGGAAATACACTTGATTTTGAATTTAAATTTTAATTTGATTTACAAATTGAAGTCACTGAAACGAAAGTTGATTTACGCCATATGTAATGTTATTGATTTAGATTCAGATTTTGATTTCAATATTATGTCGTAATGCGTGTTAAATATTTGTTTATGGATATAGTTGCAGTTGAAAGGATATAGCAATATTAAAATACGAAACAAAGTTCGAATCGAAAAATAGTATGAATTTAATTTAAAAACTCAAAACATTTATGAAAGCATCTATGGAATATCCATTTTCGTTGAGATTGGTTTAGGGTAAGTACTGTCAAATCGAACGTACAACAAAAATGTTTAAGGTAAAGAAGGGTCGATCGGACGTATGTGAAAAATAGTTGAGGCGAATAAGGGTAACGTGAACCTGCGGGTGTGGATTATACGAGGTTAAGGAAGGAGTTGAAGAGTTGGTGAGTCGGCTAACGTGAGTCGTCTCGTTTGTTTCTAAAATTAAATTGAATGTTTTGACATTTGAAGTTTGTTTTATTAATAAAGTCTACCTTTTACACAAATCGAAGAACACATACGAAGCAAATTGTCTCGGGGCATTCGCGTAAGAATGAAATCACTTCCGCGCCTGCAAACAATTATTACACCTTTCGTTTTCGTAACGAGTAGCTATTTATTAGCAAAATTTTAGTAATTCTTGGAAAAATCATTAGGAGCGAATAGCTAAACAAATGTCATCGAGGTAGTATAAGGTAAGTGTGAGGCAAAGAGGGTAAACAGTAGAAGATAATTTGAACAAAAATCAGGTGAAACATGGAAAGTAAAAGTTAAGTAAGGAAATAAACAAGGTAGATTAGATATAAGAGACTGTCAAGAGGCAGTCCATTCAATTCGAGCGCAGGTAATTAAAGGAAATAAACAAGGTAGATGTAAGAGGCTGTCAAAGGGCAGTCCTTTCAATTCGAGCGCAGGTAATTAAAGAAAGTAAACAAGGTAGATGTAAGAGGCTGTCAAGGGGCAGTCCATTCAATTCGAGCGCAGATAATTAAAGGAAGTAAGAAGTAAGAGGCTGCCGACGGGGGAGTCCATTCAGCGCACGCACTAATAAAACCAATTTAAGCAAGTTGTAGGAAGTTACGGATGGGGAGCAAGTTATTTTAAGGGCAAAAAAGGTGGGAAGTAAGAGGCTGGCAACAGGAGCAGTCCATTCAATCAATGAGCATGGGAACAGAAACAATATAAGGTATGAAGGTTAAGAGAAGTGGGATGTAAGAGGCTGACAGCATGAGCAGTCCATTCAATCAATAGCAAAAGGTTAAAGTATTAGGCAGTAACGTTAAACAAAAGTAAATAACAGGTGAATTGTGAAAGGTATTCAAAAATAAAAAATATAGAAAAGGCAGTGGGACGTAAGAGGCTATTTACAGGGTGTTCCAGTCGAATCAAACATATTAGCATGCGAAAACATGGAGGAAGGTACAGCAGCGTGAGTAAGTGAGGTTGATAAAGTGAGATGTAAGAGGCTGACGATAAGAGCAGTCAATTCAAGGCTAAGTAAAAGTTAAAGCGAATATTAAGAGAAGTTGAGGCCAGGGAATTGAAATCAAGGTTAAGTTAAAAAGAAGTTAAGGGAAAGTTAATATCGAAGTTAAAGGCAGTTATGCATCAGAATTAAGTTGACAGCACGAAGTAATGTAAAATATATAGTATAAAAACGAAGCATGAAATGAAACAAGCAGTTAAACGAAAACGAAAAATTGAAGCATGAAGGTTAGTAGTTTAAGCAACAGGAGTCAAAGGGAATTATAAAATAAAGTTATATGAAAATTGTTAAGGAAGTTAGAAGGAAGTACACAACGAAGTTAAAAAATTAATTACGAAACATGGATTTAGAATGGAATAAAGGCCAAATTAAATGAATATACAATGTAGTTGGAAGAAAATAACTTAAAATAAAAAGGAAAGAAAGTAGTGAAATGAACAGCGAGTGGAAACAAGGTAAGAATGAAATTGGAAGTCAAGGTTATAATTTATTAGTAAGCGAAACAGTGAACTTTTCAATGTAATGACGCCATATTTTTATATCAGTCTGTATATTTGTTTATCAATCTATAAATTCTCGCTAGTTTCTTTATTTTATTAATTCATCAGTTTTTGTCGTTCATCTAAATTATTAGTTAAAGTTGTTTATGTAATCTGTAGTAGTAGTAGCCTTTGGAGAAATAAGATGTCGAAATTTTTGCTTCGCAAATTTTTTAACTTAAATTCTAACATCAAAGTGAAATTAAATCTAAAGTGACCAGAAATTGAGTTTGGATAAATAGCATGCGCGTATTATCTTGGATTATACCATTAAAAAACGAAATTTATTGGATCACATTGAAATTGGACATTTATCAGAAGCGAAGATGGGATTTCTCAACTACCACCGTTTCGCAGATTTCTTGCACATTAAACATTTTCAAATCTGGGAGCTACGGGAATGTATGAAATTCGGCAAAGTTTGTAAATCTTTAAGAAAAATTCACAAATTTCGATAAAGATAAATACAATCTTTGGAATTATGAATTTTGTGTTAGTGCGTGCATTTTTTCTACGGGAAATGGCTTTTTTGGAGGATTTGTTTGAAACCAATTTCCATCGGAACTCCTCACAAAGTATCCCACATCCTAAAAAAATACTATTTCTAGACCCCCTATACTTTTTGTGCAGTTCTGACGCCTGGAACGAAAGTTATGAGGATGTGAAGTTCATTGGACCCTTTGAAGCATACTCTTTCCCGTAGGAAATGATTTTTTTGATGACTTTCACATCCTCCGAAAAGTATCGTAATCATAACCGATTTTGGCATGTGGTGGCTTTTTGGATGACGATAAAAGCATATTAAAGTATATGGAAAGTGTTAAATTGCTACGAAAACTTATTAATATCGAAGATAACATCAATATATATTGCACCCTACGAAATTTGAGGAAATTTGACGAAATTTGAAGTCATTCAATGATGATTTGGTCAATGTAGCGCTAAAATTTCCCTTTTTCATATAAATATGATGTTGCTGATTTCCACATCCTCCCAAAAAAGTCGTAATTTAAGCTAATTTTGGCATGTGGGGGCTTTTCGGAAGCTAGACGATAACCTCTGTGATGTGGAATAATTTGTGAATTTTTTTTTAGCTATATAGCGCTACTGTGAGAGCTACAAAAAACGAGGAAAAATGACGAAAAAAGCCTCTAAAAGTAACTCAAAAGTATTCAATTGGAAGTAAAAATGAGTAACATGAAAGATATCATCAAGCCCTGTTGCTCCTAGAAAAATTTAAGGAAATAATAAGTCACTGAATTTTGTCAAAATAGTGGTAAGTTAACTTTTTCATATAAATATGATTTTGATGACTTTCAGATCCTCCGGAAAGTATCGTTATCTTAACAGATTTGGGAGTGTGGCTTCTCGGAAACAGAAGAACTAAGAATAGGTTGTGAAAACAGTTCTGTAAGACAGATCTGTGAATTTTGAGGAAATTAGAGGTTACTGGATGGAAAAATGGTCGGAAAACAGCTAAAAATTCATAAAAATAGGATTTTTTAGGCCTTTGATGACTTTCAAATCTTACGAAAAGTATTATGACCTTGGCCGATTTTGGCTAAATTAGTTAAAAAATTTTTATCTGGCAAAAATAGTTTCATCGATGTAAATGTGAATTCGTTTCAAATTGTGCTAATTCAAAATGAAATGTTTGGGTGAATATCGAAAATCAAATGTTTTCGTTACTGGCAGTGATCTTATTGGATGTATGTTTTAACAAAAAGACGATTGAGATTAAATTATATTTGACAAATTTTTGTGTACGATCAACTTTTGCAAAGTTTTAATTAAATGTTTTCCGAAGCGAACTTTGTAAAATGAAAGAAATGCATCAGCGAAAAATTTGCAAAAAGGTGTCTTCTTGGTGAATGAATGCACGCACAAACACAAAATTCATAATTCCAAAGATTGCATTTATCATTATCGAAATTTGTGAATTTTTCTTAAAGATTTACAAACTTTGCCGAATTTCGTACATTCCCGCAGCTCCCTGGTAGAGAAGAAATGGATGCGTTAATTTACCACGAAGACTTCAAGATGAATTTTCAAGAAAATTTCGTGGTGTCCTTTTAAAACTTTTAACATTGACCTTTGTAGGTTTAATTTCTTCAGCCAATAAAAGTCATTAGATACAAAAAAAATGTAATCTGTCACTTTTCGTTTATTTGTTCTCATTTATTAATTTATCAGTATTTTAATTAGTTTATCAAATTTTGTTATTTATTTAATTTATTAATCAGTCAAGTCTTGTTAGTAATTTAAACTTGAATAAATTAAAAACATCATAAACTTAACTTCTAAACATATATTAAGTATTATTTACTAGATTTTAGATTTATTTTTGTCTGATCATTCAAATTATATATTAGCATAGTAACATAAGGTGTAAAAAATGAACGAATTACTGGCTCCGCTCCTTAACCCTTCCAGGCAAAACAACAAATCATCATTGGCGAGTGGGATCTGCCATAAAACAACCCAAGAACGAGCGCGGCTACACGGCGGAAATGCCATAGCCCACCCATTAGCAACATTCGTCGGTTAAGTTGGTCGGTCAGGTTGGTTGATCGGTCTTTTTGGATTCGGCACTGTTACGTCTATGACGCAACAACACACCCACGCATTCGAGTTGGTATGTTGAAGGCGAAACGGAATAGAGAGAAGAGGACTTTTTTTGTCGCATCGATTTAGTCAGTGAGCTGGCACAACCCGTACCCGGCGGACACACCGTCCACCGCGGTCCCAACAAAGTCATTATAAATTCCATAATAAAATTAGTTATTGCAAAAAGTAAAATTTTCTGAAAAATTTGAAATTTCTTGATATAATTGAAATTTTCCTGAAAATTGGAATTTTCCGAGGGGTCACTCACTTCAATTTAGTTCATTTAATCCATTTAATCCATTTAGTCCATTTAATCCATTTAGTTCATTTAATCCACAAAAAAATTTATAGTGTAACCAACAAATTTGGGCCGTACGCGTCAGAAACTAAACAATTAATTCCGAAAAATAAGATTAGGAGAAGTTTAAGGGTGTTTGTACACTGATGTGGTTAAAAAGAATAAATTGGAATAAATGTATTTAGTCCATTTAATCCATTTAATCCCATTTCGGCGTGATACGCCGAAATCAGCATGTTTTGTTTTGTTTCGTTAGATTGTCTTTCCTTAAACGGGTTGACGAGATTTTCCGTTCAACTATTGAAGCGATATATGGCCACATCCATAATTAGGCAGGATGACCCAAATCTCCAGAACTATGAGAGTTAGAAAGTTTGTTCCAAAGGCGAAGTTGTAGAGAATTAAATTTTAGCGTACATGTGTTTCATGGTTTTGGGAAAATATGGCCTAATCCCGTTATAACGCCACTTCCAGATTCCAGAGGGATGATTCATACCTCTAGAACTATGGCATCTAGGAAGTTGCTTACAAACTTACAAAATACTGATATCCGCAAAAAAACCTCTTACAGAGGAGATGTGACGCAAGTCTTTATTTCTACTTACAAAAGTGCTGAAATCAGAAAAGGGTGACGCATTAAGCATCTAAAGTAAAACTATTTTCTTCCAGTTACAAAAGTTCTGAAATCAGAGGGGGGGTGACGCATTAGGCTTCGATTCGCAAAGAAAATTTTGAAACAAAATTACGTTGAGTTCAAAAAGTTGCGTCTTTGTTCGAACTATTTTATTATTTACTATTTAAAAGAAGAAAAAAATTAAAAACATGCTTGCCAAAATCAAAATCAAACCAAAATCAAATATTATTGACATTTGATTTGCAGACACACTTACACACAGCTTGTTGCGAAGGGCTAATCACTACGAGAGATATTCGATTTTTTATATGAGATTTAATCGCCGTGAGGGAGGAATTAGCGGGACCAAGGTTTTCAAAAAAAAAAAAAAACGTGTTCTGTATCATGTCATATTGGAGAGGAAAAAACCTCCAGAGGATGATAATAATCGGACAATATTCCCCACGTTGGAAGATATTATCATTCATTGGACGATATTATCATAAATTTGGACGTTATATTTTCGGCGGAAGATATTAACTTTCGGTTGATAATATTATGGTTCAGCGAAACATAATATCATTCACCGGACGATATTATTATCTTCCACCTGATAATAATATTACTTCAATTCGCACCTCCCATTCACATAAAACGAAACACGATTGTCAGATGTAGAATTCCAAAAGAAAAACCTCAATCTCCTGATAAACGTTCTGATGGTAAATTGCTACCCAAGACAACAGGCTGCTGCTGCCAACAGGCTGCCTTCTTTGTGACCTTGAACCATGACAAAGTGTGATGGCCGGTGTCAAATTGACAATTATTTTACCATGAAGTACTCGCTATTGGCTCTAACATTTCCTATCATCACTTTTTGACACCCGACTGCCGGGCCGAAATAACAGTCTTCCACTTGTTGCAACTTTCCGAATCCAGAATGAAAGATCCAGTAGGTTCGTGCACTAGAGTAAAGATCAACCTAATGCATGAACGAACCATAATTGCTTGCTGGTTCGAAGATTTTCAGAACAAAGTACGACATCAATTTGTGAGACATCACCTTCCTCGACACGTACATTGCTAAAATTGTCGAAAATAATTTTGGGCGATAATGTAGTTCCCCAGCGCCACTTGCAAACATTTTCTAGTTTTTATATTTTTCTTATATCAGCAAAGGTTCAAAGAATTCATGATAATTTTTTGGACGTAATTGAAGCAACGGGGGCTCCTCTGACCAATACCAGTCCTTCTCAACATGCCAACATGGTGAAGTAACTTTGTCTTCTATCTCTCTACAATGATCATCAATTCAATCGCTTTTAACCCAAAATATCAGCGACACGGGCTTTTTGGACAACTCGCACCTCACTATACAGTTCACTTTTGAACTTGCAACTACGGCGAAACTGATAGCTGTTAGTAAAAAACAAACAAGAGTCATCTCTATTGTTTTTAATCAGCTGTCAATTTCCCCCAGTTGCAAGTTCAAAAGTGAACCGTATCTGAATTTAAACACTCTACTTGGAGTTTTTTATTCATTTTAAAATCATTGCCTATAGTTCAAAAGAAAGCGTAAATATTCATTGTTTTAGAGAAAAGATTACATAAACGAACATGAAATTTTTTGTGGTTTGCGCCAAAAATGTCCAAAAATAAAAGCGGCGGCGACGTTTTTTTTATTCGGCGGCGGCGCGATCGGCTAATAATAATAATAAATAATCTGCCTTAACAACCCAATTGGGTGTTGGCATCAAAAACGGAGCAGAAGCTGGTTCTCACGCAGCACGCATATACTTCAACACAAAGCATAGCTCAATCAAAGTTTTTTTGAAAATTGATGTCAAAAATGCATTTAATGAAATTAGAAGAGACGTCATGCTACAAGAAGTCAAAGAAAAGGTTCCGGAAATTTTCAAGTTTGCAGAACAATGTTACAAGTTTCCAACTAACGTTTATTACGGAGAGCATTTGATTCTCTCACGTAGAGGTGTTCAACAGGGTGACCCTCTTGGTCCAGCATTGTTCTGCCTTACCATACAGAAGATAGTTACGGTCCTGCAAGGTTTAAACTTGGAATTGAACTTATGGTACCTAGATGATGGTACCATTGCAGGTGACCCTAACGTCGTTTTGGAAGCTTTCAATGTAATAATCAAAAAAGCAAAAGAAATCGGACTAGAACTGAACCATCGAAAATGTGAAATTTCAGTGTTAGGCGAGTATTCCACTGAACAGAAAAGAAAAACGGTCCTACTTTTTCAAGGTGTATCTCCCGGAATTCAAGAGATACAGAATAGTAACGCATTTCTTCTTGGAAGTCCGCTCAATAAAGAATCTGCTGTCGTTTGTTTGGACAAGAAAATTGTTGACCTTCAAAAATTAACAGAAAAGCTAAAGAAAATCAGTGCTCATAGCGCTTACTTCCTGTTACGAACATCTGTAACGACTCCACGGCTGATTTTCTTTTTACGAGGAAATCCAATGTGGCAAAATATTGGTGGTCTAGAGCGTTATGATGAAGCACTACAAGAATCCCTCGAATCAATTTTGAACATTCAATTGACACCCACTGCTTGGCTTGAATCATCATTACCGATAAAGAAAGGAGGAATCGGCATCAGACATGCAAGTGAAATAGCGTTACCATGTTTTTTATCTTCAATTTACAACGTTTCTGATTTACTGGATGAACTGTTACTTGAACCACACCGACTGCTTGATCCAGCTATTTCGGAGGCCGAAGAATTTTGGAGCAATACATATGGTGACCTGCCGGAGGAAATTTTCAGAAATATTCAGAGAGTTTGGGAGTCGCATGAAATTGATTCGAAAATTGATTCAATCAATGATTCAACAAACACATTGGTAAACAAAGCAAGACTTTTGGCGAATTCTATTTCTGAATCCGGTGCGTGGTTGCAGGCACTACCATCGCCACAGCTTGGAACTCATTTGACAAACGAAGAATTCAGAATCGCAGCATCGTTACGTTTAGGAGCACCGATTGTTCAGCCACACACTTGTATATGTGGAGAAAAGGTTACGAAGTATGCCCACCATGGTCTTTCATGTTCAAAAGCGAAAGGCACAAGATCCCGACATGCAGCAGTGAACTATTTGATACATCGAGCCCTTAAATCAGCCGAAATACCATCAATTTTAGAACCACCAGGCTGTTCTCGTCCTGATGGAAAGAAGCCTGATGGGATGAGTTTTGTTCCATGGGCCAGAGGACGTTCGTTGCTTTGGGATTTCACATGTGTTGACACGTTTGCTCCATCTTACTTAAATTCTACATCAAAACAAGTTGGTTCCGCATCGAGTAAAGCAGAAAGAGATAAAATCACACATTACAATGAACTTTTACATCAATTCATTTTCGTGCCGGTCGCTTCGGAAACATCAGGTGTCATAGGGAAAGCTGGTCTCGAATTGATTCGGAAAATTGGCAGAAAAATTTCAAATGTGTCGAATGAAAATCGATCGACATGTTATTTGATTCAACGCGTGAGTGTCGCTATACAAAAAGGTAATGCTGCTTCAATTTTAGGGACAATTCAAGAATCGAGAAATTTGAGCGAAATGTTTTATATTTAACATTGTGAAGGGTTAGGGGCTAAATCATTATTTACTAGTTTCGCTACTTTTTTGTGGTTCTACTATTTGAGATCCTTTCATTACCGGAAAGTTTTTACTGTGCCAGTGGTAAGCTGTGCGACAAACCCAGTGCCATCCATGAGATGTGCTAGGAACGAAACTAGTAGGAGTAGAATACCGGCACCTCCCAACAATGCCTTTCACCGGTAAGCCGTACGATGGCGCTACACTCAACTTCACATGACTTGAACCGATTCAATCAGCTTTGTTTTGTTTACAAATCTAACAATCGGAACAAATCTGTCTGCGGCTGAGTTTCGAACCAACGCACTGGCAACTCGATCTCATAGTAGCAAGCAAACGTGTTAACCACTACGCTCGAGTTGTTTGATCGGCTAGCGATTTAAAATTTTTCGGCGGCAGCGATGGGATTTTTTCAAAATTTTTCGGCGACGATCGGCGCGGCTGGCGCCGGCGCACGTGTCTATTTAGAACTATGAGAGTTAGAAAGTTGGTTCTAAAGGCGAAGTTGTAGTGAATAAAATTTAAGCGAACACGTGTTTCAGGGTTCTGGGGAAATGTGGCAAACCTGGTATGTGGCCACTTCCAGAATTGGGCAGGATGAGCCATTATCTGTAGAACTATGAGAGTGAGAAAGTTGGTTACAAAGGCGAAGTTGTAGAGAAATAAATTTAAGCGAACACGTGTTTCAGCGTTTTAGGAGAAAATATCCCAATCCTTTGATATAATCTTTTCTAGATTTGAATGGTCTGAGACGTACTTCGTTAGGGCCTTTGACATTACCTTGGGTAATTTCTATGGATCTTTGAAACTCTTACAGTTTTAAAAGAACATAAAACTTTGGATTGTTTGCTTATTTGTACATTGAGATACGTTCGAGCCTTTTTGTAACATCTATTCTGTTTGCCATATGGATTCTGTTTGCCACATCTATTCTGATATGTACGGGTCTTTGGTTATGCTTCTTAATTTGATTTGATTTTTATGTTGATTTCTAAAGTCAATTTGATTATAATATGGCCCATAAAAAAATTAGAATATGCAACTCCGAGTGAAATGAAGAAATGAGATTAATAAATCCGACAAATAAAATTTTTACTTTACCTTGACATCCTAAAGTATTGAAATGCTTACGAGCTCAAACACCCTTTTCCATAAAAATTATGTTCCATCATGGGCGCGAGGTAGCGGGTAACGAAAGACGAAATAGACTCTATTCTATCCCCATACAAATGAACAAAATCGAAGAATACCAAAATTTTGGTATTTTCATCAATTCATCTGTCAATTGTTGTTGACTCGAGCTTTGTCTAATGTTTTGCTTGTAATTACGTACGGAATTTAAATTTTATTGCGATATGTTATGATGTTCAATTTGGTTTAATTTAATTACTAATTATAAAAGTCATCAAAAGTTTGTCTGTTTGTCCGTCTGTCTGTTTGTCTGTAAATTGTCGGTCACAAATTTTCAGCGTGAATCAACATACGTCCGACCTGCTTGAAGAGTTCCGAGGAACTAAAGCAAAGTGTCGTTTTGCATTGCCTTTTATAAGCCGAAAGCCAAAGAAAAGGCAATGCAATAGTAGATTCCCATGTGAATCTACATACGTCCAACCTGCTTGAAGAGTTCCGAGGAACTAAAGCAAAGTGTCGTTTTGCATTGCCTTTTACAAGCCGAAAAGCCAAAGAAAAGGCAATGCAATAGTAGATTCCCATGTGAATCTACCTACGTCTAACCTGCTTGAAGAGTTCCGAGAAACTAAAGCAAAGTGTCTTTTGCATTGCCTTCTATGAGTCAAAAAAAGGCAATGAAACGAAGTTATGTGGCGTATTCAAATATTTTCTTTGTAAGGAATTATTTGTATGGAACGAAATGATGTGCCGTATTGGTTTTCTTTGTAATTTTTTTTGGTTGATGTTAGATCTTTAGTTTCTTCGTGGTTAAGGTTTCTTTGGCAAAGTCTTAGAGTTTTGTTAGTAAAAGTCACCAGTATTAGCGAAAATGTCGGGCAGTTGGACTTGAGGCCAATTTTTATGCTTTTAAAAACTAGGTCCCACCTTTTGGGCGGGTCAGATCCCTTGACTGATTCTTTACTTTTTCATTATAATCAAGAGAAGCATACCCTACTACAAAAACGCTGTTCAATGTATTTGTTAAACCATATTTCATTCAATAAAAATATGTCCAAGTAAAAAAAATGAAATTGAATATTTTGCGATTTTATTTCATAGTTGTCTTGGCATGGTGGCACTGACAGTAGCGATATAATAAGATTTAAAATTCATATAGAGACATTCTCCATGCATTTTCCAATTAAATCGATTCTTACTCGGAAATATGTATTTCGAATAATTTTTCGTTGATAGGAGAGGGTTTGGGAAGGCCACAGGAAGATTATGCAATTATTTAGTGAAAATAGTTTTTTACCAGCTACGCCAAAAGAAAAAAGAAAATAACAAACTTCATACCACGGGGTGAAAGCGAAAATATGAAACCATAGCTTGGAAGGAAGGGAGTAAGTATGAAAGTTGACATTTGTTGGAAATGACCATACGGTCACAAAACTTCTTTGTTCATCCGAAGAATGATTACATGAATTTAGACTATTTAGATTTTTTTAAATTCTGTTCATTTATATCAACAGCAATATTTTTCAATTTATATTAATTATTGTAAATTCACTGCATTCTGTTGCGAAGTGTCAGACGAAGTTATTTTTGTTGTAACACAGTGAATCCGCGTGGAGTCAACATTCCGACTCCACGCGGATTCACTGTTTTATTTTTATTTTCATATAGATTGTTCACTTTGATAGTTCATCATCCATTAATGAATATCTGCAATATTTTCTATTTATGAACAAATAAGTAAACTCGTGCGATTACGGACCTCGCAAACTTCACACTCGTACAGCTAAGGACAAATAGAAATAAGCCAATGTAAGAAATATAAACTTGTCAATGTTTTCGACGTTCCCAGCGTTTAAATTGTAATATTTCACTGTAAAAGTTTTTATTGCTTTTTCCAACGACACTTCTACAATGCCTTCTTTAAAATTTTTGTCTACGAAACAATTTTTTTTGGTACTATCCAACTTTAATAACTGACTTAATGGTTGTCATCCACTTTGATAGTTGATCATCCATTATGAACATTTACTATCCGCCTTTATAGTTATTTTCTATTTGTGAACAAATAATTAAACTCGTGCGATTACGGACCTCGCTTCGCTCGCCGCGCAAACTTCGCACTCGTAAAAGTTATTAATTATTTTTTCCATTGATACTTCCTCAATACTTCCATTTTTTTTATTCGAGTATAAACGTTGTAAAACTTACAAGGACAACAAGAGTGCTATAATTTACAGCTCGAAAGCTTTTCCAAATTCACAAAACTGAACAAATATTTCACAAAAATTTAGAAACAAATACAAAAATAAAATATAGATTAATTCATCACAAAAACATATCACAGCATTCATAATCACTAAAGGTGTCGCGTATGCAAATGGAATTTCCTCTTTGGATTGCTATGGAAATCCGTTGCAATAGATATTCCAAAGATCGGGGCTCCCCGGAATTTCTCGACATCAGCTTTCCAAGCTTTTCAAAAAGGTCGTTGTTTCGGGTCCTGCTGAACCAAACGACTCGAAAGCCAGCGGAGTGAAAATCTACTGCGCTTTCAACTCGACGTATTTATTGTGCTTGTCGCGTTCGGCTTTGTCAGAGGCTGATTCACTGCTCACAGCACTCCATTTCAAATAGGTTGGCGCGGTCGTGTCCGCTACCGTTACATCCCATAACAGTGATTTGCCGTGGCTCCACGGATAACTTGTTAGGCCGTCGGGACGTTTACCATCTCGTCGAGATAGTCCGGGTGGCTCTGTTTTATTTGGGAAGCGTGCTGCTCTGAGGGCTGCTGAGAAAATTTTGTTTATTTCTAAATGTCTGGAGTATTTTCCTTTTGACAGCCTGCATGATGACCGTTAGATTCTACAAGTTCGCCGCAAACAAACGGATGAGCCTCGCACACTTAGTTTCCCAGCCTTAATGCCACAGCTATTCTAGAAGTGTCGTTGTCCAGAAGTAGGCCCAATTGAGGAGACGGGACCGCTTGCAGCCATTGAGAAGATGTTTTACTGAATGATGCAAGAAGTCTGGCTCGATCACTGGGACCACTGGAAGACAGGAGGTCGCCAAAAATTTGGTTGACTTCCAACGAATGTGGGATTGGTTACTTTTTTGTACGAAAGCAGCCGGAATCCATTCTGGTGGATACGACTCGATTAAAGATGAGAAATGATAATCAAGTATGTTCAAATTGAGTTTCGCTAATATTCCTGGGACTGATGAACAGATGGGAAATAAGATGGATGTGCCAAATGTCAACTTTCTAATGCCCAATCCCGCTGACGATAACGGAAGCGATGCTTGGCTCCACGATCTATTGCTAAGCTCGTTATTTGTGATAGCTTCCAGTGTTGCACGAAAGATATCGTCGATTTCGGACAGCTGGGGCATATATTTGAATGTCGCGCTCGATCGTAATAAATGTATAAAACGTGGCGAGGATAGGGAGCATCGGAGCAAATGCAGCGCCGGATGCACGTCCAGCGAAGTCAGACGCTTACATATCGTTTTGACCATTTCTTTACCGGCAGCCAGAGCAGATGGGATAGCTTCTTCTGTAATCGTAAGTAAATGGAACGATGCATTGTCTAGCACTCTAATTCCCGGTAGCATTTGATTCAGTTTGTTGAGTGTCTCGGTCATTATGTCGGTTGGAGTGTTGCTGAAATACACTTCGCACTTTGTCGGGTTCAATGATAAACCGGATTCATCGGCAAACGATAGCACCTTGGCCACGTCTGTCAGAATCGTTTCCAATCTGTCGCCAATTGTTCCGTCATCCAAGAACCAAGCGTTCAAGTGAGACTGAAGAGAATGGGCTAATTTTTTTATTGCCAGACAGAAGCCTGTTGGGGCGCATGGATCTCCTTATTGGTGCCTCTCTTTGAATCGATTATGACGTCTCCGAAGAAGAGACTTGATGGTAAGGGTCGGAATGGGTCGACCTGGGTCGACCTGGGTCAAAACTCACTTGACCCAATTTTTTCAGTTCAGGTTCAGGTCATTGTGTTTACTGACCCAGACCCAACCTGAAAAAATTGGGTTTGACCTGAATGGATTCAGGTTGACCTGAATCAACCTGAAAAATGTAGTTCAATTTGAATGAAAATGAATGAAAATTGACGAGAATACTACCTAAGCGTACGGTCGTGTATCGACCAGTTTCATCGAATATATTTTGTTAGTGTGAGAGAACACGGAGTTTTATTCTTTTGCCCTACAAAAAAAAGTGTTGAACGACATATCGAAATAACTTCGTTTATATATTTTTAAAATTAAAGTCAAATAAATTCACGAAAAAATGTGAAACAAACATGATAAGATAATGTTTAATTCTTGTACCACGACTTGAGGCACATTATAGCCTGTATCGTGTCGTAATATAAACTACATCTATTTGGTGTAACGACGTCTACGCCACCAGCAAAATCGCGTTCGACGCTAACGGAACTAGGTTGAATTGGCAAAATATCACGTGCCATTGAACTCATCAGAGGAAACTCGTTCCGCTTATTTTTCCAGTGCTCGATGATATCAACATCCGGATCCGCCAACGGTAGATTTATGTAATATTTGATTTCAGTCGGTTCGTTGGATGCTTTCGATCGCTTAAACATATGATTTCGAAAAGTGTCTTCATCGTCAGAAGTATCAGCGGCACGTTTCCGAGTCTTAGTATCGGCGGGTGGGGCATAGAACTCAGTGAAATAGTCTGAGACTTTCTTTGTTATATCTCGAACCGCATTTCTCGAGTAATGTTCTTTGAAATAAGTTAACTTCAACGCCGGGTTGAGGAATGTACAGATAAACAGCAACGTCGTCTCATTGATGAGTAACTCGTATTTTTTTAATTTTTGAATGCCACCTTCCGCAGCTATGGAAAGAGCATCACTGTTCTCCTCCACATATTCCGTCAGTGAATTGATGAGCCAATTCAAAGTTGGTAAATACGATGAATTGACAGAATGGCGCTCCATACTCATCAGTTTTGTTGCACGATCGAACTTTACGAGAAGTTTTTGAACTTTGTCTAATTCATCCCATTCGCTTTGTGTAAAAGAAAAGTTACGCAAAGATTTCTCGTGGATACATAGAGCTGTCAGTGGAAGTTTTAATTCTTCAGCTCGCAAAATCATGTAATTCGTGGAGTTCCAACGTGTTGCCACGTCAATCACCGGAACCAAATACTTCATAGAGTATTTCTCACATAGCTTCTTCAATTTTTGACGCAGCTGGACAGATTTTCTGATTTTTCGCACCAGAACTCGTAGCTTTGAGATTACAGCACCATCTGCTAAGTCAACATCCGCCTCTTCTCCGAGCTCGTCAACGATAATATCTAAGTCCAGATCAATATCTTCCAACTCCTGTAAATAAAGCTTATTTCAACCTCACCTCACATCAACTGCTCTGAATATACTTCTATATTCTACGGAGGCATACTATCTTATCATAAACTTTTTCGTTGACAGTTAGAAAAAGGAAAATAATGAGAGGCAGATTGTAATGTGGAATGTTCGACATTTCCACGGAAAAACAAAATGTGAATCTTTAACGTTTCACATGGATTTTTGTCAGTGTAGCGAGTTCGGGAAAATTTTGCGTGTATCGACTTTTGTATGTCACTTTTGTTGGAAGGAACGATGTATCAAAAATTGGAAAAAAGAAATAGCGGAATAAGGGTCAAATCTTCAAAATTTCAAGGGAAAAAGTTGAGTAAGCCTCGGAATACATTCTACTTCGCAAACCCAAAGTTACCTCGTCTTCCAGGTCCGCGTTGTCTTCTGTCGCAGGAATGTTGAGTGATTTCAAGATGTCCTGTGCTGCTAAATTAATGATGTGAGGCATGCAACGCACTTGATTTCTTTCTGGCGACAGCCCGTGTTCGATCAACCATTTGAATAAAGTGTCGTTATTCGATGCGTTGTCCAAAGTAATTGCCAAAATTTTCGAAAAAGGAAGTTTCAGACGCTCGACACATTTGATGAAAATTTGACTGTGTTTTTCACCGGAATGGTTTCCTTCGATATACGCGAAGTCAAGCAGTTTCGACTTGTAGTTCCAATCGTCATCTATCCAGTGCCCTCGAATGGCTAAAAACGGTATCCAATTTTTCGATGTCCAGCTATCCATCGTAATGGATATTTTGCCTGGAACTTTGGCGATCTCTTCCTTCAGTTCGTCAAATTTGGTCAAATATTCAGTCAGTTCATCTTTTTTGATAGTTTTGTCGGAATAAATGTGAGCGTCAGGATTTAACGTTCGAATCAGTTCAACAAACGCTTCCTCCTGTGGTGCTGTAAACGGTTGATCGCACGCCACAATCCACTTTAATAACGCCTTACGGAATTTCTCTTGCGAGAAAGTCTGAAAACCACGTCGATCGAATAACATTCTCAGAGGAACTTTTAAATGTGGAATACTTACGAAAGGCTCGTCATGCGGTAAATCAGACACAACCACTTCCGTATGACTTTTTCGCAAATGCCGTGCCAAATTTCCCGTTCCCCCATTGCTTTTTCCGGAGACTTTGTATTTTCTTCAAATTTTCAATTCAATTAGTATTTTCTTCGACGACGAAGAATTCAGAGGGATAACTACGTAGGGAAACTCTGACACAAATGTTTTTCGTCATCAAGTTAATTGTTAATAATATAAAGAAATTATACTATCGAGTACTGCGAATTTTGATTGGGAAAAATAAACAAAATGAACTAAATTCCCCGACGAAGTTTTCTCCTCATTTAAAACACATTCGTAGAAGCACACTAACTTTTTACAGCCATTGATTTGGCATTGAGCAAATCTCGTTCCAGAATCCTTTACAATTATTTTAAAATATTGCCAATATTTGCTCCGCTTTTTGGTGGCCTGGGGGTCATTTTCGTCCTCATTGTGATAATTATCAGAGTCACAATCATGGTCATCGTCTGTTTCCGAAATGTTTTCCTCCACATCGTTGTTGGATGCCAGTCCAGGTTCTTCATTTTCGTCAATTTGATCCATTTTTTCAGATTTTCTTTAACTAATTCACTTTCAAACTATTACAGAAAACGGCACGATGAACACTTGTTACTGCACATTGAATTTTTTTCAACAATTGACGCGACCGTTAAATAACGGATGAAGTAAATAGAAGAACAAGTGACAAGGCCTATTAATAGAGACTCGAAAAGTTTTATACCGCTAGGCTATGAACATCAATGACAATAAAAACATTTTGCAAACGTTTTCTTAGCGCACAAAAATAATCAATGCAGGCAGAACATCATAGATTCATTTTCTAATGTAATACTGAGGTGATGCTTTTGGTAAAACGAAGTCACAATGCCCCAACTGTATAATGCTACAAAATCAATTGGGTACACGCAGATCGACTTTTTCACACATACTTACGGCCATGACGCAATTTTTCATTTCAAACAAAAGGACCATAATCGACAAAGCTTATCTTATTTATGAAGAGCTTCTATGTGTTACTAAGTCGATTGAAAATAATACAAATTACATGTGAAGTGATCCTGCAGGATATCTCAGTAACAGAGTTTGTGCCGCATACAATGTTGGTTAATCGAAAAGAAATATATTCTAACGAATTCTCGCTTTTTTCGCAACCCTAGGGGTACTAAAAAATGTTGAATTATGTTATCAAACCTATCGACGCAATTTTAATG
>CM055406.1:82730440-82742252 GCA_029228625.1 Pseudolycoriella hygida
TTTATTTATTTAGCGTATGGATATTACAACTTATTACAATATTTCTTATATCTAATGATTACAATTTTCTTGAAGACCAGGAGGTCGTAGTGACAGGTCTGGCTTCTTATTAATTCATATCACACAATATTCAAGTTGATATTTCACACACACATTTCATTCGTTAGGTTGATTTGTAATGTAGTGCACTCTGCCGGGAGGTTAGCTGACTAACGGGTTCGGCGTCCAATGTGGTAGCGTTATTGTCCGCAGTGACCGCGCGCCCCAAGTGTGTGATTTTTTATGGGTTTCTACGCTCGCGCCTTTTTGTTGAATGTCCATACTTTGTGGGTTCATCACCATCTGTGGTCGAGTAGCTGTAGCTGATGACCATGTGGTTGTATTTTTCGACCATTCTGTTGTACACAAACTGCTACGTAGGTGAGTGACGTTACGGTCCGATTTATTGTGTACAATTGTCGTTGCGGGCTTCAAATCCCGCAACTACCCAATTTATGAAGCTTGGGTTAACTTAGGGACGTTATGCAATGCATAATTTCTTAGAGAAAAATTCCTCATACATGCCAGCACCGGGAATTGAACCCGGGCCTTCTCCGTGGAAGTCCAGTGCGTTTACCACTGAACCACCCCGTCCCCCTTATACTTATACTTATACTTGTAAAAGAACATAAAACGTTGGATTGTTTGCTTATTTGTATATTTAGATACGTTCGAGTCTCTTTGCAAGATTTATTCTATTTGCTACATCTATTCTGTTTGTCAGGTTTCATGGTTTTCGGCACAGCTAGAAACGCGGTGATTGGTTTCAATCCTGTTGACGAGCGATTGTGCTCTCTACGGATAAGAGGAAAATCTTTTAACTATGCTCTTATTAACGCCTACGCACCCACGGAGGAAAAAGACAACGAAGCGAAGGAGCTATTTTACGAAAAACTGGTGGGGATATATGATGGAGCGCCGAAACGTGACATTAAGATTCTGCTTGGAGATCTGAATGCCAAGATAGGTCGCGAAGTCTTCTATCGTCCCACAATTGGTAAATACAGCCTCCATGAAAACTCTAGCGACAACGGTACGCGGGTAGTTCATTTCGCAGCATTAAGAAACATGGTTGTGAGCAGTACGTATTTCGATCATAAAAACATCCACAAAGCGACATGGGTATCACCTGATGGACAAACCAAAAACCAGATTGATCACGTTTTGATAGATGGACGCAACTGTTCAAATGTATTGGATGTCAGGAGCTGTAGAGGACCAAATGTTGATTCTGACCACAACTTGGTTAAAGTGGTTGTCAGGTCTCGCATATCGGTCCAACACAACCGACAACAGGCATTGATAAAGTGGGACGTTGAAAAACTGCAGAACGAAGACATCAAAAACAAATACGTGGATAGTTTGGAGAGAAAAATTATCGAAGAAATGGTCAGCGAGCAACACAGTATGCGTGGAATCATATCAGGCGGAATGTAGAGAGCGCCGCAGCAGAGACTTTGGGAACGAGAACGGGAAATAAAAGAAATAACTGGTTCGACGATGAATGCCAGCGAGCTCTGGAGAACAAAAATGAGGCTCGACTAAAAACTCTGAGTCGATACACTCGAGCAGGCCAGGCAGAGTACCGTTCAAAGAGAAATTTCGCTCGAAAACTGTTCCGAAACAAAAAACGGCTGCAGGATAGGAACGTTTTGATCGAAATTGAAAAGTTTGGCAATAGGAAGGAAGCTCGGAACTTCTATCGGAAAGTAAACGAATCCAAAAATGGTTACAGTCAACAACCTTTGCTGTGTAAGGACAAGAATGGATTGGTCTTAGCAGATGAGGAAAAGTGCATTGCGAGATGGGCTGAGTACTTCAAAGAACTGCTTAAGAGGGGTTTCTGGAAAAACGATGTTTTTATAGCTATAGTTTTTTGATAAAAATGTGTCATTTCCAAAAAAGTAACTAAATGGCCGTTTACACTCATCTTTTATTAATCTAGTAGTTGAGCTACTTTTTTGCGATTGCTTAGTTTTTTTAACAAATCTTTCACTAGAAGTAAGTACTGCATTTCAGACTGGGCAGCCTGGTGCCGAAAAAGTATATATAACAACGTTGGATGGTGTAATAAGAACACAACTATGCACTAGTTTTGAACTTGGCACCAGGCTGCGTACTTGATAATTTTGATTGACAATTTAGAAGGCAGCCTAGTGCCGAAAACCGTTCAATGTCATCGTAACGTCAATAATGAACAGTATACGTCGTATAAATTTCAAGTCGGCACTAGGCTGTGTACTTAAACTTTTGTTTTATGGATGTAGGTGGCAGCAGCAGCCTGGTGCCAAATTGAAACTTATATCTTCTTCTTCTTCTTCTTCCTTAGCCTTTTATATCCACTGCTGGATGTAGGCCTCCCCCATAGATCGCCACTTTTTTCGGTCCATTGCCACTTGCTGCCACGTCGTGCCTGCCGTTCTTTTGATATCGTTGGTCCATCTTTCCGGTGGACGTCCCATCGGTCGTTTCGTTGGTGGCCGCCATTGCATTATAGTTTTCGTCCATCGATCGTCGGTCATTCTGGCAATCTGACCAGCCCAATTCCACTTGAGCGACGCTATTCGTGTCATGACATCGATGACTCTTGTTTGTCGCCGGATCCACTCATTTGTCATTTTGTCCCTGAGTGTGATTCCTAGCATTGCCCTTTCCATTGCCCTTTCCATTGCCCTCTGTGCAACTCTCAATTTGTTCGCTGATGCTTTGGTGATCGTGAGAGTCTCGGCTCCGTATGTCAGGACCGGCAGCACACACATATCGAACACTTTCCTCTTCAGACTGTTGCTCATGTTGCTCTTGAAGATGTACCGTAACTTGCCGAACGCCGCCCAACCGAGACCGATCCTTCTCTTTATTTCAGCCGTTTGGTTGTCGAGACCGAGCTTCATGACGTGGCCGAGATACTTGTACGAATTCACGATTTCAATTTCCTCGTCTCCGATCTTGATTGGTGTAGCACCCTCGATGTTTGTCATCACTTTCGTTTTCGACATGTTCATCTTCAAACCGATTTTTTGGGCTTCCTCGTTGAGCTGCAACAGCATCGCTTCAATCTGTTCCAGAGTCGTTGATGTCAGGGCAATGTCGTCGGCGAATCGAAGGTTGTTCAGAAACTTCCCATTTATGTTGATTCCCAGTTCACTCCAATCAATCTTTTTAAAAACCGTTTCCAGAGCTGACGTGAACAATTTCGGTGAAATGGTATCTCCTTGACGGACTCCTCTTCCAATTCGAAATTTATCGGTGGTTTTATGCAGTTTGACGCACGACGTTGCGTGCTCGTAGATATGTTTTATCATCCGGGTATATCTCGAGTCCATCCGACAATCGTCCAAGGAGTCTAAAATCGACCATAATTCGACCGAATCGAACGCTTTTTCGAAGTCTATGAAGCATATCGCGATGATGATTTTGTATTCGTTGCATTTTTCTATTAGACTTCTCATCACTTGCAAGTGGTCATTTGTGCTGAATCCGAAACGAAACCCTGCTTGTTCGATCGGCTGGTAGAAGTCTAGCTTCTTTGTGATCCGTTTCGTTATCACCTTCATAAACAGTTTGTAGAGGTGCGAGATCAAACTGATGGGCCTGTAGTTTTCCAGTTTCGTGATGTCTCCTTTCTTGTGCAGCAAAGTGCTGACTGCGTTTTCCCATGATTCTGGTATTTTCTCTTGTTCGAGACACTTGTTGAACAGATCCGTTGTCATTTTGAGCAGTGTGGGTCCGCCTTCTTTGATTGCTTCGATCGGAATGTCGTCGTCACCTGGAGCTTTTCTGTTCTTCATTTCGTATAACGAAGCCTGTACTTCGTTAATCGTTATGTCCGGCAAATCTTCGGAACCAACGTTCATTATCACCGGTCTCGCTTTTGCTCTTTCTGCCGGTAGTTTGGCTCGAACCGACGTAAAAAGGTCCTCATAGAACTCTCGCGCGATGTCCACTACCTTGTCCTGATCTGTTTGTATGACGCCCGCCTTATCGCGCAATTTAAAAATTTGTCTGTACCCGTTCGCCCGTTTCGCTCGTAATACTTTCATATTCCCATTTGCTTCGATAGCGTTCATGGCCAGTTTCACGTTGTATTGTCGCAGATCGGTTTTCATTTTCTTGTTGATGGCTTTCGTTTTGTCTCTGTATTCAACAGTGTCTCGCTTTCCACCTTTCACCAAATCCAGTCTTTCTGCTATTAGGTCTAGCGTTTCCTGGCTGAGCTTCGACTCTTTAGTGCATGTAGATCGGCATCTGGTTTCCAGGAAGCTTCTCACTGAGGTCACTATTCTTTCTGTCAGCTCATCAATCGTTGCAGTTTGTGAATTCGTTCCGTTCAGTTCGTTGTCCATAGCTTCCTTAAATGCGTCGCTTCGTTCTTTCAGGCGTTCCATGTCTAAAACGACTTTTTTCTTGACCAACTTTTCTCTCTCTGTCCGTGTGTTCAAGACGACTTTGGCTCGCACCATTCGATGATCGCTGCCTGTTGTGAAACGGTTAAGCACAGTAACATCCTTGACAATCGATTTGCGGTTCGATATGATGTAATCGATCTCGTTCTTTGTTCTGCCGTCTGCACTGGCCCAAGTCCACTTCCTCGGAACCTTACCGGAGAAAAATGAGTTCATTGCGAAAATTCCTTGTTGTTGGAGAAAATTCAGCAAAGTATCTCCTCGTTCGTTCCTCTGATCGTAACCAAACGTTCCAATCGAAGTTTCTGCAACGTCTTCTCTTTTTCCCAATTTTGCATTGAAATCGCCGACTAGCAACTGATATTGAGCTCTGTTTTCTTCAATCGCTTTGGAGACATCTTCATAGAAGCTTTCAATTTCTTCGTCGTCGTGATCCGTCGTCGGTGCGTACGCTTGGATGACTTTCAAACTGTACATCGCATTTATCTTCAGACGCACATAGATGACTCTGTCGGAGATGCTGTTGATTTGGATTATACGGTTCGACCAGCGTTTGCTGATGAGCAGTCCTACACCATGCGTCGCTGTTTGGCTATCGCTTCCACGGTAGTACAAAGTGCTTCCTGATTTCACTTCAAGCATTCTTCACCACGTCGCCTGACTTCGCTCAATCCGACAATGTCCCATTTGATCTTTTCCAGTGCCGACTCCAATTCGAGAAGTTTTTCGTTCGATGATAGCGTTCGAGTGTTATACGTGGCAATGTATAGTCCGGTGTGACAACCTATTGTAACCCAGGGCTTCTTAGCACCCTCTGCTCGTCGTCTGGTCTGACCGTTGTCGGAGTCAGGGATCAACGAGCGGCTGGGAACTGAGGGCCGATTTTTCCTGGTTGTGCTCTTCATCTTCGGGGGGTTTTAGCCGTTAAAACACCACGCTGGCCAGTGCGGGTTGGTGAGTGATGGTAGTCCTGCTGACTCGGACTTTGCATGCTGCCGTTGTCCCTTGTTGTTGAGATCATCCGCCACCATGCTGAGGTACTATCCCATCTTGATAGCGCCTAACTGCCTTCGGCCCTCGCTCTACGTGACGTTGAGGTACTACCCGAAGACAGCCCCCCTCATCCTTCTGCTAAGTGACCCACACTAATACACCAGGGTTGGTTACCTGATCGTTCATGTGGGTTGCTCACTATGACAGGTGTCACCACGGGTAGGATAGGATGTAGGAGTAGGTGGATAGAGGCTAAGGTACATAAGGAGTACTATATTACGCATACCACACCATTTGACACCCACATTTTTTGCTAATAGCGAAATATAAATTTCCCAAAAAACACAACGCAAATAGAAACATAGGAAGGGACCCGTACGTATCAGAATTGACGCGGCAAACAAAGTTGATGTTACGAAAAGACTTGAACGTATCCATCCGAAGAAATGGCGCAAAAAATCTTTCCAAGCCCTTAAAATAAGCCCAGAATTTAGAACCGACCTAAAGCGCTTAGCAGAGGCCTCTGACCCATACCTCCATGGACAAAAAAGTTCGCCTCTTTTTTATCTTTTGTGCAGTGTTGTCAAAAAGCCTAATTATCGAAGGAATATTCACAAAAAAAAAAAGAAACTCCATAGATTTTCACTAATTTCATTTTGGTGATTTTTTGATGTTCATATCTTTCATTCAAAATCTTGAAGAGCGATTTCTGTTCTGATTTCGCAGTGATGTAAGTGAAAAAGTTTCACCAACCTTCAAAAAACCACGTTTTTCTACACTTTTTCGACCATAACTTCGAAAGTTTTCAACCGATTTTGCCCAAATTCATTCTCGTAATCAATTTTCTGATTATCTTCCAGAAAAAAAAGATTTTGAAAATCGGATAAGATTTACCCGATTTATGTAGAAAAAACGCGTTGGGCCCTAGTAAAGACTCACTTTTAGGGCCCTGGCTGAGTCCAAAAGCTCAAAATCAAAAAAGTTTCTTCCATAAGTTGTGAGGCATTCCCAGCCTTTCAAATTTCAAATTTATGAAAATCGGAAAAGATTTACTCGAGTTATGTACAAAAGACCAAATAGCTCATTGGCCCTTGGGCCGACAGTGTCCAGATTCAATCCCAAAAAAAACCTTTGATAAGCTTTCAGGAAAAAAAAAGTTTTTGAAAATCGGTCGAGTTTTACTCGAGTTATCGTGTTGACAGACGGACGGACATTTTTTTATTGTTTATTCGTCATCTAAGGACCATGATCGATGCTCCCCCCCTACTCCCGGGTTGAAATTCGACTGGTTACAAACGTCGTGGTAAACGCATAAGACCCCTTTTCGAAGAATTTCGTTCTTCGTACGGGTCTAAAAATGTCCGTCCGTCTGTCAACACGATAGATAACTCGAGTAAAACTCAACCGATTTTCAAAAACTTTTTTTCCCTGAAAAGTAATCAAAAAATCTTTTAAGGAATTAAATCTGGGCAATGTTGGTCCAAGGGCCACCAAGCTAGGGTTTAAGTGATTTTTAGTCTTTTGTACATAAGTCGAGTAAATCTTTTCTGATTGAAAGACCTGGGCATAACTGACAATTTATGGAAGAAATTTCATTGAATTTGAGTCCTAGGTATTAGCTAGGGCACTAAAATCGAGTCTCTGCTAGGGCTCTATGTGTTTTTTGTCCATAACTCGGGCAAATCTTTTCCGATTTTCATAATTTTTTTTTGTTTGAAAGACCTGAGCATAGCCGACAATTTCTGGAAGAAATTTTTTTGAACTTGAGTTCTTGGACTTAGCTGGGGCACTAAAAACGAGTCTCTGCTAGGGCTCTATGTGTTTTTTGTACATAACTCGAGTAAATTTTTTCCGATTTTCAAATTTTTTTTTTGTTTGAAAGATCTAGGCATGACCGACAATTCATAAAAGAAACTTTTGCTAGAATTGTGTGTCCGAGGCCTCTACTTAGGGCCCTAGGTTGGTACTAAGGTCGACCCTAGCCCAATAAATGGTTTTTTCTATTTTGTGTTGAAAACTGAGTAGAACATTTTTCTATATTTGGAGGTCAATTTTGTGCTTTTGGAAAGGTTGCTTTACACCGTTTACGGACGGGTTTTTTCAATATTGCCCTATCGGCAATTTCCAATACAACTTAGTATAGACGCAATTTCATACACTAAAGAGTTAAGGCAATATTTACTTAAATACGTTCGAGTCTCTTCGTAACATCAACTCTGTTTGCCGCATCTATTCTGATACGTACGGGTCCCTTCATATGTTTTTCTTTATATATACACGTTTCATCAATTTCAGCTGTTTTGCCATTGTTATATCAAAACATCTAAGTGTGCAAATCATAAATTTCTTCTTTGTATTTCGGTGCTCCTTTCTGCAGATGATTGCTACCAATTAATTTTTTTCCTAACATAAGTAGAACTCTTTCTGAAAAAATCCTTTAACTCCTTCGACTGTGTGACAATTTGTGAGTTGAGAAACGCTCCCGAAAATTTATTACATACGCTACAATATTTCAGCGCACCTTTCTATCGGTGATTGCTTCCAATTAATTTGTTTTTCTAACACAAGTGGAACTATTTTCGAAAAAGCTCTCTGAATCCCTAGACTGTGTTTCGCAAGCTGATAAGCGCTCGCGAAAATTTATTGCGCACGCTAAAATATTTCGGCGCACCTTTCTGCAGGTGATTGCTTCCAATTGACTTTTTTTTCCTAACCCGAGTAGAACTCCTTCGACTGTGTGACGATTCACGAGCTGAATAGCGAAACCGAAAATTTAATGCGTACGCAAACATTTTGTAGACTATTGCGCCAATGTCAAATGCCTGAAAATGACAGTAGAATCTTTAAAATCTATAGCACTTTGCCGATCGCTATCGAAAAAGGAAAAATTCCATGGGAAAATACTTTGACTTCAGTCGAATCGAGCCGCAGGCCGCTCCGGCACATTTCTTTCAAGCGTTTTCAGCAGCCGGTGATTTTTAAAAAATTTGTTCCATTGAACACTCAATATGAAATTCATTTTGTAAATTTTTAGAAATTCTACACACATAAAGGCTGACACGAAAATAAGATGAAAAGTCATGAACGGCATCAAACGTCGCGTCGTCAAAAAGGAATAGAAAACATATGAAGGGACCCGTACGTATCAGAATAGATTCGGCAAACAGAGTTGATGTTACGAAAAGACTCGAACGTATTTATATAAATATTGCGTTCACATTAGACTGTATTGGAAATTACCCGTAGGGCAATATTGACAAACCCGTCCGAAGTAACGGTGTAAAAAAATTCTCCGAACGCACAAAATTGACCTCCAAATAGAGAAAAATGTTCTCCTCAATTTTGTCTACAACATAGCAAAAAACTATTTTTTGGGCTAGGGCCGACCTTAGTTCTGACCTAGGGCCTTAAGTAGAGGCCTCGGACCTCGGATACATACTTCCATAGACAAAAATGTTTCCCTCAATTTGCCATGCTACATAGCAAAAAACATTTTTTTATGTTAGGGCCAACCTTAGGACCGACATGAGGCCCACTTGAGCCCTAAGCACAGGCAAAATTCTTCTATAAATTGTCGGACGTGCCGAGATCTTTCAAACAAAAAAGTTTTTGAAAATCGGAAGAGATTTACTCGAGTTATGTACAAAAAACACATAGAGCACTAGCAGAGACTCGTTTTTAGTGCCCTAGCTAAGTCCAAGGACTCAAATTAAAAAAAGTTTCTTCCATAAAGTGTCGGCCATGCTCAGATCTTTCAAACAAAAAAAAATTATGAAAATCAGAAAAGATGTACTCGAGTTATGTGCAAAAGACCAAAAACCACTTAAACGGCCCTAGTTCGGCGACCCTTGGGCCGACAGTGCCCAGATTCAATCCCATAAAAGATTTTTCGACTACGTTTCAGGAAAAAAAAAGTTTTTCCGGATTTACTCAAGTTATCGTGTTGACGGACAGACAGACGAACATGATTTTTTTCGTTGATTTGTCATCTGGAGGCAACAAAAAAAGTTTCCCCCTTACTCCCGGGTTCGAATTCACAATGTAACAAACGTGGTAGTAAACGCATCAGACCTTCGTACTTCGTACGGGTCTAAAAATCGTTAATTAAAATTACAAAATAAGTACGAATACAGTTAGTATGAAGTAAGTAAGAATAAGTACGAATGCGCCAGTTTCTAACACGTGCTATGTGTTTTCTGTGGTGGGTTTTTAATCCAAAATGCTAAAGAAAAGCTCGAGGTTGCATCGGTTGAAATGTCGTTTGCAAGTAGATAAGGTTATGGTAATCATAAATAAAATAACATACACGATTTTTTTGCAGTCAAAATTAAATTGCGAAGTCTTGTATGACGACTTGGCATTCGAAGTGAGGTGGGCAGTAGCTGGAGAAAGCGTTGTCGTTCAATTGGTGGCTAAATTGGGTAAGAATTGTTTTTTATAATTTTATCTGCAGAGATTTTTCTCTTCTGATTTAGAATTTAAACCGAAAAACCTAAAGTAAAGTGTCCGAATGATATATAAGTGCACTTTCACTAAATCCATAAATCGTAAGAATTTTGTTTGAGTAATAGAATTCTCAGAAAAGAATGAATTTTACATAAGAGCACTTATTTATAAATCAATTATTTTAAGAATTGATCGCTACTCGTACTCTTCGCCTGTTTTCGGACTCTTTCGGGCCATAGAGAAGAGTGTATCAGTTTTAGCTAAATATTATCGTATCTAGTGCACAGAACGCGTCCTGATCAATACTTTTTCGCCTGCGAAGTCAGAATAGGTAGGGCGAAGTAGCAAGAGCTATATAATAGATGTGCAATGTGCTGTGCATTATGGTCTTTCTCAAATTTTGAAGTTTTATGAGAAATCTGAGGTTTTCATGTCTTAAATATAGTTTACTCGAAACTTTCAACCCCCCCCCCCCCCAAATGTCTTTGTATCAAAAAAATAAAATTTTGATGTTTTGGAGGCGAAGCCATAAAGTTTACCCATTGCGCAAAATCGTTCGACTATTGTGCAAGTTCAGCGATGATTCACATGAGTTTCGTCGATAATTCGATTTTTGCGTTCGCCTCACCAGTGATCTGCGCAACTTCTCATATATAGCCTTGGTAATATCAATGATGAAGTTATTCGTGTCATTGGTGGAAAAATCGCAAATTGCGAAGAAATTGGTTTACTGAATTGGAAATTATTTTTTTCCCTCTATTTTTTGATGTGAGAAAGTTTAATAAGTAAACTGTTGTAGCCAGTTCCAAGAAGTTTTGTAAGTTATTGAGTTAATGTCGGAGGTGGGTGCGTTCGGTGGTGAGATTTTGAGTGGTGTGGTTCATTGTGTAGTTGAAGGTAGGCAGTGGGCAGCTTTCGGCGATGGGATTGTGAGTAGTGTGGTTGTTTCGTGTAGTGGATGTTCCACTGTGATACTGTGATACTGTCAGTGGTGTGGTTTATTAGTGCTACTATGAGTTGAAAAACTCAACCGTCAAACCTCCTTCGGTTCCACAACTTTCTTTTTTTTTGAGTTGAAATTAACACTTTATTGTCACTTTATGGAAAAAATTGAAATTTTGTGAAAAATGACTATTCAACCTCATAAGTCGAAAAAGCTATCGAATTTTTTTCTACTTTTCCATGCAATCGACGTACAGTCCAAAGTCTTCCTGCTTCAACCCTTCTTTAACAGCAAACACATCTGACATGTCGTTTTGCACCTTGACACGACATCTGGTGCCATTTAATAACGCTTTCACAAGACGAATATACTCTGTTTCAAAGCCCAGTTCCTTCATCGCCTCATACAATTCCATACGCTTGGTCATTTCGTAAGCTTGTTTGAAGTCGATGAAAGGATAGTACGTCCGGACTTGAAATTCTCTGCCCTTTTACAGAATCAGACGAAGGGTGAATATTTGGTTAGTTGTTGAGCGATCTCGTCTGAATCCGCTTTGATAGTCCCCAATGACACTCTCAGCCCGTGGATTTAGTCTTTTGAATAGCACTCGAGCAAAAACTTTGTAAACTATGTTCAGCAAGGCAATTCCACTGTAGTTTTCGCATTCGGTTTTATCGCCTTTCTTGTGTAGAGGTAAAATGGCACACTCTAACCACTCGTCAGGCAAGTTTTCCGTGTTTAGACCCGTACGAAGTACGTAGGTCTGTTGCGTTTACTACCACGCTTGTTACATTGCGAATTCGAACCCGGGAGTAAGGCAGAACCTTTTTTTATTGCCTCCAGATGACACATCAGCGAAAAAAACAATGTCCGTCTGTCGGTCTGTCTGTCTGTCTGTCTGTCGGTCTGTCTGTCCGTCAACACGATAACTTGAGTAAATCTTGACCGATTTTCAAAAACTTTTTTTTCCTGAAAGGTAGTCGAAAAA
>CM055406.1:82781790-82793275 GCA_029228625.1 Pseudolycoriella hygida
GATTCAAATAACTATTCCGCAACAAGTTTCATTATTGAGCGCTTTGAGCAATCGATGTGAATATTGTTAAACTAGCCGAAGGCGAATTTTTCAAGGCATTGTGCGCTCAAAACCTCTATTGAATAATGTACTGCAAACGAGAATATGTGTACTCCAACAATAGGCAAAATATTCATCATTTTTATGCCAAAACACATCAAAAGTATAATGTTAGTGCGTCAAAAGAACTCATTACTTAACCAGATTGTTGTTGAAAAAAAAATGAATATTTTTCCGTTGGATCTACACAAAATAAACGATGTTACGATTAGGAAGTGCTGTTATATCGATAATATTCTGGTACGATTGATGTGTGCTGTTAAAATTGAAATACTTTAGTGCCATTAATTACAAAATGAAAAATTGTTTATTTATTAAAATGACAAATTAGAAGAAAATACACCTAACGTTATGAAAGCAATGATGCACTTTATTTAGCTGTTATTTTTTATAGGTATATATACTTTGTTTTGGCTTAATTTAAACTTATAGAAATGCTTGTTATATTTTTAAGCAAGAGTAACTGATACATTGTTAGTAATTCAATCAAAAACTCCTTATAACATTTTATAAAATTTATATGTCACTTATACTTTTTTCCACAAAGAAACAATTTTTCATTTTGTATCATCGTTTATTGGCCAAAAATATACAAAACTAAATTTAAATCGTCACAAAAACTTAAAGTTTCGATTTCATTTAGTCACTTAAAAAATAAAAAAAATGAATGTAAAACAGTGGTCTTGATTACTAGCAAAAATGATTTTCTTCGCAATGACCATATACAATCGCAAGTTTCCTTATTCACAGTATGTTGCCAAAGTGACAGATATAGTTATTTTATTTGACATTAGAACAAAAGAATTTTGCACCTGTCTCTTTCGCAGCATAGCTTCAAGATCAGATGATCCAATTTTTATTGTAATTCTAATGAATAGTATATTTCAATATGGCATGTAGTTAAAGTGATCGCTATGAATATTTTGTATAAAGAAAATAAGAATTGATTACCGAAAATAAAGAAATGATCGCTAAAAAATACGAAAAGTGATCGCTAAGTCGATTATAGTAGTTCTCTATTTATAGCGATCAATTCTTCATTTTTAGCGATCAATTCTTTATTCTTTGCGTTCATTTCTTAATTTACAGTGAGGCAACCCTAAGATTGTGCAACTTTTCATAATTTTTGTTTCAGCTTGCAATTTATGAATACAAGTTATACATAGTTTGCAAGATACTTGAGACATCAAATCGAGGGGAAGTCACGTCGATTTAACTTCGTATAAAGAATCGAAAATGGCTTGATGTGATTACCCCTTCACATCTAGCTACGTGTGTGTCTGTAATTCAAAAACAGTAAACTACATGACATGAGTTCAAAACGTCCACGTAACATTAAAAATACACGAAAGCGAAAGCTTTCAATGAAATCAGTTTAAACGTCCCGTTAAGTTCATATAAATTACACACATCATCGAAATATTTCTTTACGCACCTCACTGGTTTACTGGAATTATAAGTTCTTCATCGAAGTATAGTTGTTATTATTACTTGAGGGAAGACCTTTTAAAATACAGTTTGATTTCTCTAATCAAACCAACTACGGTCATGTCATGTAATTTATGTTTACATAGACAAACACATAGCTCGATGTGAAGCGATTGCGACTCTTTATGAATTTAAATGGATGTGACTACCCGGTTCTGCGAGTTCTTTGAGATCTAAAACCCACAAACTGAATACAACCAATTTTGGTGTTGCCGCTTTCGGTTTTTGCCAAAAATGTATGTCGATATGCGGTTTCATTTAGTTCGTTAATTGGCGCATTTTTTGTAAAATTAAAACGCTTTTGATTTACGTTTTTTGCACATTTGTTTTATGACTCTGTTTTTAACAAATTTCGGAATATATCGACGTTTTTTTCTTCGCATTATTTTTTATTTAATTTGAATTTACAAATTGCTTCAATAATTTTTGAATTTTCTTGCAAATGTAGTTTTTTTGTTTAATTCTGTAATTTTCCTAAAAGCTTAGTTTTCCAAAAAATTCGATCATTTCGACGATTCGCATATCCTGTAAAACTTAAATTTTCTCAGGAAGTCAATTTTTTTTTGAAAATTTTAATTTTTCTGAGAATTTAAATTGTTTCGATTATTTGAAATTTTTCTGGAAATTTTTATTTTCTTGTAATTTTGGAATTTCCTAGAAATATTTATTTTCTCAAAAATTTAGATTTGGACAAAAAATTGGAATTCTTCAAAAATTTAGATTTTCTTGGTAATTTTCAATTTTCACATGAAAACTTTAAATTTCTTGAAAATTAAATTTTTTCGAAAAAAACTTTCATTTTCTGAAAACTCAATTTATTTTTGAAATAACCGTACGGGTCAACCGTATCTTCATTTTTATCGACATTATCATCCATTGTTTTGATTGACGGCTTTGACAGTACTTCAGGTATTTTTTTTAAATTTTAGATTTTCTAGTGAAGTATATCTCACAAATTATCGTTTTGCTTCCATTAAAATATTTTCAAATGTAATCAAATTAAGATCATTTGTTGTGCTGTGTTTAATTGTTGAGTTTTGAATCTTTTTTTAATAAATAATTTGGTGTATCCATCAAAAAATCGCTAATTTCTACCGTGTGGAAAGTGTTTTAATACTTCCAGATTCTGCAAGCATTATTTCGCTTTCTTCTAGTGGATTTTCGAGAATTTTGTTTTTATTAGAAGCGTTTATCTATTTAGAAAATTTTGTGAAGTTTCCAATTAATTTTTGTAATCAAAAAATGTAATTTAATTTGTGATCATCACGAGAATCTTCCGATTTGTGTTTTTTGTTGACAAATGACATGACATGGCCAATTTGTTTACATACATTCTTCCAAAAGCGGCAACACCGAATCGGAATTTATTCATTGTGTTTTAAAGCTACAAAATTTACTTTCGAGGTTAGAAAGATTGTAAATCTACGTGACTTCCCCTCGATTTGATGTCTCAAGTATTCTGCAAACTATGTATAACTTGCATTCATAAATTGCCAGCTGAAACAAAAATTATGAAAAGTTGCACAATCTTAGGCTTGTCTCAGTGTAGAATTATCGGTTTAAATTATTCCCTTTCAATATACTCCAAAACTCTAATATACTTCAAAACCGAAGAAAAAGAAGGCGGGCAGCTAATTACATTTAGAATGCCCGAGGACCATCTCGAATCAATGGAAGCAAACGAGTGCACTGCTTTCTGTGGTACGAAGATGCTCCATTTTAGAATAAAATGGAGCAAACCGCAAACAAATGACGCCTAATTCGAAAAAGCGAAATCGTCTCTGCATTCGGATGAGCAACCTACAGCTCTGTAAAGATGCGATGGGAGCTATCCATCAACATCTTTCAACAGGTAAGTCTGATATAGCACTCATCCAAGAACCGTACGCCTATGGCAATAAGGTGAAAGGTTTGCCAAACTCTTTAGGAACAGTTTTCACTGGAACTAGAGTAGGCAATCCTAGAACATGTATCTTTGTAAACAAGAAATTTAACTCTATTTTAGTACCGGAGCTCAGCAACCGGGATTGAACCGTCATCTATCTGGAAAGGAAAGTAAAGGGAGCTGACCGACCGCTTTTGGTAGCTTCAGCATACCTACCGTACGACCATCCAGAAAGAAAAGAACATTGTACAGCAGAAGTGAAAAAATCAATAAATCAATGTAAAGCTGAAAATATATCTCTAATCATTGGCTGCGACACGAACGCACAACACGTTGTATGGGGTAGCACCGACGTTAATGATAGAGGTGAGTCCCTTTTAGAATATCTGAGCTCGACCGAGCTCAATATTCAAAATAGAGGATACACTCCGACGTTTGTCACGAAAGACTGAGAGGCAGTGATTGACATCACTTTATCTTCAGCTGAAATGAGCGACCAGATTTCTGGTTGGCGCGTATCATCACAATGGACAGCCTCAGATCATAAGTGGCTGGAGTTTGATCTAATGTCTGACGAAGTGAACCCAAAGTTGATTAGAGATCCAAGCAAGACTGACTGGGATAAATTCCTAGAAAGGCTTGAAGGAGCCGGACGGCGTGGGTACCTCCAAGTCAGAACGCAGGAAGAAATAGAGAGGACTCTGAAAGAGATGGAAGGCTATCTTTTGAGCGCTTTCGAATTTGCTTGCCCGTTGAAGAAGATATACTTTAAGAAGAGCCCATTCTGTTCAAAGGGACTGGAAAAGCTGAGAAAGAAAGTATGTCGACTATTCAATAAAGCGAAACGGAAAAAGTGCGATTTAGATTGGCAAAACTATAAGCTAGCTCGCAATGAATAATTTAAGAGTACGCTGAGAGCCGCGAAGAGGAGGTCATGGCTCAAGTTTATTGACGAAGTCAAAAACCTGAAAGCTACAGCCAAACTCAGCAAAGCCTTAGCGAAGGATCCGATTTACCCAGAAATGTTGAAGAAAGAGGACGGGACATACACTAAATCTAACGATGAAGTGGTAGAAGTCAAGCTCATTTTCCTGGGGTAAGGCCAGCCGAAACAATCGAACTGCAACCAATTCGAACGCCGAACGCAACTGACTGGAAATGGGCGGAAACGATTGTCACGAACAAGAGGTTTGAATGGGCCATAGACTCGTTCAAGCCATATAAGTCTCCCGGAAAGGACGGTATTTACCCAATAGTGATGCAAAAAGCTTTAAGTTTTGTAATGAAACCACTGAAGAGCATTTTGCAAGCAGTTCTGGCTATGGGCTACATACCAGAATCTTGGAGAGAGGTTTTAGTCAAGTTTATACCGAAGCCAGGTTGTGCTACGTATGACGAAGCGAGTTCGTACAGACCGATAAGCCTCACATCTTTCGTGCTAAAAACACTGGAAATAATGTGCGATAGACACGTGCGAGACGTCATTTTGAAGCCAAAGCCGTTACATGGGAACCAACATGCCTATCAGTCAGGCAAATGCGTAGACTCAGCTCTACATCAGGTGGTTTTTAATGTAGAAAGATCGATGGAATTCGATGAGAAGACTCTGGCAACTTTTTTGGACTTAGAAGGAGCTTTCAACAAAGTTACTTTTAGGGCCATTAACGCGGCTATGAGCAGGTTTGCTGTGGAGAGGACACTGATAAGGTGGATTATGGCCATGTTAGGTAACCGAATATTGTCGATAGAGTTGTTCGGTGCCAGCAGGAGGGGTTTAGTTGACAGAGGATGCCCGCAACGCGGCGTCTCACCGCCGATTCTCTGGAATATGACAGTAGACATCTTGCTAACGAAGCTAAACGAATCAGGATATTTAGCGGTTGGCTTTGCTGACGATATCGCAATTGATCTCGGAAGCCTACGAGCAAGTTTTATGTTCGCTGATGGACGAAGCATTTCGGATTGTAGAAGAGTGGTGTATAGCATCAGGGCTATCTTTAAATTCAGACAAAACCGAGCTTATCCTTTTTACGAAGAAGCGGAAATTAGTTCCACTAGGAATGCCAGTACTTTTCGGGACTGTCCTTAAGCTGGCAGACAAGGTGAAATGCCTTGGAGTCGTTTTGGATAGGAAGTTAGACTGGAAAGAGCATGTGGAAGAGAGGACCAGAAAAGCTCTGAGGATTTTCTGGACGTGTCGCACTACGTTTGGCGAAAAGTGGGGCCTCAGGCCATCGGTTCTGTATTGGATGTATAGAGCGATAGTGAGACCTATACTGACTTACGGATGTATGGTATAGGCAACATGGGCAGAACTAGGCGCTACGCGAAAGAAAGTCGATCAGCGACTAGCGTGTCTGAGCATAACTGAATAGAAGTGAAATACTACTCTCATTTCCACCGCTAGATAGTGTACAGGCTGTACAAAGGAGGAAATTGGATTGCGGAGGATCGAAATTTCGTTCACGCGAATGTTCTAGCACGACTCAGAGAAGAGTTTAGCGAGGTAGATATACCAGAAGACTCTATGCGAGCACGTTTCTGTTTCGAAAGGAGTTTTGAAACGTGCCGGCCAGCGAGATCTGAATGAGAACTCGGGACGCCTCCAATGGAAGCAGATGTCGTGATCTACACGGACGGATCGAAGACAGATGAAGGAACTGGTGCAGGCGTGCACTCAGCAGACTTGGATTACGATTTGTCAATAGCTCTAGGTTCATACACCACCGGCTTTCAGTCGGAGATAGTTGCTTTCTGTGAAAGTTCGGATATGATGCAACGAGATGGCGTCAGCAATAAGAGAATTGTGATTTGTTCTGACAGTGAATCGTTTATCGAGGCACTGTCATCAGTCAAGATTTCGTCGAAGTTGGTTCATCAGTTCTTCGAAGCGCTGGAAACTCTGTCAAGAGACAACGAAGTCATATTGACATGGGTACCAGGGCACACAGGGGTAAAAGGAAACGATAAGGCAGTAGTTCTGCGTTCACCGGACCAGAACCTGCTGTCAGTAGATGCGCAGGTCTAATCAAGTCACTAGTGAAGACTAGGACAGGTCGGTGTCACCAGGATAGATGGGATACACTCTCAACCTGCAGGCAATCGAGAGAGTTTCTAACCGCATGTAATGCCGGGAACACGAAGTTTCTGTTGAGCCTCAGCAGGAGAGAATTAAGGAAGCTAGTTGGAATCTTAACAGGTCACAACAGCTTGAACTACCATCTCGGCAAGATGGGAATGACTGCAGACCCGACTTGCAGAAGCTGTGGCTTAGAGCCAGAAACGGCATGGCATTTCATATGCACTTGTCCGGTTTTGAAGGATCTCAGAACGAAGCTCTTAGGAGACTTCTATCTGACTCCCGAGGAACAGCTCAAGCTGAAGATAGCTGACGTGCTTACTTTTATCACGAAAAGCAAGCGGCTAGCAGAGCCGGAAGGAGGTATTTAGAGCTTTGAAAGAATGAAAATACATGAGGATGGCCTCCGCGCTTTAATTCAGAACGTGATTGACGTAGATAGACGCTTAACTTTGCTCACTAGTATTTAAGCATGTATTATTGTTAATGAACAAACTGAATTATGTTTTCAAATAAAACCAACCAACCAACCAATATACTGCAATACACACCGAGATGTGTACGTATGATCGGGCGCAGCCCAAGCGGAATTACAAATCTAGTGTGTATTGGGGTATAATTGAAAGATATTTTGCTGTGTGTGCGAGAGTGTGTCGTTGCACATGCCGCGAATCTACCGATTTGGTACTAAAACGCCGTACTTATGAACAGTAATTAAATAGGATTAACACTGAATTAATTGAGTAAAGGAAACTTAAAAGGGAAAATCCATCGATTAAAAGGGTATATTTCAAAACACAAAAGCAAAAAAAAATGTACAAATGTACAAATGTAAACTTTGTGTGAAATTAATGTAAGACTGAGTAAGTAAGTAAGTAAAATTGCTAAACAATTTATGCATTTTTATGTAAAATTTAAACCATGATACAACATTATTTGTCCAAAATTTTTACACAAGTCTTACATATATATCAAAATACTTTCTCCGTGTAAGTGTGTCGCGTTATGTAAAAGTGGTGGATAATTTATGCTACCTTCATGTAAAATTTATGTGAAAATTATGTATTTTTACGTAATAGTAGGTATTTTATAACGTTCTAAAATTGAAAAATGGAGCAAAAACCCGTTGATTCACTCTATATCGAGGCATAGTTGGCTCATCGGATTGAGTGCTTGTCTTATGAACCCGTTGTTATGGGTTCGAGAATTACGAAATGTTCGTTTTCATCTTCATCTTCAAATCGCAGAGTAAATGGATTTTATCTAGAACTGTAGGATCACGCAAAGTGGCAGCCAAATAGATCATCCGATTTTTCGACGTAAACGAATCAAACTTTATTAAAATCTTCCCTCATCTACGGTTCACCTAAAACTGATCATCTCCTCTCAATAGGAACGTTTGACATAACAAAAGGATATCACACGGCTAGTTGACCTGTACCAACTACTCGGTACCCACAAGGCCAGCCGTCCTGAAATAATCTTTTGACCCCAAGAGATGTTCTTTTTTTCCCTGCCAAGGTCCAGTGAAAATCGTTTCATTTAATTCGTTGTAGATTCTTCTTAGTAATTTCTGGAACATTCGATTTCTTCTTTCTACAGAAAATTAGTTTTACACTTATTCCCCGCATTTTTCCAAATAATTATTTGCGATATTTAATTCTTTTCGTCCAAAGTTGATGTGCTAACTTGTTCTTCGCTTTTTTTTTGTTGGCTTGACCTTCACAACTGATTTAGAGTGTGTATGCAACGTATTTTTAACTGAAAAAGAACATTATACTGAAAAAAAGATGTTCTACAGCATACCTCTAAAATGCACTGTTTTATTTCTACCATTTTTTGAATTTTCTGTTATAGGCGCACACAAGACGCGCCATTCATCGTGTTCCACTAACTTCACTTGAAGGCTTTTAAATGCATGTTTTTAAATGAAATGTTATGGAGAAGCTTTCGTACAAGGAAATTGTTTTCGGAGGTGTGTTTAGGCGATTCTTCTTGGAGATAGAAACATTGTCATGATAACTAGACTATGCCGAAAAGTTAGGCGTTTGGCGATTTTTCTTAGGGATAATGCTTTTCACTTTGCTCTTTACTTTTGTTCAGCGTCAATCCAACAAATTTCACCCCAACACTTGTAGATTATTCAGCTTAGCTCCTTCAACTGAACATTTTGCACTGTGAGTCTAACTGTACTTTCCACACTTTATTTGACTTTGTACTGATTGTTTTTCAGATCTTACACCTCTGCATTTACTTTCACGTCAGCTCCCTTTAAGGTTTAATACCGGTTGCGAGCCCCCATCTAGGATCAGGCAAAGTCGGAGCCAAATAAATCATCCGAGTTTTCAACGTAAACGAATCAAACTTTATTCAAATCTTTCCTCATATACGATTCGCCTTAAACTGATTAACAATTATCCTCTCTCAATATGAACGTTTGACATAATAAAAGTATATCACACGGCTAGTTGACCCGTACCAACTACTCGGCACTCTAAGAACTATAATATTAAAAATTATTCATCTAGAAGTATATTCTAAGTATATCTAATAGTATATTATAACACAAGGGGTATAATCGCATTATTATAGTCGAGGTTGGTAAAATTTCGAGGGGCTACCGGACTATAATTACGCGATATTAACCCTTGCGTTATACGATATTTTATCACATCGAGGCCTATAATTCGTTGTAAAGGCGATCGTTTCAATCAAGTAAAGGTTTTCAAAATGGTAGGTCAATCAAATTCCTTTTTTAACCCAGAAAACGTAAATAAAAATTGAATTGATTAAAATTGAAATTGAATCCTTGCGAAACCACAATTTTTTTTACAATGAAATGTGTTATAAAACAGGTTTTTTTTGAGTTTTGCGATATTCCAAAATATACGATTTAAGATTTGTTTCTAATTTTCTTTGAACGTAAAAAAGATTGTACTCGACTACAATGTTTTCATTATAGGCCTTGCTCAATACAAGAAACTCAATTATAATAAGTTAATTAAACCCCCACTTTTAGTGCAATGGTGGTTTATTATAGGCCTCGATGTGATAAAATTAATTTACGTGTTTCACGTCACGTGCTTCATGATTTTTACATGACCTTTTAATCAATTTTACACAAGGTTTACATAAAGGTAATTTAAATTATCCATTGTTCACACAGAGAATTTATTTTCTTTGGTGCAAGTGTAACACTTGTGTAAAGATCTTGTAAATACTTTTTACAAATGATGTACGATCTTGAAGCACTAAAGCTTAAATTTTACGTAAAAATATGAAATTTGTCAATCAAATTATCCATCACTTTAGGTACTTCATCAAGGTGTTTTGGTACTTGTGTAAAATTGATGTAAAAATTGTGAACAAATAATGTAACAATCATGAAGTACTAACATTTAAATTTATCGTAAAAATGCGTAATTTGTATACAGCGATCTTACATAACTTTCACATAACCTTACATTAGTTTCACGCAAATTTTAAGTATTTGTACACCAATTTTTGCTTTTGGAAAATTTGCATTTTGAAATATACCCAATTAAAAGAGGTCTTGCTTTTACTTTTAAATCGAAAATACTGTCGCTAGTTCATGCATACACATAGTCATTATTCAATACAAAGGTGTCGCTATAAGTTGACAGTGGTCAGTGGTCACAGTTAATCGCACTGATGTCATTATTGTTCTATGAAATTTATTTGTCGTAGAAGAGATTTTAGTCGCAATTAAATGTCGTTGTTGTAGCGAACGAGCAGGTGTCACACCGTCATATGAAAATGGTTACGAAAACTCATACACAAAAAAAGTAAACGTGGTAGGCCAGTTCCATGCGAAAATTGAATTATTTTTCAATGTTAAACATCTGTCAATTTCGCGAATGATGAATTTTTCTACGACTGACCGACAAAAAATTCATTTCAAAATGAATCAATACATTCAATTAAAAAACGGAAAAACTTACGAGGCAACTACAAAAAATTCATTACGAAGTGAACTCTTTCATACGAAAATAGAAACGTAAATCATAGAAACAAAAATATTATTTTTGTATATGGTAAATGCACCAGTTATTGGTTATGTAGTAGTCTCCGACCAAACCATAGTTTCATTAGTTACCGGCTACATTTCGCATTGAAATATGGCCGATTACTGATGTGGAACGGGTTAGCTCAGTTGTACTCGCTGCAAAGTATGTGTATGAGGCCTCTGCTTAGGGCCCTAGGTCGGTCGTAATGTCGGCCTTTGGCAAAAAATCCGTGCCGTATGAAGTTTGCAGCCGACCCTAAGGTTTGAATTTTTTTACTTTTGTCCCGAGTTATCACAGAGACAGCGGAAAATTTGTACTTATGTCCCGAGAAAACTGTAGTCTCAATTTAATGTTTACACAAAAATGATTTGATGAGCAATTTTTACGTCAGTAAATAACATGTTACTTTGCAAGCACTTCAAATTATTTTGTTTTGAAATCTCATGAAGGACAAACGTGCAACTAAATTATCAAGAAAAAAAACCTTTTTATCATAGTTTCTCCTGAAGATGCCAATAGATGCGAAATGTCGATTAATTGTTATATTTAATGACCTGAAAATCGACAAAAAACCCAGTCGATTTATCAACAGAACATCATTACCATCATTGGTTAATTTCCATAACAACAACATTGGCTGCCTTGGGCGTAAATTACAAAATTTTTCTCGAGAAATAACGTTGACTTCGTTCGGGCTACAACAATCGAAAATGCCTAAAAACCACCGGCCAAGACAAACATGAAAATTACTATTGAGAACACAACAAACACAAAATTACAACAAACTTACTTTGACGCCATATTTCATGGTTTACATGATTCTTTTTGCCGTGTTAAGTAAATAGAAAAAATATGTAAAGAAGTGATTACAGATGCTCTAATGTTATGGAGACCAGAAACGACCGA
>CM055406.1:82810824-82865522 GCA_029228625.1 Pseudolycoriella hygida
TTTTTTTTTTTTTTATTATTAATCGTTCATTTTTCAATACAATAAGATCTTAAAAAAGACAAAACAATATTACTGAGGACTCAGGATAAACAATATAAACTAAACGCTTTTTAATTGTGCGGGGGTAGTGATAGGTAAGGAACTGTAGGTCGCAATGGGTGGTAGGAAAAAGGGGATCAGCAAAAAATAACAAAAAACAATGTACTAGGATGATAATATTAACAACTAAAAACTAAAAACTAAAAACTAAAACTCAGATTTAATATTTTGAAACTAGGAGATGTCCTTGTATATACTAGAGCAAGGGGGTTAAAGTAACCGACATGATACAGAAGGAACTTATCGTTAACCATCATTTCGTTCCGATTTCTAAGATGGTAGATAAAAGCAGACGGCCAATGTGTTTTATGTCAAATGGTTCAACCAAGCTTCTGATGAATTCGTTCTCTGAGTCATGACACCGATCGAAAACTTTTGCATTTAGCAATGAACAATGAAGGTCGAATCTCACAATTCCGGATTCACTGTACAAAGTTCGATTTGATACGTGCTTAAGGCTATCCCTACTCCTATAAAACCGCCCGGCTCTCCGTATCACCTTACGCTCAGCTACTCTGATTTTTTCGACTTGAGCGGAAGTGATGTTCTTTGGATTTAGCCAGATACATGAAGCATAGTGCATAATAACACTTATAAATAAAAAATTTAAATGAACTTGCAAGAAAACGAGAAAAAAGGATCTTGCCAATAGAGTTTACGGCCTTATTAATCTTAGCAATCACATTTTTAACGTGCAAGTTAAACTTAAAATTTTTACTAAAAGTAATTCCAAGATACTTCATAGTGGTACGGGCGATCAGCTTGGAACCATTGACCCTAACATCTTGCTTCAAGTAAAGCTTCCTGATAAGGGATTTGCGACAGCAATCCGATCCGGTGAAATTGATAAGCTCTGTTTTGTTAAAATTCAATCGCAATTTCCAGTCAGCGTAAAAGCTCATCAGCTTTGCTAAGTAACCATTGAAAACTCTGTTACAAAAAGAGACATTGTTGTGGACAAGATAAAGAATGATATCATCAGCGAACTGAGGCAACCTGATAAAGCGACTGGTGGGTATATCGGCAAGAAAAACATTGAACAGCTTTGGACCTAGAACTGAACCTTGTGGAACACCGGCTACGAGTGGTCTGATCGAGGACAACCTCTTTTGGCCGACAACAAATGTGCGATCGCTCAAAAAATTTTTGACTATTTTAGTGATGTGCGGATTAATACCGAATTTTATCATTTTGCACAATAGGCCGTCATGCCAAACTGTATCAAAAGCACTTTCTACATCGAGAGTGACAGCAGTAGTGACATGACGATGACGATTTAAGGCATTCCCAACATCAGATGCAAAACGAATAAGCGGATGAACAGTAGACCTTTTACTAGAGAAGCCAAATTGGAAATCTGGTAAGAATTTTTCCATCTGTTTAGAAAGCCTGGCTTCAACAACTTTTTCGTAGAGCTTGGCTACGGTATTCAATTGACTAATGGGTCGCCAGTTATTAATAAAATTGGAATCACGTCCAGTCTTAGGGATTGGAGTTATTTTCGCATTTCTCCAGCACTTGGGAAAATATCCAGAAGATAGAAGTTGATTAAAGAAAATCGTGAGGAAAAGAATAATCGGAGAAGAGAATTGTTTGAAAAGGAAAATAGGCATCCCATCCAGGCCAGAGCTCTTCTTACTGATCCTGGAACATAGTATTTTTTGAATCCCCTCAGCACAGGTGAATATGCCTCTATGGTGAGGAGAAAGTAAGCTATCGGCTTCAAAAAGTTCGTCAGAATTCGAAATACTGTTTGAGAAACCTCTTGGAAGGGGAACATTAGGTATCTGATCAATAAGTTTCACCGCGTCAACAACCATATTATCACATCGAGACGGATGACAGAACGTTAATTCATGTTGCGCCTGGAAACGGTTGGCAAAAGCATCTGGAATCCTCGACGGGTCATTAATTACGGTGACGTCATCGGTGTCAATAATTGATTCAAGCGAGTCAATAGACGAACCCTTGGGCTTGACGGCTTTAACAACCTCATATACCCTTCTATTATGAGAAGTATTCGCGATGATGTTAGCATAAAAGTTACGAAAGTCGTTCTGAATTGAAGATAGGTACATGGAACGAAGCAAGGATTGATGCTTCCTGGAGGAAGACAAAAGGTCGGTAAATCGATTCGCTGCCACTGCTTTAATAGCTTTGCGGAAATTTCTACGCAAAGCGATGGTGGTAGATGACAAGAGTATACGATTGGACTGCAAGGACACGGTTGGTACAAATTTTTTGACTGCGCTGGAAAAAATGTCACCTAGCGTCACGGCGGCGGCCTCTAGGTCGTCATCTAACAGTTGAATATCATCAGGCACTCTAACGCTGGAGAGCTTAGTTTCAATAAAATTGTTCATGTTCGCAACGTGAGTGTAGTTAAACCGGGGAATTTTAAGAATTCGTGATCCTGCCGAAATGAGATGTTCAAAGTGACGTAATTGTGATCAGAGAACGAAAAGTCCTGAGTGACGAAGGGTATTTTATCAAGAAAATAATTGGAAATGATAAAGAAATCTAGATAGCTGCCGGAGTCATTGGTGTAGTAGGTAGGAAATTGGGTGGTAAACAACGAAAATTCAGTTTGGGATAGTATAGCGTCATTCAGTGAGATGCCAGCAGAATTAGTACTTTTATTCCCCACATTGGGAAGGCGACAGTTGAAATCCCCCCCAATTATTGTGGGAATGTTGGCAGTAAATAGAAATGAAAAATCATCAATTGTTGTACCAACTAACCTTGATTGAAAGTAGACAGATACCAACAAAATCCAGATACCATCGAGATGAACCTCAACAAAAGTGAATTGGCCAATATTGCTTGACAGGGAACGGTAGTTCCTGAAGCGAACACTATCCCGAACAATAATCGCAGATCCACCACCATTGCAATGGAGACGGTCAGATCGAAAAACATTGAAACCGACAACCGAGAATCTGGCACTGGGTTTAAGATGCGTTTCGGATATAAAATAAAAATCGGACTGGGAATCGCACGTAAAATCATTAAACAATTGCTTTCGTACGGCAGAGAAGACGGAGTAGACATTGAGTGCTGTAATGTTCTTTAACATGATGAGAATACAGCCGATTCAAGTAATGATATCTTGTGAGACAACTGTCCCAAAACATTCAAAATCTTGTCCAAAGCAGCCTCATTACTGTTATTGTTCTTGACCACAGAAGCATATAGAGTAGATGAGCTGGTACACGACTGATTATTCTTATTATTCTTCTGTGATAATGGATTTGGTATTTCACGAGCAACCTTTCTGTTTTTATCAATTTCAACGTTCGACTTACCTCCAGTATCAAAAACAGATTTCTTCTGAATTATCGGAGCTATCTTATTCTTGTAATAATCACAATTAATCTGGTTATTAGCCGAATGGAAGCCGTTGCAGTTAACGCATTGCGGCTGAGCATCGGGACTACTGTTTTTAGGGCATTGACCACGAGGGTGATTCACAGTACATTTGACACAACGATACTGACGATTACATGCAGCCGCAGTGTGAAAGTAAAGTTGACAATTATTACATTGAGTAGTTGACTTGGAAACAAACTTCGAAAAACTAATAATGATCCCAAAAATTGATTTGATGTTGTCTAGCTTTTTGGCGTCGAAGGAAAAAGGCAGCAGGATGCGAAATCGATGAGGTAATTTTGGATTGGCACGATTGAAGCCGGTAACGTGCGGAGCGACGACTATATCCGCAGGCAGACCAGCTCTCAAAAACTCGTTTTTAATGTCCGATGCACTGAATCCAAATGACGAATTGATGCCGTTAATGATGAAGCATTTTTTCTTTACGTTATTCGAAAGAAAGCTTCCAGTAGCCGTGTGCGATGAGTGATTCGCGTATTTTTACGCTCGCTTCATTGGATGCCGAGAAAATCTTAGCGCCGGTACCATTACGTTTTATGTCGACTGTAAATTGATTTACACCTGTTGCATTCTTGATTGTACGGAGTAATGCTGATGATCCATTAGCTGAAAAATCCACCAAAATTGGTGGAATTTTCTCTTTAGCGATTTTCTTATTCTTGTGCGATACAAAATTCCATTCGCGAGATATAATGCTGTCATCGTTATTTGGAAGACTGACAATGCTAACGTTTCTGCTGACTTTCGATCCTTTAAGTTGTGAATCGTGAGCGATTGCAGTAGATTGTGATGACAGGGTGATGTTGGTTGATGGATCATGTGAGTTAAAATTGGATTGTAAGGTTATGTCTTGAGGAACCACATTTTGAATACTAGATGTTGATGATCCATTTTGGAGATTTAGCGATTGAGTTTTTCGACGTTTTTTCATTTGCTGATCGAAAACTGGTGCAAATTTGGAATTAGTCCGTTCAGTTAGCAGCAAATCATTTTGCTTTGTCAAAATATCAATTTGAGAGCGCAGTGAGGTGTTCTCATCGTCAAAATGTTGAATTCGATCATTGAGTTCCGCCATTTGATGCATAAAAAACTCAATTTCGTCATTATGCTTGGACAACATATCGTCCAGACGTTTGGTTAACAATTCAATATCATCCGCCATAAAGGCGAAAGGAAAAAAAACAGCTTGTGTGTAGACAGTGAACAAAATTAATTCACGATATTGAACAACAGAAAATAAGAGAAAAACGTGCGTGTGCAACCACGGCTCTCATACGACTGACACTGTTTTCGTATATGGCCAAGAATCTCAATTTCCCAGTGCGACATCAAATGCTTTCATTCGACACCAAAATGAGGAAATTCCGTGCTATACTGGTTGAGATATTTGTGAAAAAGCTTCACCGACCCTCGAAAAACCATGTTTTTGGTCACTTCCTCGACCATATCGCCGGAACCACATCATCGATTTTGCTCATCTTCGAGCTTGAATCATGGGAGGCATGTACCTTTCAGAGAAAAAAAAGTTTAGGCTGATCGGTTCAGCCGTTTGGAAAAAAAGTGGAGACGGACGGACGGACATTTTTTTTATTGCTGATTCGTCATCTCTGGACGATATTAGATGCATCCCCCCCTCCCACCTCGATCTACTCCATGTTACAATAAAATTTTTTGTAGTAAACGTATAGGACCTTTGTACTTCGTACGGGTCCAAAAATGAAAGAAAAAAAATGATTAATTATAACCATAATCTCAAATATTGACAATAATTTTTCGACAAATAATGTTCTGAAAAAGAGAAATGTTAAGAAAATCGGCCTTTCTTCAAAAAATTTGAGTGTGCAAGCTGGAAATCGAATTTAAAAATAAACCAATAGCACCAAAATTATTTTTTCGACTCCTGGAATCGTATCCAGGCTGTCCTCTTCGCAATAAAAAAAAGTGTAAAATCGGCCAACCCTACTAGACAGCCGATCTTCCTGAAATTTTCAGGGAACGTCATTCTCGGCCCTAAATGAAAAATTTCATATGCCGCACAGTAGGCGAATCCGTTATATTCATGTTCAAAAATCTATATCTCGTGAAATATTCACAATTTAAATGTAGGAATTCTTAAAACGTGATTTGAGAATGTTCAAAAATGTCGGGAAAAATATTTGTGCATGTACGCCGTAGATTAATAGTCGTATAGTTGTTAGACAAAGTGACAGGTTTGATTTCTCCCCATACATAACCTAAAAAAAATATATTTTCCATATTTTCGTCAGAATCTGGTCGAAATCAGTTGTAAACGTTAAAGTAATTCATAATAAGTCGAAACGAGCCTAGTCCGACGAAAAAGGGATGAATTTCCCAGTGGTTTTGAAGCGAATTGTTGTTCAGCGCTCTGAGACCCAAAGACAGTCAGTATCAAAATCAAAGAACCAACCAAGGGGAAGGCCGATAGTCACGTCGCACAGCCTCGAGCTGATTCCGCTCAAAACCACTTTCTGCTTCCTTCCCGTCAATTAACTATTCACCATGCTTACCACAGATGATGAAAATCGAAACTCGCATGCGAGCTTGTCGAGTAGGCGGTGATGCCCAACAGTGTCGGACGCCTTCGAAAAGTCAAGCAGTAAAAGAACCGTCGCTAAACCATCCCCCATCCTAACCATCCTAACTAATCTTAAGTAGAGCGGTACCCGTCCCATGATTCGAACGAAAACCCGACTGGAGTCAATGCGACAGCTGAAACTCTTCAAGGAAATCATTCAACTGGCTTTTCATCAGTTTCTCTCAAAGCCTTCGATATCGCCGGTAGCATGCTAATCAGCCTGTAGAAATTAATTGTTCGATTCCTAGTATTCTTACGGCGCGGGATCACCTTAGCCAGCTTCCAGTGGCTCGGAAAGCGGGACTTAGTGAGAATGGCGGTAAAGATCCCCGTTATAGGAGGAAGAACAGTTGGAAGAACTATCTTGACAAACGAGATTGGAATACTATCTAACCCCTCTGCATTCATTCTGACGGAAAAAAACGATTTGCATACTTCATCCTCAGTAACCGCTCTGAACGAAAATTCTCTCACCGATGGACGACGCGCTGGCCGACTGCTCGGCACTTGAGGTGATCCACTCGTATTAATGAATGCAGGAAAGGCCGAACAGATTCCCCGAGCGAAGAGGTCATTAAATTCGTTAGCCGTGAATGGTAAAGCCCATCATCAGAACTCGAAGACGAGGTAAGCCCTAATCCACGAAGACAGTTCCACAGCTTCATTGTCGGCTTAATCGAAGCAAACTTACGCGCATAGTAACGACTCTTGGCCAACCGAGCACATTGAACAGCTCTATTTCTATGTATCTTGAATCTGGCGAAGTTCTCGTTCCAATTAGCATAAGCAAGGACCCTATCCACCATTGCCTTGCTGACTTCTGAATCGAACCACGGAGCCGAGATCTCCTTTGGACGAACCAATTTCAAAGGACAATGCAACTCTAGGAGACGTGATATCTCTACATAAAAACACTTCACCGAGATCTACCTTACACACAAGTCTAGTCCAGTCGATCGAGTGAGCATCCTCCATCAGCCTCACCCTGTCGACCACCAACATTACGGTACCGCAACATACATCAGAGACAGTGTTGACAACTGGCTTAACGTCTCTGCGACCAGTACGAGCGACGAAATCTCATGTGTCACAACGAAAGTAAGCGACGTCACAGTTCTCAACATATACAAGCCACCGAATGTCGTATGGACTGAATCTGAGATGCCTAGAATCACACATCCATCTGTGTCAGCTGGTGACTTTAACAGCCACCATACACGGTGGGGGTACAGACGAAGCGACGAAAATGGTGAGAAGCTCACAAAGTGGATGGAGCAACAAAATTTGTTTTTGAGTTACGATGCTAAGGAACGAAAAACATTTAAATCAGCAAGATGGCAGTCTGAAACGAACCCAGACCTATGCATAGTGACCAAAAACAGCCAAGGCGTCCCACTTCAGATCACGAGAAGAGTGCTAAGCGACTTCCCCCACAGCCAGCATAGACCAGTTCTCATAACGGTAGGAATAAAGATTCCGCTCATCGAATCAGTTCCACGACCTCGGTGGAACTTCAGAAAAGCTGACTGGAAATCATTTTCGAGCGATTTAGACGCAAACGTGAGATGGATAAAGCCGGAAGTGAACAACTACAGTAAATTTACGAAGATCGTGAAGAGTACCGCCAAAAAATGCATTCCTCGTGGGTTCAGAAAGGAGTGGCGACACGGAAATTGCTGACGAATTGCTGCAATCTCTTGACAACGCGAGAAGGCAACGATGGATGGAATCAGTTGAAAGTATGGATTTTAAACACTCTAGCAGAAAAGCCTGGTCACTACTTCGTCGCATTGGAGCTAGTAACTCAGGAGTGAAGCGTAAGCCAAAGATTAAGCCGAAGACCATAGCAAATAGGATAATGAAATTGTCAATTTCGAAGATCGATAGGAGAACGAAAAAGAATGTAAAGCGCAATCTTCGACTGCTTCGGAAGAGTGTGGCCGTACGGACCGAATTCTCGAGGCCTTTCAACTGTGATGAAGTGGACCTCGCTATCAAAGATGTGAAAAATGGCAAAGCATCTGGAGCGGACGAAATGTTCCCCGAATTTGTAACGAACTGCGGAAAGAACACCAAATCATGGCTAACACGTTTCTACAGCAACATTATCTCAACACGCCAAATTCCGACCGATCTCAAGAAAACCAAAGTTGTAGCAATTCTAAAACCAGGAAAATCGGATGACGTAGCAGCAAACTATCGGCCAATAGCTATGCTAAGTATTTTTTACAAGTTATTAGAGCGGCTATTATACAACCGAATCCGAAGTGTGGTTGACTCAAAGCTGCCGATCGATCAATCGGGTTTCAGACCAAACAGGAGCTGCTGCGACCAGGTATTAGCCTTAACGACACACATAGAAAACGGATTCCAGAAAGGCTTAAAAACGGTCACCGATCTGAAATCGGCGTATGACACTGTTTGGAGGCACGGACTACTTTATAAGCTCATTAAAGTAATTCCTTGCAATTCGTTCGTCACTCTTATCAACGACATGCTGAGCGACAGAGAATTCGTCGAATGCGAAACATCGCTCAACAAAGACCTAGCGACCTTGGAAAAATACCTTAAAAAGTGGGGACTCAAACCCAATCCATCAAAGACGGAATCCATAACCTTCCACCTGGTGAACCAACAAGCCAACTACGAGCTGAAGCTATCGTTCTGCGGTCAAAAAGTCAGGCACAACAGCCACCCGAAATATCTTGGCGTCACCTTAGACCGTTCGCTGACCTTCAAAAAACACGCGGAAAACACCGCGGCGAAAGTGAAATCCCGTAACAACATCATCCATAAGTTATGTGGAACAACGTGGGGTGCAGCCGCCGAGACATTGCGCACATCAGCTCTAGCTTTAGTCTTTTCAACGGCGGAATTTTGCTCACCAGTATGGCTTAACAGCGCTCACACCAGTAAAATCGATACCCAGTTGAACGACACTTTGCGAACGATAACTGGATTGGTTCAGTCTACACCAATTGAATGGCTCCCGGTGCTTTCGAATATCGCACCACCACATATTCGGAGACAAAATGCACTGATCAGAGAGTATCAGAAAATCCGGCAAAACGCACAGCTTCCCATTCACGAGCTAATTGAAGCCACAAGACTTAAGTCCAGAAAACCTGCGTTAAAAACTGCATTCAGCCTCGATACAGATCATTTAGATACGACGGACTGGTGGCGAACGGAATGGATGAACGACAACAGCGATACAAACTGTCTCATTACCGATGCTTCCACCCGAGTGCAAGGATTCAACCTACCTCGAAAACAATGGGTAACCTTAAACCGAATTCGAACCTGATATGGTAGGTGTGGCTACCACATGCATAAATGGGGCTATATTAACGATCCAATATGTGACTGTGGAGCTGCAATACAGACAATATAACACATCGTTTCAGAATGCATACTGAGAGCATATCAAGGCAATATCCATGACATCCACGAAGCAACGCCCGACGCAATTGAGTGGCTAAGTAAGCTTGACCTTCAATTATGATAATTGTGATAACAATGAATGTTGTAGACTTGTTGTAAACTATTTGTGATATTTATATTGTAACCCGTAAACACGTACGCTAAATAATAACCCTGTCGACTCCATGCATGTCGCGCCTCCAGATCTGCCTGTCACTCAAAACCGACATATCACAGCGATACGACATGAATATCAAATCATGTTTCGAAATCCCACTAAGACTAATTTGGGAGAATCTGGAGACTTTATCGATTCTGTCTACAAGAAAGAGGTCTAAACACGTACATGTTGTCGATAAAAAATGAGTAGACTCTACCAATACAAAATCGAGAGACAAGGCTCTCACCATACCAATGAACTTCCTAGTTCTCGACGATTTAGTAATCAAGTATGTACTAAAGTGAAGTGCTATGTTTTGAAAAAAATGTATGTCGATATGCAGTTTCATTTAGTTCGTTAATTGGCGCATTTTTTTTTTTTTGTAAAATTCAAACTTTTTGATCTACGTTTTTTGCACATTTGTTTTATGACTCTGTCGTTAAGAAATTTCGGAATAGGTCGAAGTTTGTTTCTTCGCATTATTTTTTATTTAATTTCAAACAAATTGCTTAAATAATTTTTGAATTTTCTTGCAAATGTAGTTTTTTGTTTAGGGCAATTCCACGGATTTCATCATTCCCACGCATGAAATTCTCAGTAGTTACAAAATGTTAGTCACTTTCCTATGACTAACCTCTAGTCAAAGGATCAACCTTTATTATGTACCTTTTTCTTTGAATATCATTTTGTAACAACGTAGCATTTCGAGCGTGGGAATGAAGTTTTCGTGGAATAGTCCTTAATTTTGTAATTTTCCTAAAAGCTTAATTTTCCAGTAAATTCGATCATTTCGACGAATCGCATATCTTGTAAAACTTAAATTTCCTCAAGAAGTCAATTTTTATTGAAAATTTTAATTTTTCTGAAAATTTAAATTGTTTCGATAATTTGAAATTTTTCTGGAAATTTTGAAATTTCCAAGAAATATTTATTTTCTCAAAAATTTAGATTTGGAGAAAGAACTGGAATTCTCCAAAAATTTAGATTTTCTTGACAATTTTCAAATTTTACACGAAAACTTTAAATTTCTTGAAAATTAAATTTTTTCGAAAGAAACTTTCATTTTCTGATAACTCAATTTATTTTTGAAATAACCGTATTTTCATTTTCATCATCTTTATCGACATTATCATCCATTGTTTTGATTGACGGGTTTGACAGTACTTCAGTTAATTTTTTACAATTTTAGATTTTCTAGTGAAGTATCTCACAAATTATCGTTTTGCTTCCATTCAAATAATTTCAAATGTAATCAAATTAAGATCATTTGTTGTGCTGCGTTTAATTGTTGAGTTTTGAATCTTTTTTTAATAAATAATTTGGTGTATCCATCAAAAAATCGCTAATTTCTACCGTGTGAAAAGAGTTTTAAAATTTCCAGCTTCTGCAAGTAATATTTCGCTTTTTTCTATTGGATTTTCGAGAATATTGTTTTTATTAGAAACGTTTATCTATTTAGAAAAAGTTGTAAAATTTTGTGAAGTTTCTAATTAATTTTTGTAACAAAAAAATGTAATTTTGTTTATGATCGCGGGAATTTTCCGATTTGTGTTTTTGTTGACATGACATGGTCAATTTGTTTACATACATTCTTCCAAAAGCGGCAACACCGAATTGGAATTTGGTCTTTGTGTAACTAAATTTTTTTTTTGAAAATCGGAAAAGACTTAGTCGAGTTACAGCAGCACGATTTTAACTTTGGATATTTCTTTTCTTCAAAACTTTGTGTATGTACACAAAGGCCAAAAAACACTTAAACGACCTTGGGCCTAGATTCAATCCAAAAAAAGATTTTTCAATTACCTTTCAGGGAAAAAATGTTTTTAAAAATCGGTTGAGTTTTACTCAAATTATTGCGGTGACGGACGGACGAAACGAAGATTTTTTATTGCTGATACGTCATTTAAGGACTGTGATCGAAGCTCCCCCCCCCCCTCTACTCCCAGGTCGAAATTGGGGTGGTTACAAACGTCGTAATAAACGCAATTTTCACATTTTGATCGGAATTTTCCTCAATTCGTTTAATTCGTGTCTCAATGTGATTCATTTTGTCTTGGAGTGAGGGTTTTTGTCCGAGTGGAGTAATCGAATGTGGGTGTGCATTGTGCATCCAATCCAAGTGACTCGGTCGAATGTGGGTGTGCGTTCAACCATGTTCGATCGGTTAGTGCGGAGGCTTTCTGTTATGGGTGGTTTTTTTGGGCTGTCGAAATTTTTTTTTTGTTTACCAGCGTAGTCTTTGCTTTGCTCAAAGAGGAGCTATTTCTTGTTTTTTTATTCCTCACTGGTGCACCGGTCTGGAATACTTTTTTGTGAAAAAGACCGATTTTCGACTCTTTTCAACTAGAAAAGTATGAAAAACTGCTCTTACACAAGATATGCAACCGATTAAGTCACACTGTAGGGAGGATAGGATTGTGTGGGGAGCCCAAAAAAGCGTGACTTACACGTGTGTAAAAAGTCTTTGCAGTAAATTCGAACCTCCATCCCGCTCATTGTGCCAGAGATAACTAAGAATATGTTTCTATCCTAAACTTGGGGATACTAATAGATAATTTTCAAGAACTTATTGCATGGCTGTTTATAATACTTATAATTTACTAGACCATTTTATGAAAATGTGCCATATAGCACTTTGGACGCGAAAATGTTTTCTAAAGAATCTTTTTCGAAAACTTCAACCCATTGGATTCAAATGATCAAAAGTCTTTCTGATATCATTGATGGGATCAAAATCTTAGGCATTAAAACATAAACATTTCGAAAATATGGTGTTGCGGCATCATCGAATTCATCAAAAGACTCCAAAAACTGATTTCAGCTATTTAGAAGGCTGTATCATTAGATTAATGGACAAAAAGTTTTCAACAAAAGGTTTTGCTATCTCAAATGGAGTAGGCTGTATCATTAGGTTAATGGACAAAGTTTTCGACAAAAGGTTTTGCTATCTCAAATGGAGTAGTATGATTGTGATTCATCAATTCAAAGAAAGACTGTGAAAATTCAACTACACATGTCATTTTCGTCAAGAAACGTCAAAATCGGTATTTGACTCATTTTTGTGGTACTGTAAAAATTGTTGTGAACTAGCTATATTTAATATTTAATATTTTCGTATTCAGCTTCTTACACTAGAGCAAACGAAGAAAAAAATCTACACATCGATCAATCCACACAAAGGATCAAGCTGGAGGTTGGAAAATATAAAAAATAGGTCTTCCAAAGATATTTTGAAGTCCTTGAAGAAATATTGTCAAATTTTGAGTACAAAAGTGTTTGTAAACATTTAAGGTGTGGGTTTCAGACATTCATGGCCCAGTTCAAAAATCTTCATCATTAGAATTGAAATATTTTTTTATTATACTTATAGGTCATAAAAAGTGCAAAGACTTTTTACACACGTGTTATGGTGGATTTCATTTGGAAATTTAGCTAAGTTTCAAAAAAATGAGGTGTTTTCGTATGAGGATATTTGTTGTATACTAAAACGTTCTTACCGAGTTCATCGATGCTTCAAGCCGCCAAAAGACGCAGAAATTTTCATCTAATTCGACCAATAACTTTGGAGTGGATCACTTATAGGGTCTAATACTTTTTTTTTATTTCTAATGCCAATTATATATTGAAACTTACAAATCTGATTCTTTGTGGCTATTATCAATACTGAAAAATCTTTGTATTATTAGGGCGTAATATCCTACACAATCTCATTTGATTCCATTTCGTTTTACTTGTTTGAAGTTTTCGCATCATTTCTACGAGAACACGAATACTATGTATCAACCCTACCGAATAATCTTAGTTTTATGCGGTGTGTTTTACCAGCTGGTTTTGCAGCTTTTGTGTTCATGCGTTGCCCAATTTTTCAATTGTTTTATTGATTTATGCGTGGCGTCGCGCCTCGCCATTACGTGGCCAAAATATGAACAAGTCAAAAAATACGCTCTATAACATAAATTCGTTGAACATTTTCTATCGAGGTTGATGCAAGTACATTGCATGCGTTCAGAAAAATGTTCATTAAAACTTAATGTTATATCGTTGGCTTTTACCGTAATATTTAGACCGTATATTGGTGTGTTAAAGTAATGGAGTTATTTATGTGAGAAATGTTTAATGCCCACTTACACGTCATTCTAAGATTAACAATTATTTATAATTACATTTTGTAGCTATGGTGAGTAGATCTTTGAAATGGACAGTTTTTTCAATTCAACAAAAGAACGTTCGCCTGCGTATATGAATAGTACAAACATTATGCAAATAAAACCAGCCTTGGCAGAAATTATCTTGATCAGTTCATTTCGCTGAATTGTGAGCAATTTAAAGATTTACCCGGTGCACTTAAATAACTCATTAATTAAATGACCTTAAATGTCTGTAACACATTCCAGTATTTTGCACGTGGGAATGTTATTTTTTCTTCTTGAAAACATAACTAAATAAAAAGCACTAGTACTTTTTGCTTACGAAGTCAGAACTTCTGGTGGCATTGGGAGGGTGCCCCAGTTTCAGCTTCATATTGGCATATCTAGTGTATTTACGTTGAGTACAATGACTTTAAAAACGTGTGCTAATCAATACTTTGCGCCTGCGAGGCCAGAACTTGTCGTGGCATTGGGGGGGGGGCGAAGTAGCAAAAAGTATATATGTACACGTACAGTGTATACACCTGTACACATCTATTAATATTACATGATGTACAATAGTCGATGATGCAAAAACCGTTAGTATATTTTTGATACGGCCACCATACCGATAAATTAAATGGCGACTCCTAATCGGAGCTACATGAAGTGGAAACGGGGCAAATCTAGCCTTTTTTCCGAGACTCCGACGTTGCGTTAATGTCGGCTCAGCAGTGAGGTTGTAGAATAAGTCGGCGGCGGGTATGGAACTTGAGTATTTTTCACCAAAACGAAAATTTCAAACGAAAAGATACTTAAAATTTTAAGGTAAAAATTTAGAAAATTCTCGTTTTGTTACAACTACACCCATAGAATTAATATTTTACTATGGCCGCTGTACCTTCGGCAGATTAAAGTCCATCCGCTTGAGTGAACATTTAAAGGCCACTCACAATTCTTCATTCTACTTCCAATTGTTGAACAAAAATCGAAAAACTAAAAGTGCTAATTTTGTCGTTTACGACTCATCAGTACACCTTGTCTTAAGACCATGTGTGTATCAGCAACGATGGCCATAGAATGATACTCCGACTATGTCAACTCGCCTTTTATACAATCCAGATCCTACGATTGGATGCGTGTCATTTCGTTTGAACAATTTGGAAGTAAAAGAATTGTGAGTTTGTTTCGGTTATTTTTAAACTTTTCGAATATGAATAATAAGAATAATAAATCTTAGGCTTGCCTCACTGTATGTATAATCGATGATCAAAAGCAAGGAACGATGAATGAATAAATAAAACAACTCATATCAGGCTCCTTTGCACGTTATAATTGTACTTGAAGTTTTACGAAGTAGGATTATTATCTCGTTTGCTTTGTATTTGTGGTTTATACGGTGTGATAGATATATGAGAAATGTTCATCGTTATAGATTTGAATATTACAGTGCGATCGTTGTTTTTACATCATTTGCTTGGAGTGCGATACTGATGTGGAGGAACGAACGTTCATTGTTAGCATATGGTGATCGTTACTGATCTTAAATGAATATTTTTGGTGATATTTGGAGTGAAAGTATTTCACGATAATAATGAGATTAATTGATCTCATTATACACCCCTAGACATTGCCTGAAGTTTATGATAGTAAACTTTGTTTCTTTTTTATACTTGTATTTTTTTCGAGAAGTTAATAAAATAAGGCGTAACTTTAAAGCGACCTATACTAAAAGGAGCGCGGCTCCGCAATACCTAACTAGCGCCAGGCTTTAATGTTTATGCTTTGAATATTTATTGATCGACTGACTTTACGTTATAAATTTTTTTTGATGAATTCATTCATGTGATTAGTTCATTAAGGTTACTGGTGCTGATCATTTCCATTTTTTTTTTTTTTCGAATTAATAGTGTCCTAGAGGAGCGTTTGATGCTTCTTTAGGGTCAGTGTTTTTTCTTTTATTGCGAAGTAAGTATTTTAATCAGCTTATTCGTGCTTGATCGGGCTGCTGAGTGCTACGAATTAGAAGCAATGATGAGTTGGACAAGCTTTTTGATATGCTAACTATTTTTATGCTCGGTAGCTTAAGCTGGGCCTCTGGAACTTCGCACGATCATGATCCAACATGTCGCGGAATTTCGATCTCTGTGGCTTATTCGATTCTTCATTCTAATAGAAGACTTTCGTAGAAGAACAGTTTTTTTTTCAAAAAATTATTTTGTAGTTTTGAACTCTCCGAAAAATGGTCTGCACAGAGGTCAAAAAAATAGTTTTTTATGAATATCTAGGACAAGACCAAATCGATTCCAGGCAAATTATGTACGATTAAGTAGTCCAATGATACAAAGCTTTTGGCTGTAGCAACACTCCTGACAAGTGCAAGTAGCTGGCTATAGAAGTCAAAAACGTCGAAAAAATGGTCATTTTCAAAGAGTCGTGGAAGGGACGATATACAAATTTTTCCCAAACTCAAAACGGGAGGCTGTAGTCATTGCCCTTAACTTTCAAATGAATGTCTTAGTAGAACTTTGTGACGCGTAGAAAAAAAATGAAGTTGAATCTAGTGCTTACACTCTAACTATCTGATTGATGTTTTAATAACTTATCTCTAATAATATTTAACCTAAAGACGGACAACATTATCATCGACTAAGTAGCCTTAGACAGACAGATTGGTCGAAGAGCTAGTCGGCGGGCTCTTCTGCATAGCTCAGTTTTTTTCTTTTTCATTTTTAAGAGTTCTTTCTTTCTATTTCATGAGGAGAGTGTGTGCCATTTTCCGATAGGTTTCGATTTTAGGCTGGATTTTTCAAAGGCTATTGGGGATAATTTCGCAGTAACGATCCCTGGGATATATCTGGGAGCTAGCTTTTTGCTTTATCCCGTAGCTTTATCCGAATTTACGCATTAGCTGCTTGACTGGACGATGACAGCCGCCTGTGGCCCGGTCTGATAACGTTTCGAACAATAAATCAATTTGTTCGCACCACAAAATATTATCTATATCACATCTATATATCAACTATAACACGTGGCTTTCAAAGCTTGAGACAGAATTAACTTTGGAGTTTGACGTCGGATGGAGCCAAAAAGCTCCATTTTCAGTAAGAATTCGCTATTCCCAGTTTTACCGAAGATTTTTCCCATATCAGCATATCAGCATATCAAGTTGAATGACTTGACTGACGATTGGCACGATATGCCGAAATGTTGATGTTTCTGAAATATGTTCAAAAACACAACTGTTCTAGTTGAGTTCAACCTGACGGTCGTTACAATGACAAAATAATTCCATTAAAAAAATTCTCAAGCTATGGTTGCCTGTTACTTCTCTCTGATCGAAAAATCGAGTAAAATCCATTTGCTTCAATTTGAAATTCCACGATCAACAAAACAAACATTTCATTTCATTTCATTTCATTTCATTTATTTCTGACAAAATTTGTTTACATTAGAAATTAATTGTATAGCGTAACTCCAGAGTGCTATACTAGCAGTTTGAGGGAGCTACTAAGTTAGAATAGTTACAGTAGAAATAATTCAGAAATTATAAACATATTTTAAACTACTTATGCAAAAAAAGATATCTAAAAAAGAAAAAATTCAATCAGAATCAAGAACAAGCAATTCATTTGTGTTGCAACATATGGTATAAGTTGAGAAAAAAAAGAAAGAAGAAAAGAGGAAAGAGAAAGAAAAAAGGGAAAGGAAGACGGATAGGGTAGGCTTAATTACTATGTACTAACATATATAAAATAACAAACTCTTCGTTTCGAATGTGGTATATTCAAGATAAGTAATATGAAAGACGGAAGATATTTAATAACAAAAGGCCTTTAATTTGCGACTGAATCTAAGGCTTGCGTTGCATTTCTAATATCAGAAGGCAATACATTAAATAAGGATGGTCCAGCAAATGATAGACTTCGTTTGCCATAATTTGAATTAATTTTGGGTTTTCTCAGAAGATAAGAGTACCGAGTACCATAATGATTTATATTGTCAGAAAAGGTCAAGGAGTGATGCTTAAGATTTTTCGTGTAACAAAAGATAAATTTACAGACAGCTAGCTCATACATCTTGGCTAAGGTTAACATAGTCGGGAATTCAACCTTAAAGAGGCGTTCAGATGGAAATCGCGATGGTAGCTTATGAGTTGCTTTTAGAGCCCTCTTATGTAAAACTTGAAGCTCTTCTAAGCAAGATTTTTGACAGTACCCCAAATCCCAATGCAGTACGTGAGGTGGCAGTGAATAGTCGAGAAATATATGAGCCTCAAAATTCTTTTCCGTAGAAAACGAAGTTTTTTAATTACTCCTGTTCGACTTGCGACGATGCTACCAATATAGGAGACATGCTCTTCCCAATTAACAAATTCATCCAACACTATACCAAGTAATAAAACATAAACCCAAAAACCATATCGCAGTACGGCATAACCGAAAAATCAGAAAGTTAAAGTAGAAGTTCTTATACATTTAAGTAACTTTCTCCCAAAAAATTAAAAACTCACAAACAAGTGATTATTTTTGGGTTAGGAAAGCATGAAATTTTAATCAGTCTGCTCTCTAACTAAAAACTTCAAGCTTCGATTACTCATAGTTAAGCACCGAGGGTAAATAATAAAAACATATAAAGCAAAATAATTTAAGTTCCGCGTTAACGCAATCTTAATGAACTAACCACTAAACAAGTTCATCAAGAAAGAAAAATTAATGATAAAAATAAATAAATCCCACCTTAACGAATTAATCACTTAAATAAGTTCATCAAGAAATAATCCTAACGCAAATAAAAATAATTTTGACGTTTTGTTGAATTGCATTGCAAAAATTTTTTATCAGATTTTATTTGTATTTTTTGTGGGCATTTGAGTCTTTCATGAATGTTACGTTCGATTGGTTTGTTCACTAAAGTTCATTATTCAGTTTGGTGTTAAAGTTTTTCTGTATCATTTAATATTTAACTTGGAAATACGGTTGAAAAGTGTTTATTTACATCGTAACGTCGGTCAAAAGTCACTTTATATTTTATGCGCCTTTCACAGTATGAACCTCAAACAATTTTAAACCGAAGCCATCTATAAGAAATAGCCGTGTCATATCCTGTCAGCATTAAATTTTAACGTTTCAACAAATATTCTTGTTAGATTCGTGCAGGTAGGAATTGATTTTTTACACTCATTTGGGCCATCACTGTGGCGAATCTTGTTCTGTTTTGTATCGTTTCATAAACAAAATAACATCGACGACTAAAACAACAAAAACTTGCCTTCGAGCGCCTTCCAACGGATCATTAGTCACTATGGTTAGTAATCACTTATGTACCGACACTTGTTTCGCCGCAAGGACGTCAGAAAGACTCATCATACATTGTTTCCTCTGTGACAAGAATTTTAATTCGAAATGCTTCGGCCTATCAGCGCAGCAGAAAATACTTTCTTCAACAAACAACACGTTTTTCATGTGTCATAAATGCATTGCCTGTGTCAAGAAACTGAAACCAACAAACCGTAGATCTGTCGAAACAGTAACAGCATCTTCATCATCTGCTATAACTCTAAACGGGAGTAACGATACTACGATAAATAGAAACGGTGGTGATACAACGATCTCATCCGAAATTATAACGTTATTGAATAAGATGAATGAGAACATCGATCTTCTTAAGAGCAGTAACGATGAAATCAAGCACCAAATTTTGAATTCCCATTCGTCTGATTATAACAGTGGAGTTGAGCTACCAACTATCAACCAAAATGTCACCAATCTACATGCAAAAATTGATCACTGCTTTAAGATTCAGTCTGACTCTGAAAAACACAACATATCGCTATTACTGGAAAAATTTAACCAGCTTGCCAATAAGACTCAAGCGCCTCTACCCCTCAATATTGCTAAATCAAACTTCAACCAGACACCAGTTGCGGTGAAAAAACATTCCGTAAAGCAATCCTCAACAGTAGATCCGTTGAATTGGTCTTTTTCATTTAGTCAACCCACTATACCGAACGATTCTTGCGATCTATTCCATAACGATTCTTATGACCTATTCCATTTACTACACAGCTTCGAGCAGAATACATGGTCTTCCTTTGATTATTTGTGCAAGAAAATGAAGGAAAACACTGACGCAGTATTGCTCGTAGAATCTATTTGCAAAGAATTAAATGATAAGAACGAAACTCGTCAAATACGATCACCTGTGACGGACTCAATTGCAATAGAAAACCTTCAACAATTAAATGATAAATGCGATAACATGGAAAGGCACCTTCTTGAAATAAATTCGTCAATAAAATTTCATCACACTGAATCTAATGCTGACGATCAGTTAACTCAAAAACGATTCACGACATTGACTAATTCCGGTTCTAACATGAAAACCAATGGACATGCATCAACTATTGATTCCGTATCCGCAACAACCAGTTTCAATCTACCAAAGTCCACAGTCATTGATAACCTTTCCCAAATAAACCAGTCACCAATCGCTAACTATGTCCAACAAAACTCGAATGATATTCAGCTGTCTTCATCATCAGACGTTAACAACACAAGTATGAAGGGCACACATCTTCTCGGAAGAAATGTAAACGCCTCATCTAATCCATTGAATAAGCAATTCCATCTTTCACCATTTGATATTAGCATCACAACCGGTAACATTTTGGATTACATAGCTGACAACACTCGAATAGAGAGAAAACGGATAAAGGTTCGTCGACTAACAAAGAAAGGACAGGATATCTCAGAATTAAAACATGTCAACTTCAAAATCGAAACGGACGATGAGGTATCTAATATAATTTCACGACGAAATTTCTGGCCAAGTCATATAACCATTAAGCCCTGGATCGTTAAAAACGTTACGTCTGCTTTGACATCTCCTCATCCTTTTTTACACAACGAATCGACATAACCGGACCGACAACAGCTTCGGTTGAATTTGATATTTTGAATTCCCCATCTCTCATGTCACTATACTACAATAACATTCGTGGAATGACTGGCAAAAGAAAACACATCCTTCTTTCTACAACTTCTTGCGACTACGATGTTATCGTCTTAACTGAGACATGGTTGCAAAAGAACAAGTTTGATGCTGAATTCTTTGATCCTCGATTTACTGTTTACTGCAAAGACAGATGTGACTCAAACATTGATGCATTTAAAGGTGGAGGTGTCCTTATTGCGATTGACTCGAAATATGACAGTGAATATGTATCTGTTCCTGAATTGAACCCATTGGAGGCTATTTGCATCAAAGTTCACCTTCGATCGTCCAACTCATATATATTCATCTACGGTCTTTACATTCAATGGGGCTCATCGGAAGCAGTTTATGCATCACACTTGAAAGCGATATGTGCAGCACTTTCAAATATAAAACATGGTGATATTTTCCTTGCAATCGGTGACTTCAACATGCCTACTGCCAAATGATCGGCAAATGAAGAAGATTTTGATTACCTGCCATTGATAGGATCTTCGGAATCTGATCAAGCAAACATAGCACGAATGATGACTTCGGCTTTACTGGACTGTGGACTTTTCCAAATGTCAAATCTGATGAACCAATACAACAATGTACTCGATCTTGCTTACACAAATATGCCGGAGCTTTTTGTTGTAAATAGTGCTGATTTTCCGATAATACCAGAATCTCTACAAGATGCTGCTCATGTGCAAACCCACTGCTTCATAGAGTGTGAGCCATCAACCTATCCGTCATCAGCATCATCGGAGAAGATATATTGTTTTAAAAAAGCACCATTTGGCTTTATTCGTGACGAATTAATAAACACAGACTTCAACAAGCTACTTGCAAATAAAAATTTAGACGACATGCTTGACGCCCTATATGCTAGATGTTATGAATTATTTGACAAATATATTCCAAAAGCGTCTCTTCGTTCGACGAATCACCCAGTCTGGTATGACAAGAAACTTATCAACCTGAAAAACAAACGTAATCGGGCATACAAGAAATTTCGAGATAGATCAAAAAAAACTAATGGAAATGCTGACGATTCTATGTTTATGTCCGCAAAGGATGAATTTGAATTATACTAAGACCAGCTTTATAACGCATTTTTGAGTGATCTAGCGGCCAACTACAAGAAAAAACCCAAAAAGTTTTGGAATTTCATCAATTCGAAATATAAAAGTAGTACTTTACCGGACAAAATGTTTTTGAACAGTGAATACGCTACGGATGACAATAGTAAAGCCAATTTATTTGCAAAGTTCTTTGCCTCTGTTTACAAGAAACATCAAGATGATGACACCGATGATGAAGCACTACTATCTTTTAGCAATTCAAGGGAAGACCACGGCTATTCAACAATCACAATTACTCCAACCATTGTACAACAAGTTCTGCAACGTATGGATCTTAGCAAAGGAATCAGTCCCGACAAAATGGCCCCACTATTTCTTCGCGAGTGCGCTGATGCCCTAGCTGATCCACTGTCACTGTTATATTTAAAATCACTATCAGATGCCTATTATCCCACACTATGGAAGACTGGTCATTTGACTCCGATTTACAAACAAGGAAGGAAAGCTGATATCAACAACTACCGCGGCGTCTGCGTTTCCCCGAACTTTGCAAAAGTGTTTGAGATCATCATATTTGAACAAATGTCATTTAACATCTTTCCACATATATCACTGAAACAGCATGGTTTCTTCCCTGGTCGACGAGTAGAAACAAACCTAATGGAATTATCAATCTTAGTTCACGAATCATTCAAAAATGGAAATCAAACTGACGTCTTCCTTGCTGACATTAAAAAAGCTTTCGATGTAGTACGCTCAACCAAAATGATGATGAAACTATCTGACGGTAAATATCAACTTTGTAATTCGCTGCTCTTGTGGTTTCGTTCCTTTTTTAAAAGCCGTAAACAGATTGTGAAAATCAATTCAAGCAAATCCGACATAATTGACGTTCTATCAGGAATTGGTCAAGGATCAATATTAGCAGCATTGCTTTTCTTGGTGTTCTTCAATGACTCTGATGGAACATCAGAAATAACCAGGGACATTAATTTTGCCGACGACAAAAAGATCGTCCACAACCACATTTCATCAGCCAATGACACAACATCCCTGCAAGCATCGATAAATGGGTTTCTTGAATGGTGTACGGCTAATGACTTCGAACCAAACCCGGATAAATGTGAAGTGATCACGTTGGCCAGAAAAAAATCACCAATTTTATCAGAATATTTTATAGGTGATAAGCCTATCAAACGTGTATACAGTACCAAAGACGTCGGTGTAACATACAATAGCGAGTTTTCATTCAATGATCAAGTCGAGCTTGCGTCAAACAAAGCTATGTCGATGTTATCTTTTGTCAAACGCCAATGCTACGGACGCTTCAACACTGACACCGCAAAAATGCTATATTCCGCAGTAGTTAGGTCGCACCTAGAATTTGCTAGCACAATCTGGGCACCCTACCAAAACGTACACATCCAGTCGCTGGAAAGTGTACAAAGACAGTTCGTTCTCTATGCAAATCGTAACAGATATGTCGATCAAAGCCAAGACACATATCGTTTACGCCCATAGATAGATGTACTGAGCTAAACCTTAAATCATTGCTAAGACGTCGCACCAATGCCGCCATCTTTTTCATCCATGATGTCCTAACTGGTAAGGTGAGCTCGAAATTCTTACGTGAAAGAATTGACCTGAACGATGGATCAAGGGTGTTGCGGAACACATCGATGATCCGTCTCAAGGGTGGCCCTGAATACATACAATTCTCATCGTTTAATTTCGCTTGTCGTTTATTTAACCTCGCTGTTAACCACGTGAATCCTACTATACCTTCACGAGAATTCAGACGAAGAGTGCAAGACTTGGATGATTCAGTATTCGGAACGTTTGGTACAGTAAACTAGTGTTTTTGTTTAGTGCTTTCTTTTCACTACCTAAAAGAATTATGAAAGCACTACCCGGGTGATTATTGAATTTTGAATATTGTTTAAGGAAAAAACTTAAAAATATTTCCTTATCCCAGTGAAAACCCGTTGAGTTCGGCCAACTTCATCACGGAGAAACTACTTTTATTATTGACACGCTTGCACTGCTGCACATACTAAACTGACGATGCCACAGCTGGCAAAATACTATAATTTATTTTTTATTGACCAGGATTCACTTATAATCCGTTTTTTTTCTCTTTTTCCTTTTCACGATTTGACTCGATGTGGACTCGATACCACTTTTTGACTTTTTATTTTTTTTTATTTATTTATTTTTTATTGCATTGACTTTTTTTTTGTTTTTTGTTTCTGCTTTATTTGCATAATGTGTTTTTTTTTTTGCTTTAATTTTTTATTTATGTTTCAATTAATTTATGACTATGTTAATGTGAATATTACTTAAGGCGTATTATTGTAACGTTTACATGGTTTTTTAACGAGGACTATGACTGCAGTCATAGTCACTCTTTTTCCATGTCGGCATAAAATTAAATATCATCAATTCAATCAAAAAATTAAAACAAACTGTAGAGCCTGGCAATTGTTAGGCATTGCAAAGCCTTGCTCTCTTTACTACAGAGAGATTGCTAGTACAGGTAACCAGTCCTGGCTAGAAATCCGAAAGCTTTAAAGTTAAATATCGAATAACGATAGAGTTAATTGAAAAAAAACTCATAGCTCATGTCTAGGAGTATATAATGAGACCATTTTGCTCTTATTATTGTCGCTTCATTAATTTGCTCAAGTCAAGCATTGGAGAGGAATTACAAACAAACATTGATTGAATCGAATAAAAACATCAAAACAATTAAAGTTAATATTTACAACATCTTCATTCTTAATAAGGGAGCGTTCAGTAACTAAAATGTTCAGTTAAACTTAGACTGCGTTCAGATACGGAAATGCCCAGTTAAAGTCGCTCAGTTAATGCTGTCAAGTTTAACTTTGAGGTTAGATTCTTCACGATGTTTTTAGGTCGTGAAGAAAATAAAAATGGCGATATAAATTTGAATTTCTAGCGGGTTCATCTGTGAACGCTTGTTGTTCCTACATGATTAAAATTTGATTGATTGTTTGATTGATGTAAGTATTGTAAGTTCATTTTCAATAGGATATTCCAGTATATACGCTGTATATACAGAATTCTGATTAAATAAATACCTCCCGCCATTTTCCAGTTAGTAACTAGAAAAAAATATTTTCTGAACGCGAAACGTCAGAATGTTGTCAAAAGTTCACTGGACGATAAGTTTCACTGACGAATTTTAGTATCTGAACGCAGTCTAATCGCTCAGTGAATTTCATGACAGGGTTCAGAAACGATTCACTTCCGCATGAAAAATTACCCGAACAAACAAACACAAAACAAAATTATTTTTACATATTTCGGTAACAAAATCGATTAAGTTTTCTTGTTATCAATTATTCGTCAAGTTATACAGCAATGACAATAAATTTCGCAGAAAATTGTTAATTTTGTTCAATAAAAAAATAACAAAAAACATCAACTACCTTTTATGACATTTCTCACTATCTTCACGACCTAAAATACATCGTGAAGAATCTAACCTCGAAGTTAAACTTGACAGCATTAACTGAGCGACTCAGTGAAACATTTTTAGTTTCTAAACGCGTTCTAAAGAATAAAGTTATTCGCGCAACTATTTTCTCTCGCACAAACGATCATGAATATTTGAGCGCAATCGACTCACATCACATCCTGTAACGTTCGGAGTTCGAAACAGCAGATATCCGATGCTCGGCTCCCTTACGAAATTTTCGGAATAGGAGAAATTGCGCCAACAATTATATGGGTCGTTATGCAGAGATACCGGCAGAAGAGTTGATTGTACTCCTACTTACTCACTTACTTACCTGCACAACAGATTCGTCGATCCATTATACGTAGAGCACAGAAACATTTGATTGTATTTTTTTTATCGATTGCGCATGATTTAGTATTCTTTAAATCGTAATATTTGAGTTACTGGGCATCGAAGTTATATTTTATTAAACGAATTAAAAAATATCATTCCTGTTGGAAATAGTTATTCTTCATAAAACGACGATACTTTATCACAACAAAAACCCTTTGTAAAAGGGAAACGTGACGCAAGTCTCTTTGTTTCTTCTTCCAAAACGACTGATATCAATTGGGGTGACGCTTGAAACTTTGAAACGCAAAAACAATTTTTGGAATGTTTTCATTTTTGATTAAAAAAATGCGTCACAAATGCCGGACCTCCCAGTGTTATAGTTTTTCTGTTCTTTCAGCTTTCACAACGCAAAAATTTGACTTTATGGGACACGTATGGCGTATTTTTGTACAGGAAATCAAATTTTTGAGTATGAAAGCTGAAAGCGTAGAAAAACTATAACACTGGGGGGTCCGGAATTCATCGAATATGGGTGACGTCATATTTGCCACTTTTCTGTGTACGATTCATTGCGGACCAAATCCACAACTACCCAAATTATGAAGCCTGGGCCTGCCTAGGAGCGCTACTTTCACGCTACACATTGAAGAAAAATCTTTTACAGAATACCGACATGGGTATCGCCTGATGGACAAACGAAAAACCAGATTGACCACGTTTTGATAGATGGGCGTCACTGTTCAAATGTATTGGATGTTAAAAGTTGTAGGGGACCGAATATCGGATCAGATCACTACTTGGTAAAGGTGGTTGTTAGGGCTCGAGTTTCGATTTCACACAATCGACAGCCGGCATTGGAAAAGTGGGACGTCGAAAATCTCCAGGACGAAAATATTAAACGACAATATGTGTATAGTTTGGAGAAGAAAATTATTGACGGAATGGAAAGCGAACAGCAAAACGTAGGCGATGCATGGAATTAAATTAGATGAAACGTAGAGCAAGCCGCAGCAGAGACGATAAGAACAAGAACGGGAAAGAAAAGAAATGACTGGTTCGATGACGAATACCGAAAAGCACTGGATGACAAAAATGCGGCTCGAGCGAAAAATCTGAATAGATGCACTCGAGCTGGCATAGCAAAGTACCGTTCGAGAGAAAACTGTTCCGAAGAAATAAGCGACAACATGACAAGGAAGCTTTAATCGAAATTGAAAGGTTTGGTAAAGAGACGCGGAATTTTTACCGGAAAGTAAACGAATCGAAGGTCAGAGCCGCCGCTTTATATTTTTTCGTAGTGTTGCCCGAATATATCTCGGGACGAGTAAATTCTAGGTCATACGAAACTAAAGCTTACAGGTACAATGATTTTTAGTAGTGGCATCATCATGTCTAACGGGCTATAGGTAAAAGGATTCTACAAGAAGATTATGTCTACTTTAGTATAACCTGAAATTGGAACCGTGCGGGCTGCGTACCCGTGAATTGGAATTTTGTTAATGGAAAATTTGAAAGATTTATGCGGACACGAAATTGCATGATTTATTTCAAAATAGTGATATGAGTACAAGGCACTATGTCAAAAAAAGTCGTCTCGCTCGCTAGAGAGTTTAGATGAATTTCGAGTTGTGGAGACGAAGCTTCCTAACTAATTTTTTTTTCTTGGACCTCATCAACCGGTAATAGCCGGTTAAAAGCTGTCTTATGTAAAACTTCAAACTCAAATATCTCCGTCAAATCTTAATATCTTTTGATGATCTCGACAGTTTCGGAAACTTTGATTCAATACCTATAATCCATGGAACAACTTTTTTGCAAAAGGTCCAGGATATCCAGGACGTTTTGGAAAGGTATTCGTATACGATATCAAAGATAGCTGGCCGAGCTCTGATATATCAAAGGGTCAGGAGTCAAAGCCCTGTGATTAGTAATTTCCTATTCAATTTTTTCTTTCAAAAATGTGAGAATAAATGTGCGTTTCAAACGATTTCCCCCATTTTTACCAGAGGAAAGGTGAAAGGTCCGTAGAGGTCAGTTCCTAGAATTCCATATCTCCACAAGGTCCCAGTGCTAGAAATCTGGGAAGAGAAGTACTTCCCTCTGTTTTTTGATCTCTCTTTGAGACTTAGATAGAGATTGATGTCTCTAAAGGTTAATTTCTAGAATTTAATCGCCCCTTAAGGCACATTTTATTCCGATTGTTAGAACTCAAGGATGAGAAGTACTTCGTTCAGTATTTTCTGAGGTATGAGGTCCACGAAAGAAAATTTAGTACGGAAACTTCGACCCCTTTAATGATATCTTTTAAACTCCTTAGGAGAGATGACGTTATTTCCCGGACTGTATGCCAAAACACAATATTCTAATCAGATAAAAAAAGATTTTCAACATTTTTCATTACATCAGAACTTCTGATTCAGAAGGGGCAATAGTGTGTTTTTTAGATAGACATGTTAAATATTGAGAAAAAAATGTTTGTCGTTGCACCGACGAGTCGTAGTGTTGCTCAGCCTCGACAAATTTAATCGTAGTGTTGCCTTAGCCTCGAGGCAAGACCGTTTCCGGCGCCCCTGTCAAAGGTTACAGTCAACAACTTTTATTGTGCAAGGATAAGGATGGGTTGGTCTTAGCAGATGAGGAAAGGTGCATCAGACGATGGGTGGAGTACTATAAGGAACTCCTGAACCCAACAGACCACCGAACCCTAAGGGGTCATACACAAATTACGTACGCACTTTGGGGGGGGGGGAGGGAGTTTCAAAATTTGTACGGAAGCGTACGGTAGGGGGGGGGGGGTGTCGAGCACGATTGTACGTACGCAGGGGTAATATCGCCCTTGCGGGATTTAAATAGCAGAGCCCCATGCACACATGGCCGCCTGCAGGGCGTAACCAAGCCCGCCGCAGGCGCGGGGTTGAGGGGGCAGAGCACCCAAATATTAAATATAATTAAGACCGTTGCGTCGCCAATGAATTACAAATATTCATTCGCTGTGATATAGTTATTTTAAGTTAAATGTTAAATTTGTAAAAAATTCAAAATACAGTATTGTACACTTTGTATTAATAAAAATCCGGAGGCTACAAAATCCAGACGCAACATCATCATCAGGATTTTGATGCCTCTGGATTTTGACGCCACCGGATTTTGACCCTCCTGATTTTGAAGCCTCCGGATTTTGACGTAGCCTCCGGATTTTTTGTCCGGATTTCGACGCCTCTGGATTTTGTGCCTGCGGATTTTTGCCTCCGGATTTTGTAGGGGAGCCGAACAGATGGCGCAGACGATTTAACCATGAGTTCATGGAGTTTTATCAAGAGCCGGACGTAGTTAAAATAACAAAAAACATAGAAGGGACCCGTACGTATCAGAATAAATGCGGCAAACAGAGTTGATGTTACGAAAAGACTGGAACGTATTTAAGTAAATATTACGTTCACATTAGACTGTATTGGAAATTGCCCGTAGGGCAATTTTGAAAAACCCGTCCGAAGTAACGGTGTAAAAAAATTCTCCGAACGCACAAAATTGACCTCCAAGTAGAGAAAAATGTTCTCCTCAATTTTGTCTGCAACATAGCAAAAAACTATTTTTCGGACTAGGGCCAACTTTAGTACTGACCTAGGGCCTTAAATAGAGGCCTCGGATACATACTTCCATAGACAAAAATGTTTACCCCAATTTGCTCTGCAACATAGCAAACAACATTTTTTTATGTTAGGGCCGACCTTAGGACCGACATGAGGCCCACTTGAGCCCTAAGCTTAGGCAAAAATTCTTCTATAAATTGTCGGCCGTGCCGAGATCTTTCAAACAAAAAAAAGTTTTGGAAAGTCGGAAGAGATTTACTCGAGTTATGTACAAAAAACACGTAGGGCCCTAATAAAGACTCTTTTTTAGTGCCCTAGCTAAGGCCAAAGACTCAAATCGAAAAATGTTTTTTCCACAAATTGTCGGTCATGCTCAGATCTTTCAAACAAAAAAAACAATTTTGAAAATCGGTAAAGATTTACTCGAGTTATGTACAAAAAACACATAGAGCCCTAGCAGAGACTCGTTTTTAGTGCCCTAGCTAAGTCCAAGGACTCAAAATAAAAAAAAGTTTCTTCCATAAATTGTCGGCCATGCCCAGATCTTTCAAACAAAAAAAAATTATGAAAATCAGAAAAGATTTACTCGAGTTATGTGCAAAAGACCAAAAACCACTTAAACGGCCCTAGCTCGGCGGTCCTAGCTCGGCGGCCCTAGCTCGGCGACCCTAGCTCGGCGGCCCTAGCTCGGCGGCCCTAGCTCGGCGGCCCTTGGGCCGACAGTGCCCAGATTCAATACCATTAAATATTTTTCGACTACCTTTCAGGAAAAAAAAAAGTTTTTGAAAATCGGTCAAGATTTACTCAAGTTATCGTGTTGACGGACAGACAGACAGACCGACAGACAGACTGACAGACAGACCGACAGACAGACCGACAGACAGACCGACAGACAGACCGACAGACGGATATTGTTTTTTTCGCTGATTTGTCATCTGGAGGCAACAAAAAAAGGTTCCCTCTTACTCCTGGGTTCGAATTCGCAATGGAACAAACGTGGTAGTAAACGCATCAGACCGACGTACTTCGTACGGGTCTAAAGGTCTAAAAAGCGTTCGACGAGGGAAAAATAGCGAAAGCAATGAAGGTATCAAGAGTTGTACGAGTATACAAAAGGAAAGGAGACAAAAAAGACATAAAAAACTACAGAGTCGTAGCTAATTTAAAATTTAATGTAATTATACTTTAAACGTAAATTTAAATTAAGTCAGCCGATCACAATGAAAGTACATGAAATGGCTATGAGTAAACGAAGCCACAGTCATTGAACCTCGTTTATCTGACACTCAACACGGATTTCGAAGCAAAAGATCAGTTGTTACATATTTAGTGAACCTTTACATACTTGCCAATGATGCAATGAAAATGCATTTGAAAGATCGGGCAGCTCGACATATTTCTTGGAGATTTCAAAACGGCATTTGACAAAGTTTGGATTCGGAAATTAGTGACAAAGTTCTCGAAGATTCAAATCGGCAGAAAAACGGCGAAGTGGATGTGTGAATACCTGGTTGGAAGAACGAACTAAGTACAAATTGGTGACGTCAAATCTAGAATCTACGAATCTAAATATTTCATGAACATTGTTTACAACAAAAGTGAATATGATTTGCGTGATTCCACGTTCAATTTGTTGAAGGAGCCTCGATATGGTAGTTAATATTTGTATGATCAACCGATTAATAGAATGATTAGATTGATAAATGGCTATAAAACTGTCTTTTGTGAGTGTGATAATAGAAATAAATTTAAAAGAAGAATTATGGAGGAGATTGGAATCTGATTTGATTCAATGAAATGTGATATAAATGTTTGAAATAGTTTAATATTTACGTTAGATGTTATAGTTGAGTTTGTAGTATGGTTCGTTGATGATTCAGCCAAAGGGTTGGCGGTGATAATAATCATTCATTCATTCTTTCATTCATATTGTATGGTAAGTGCGCAACCATTCTGTGTGTACTTTTGGTATGTGTACTTACAATCGCCGTCTTTTAAGCAACCGAAAGTCAAACAAAACGATTTGTTTTGATATTTTTAAGATTTTTTGGAATGTTCCGAGATGTTCAGGATTTTTGGGATTTTCGAGATTTCTGCGATTTTTGGGATTTTTTCGTAGCTGTTTACCCCTCGCTAACTATCAAATTATGAAAACGGGGACCAGTAAAGTTTTATAAAAACCCTTACCTGGACCTTCTCCATCGTAGTTAAAATTTTTCAGAAAAATCGTTCTCGAGTCAACTGCATAAACATCACCGGAAACTCCATGATGAAGTTGTGATAAGGGCCCAATTTTTGTGCCATAATACCCAATGTCAGCGGCATTAGTTGGTGCTGGAATCAGAGTTTATGTTAATAAAAAATTGACAACTTCTTTAAAAAGTTTTCTTCGAGATAACACTTATTTTTATTATAACGATTATTTACTTTTTTTCATGAAAGTTATTAATGACGTTTAATCAAAATTGTTCGGTCTTTTGTGTGAAATCTTCATACAGTTACGAATGCGTTCAAAGGTAACAATTAGCAGTAAAATCCAAAAACTCCTTAGACTATGAAACTGAATAATATACCTCTGAAGACAGCAGCTTCATGTATGCTCAGATTGAGCATGCTCAGATTGACAATGCAGAAGTGCCTCGACGACAGATATTTCCTGACAACTGGAAGAAACAGAAGTTGGTCCTAACACCAGGACCACCAGAGAAGCCATCAAAATATAGACCTGTATGCTTGTTGGATGTAATGCGAAAAATGCTGGAAGCCATGATCCTGAACAGACTTAGAAAAAACACAGAGGGCGAGCATAGACTGTCAGTCGACCAATTCGCATTTCGAAAAGAGAGATCGCAGATGTCATAAGAAAATTTATAGAGGTTGCTGACAAGGCGCGGAAGCAAGAAATACGAGGGAACAGCTTCTGTAACGATTATAGACGGTAAAACTGCCTTTATTAACACGAGCTGGACAAGCTAAGGCGATGTATGCCATGAAAAATCCTGACTACCACTGCAGGATGCTGAACAGGTATTTCGAACGACATGTGTTAACGTTAACTACGGAAGGAAAATAGACTGGAGCTGGTTCACCGGAAAACCGAGATCATGCTTGTGAGTAATTGCAAAAAACTGAGCACATTATGATAAATATTAACAGGAACGAGGTCACATCTTCTCGTAGATTAAATACCTTGGAGTCATGCTGGAAGACCGCAGAAATTTTAATAGTCATGTGGACTACACGTGCGAAAAAGCAATGAAAGCCACCGCAGCACTGGCAAGAATAATGCCGAACGGCTTTGGACCGCGCAGCAGTAAAAGGATGCTCCCAGCATATGTTACCCTATGGACACCAGCGTGTATAGAGGCGCTAGATACGAAGAGGAACCGGAAGAGGTTAAATAAAGCCCAAAGGCTAGCAAGTGCATACTGAACGATCTCTCTAAAAGCGGTATATGTTATAGCCGGAACGGTGCCCACATGCATAACGCCGATGAAAGACAGGAAATGTCAGAGAATGAAGAAAAATGCGTATTTAAGGGCGCATTTAAGAGCCGAATCACTGTGACAGTGGCAGCGAGAGTGGGACTCCAGTCAGTGTACAGAGGAAGCACGGTGAGGTAAACTTCGAGCTGAGACACAGTTCTTCTCGGTTCATGGGTGCTTCAGGAAATACCTGGAATTTCGCAAATGTCTCTAAAACAAATATTAAACGATGCAGGAAAAATGTGGGTCAAGTTAGCTCAACAAGATCTAAAACAGTCTAAAACTTCAACGATTTTGTGGGATAGGTAAATAATATTTTTTTGGAATCGCAAAGTATCTAAAACGCATTTTCTGGAAGCCACGATTTTTTGAGGGGGTGATCTCATCATTAACTTTACTTGTCCATTACATGGGACTTCAAATACCACTTGACATCTCAATCTGAGAAACACCCTAACATGCATACTCAACACTTTTGTTCACTACGGCGAAAATTTATACTCACCACTGTTGAGATCTCAACAGGATCCCAATAAAATTGTTGAGATTATTGAGATCTCAAGAAAAGTTTAGATCTTGTTGGCTAACTTGACCTACGCAGGAAAATTGTCACATCCATTGTCATAATCCAAAACCCGTGCACCAGAGGTCCAAGAGAACATTTTGACAAAAAATTTTGAATGCGCCATAATTGACGATGAGACTTAGATCAGAGCAGATCGAGATCAGGCTCCAGGCCAAATATATGCAAAAGAACTGTGATCAATGTGCCAGGAAAGTTGGTCGAAGTCAATGGTGATAGCTGGCGTCCTCAAATTTTCTATTGTAACTGAAATCGATAACAATCAGGCACCTTTGTGTTCGTTTTCAAAGATTTCAAATCGTTCAGATTGAATAAAATTTTGCAATAATATCTTAACCACATCTGTTCGTGTGTATATACTTCTGTATGCAAAAAACGGCGCGAAATTAAAGAAATTTGAAAAATTTGATGCGTTTTCAAAAGTGCATCGTAAATGGAGTTAAAAAACTCAAAGTGTCAACCCACCACGCAAAAAGTGCATTTAAATAGGAGTTATGTTACTATTGTGAACTGTCCATGTTGAGGTTACGTCATTATTGCAAAATGTTATTCATTTAGTACACGTCAAATCTATCAGTCGACTGATAACTCCTACTCTTTCCATCCTTCAACAGTTTCTAAAAGGTGTCAATATCTTGACACGACGACGCTACCAGCAATGCACATCGACATAGATTTGAATAAGACATTCAGCTTAAGTGCAAATCTCGTTCCAAAATCTTTTAATGCAGCGTATAGAACGTTGAAAGAATTAGTGAAATTGCAATTTCAGTCAAAAGACCTGACCCATCCAAGAGATAGATGGTGGCTAGTTTTTACAAATGAATATTTATCTTTTTTCTATGCAGTGACCGTGGGTGAAAAGTAAAATGAATGAATATTTGTTTAAAGTTTAGCTTACAATCAATCCGTCTCTCTCTTTCTCTTCGCTTTTGAAAATAGATCTACAGTGAACTCTCTCTATAATGAAAACTCTCTATAATGAAATATCTCTATATAATGAACAAAAAAAAAGTAAATGTAAAAAAAATTCAAAAATATATTTTGCCCCTTTGAAAGTGCCTCCCTCATTTGACGATGGATGCTGTAAAAATCAACAAAAACAACTCACTCATTGCTGCATGTATGTTCGACAAAATAAATTGATTTTGGTTTGATACATTATGAATTTTATACGTTAAAGATTTAGTTGTTACGAAATTTGCATTGAACATTGAACTATACCGAAAATATTTTCCGAAATGAATTAATTTTATGATTTTTCGCATTTTCAAATTAATTACACCTAATATCTCTCTATAATGAAATCTCTCTATAATGAACACGACTCCCTTCAGAATTCATTATAGAGAGAGTTCACTGTAGTTAAATCAATAATTGTTTATTACTGTTATCAACCTAGAGTTCACAGGTAAGTGATAAGGCGATTGACTTCCGTCAATTATTGAAAGAAAAATATACATAAATTCAAAAGCTTACTAAATTTGAAATAATTTTTGGGCACGTACGAAATACAGAGGTCTATAAACAACTTTATTATAACATACGGTAGATCGAGGTGGGAGTTGAGGGATGCATTCAATATAACATTAATAATGCGCCGTTACAACCCGTCCGGGTTGAAAGCTAGATCATTTTATTTACTAGTTCCGCAATTTTTAGACCCGTACGGAGAAGGAAGTTCTTCGAATAGGGCTCTATTGCGTTTACCACGACGTTTGTAACCAGTTGAATTTCGACCGAGAGTAAGGAAGAGCATCGATGATGGTCCTTAGATGACGAATCAGCAATAAAAACATATGCAAGGGACCCGTACGTATAAGAATAGGTGTGGCAAACATAGTTGATGCTACGAAAAGACTCGAAAGTTTCTTCTACAAATTGTCGGCCATGCCCAACGTATTTGAAAATCGGAAAAGATTTATGCACAAAAGATCAAAAACCACTTAAACGGCCGTAGCTCGGCGGCGCTTAGGCTTAAGTGCCAAGATTTAATCTCAAAAAACACTTTTGAATTATCTATCCGTCTAATTATGTCCGTCCGTCCGTCAACTCGAGTAAAGCTCAATCGATTTTCAAAAACTTTTTTTCTCTGAAAGGTAATCGAAAAAACGTTAATGGGATTGAATACGGGTTACTGTCGGCCCATGGGCCGCCGAGCTAGGGTAGTTTAATTGGTTCGGTTTTTTGTACATAACTCGAGTAAATCTTTTCCGATTTTCATAATTTTTTTGTTTGAAAGATCTGGGCATAGCTGACAATTTTTGGAAGAAACTTTTTTGTATTTGAGTCCTAGGACTTAGCTAAGACGCCAAAAATGAGTCTCTGCTGGGGCTCTAACTCGAGTAAACCTATTCCAATTTTCATAATTTTTTTTTATTTGAAAGATCTGGGCATGACCGAAAATTTGTGGAAGAAACTTTTTTGGATTTGAGTCTTTGGAATTGGCTAAGGCACTACAAACGAGTCTCTCAACCCGTCCGGGTCAGAGGCTAGATCATTTTATTTACTAGTTCCGCAATTTTTTGTGAGTTTTACCTCACATGGATTCTCTTAGAGATCCTTTCGTTACCGACGTTTTTACTGTATCAGTGGTAAATTGCATATAAACCTAGTGCCATCTATGATGTACTAGGGCGGAAAACTAAACCGATTTTCAAAAACTTTTTTCCCTGAAAGGTAATCAAAAAATCTTTTATGGAAATGAATCTGGGCACTATCGACCCAAGGGTCAATGAGCTAGGGCCGTTTAAGTGGTTTTTGGTCTTTTGTACATAACTCGAGAAAATCTTTTCTGATTTTCAAAAATTTTTTTTGCTTGAAAGATCTAGGCATGACCGATAATTTATAAAAGAAACTTTTGCCTGTGCTTGGGGCAAAAGTGGGCCTCATGTCGGTCCTAAGGTCGGCCCTAGCCAAAAAAAAAAATTCTGCTATGTTGTAGAGCAAACTGAGGGAGACATTTTTGTCTATAGAAGTATATGTCCGAGGAAAATATTTTTCTCTATCGGGTGGTTAAATTTGTGCTTTTGGAAAATTTTTTTACACCTTTTCTTCGGACGGGTTTTTCAATATTGCCCTATCGGCAATTTCCAATACAATTTAATATGGACGTAAAGCAATATTTACAAAAATACATTCGGGTCTTTTCGTAACATCATCTCTGTTTGCCGCATATATTCTGATACTTACGGGTCCCTTCATATGTTCTTCTGATCTGTCGGTTTCTATACATCTATGTTCTATCTATCATGCCCGTAGCGGTAGTGGAGGGCGTGACGCATTCCCCACACCCCAAAAAAGAAGTCCACAAACTCAAAAAACCCAATACAAAAACCTTTGGGACGAGGAGCCATATGTACGCGAACTTTTGAGTTTTTTCCCCTCATCCCTCCCCCTCTAACTCTCAGTTATTTAAAAAAACGCAGCAGCTTTCCAACGAGCCCAAACTTATCAAAATTGGTTGAAAATTCGCGTAGATATCGAGGTTTGAAAATGACATTTTTCTATGGACTGTTGATTTTTCTATTGTTCTTATCATTATGAAAACTGTTTTTCTGATCTGTCGGTTTCTATCTATCTATATATCTTTCTATCTATCTATTAATAATTTTCTATCTCGAGAACTAGACAGCCGATCTTACTGAAATTTTCAGAGTTGGTTTCATCAGAAAAATTTTAAAGAGAGAGAAATTGGCTCCCAGTAGTCAAACCGGCGCCATCTCGAATTTTCCCAAGCAATAAATTAGGTTTTTTTTGGTTTTCGAATTTTAGCACCGGAACGAGAATACTTAGAGAGTTGGTTTCTTCAAACCGGTTATAGAGTTTGATCAGGAGAACTTTTCGGGATCTTAAGAAAATGTCTGCCACTTGTCAAAGCGCCGCAATCTTGGGTTTTCGTAGGCAAAAATTGTTTTTGAATTTTAGCTTCGGAATGACAATGCTTAGAGAGTTGGTTTCTTCGGGAAAGTTATAGATATTGGTGAGTAGAATTTTTCGTTATCCTAAGAAAGTGACTGCCAGCTGTCAAAGTGACGCCATCTTGGATTTGTTAGTAAATTAAAGTTTTCTCAGTTGTTTTTATAGCTATTTAGATGGTTTTATCTGGATGTTGAGCTAGAGTTGTAGAGAAGTGACTGTAAACATTTCTGCGCATATAAGTAGGAGTGGCCGCCGCAAGCTATGGCAGCCACGCGAAGTGCCGCCGCGTCAAAAAAAATTTATGAACTAGGGTTGAAGCGGAATTGACTGTGGACATTTCTGTACATATAAGCCGGGTCGCCTCCGCCAGCTATGGCAGCCGCGCGAAGTGCCATGGCGCCAAAAAAAATTATGAACTCGGGTTGTAGCGGAAGTGACTGTCAACATTTCTGTACATATAAGTGTGGTTGGCCGCCGCAAGCTATGGCAGCCGCGCGAAGTGTCGCGGCGCCAAAAATTTTTTATGAACTACGTTTGTAGAGAAAGTGACTGTGAACATTTCTGTACATATAAGTGGGGGTGGCCGCCGCAAGGTATGGCAGGCGCGAGAAGTGCCGCCGCGCCAAAAAAATTTTATGAACTAGGGCTTTAGCGGAAGTGACTGTGAACATTTCTGTTCACATAAGTGTGGGTGGCCGCCGCAAGATATGGCAGCCACGAGAAGTGCCGCCGCGCCAAATTTTTTTTCTCGAAGGAATGTCCAAACTTCCAAAACGACTAATATCACAACAAAAAATTCCTTCAAAGATAAAGTGTGACACAGTCCTTAATGCTCACTTCCAAAATTAATGATATCAGTTGAGGTGACGCTAACGCTGAAAATACGCAAAAAATTACGACGCAACCTTTTGCTATGTAAAAACTGAAAGTACAGAAAAATTATTTCGTCGTGGGCTCTGGCATTTTTGAAGCAATTTCAAACATTTGTAATTTTTTTCAAAAGGTTTTTTTTCATCGGAATTTTTTGCGTATTTTCAGCGCAAGCGTCACCTCCACTGATATCATTAATTTTGGAACTGGAAATTAAGGACTGCGTCACACTTTATCTTTGAAGAAGTTTTTTGTTGTGATTTGACCTATACTTTGAATACACTACCACACGCAAACAATACATCCTTTTAAGTTGGCTCTATATGGCGCCTTATAAGAGCCCTGGCGCCCAAACGAGGACGGTACCCCCTTTTTTAAAATCTCATATGGCGTAGAATACTCACCCAAAAGTTCCTGCAAAATTTCAAGAAAAGTTATCGAGCCGTTTTCGAGTACGAGCCAAAAACGTCGGTTTTCATGCAAATGGTTCTGGAACTAACTAACTAATAAACTAACCCACTAACTAACATAGGATGTTCCTTTAACTTTGGCTTCTATGAAATAGCGCATTTTGTATGGAAATATGGAAGGTCATACCTTCGGATCCACTGGACCGATCCTACTTCAGCCCTAAGCACAGACACCGGGTTCAAATTTGTTTTTGAATATAATTCGGTTTTCGTATACCTCTCAAATAGAAAAAAATCAACAAAATCAGTTAGGATTTATCCTTCTTATGTAAGCGAACACGTTGGGCCCTAGTAGAAACTCAGTTTTAGCGTCCTGACTAAGTCCAAGGGATTCTAATAAAAAAATTTTCTTTCATAAAACGAGACAGTCCTAGATCTTTCGATAAAAAAAAAAATTGAAAATCGGAAGAGATTTACTCGAGTTATGCACAAAAAACACGTATGGCCCTAGGATGGACTCGGTTTTAGTGCCCTAGCCAAGTCCAAAGACTCAAATTTAAAAAAGTTTCTTCCATAGGCCATGCCCAGACCTTTCAACAAAAAAAAATTATGAAAATCGGAAAATATTTACTCGACTTATGTACAAAAGACCAAAAACCACTTAAACGGCCCTAGCTCAGTGGCACTTGGGTCGACAGTGCCCAGATTCAATACCACAAAAGATGTTTCGATTACCTTTCAGGGAAAAAAGTTTTTGAAAACCGGTTGAGTTTTACTCAATTTATCGCGGTGACGGACGGACGGACATTTTTAGACCCGTACGAAGAACGAAGTACTTCGAAAATGGGTTTTTAGCGTTTACCATGACGTTTGTAACCACCCCAATTTCGACCCGGAAGTAGGGGGGAGCATCGATCATGGTCCTTAGATGACGAATCAGCAATAAAAAAATGTCCGCGATAACTTGAGTAAAACTCAACCGATTTTCAAAACCTTTTTTTTCCTGAAAGGTAATTGAAAAATCATTTTTGGGATTGAATCTGATTCCGATTTTTATAATTTTTTTTTGTTTAGAAGATCTGGGCATGGCCGAGAATTTATAGAAGAATCGTTTTTGTAAATGAGTCCTTGGACTTAGCTAGGACACTAAAGGCGAGTCTCTGCTAGGGCCCTACGTGTTTCTTGAACATAAGTCGAGTAAATCTCTTCCGATTTACAATTTTTTTAATCGAATGGAATAAAATTTTTTGATTAGGGGCCTTTAGACTCAGCCAGGTCCCCAAAACTGAGATTCTAATGTGGGAACAGAATGATGAAATAATTACATAAAAAAGACGTAACCGGTTCCGTATAAAAGAACAAAAGTCCTTTATTGATAATGAAATTCAAACGTTCTTACCTACTTAGACTAAATTGTTAACAACGATGATGTGAATCATCAAAAGAGAAAACAAAACAATTCACTTCGATGTTCCAATCAGAGCGGTCAACGCGTCAATCTACTGTCGTAACAGGATGAGTTGGCACAGTGGTTAGCGTACTGGCCTTCCACTAAAACGATCGGGGTTCAAATCCCGTGTCGGAAAAATTCTACGTGGAATTTTTTTATGAAGTGTAGCGCATTAATAACGTCCTAAAGTTCACTCAAGCTTCAAAAGTTGGGTAATTATGGTGTGTTTGGTGCCCATAACGACGTACACCCTGAATGAATCGTATGACGTAACCCATATATGATGAATCTGTGTACGAAATATCTAAGCCTACATTTAGGCAAGATAATGATCACAACAAAAACCTCTTAAAAGGTAGAGTGTGACGCAGTCCGTGAGTCTGCTTCCAAAATTAATGATATCGTTTGAGGTGACGCTATCGCTGATAATACGCAGATGTTTGTTTGAATAGAACCTTGTGTTCAAAGTTTTAATTTCCTGAAAAATTACAGCGCTGTAACAAATGACGGACCCACCAGCGGAATAATTTTTCAACACTTTCAGTTTTTACACGTAAAAATTTAAATTTACCTTAAACAATCTACACAATAAGAAACAAAAGTCAAATTTTTGCAGCGCAAAAACTGAAAGTACAGAAAAATTATTTCGTCGTTGGGTCCGGCATTTGTGACGCAACTTTTTTAACACAACGTAATTTTGTTTCGAAAACGACGCTGTAATTTTGAACTTTGAACTTTGAACACAAGGTTCTATTCACACTCTACCTTTTAAGAGGTTTTTGTTGTGATATCAGTCGCTTTAGAAGTTTTCAGTTGTTGAAAAAATTTCTATTTATTGCAAAAATTTTTCTCCGAAAAAAATTTTTCTCAAAAAAAAAAAATTTTTTTCTTAGAAAAATTTCTCCGAAAAAAAAAATTGTCTCGATAAAAATTTTCTCACAAAAAAAATTTCTCCAAAAAGTTTTTCTCCGAAAAAACTTTTTCTCAAAAAAAAAAATTTTTCCAAAAAAATTTTCTCCGAAAAAAATTTTCTTTCCGAAAAAAATTGTTTTCCAACACCTTCGGCTACCATCGGAACACTTCGTATCACCTTCGGCTACCTTCCGAATACTTTTTGCCACCTTCGGCTACCTTCAGCTACCTTCGGAACACTTCGCAGCACCTTCGGCTGACTTCGGAACACTTCGTGTCGCCAATTCTTCTCAGTGATTTATATAACTTTCCTGAAGAAACCAACTATCTAGGTATTCTTATTCAGAATTTAGTAAAAAATCCAAGATGGTGTCACTGTGACAGTTGGCAGCCATTGTCTTAAGATACAAAAAATTCTCCTGACCAAACTCTATAACTTCCTAGAAGAAACCATCTCTCTAAGTAGTGTCATTCCGGAGCTAAAATTCGAAAACCCAAAGAAGCATAATTTATACCTAACAAAAATCCTAGATGGCGTCACTTTGGCAGATTTCTGAAAATCCCAAGAAATTCTGCTGATCAAACTCTATAATTTTCCCGAAGAAACCAACTCTCTAAGTATTGTCATTCCGAAGCTAAAATTCGAAAACCAAAAAAAACCTAATTTATTGCTTGGGAAAATTCAAGATGGCGCCGGTTTGACTGCTGGCAGCCATTTCTTAAGATCCCAAAAAATTCTCCTGACCAAACTCTATAACTTTCCCGAATAAACCAACTCTGTAGCTATTGCCACTCCGGAGCTAAAATTCGAAAACTCCGAGCATTACCTAAAAACCCTCAAAATTGACCACTTTTCCACAAGCCACGGCTTTTCCAGAATTTTCCCGGAAAAGCGGCATATGAAATTTTTCATTTGGGGCCGAGACTGATGTTCCCTGAAAATTTTAAGGAAATCGCTCGGGCGGTTCTCGAGGAAAAAAAAGGAGATAGATACACACACACATAGATAGAGACATAGATCGTTGACACACAACACAGGAATGAAATTGTGATTACTTTCAAAGATAATTTTACCATTTTTATATAGAAATCGGTCATCTTTGATTGGCGATATCTCGGCTCGTTTTCAACCGATTTTGATGAGTGTGGGCTTGTTGGAAAGCTGCTGCGACGCAGTTTTTTAAAAATAATTTGGAGGGGAGGGGGCAAGAATGAAAAACTCAAAAGTTCGCCTAAACATCGTGTCTTGTCCCAAAAGTTTTTGTATGGACTTTTTTGGATTTGTGGACGTTTTTTTTTGGGTATGGGGACTGCGTCACGCTCTTCGCTACCGCTCCGAGCATGATCATGCCCCTAACAATTCTTGGAGTAATTGAATAAGACGCTACATTCGCATTACTCTGAGATGTGGTTCGGAAGTCGCGTTAAGCCGGTGGTCCAGACAACACTTGTTACTGGCTATAAAAAGCTTTTAGTGGAGTCTCTAAAATACAAACACAAAGTATCATCAACGTAGCACTCTACCGATTACACGATCCCACACTAATAGGGCCCAGTGTGTTTGTTAACATAAATCTTTTTCTATTTGGGCAGTAACCAAGTACCGAATTGAATTCAAAAACAAATTTGGACCAGGTGCTTTTGCTTAGGGCTCAAGTGGGGATTAGGTCGGTCGGCCCTAACTAAAGAAATTTTTTTTTCAATGTTGCAGAGCAAATTGAGGGAAACATTTCTGTCTATGAAGCTATGAGGCCTCTACGTAGGGCCTTAGGTCGGTACTAAGGTCGGCGCTAACCAAAAAAATGTTTTTTGCTATGTTGTAGAGCAAATTGAGGGAAACATTTTATTCCATGTAAGTATGTGTCCGAGGCCTCTCCTTAGGGCCACGGATTGGTCCTAAGATCGGCCCTTGACAAAATCATTTTTTTTGCTGTGTTGTAGAGAAAATTGAAGGAAACATTTTTGTATATGGAAGCATGTGTCCGAGGTCTCTCCTTAGTGCCCTAGGTCTGTCCTAAGGTCGGCCTTTAACAAAAAAAATTGTTTTTTGCTACGTTGTAGAGAAAATTGAGGTAAACCTTTTTATGTATGGAAGTATTTGTCCGAGACCTTTCCTTAGTGCCCTAGGTCTGTCCTAAGGTTAGCACTAGACAACAAAATGGTTTTTTGTTATATCGTAGAGAAAATTGAAGAAAATATTTTAGTCTATGTATTTGTCCGAGGCCTCGCCGAAAAATCTGTTTTTTGCTATGTTGTAGGGAAAATGGAGGCGAACATTTTTATCTATTTAGGGGTCAATTTTGTGCTTTCAGAAGGGTTTTTTTTACACTGTTACTTCGGACGGTTTCTTCCATATTGCCCTCTTGGCAATTTCTAATACGATTCAATGTGGACGTAATTTCATACACCTGAGAGTTAAGGCAATATTTACCTAAAAACGTTCGAGTCTTTTTGCAACATCTGTTGTCTTGGCCTGTTCTGATGCGTACGGGTCCCTTGCATATGTTTTTGTGAGATTTTGCTCACATGGATTCTTCTTAGAGGTCCTTTCGTTACCGACGTTTTTACTGTGTCAGTGGTAAATTGCACACAAACTAGAGTTGTGCGTCGGTCAAAATAAATTGGTGACGGTGAAAGCGATTTTTTTTATTTCTTCGGTGGCGGCGAAAATCGGCGCAGGGCGTCTCGCCGGCGGCGCAAATCGACGTACGTCTATAATATAAAACCCAAAATACACTGCACCTCACCGCACCTTGGTGCACCTGAGTGCCCAAGGTCGGTGCAAAGGTTGACCGATGGCCAAATAATTCATTTTTCAAGTGTTGTAGAGGACGCACAGTAGGCGAATCCGTTATATTCATGTTCAAAAATCTATATCTCGTGAAATATTCACAATTTAAATGTAGGAATTCTTAAAACGTGATTTGAGAATGTTCAAAAATGTCGGGAAAAATATTTGTGCATGTAGGCCGCAGATTAATAGTCGTATAGTTGTTAGACCAAGTGACAGGTTTGATTTCTCCCCATACATAACCTCAAAAAAATATATTTTCCATATCTTCGTCAGAATCTTGTCGAAATCAGTTGTAAACGTTAAAGTAATTCATAATAAGTCGAAACGAGCCTAGTCCGACGAAAAAGGGATGAATTTCCCAGTGGTTTTGAAGCGAATTGTTGTTCAGCGCTCTGAGACCCAAAGACAGTCAGTATCAAAATCAAAGAACCAACCAAGAAATTCATCTTTTTTTCGTCGGACTAGGGTCGTTTCGACTTATTATGAATTACTTTAACGTTTGCAACTGATTTCGACAAGTTCGCATCTTTTATTCACTATGTGATTGCCCGCCTCATGAACTTATGCATGTTGTGGCAGTGGTGCGTGAATTTTTGAACTATGAACTTTCGTCAAGCTATCAACTACACACTTTATATTGCCAGCTGCGAAACTAACAATTATTTGACATCGTTGCTACTATTATGCACTATGTGATTGCCCGCCTCATGAACTTGTGCGTGTAGTGGTAGTGGTGAGTGAATTTTTGAACTATCAACTCATAGCTGGCTTTGCAATATTTTCGGCATAAGTGCAACAGACATCGGACAGACAGACAGACGGACGGACGAACAGACGGACAAACGGACAGACGGATGAAGTGTCCACAGTAGCGTATTTTTTCTATAGAAAAAAGGCTCAATAACCCCAAATTCTCGAACAAAATAACTGAAATATAATTTTCTAACTTGTACGATTATAAAACAATTTTTATAAATTGTTAAAACCATACCCGGACGGAGCCCGGTAACCGTGCTAGTCAGAAAAGAGTTCGGCTGCGGCGGCGCATTTTTCGCCAGCTTTTTCGGCTGGCGTCCGTCGGCGCGGCGGAAAAGTTTCAACTTCCTCAACTAGGCGCGCCTGAACTTTAATTTGGGTCGTGGGGGCAAAAGCCACAGGTCTCTTCCAACCCTCGCCCCCCAAATAATAAAAATTATAAAATTTAGATTGCACAAATACTTTTATTTCATCAGCAATCATGCATACACCTAGTTTTTCATTGCAAATGTTCGGATCGGAGTGGGTCAGGCCAGACCTGTGACCTGAAATCTATTGACCTGAAGCTTTCAGGTCAGGTTCAGGTTTATTTTTTGTCAACCTAGTTTTTCATTGCAAATGTTCGGATCGGAGTGGGTCAGGCCAGACCTGTGACCTGAAATCTATTGACCTGAAGCTTTCAGGTCAGGTTCAGGTTTATTTTTTGTCAACCTGAAACTGACCTGAATAAAGCATGTCAACCTGAATAAGGAATTCAGGTCGGAGGTCAACTTCAGGTTTGTTTTATTCAACTTCTACTTCCACAATCAAGTCAAAAAACATCAGGTTAATCAGGTCAACCTGAACCGGTACCTGATCTGGAGAAGGGCCTTTTAGGCAATATCCGCTAAAAATGTTTGGAAACCATGCTTCATTTTTAAGTTAAAATTTAATTCTAGGAAATGCTAAAAATGTAAAATTTGGCCTGCAGCGCTTTCAGAGATTTGCTGTAGATTTGCAATTATGTTATGCAATTCATGCAAGACTTTTTCTATTAATCAATCACAGATCAAAACCTTGCAATGTATAAGAAACAATTTTTATAACTATATAAAGTTATCGTCTTTTCGATCAATTTTCTTGCGCCGAGCATTAAATACTAATTAAAATTTTTGTTAATTTCTATTCAATTTAGATATGATTGCTTTTATGAATCTTTTGCCCAAAATGTGCACAAAATTCGAAGTCGACTAATAAAACCATAAACCATAAACCATAAACGTTCGAACTGGACTAATATGATTTTATTAGTCGAGTTTCATTCATAAATTGACGTTTTTCAATCGTTGCTTCATGAAATGTTCAAGTACATTTCGAAAAAATTGAAGAGTATAATTTTCGTGTTTTGTGCTCAAAATGGCTTTTTGTGCGAAAGATACATAAAATTATATATCCAACGTGTACTACATGTCGTTCATATGTGCTCTATTGGTGAAAAGTCCCAGGGCGGCAGCCTCGCACAATATGACCGACTTGTAGTACGTGGTGCATAAATTATAACAGTATAACAGGCTAAATAAATATCAAAAAATTTCTTATTAACGCAATGGTCCAGAACCCCTGTACATTTTTGCTAGATTCATCCCTGTTTACACATGATAAAAAAATACATTCTTCATTTTCGGCCCTTAGAAATCTGATATTCCGACTCATGGGGCCTTTTGATATTTGCCCGATGGACTTTTAGGTAGTTAGTACGGCCGTGGATGTGGCCATAGTCACCAACTAAGAACTACAATCTAATCTATGAGAATTCATTCTAAATTAAATTGTCCTTACAGGGACAATGTGTTTGTCTCTAAGTTATTGTCTTAGTTATTTCTGCAAAACTAACAGCTTTCGCGGTTAAATGTTTGAATTGATCGTGGGGGGCGTTGCCCATCACGGATTTGCTCGTGGGGGGCATTAGCCCCCCTCGCCCCCATACTCGGCGCGCCTGGAACTAGGTTGCATTTATTTTTCAATATTTCTTTTATGAAGACAAAGTTGCCACTATACCGATTCATTGAGTCAGATAGACGATTTTGGGACCATTGTGAAAGGCATTGAAGTGTAATGAGGTGCAACGAGGTAGTGTACTCAGGTGCACCAAGGTGCAGTGACGTGCACCAAGGTGCAGTGACGTGCACCAAGGTGCAGTGACGTGCACCAAGGTGTAGTGAGGTGCAGATGGATGCATCTTTCATATATTGCACCTTAATCTTGCTACAAGACGGTATAATATATGTGGTTGTTTTATGAAGTACAAGTTCTTTTTGTGGTATTGATAAAAATATTGAGGGAAACATCTTATGGATGTCATCCTCCTCTTTAGTTCCAAGGCTGGTTCTAGGGTCGCCCGACTTTAACAAAAAAATTGCTTTCATTATGTTTCAACAGATATTTGAACAGAAATATCTTCAAAAAAAATTATAAAATAAAATTAAACAATCGAAACTTACGACACTCCAAGAAGTCTAAAGGAATGCAAGTACACACCATTTGCTACAAAAATAATCACCACAATTTCAGAGAACGATGTTTTCGGATGGTTGATGAAACTTTTTCGCTTACAACTCCACGAAATTAGCTGAGAAATCTCTCCTCAAGGTTTTGAATGAAATATACGGACTTAAGGAAAAAAAATTGGTGAAAATCCGCTTGGTAGTTCTGGCTGGTAGGGAAATTCTATGGGCCTAACTCGCGCTACGTGAATTGGTGGTGTTTCATGGATATTTCTTTAATCATGAGATTTTTGTGTTGTGTTGAAGAGAAAATAGAAGAGAAAATTTTGTTGTCCTGGATGTATCGATCCAATGCCTGTCCCAAGGAAATAGGCTGATTATGTAGATACGAGTAACTGATTGAAATTTAAAAAAATAATGGTATAAGTTTTTTTTAATATTATTTTTATTATCATTTCATGTTATTACACGTGTGAAACACTATTTAAAATTTTACAGGATAGTTATTTATATAATACAAAATAATACAATAATAGCAGAAAACTATATAAGTGAATAAATAGAATAAAAAAATTACGATCACAGTTGGACTAAAGTAAAAAAATCAATTTAAGTATAAAAATGGTGATATCACATGATAGTCATTGCATTCAAGCATAACAGTCAGTTCAATTTTATTTTTAAAAGTTTTTAGACACTTTTTTTTTAAGTCAACACTCAGTTCATTATATTCTCCCATCACAGATGTAAGTGCACATACCTAATTATTATTGGTATTGGACCTTATCACATGAATATTATCACCATTCCTCGTCAATCGTCCGTGTATTTCCAGATTCGTAATAAAGTTAAATTTATGTTTGGTCTTTGAGTTCACCATCCGGTGCATGTTAACTACTCTCTCCACATAACACATCTTGGAGATAGGCAGTAATCTGCTGCTGTACAAGTATGTAGAGCGAGTCTCTCTTGGCAACCTTTTCATTGCTTTAATGCATTTGCTTTGAATGACCTGTAATTCATTCAGTTTGTACGCTGGACAGTCGCTGCAAATCGGCAGCATGTATTTGAGGTGGCAGTGCACATAAGCAATGTAAATTTGTTTCCGCTTGTGTGCCGGAATGAGTAAGTAACCGAGTAATAAGTAACCGTACAATTTTTATAAGTTTTTAAAATCATATCCCGGGCGAAGCCCGGGTAACAATGCTTGTCTATAATATAAAATCCAAAATATCACTGCACTTCACTGCACCTCACTACACCTTGCTGCACCTCACTACACCTCACTGCACCTCACTACACCTCACTGCACCTCACTGCACCTCACTGCACCTCACTACACTCAGGTGCAGTGAGGTACAGTGAAAGGCAATGAAGTGTAATGAGTTCTTTTTGTTGTATTGATGAAAATATTAAGGGAAACATACTACACACTGTAGTATGGGTGTTATTCCCCTCTTTAGTCCCAAAGTTGGTTCTAGGATCGTCCGACTTTAACCAAAAAATTCCTTTCATTATGTTGCAACAGATATTTGAACAGAAATTCTACAAAAAAAAGAAGCAAATGGATTTTACTTGATTTTTCGATCAGAGAGAAGTAACAGGCAATCATAGCTTGAGAATTTTAATGGAATTATTTTGTCATTGTAATGACGCTCAGGTTGAACTCAACTAGAACAGTTGTGTTCTTGAACATATTTCAGAAGCATCAACATTTCGGCATATCGTGCCAATCGTCAGTCAAGTCATTCAACTTGATATGCTGATATGGGTGATGAACCGAATGTTAACGTTCTGTACATGAACAATCTTCGGTAAAACTGGGACTAGCGAATTCTTACTGAAAATTGAGCTTTTTGGCTCCACCTAACGTCAGACTCCGAAGTTAATTCTGTCTCAAGCTTTGAAAGTCATGTGTCATAGCTGATGGAAAAATCAAGTAAACTCCATTTGCTTCAATTTGAAATTCCACGATCAAGAAAAACCGAGCTTATCACTCATATTTTTTAAATTATGTAAACGCTATAGAATTTGAGTGTACACCAAATGTAGTTTCACTCACTCAATATATAAAATATACCATTTTGCATAAAACAATGGTAACTCAAACAAATTTGTAATGGTAACGCAGAGTAGAATGTGTTATTTTTTTTATTAAAGGTAGTTGTTCTAATTGTTCTTAGAACGCGCACGGGGGCCTCCGTTTGGGCCTATTGTACTAACTACTTAATGGACCTACTGATTAAGGTGGAATCCGAACCACCATTAGGAGTCATTTAGACTTGAAAGCTTGTGTAGCTCAATTCCTATCATTTTTGATAGATGGAGTTACTGTGTTGGTTGAATATTGTTTTTTTAGACTTCTGTCAGTATGAGCGTTTCGCAATGAGAAATTTGTGTATCAATTTATCCAATCTTTGTGAGACCTTGTGGCCAATAGAGCTCAGTGTGCATTGACTAATCATCGTCATGACCAAGAAAAACCGTATGGACAAAGTTTGTACCGGGAATCGAACCCGGGAACCATAGGCTATGAGCCGATGCTCTACCGATTGAGCTACCCGGAACAGAATGTGTTGTTAAAATGGAACGCAATTTATTATGAATAGTGTACTAAGAGTGAATGAAATGAAAATAACGTTCCTTCTTAACATACCGATGAAATTGACCCAATATTGTTTACAACAAGTTGTTTTCAATTAAATCAAATCAAATATTCGATTGAAGTGTTTCATCTATCGAAATAATTTCGATATTGAAATAGTTTATTAAATACAATAACAAAATTACAAATTAATGATTTATATTACTAACAAAAAAATTGCGTGTTCCACAAGAGAATCGAGCACGGGCCTTATGCGTGCTATGAAACCAAGCTAATAATGCGGTAAATTCAAGCAGTATTCTTACTCAATCTAATAATATACACGCGAGCTATTGATGCTGGCCATAAGCAACGATCGCATAATGTATTATTAATAATTTATACTTTATTTTGGAACAGCATTGGAACACTTAATTTTTATTTTGGAACATGATTGAGAAAGACTTGGAACGTTATATTTTTTATTGGAACATTTGTTGTTTGATATGGAAAACCGACTTCAAAATATTTGAGCGATTTTTAATAATTATTTTTGGAACATTTTGGAACGAAAACAATTTTTATTCGAACGGTTTAATAGATCACTCGCACTCTTTTCTTGCAGTGACAGTTCTCTACTATTTCAAGTTAAAAATGTACTCTATTTGTAAATTTTGATCTGGGAACCCTAATCAATTCACACGGGAATCGTGCTCAAAATAAAGAATGCACGATTATGGTTCCGGGTCGAATGCTGTTATTGTCGAAATCGCTAAGGAAAACAGTGGTCATAATGAATTGTTGTGGTAAAAATGATCAAAAAATAGAAAATAAGGTGATATGCTGGCAACACAGATTTTTAGTTTATGGTTTCGCACTAAAAATCTTCTATGGGGACAGGCTTCCAACGAACGGGTGTGACCTACTAAGATCAATAAATTTGCATTGTCGGCAAAGTAGTGCCGTATTTGCACTCGGAGCGAAGTAAGCAAAGTTTATAAACATGACTAAAATTTTCACTTTTTGACATTATCGACATTTGAATGAAGGAGTGCGTACAGCAATTGCTGGTGAAGTTCACTTGTGAAGATTTTGACAGATTTTATATGAAAGAAGTGTCAAAATTCTCAACAGTACAACTTATCGAAAAATAGCTGAGCGCGTTCTAAAAGTTATCGAAAAATAGCTGGATAATTATGAAATGTCGGTAAAGGCGGCAACAGTTTCAGCACCATGACTCTACATTACCGGTATTTTAAGATCTTCCGCAGATCATGCCCGTTGTTCCAACGTCCTACAACAGTGTGAGAGAAGAACTACGCACGAGAAATTAACTGGCATATTATTTATAAGTGGTAATATACGGTTGTCGTGCACTGTAATGTTGTTAAAAGATACTGCAATATTCTCATTTAATGTGAACGGTATGATATGAAATAGTTAACTGTCACATGCATTTTCCTGTATCACACATGGCGTTTCAACTTATTTTTCTAAAAAAATCGTTGCAATTTTACATGTATGTGTAAAACTCAAAACTTGGATGTAGCCCGCACAACCTCACATCATTTAAGAAACAAATACTCTCCACCATTTCTCACCATTCCTACGTCAATAAATCCCACAAATTATTTGTGGACATATCATCAATCAAAACATTTAGAAATAAAAGGGAATTACTGCTGTATAAATAAATAAACATGTCACCATTAATTTTATAACTACTCCTTCCCCACAATTTTTAAAATCACCACCCCCTTTCCCATATTTAAATCCTTGTTAAACCCCTATTCAAACCAACATGACAGTTATTGGTGAATTTACCTGAATCTTTCAGAATAAATCTTTGGAACGTAATAAGAACATGAAAATACACGAAGAATTGATGAGAGACGACGGCATCGACGATTTGATATCTAATCAATGCTTCCCCCAGATGCCGACTATCATCGCTGAAAGGATCAAGTGTCATATCAACGACATGAAAAAGTTCCTTTATTATGAAGGACGCGTAAACCTTTTAAAAAGAGCAAAATCTTCAGGTATCCCACTGCAAACTTGTAGCATGAGTTCTTTGAATCTTGAAGAGATTTTCAACGATCATGCCACGATGGGCAAACTAATCGAAACAAAATACATAATTAAAGAAGACCCAACTCTTATGACGCAAGAAATCCACTTACTCGAACAGAAACGGGACATTTTCAAATCAAAACTGGAGGACTCAAGAACAACACTAAAATGCAAACTAACTGAAAAATCTTACAACACAATCAATGATCTACTGGCCCGCACATTCAAAGACATCCGATCAAATGTTGGAAAATCTAATGATATGATATTTCACAACTGCTGTCAACTTTCACCCTTGACAAACTCTTAGGTTTCCGTTGGAGATCCTTTCTTCACGACATCTCAAAAGGTTCAAAGGATATCTTCATTCGAATAGCTTCAAAGAAATTCTTCAAACACCAACGGCATTAAATCTTTCATCACAATTAACATCAAACGGGACATCATCACATCTCCCATCGTCATCCTCGTCATCGTCGAAAAGATCACTCCTTCATACTTTGCATGGAACTGCTATACAATCTCCTTATGGGAAATCATTGCCTTCATCTTCACCAACTTCATCATCTGCTTCTTCCATACAATCACGCACGACCACCACTTTTTTCATCTTCTATTCATTTCCTTCCGAACAATTCGACTACACCATACATTGGCGAAAGAAATTAACAAGAAAATCCACTGAAACGGAAACTCACGGAGAATAAATCCATGGACATTTTCCGGAAATATATCAAGGAAGAATAATTAAATTAAAAACAGAAACTTGGACAATTTACAACCCCTTACATATTTATAACCCTCACATAATTAAATATTTACTATAATTCAACTTTTTTACCATACCATTGCACTTGCATATCATCCCCACGCATCGATAATTTAGTTCCCAACTATTTATACTATTTTTCCCTCTCCAAGAATGTTTTCTCCACATCCCCAAAATTACTCCCGATTACCCTTTACACCTTCTCACGATTACTCTCAACCACACCCAAACATGATTTCGCTTCCCCAATCACAGTCTAACGCAATTCAAAATTCTCTTGCTTGACATCACAGTCTAACACATTTCAAAATACACTTACTTGACATCACACGTATTAGATTGAGTGACCGCTGCCTAAACAATCTCACAGAGTTACATAATCTTTTTACGTGGGTTTATCGTTAGCTGCTATTAACCATTTAATTATCCTCACGTCAGAAAGATTTCTCAATCATCAGATTTCCAAAAGTGAGAACCCCTGCTCATCAACTTATCAGAGGATTTCACATCTACCGGTATACCCTTGTATTTTCAATTTCTAGTGCTTCTATAACTCCTTAACTCAATTATTAGAACATTACAAACCCTTTGGAGAAATATTTCAATCCTTCATCACATAGACACCCAAGTATTCACCATCAGTCTATCAAGCTACTTAAGAAATGGACTCAAATTCGGTTACGGTAATAGAAGATGAGGTAAGCATCAACCCCTAAAAAGACCACCCTCCTGTTGGGAAATCTTTATTCTTCTATTATTTCCTTGGGAAACGAGATCAGCAGAAGCTCTACTAAAGCTCTAATAATGATTTAATCACTTCTCTAAATGCTGATCTTACAAATATTATGTTTAATTAGTTTACCCTTCCATACCGTAGAACGCAAACGGTTTCAAAAATCTACGCTTATTGTCGTTCCTGACGATGACCACCAATAAGCTTGATTCACTTGATATTTCCAAGAAAATATAAGGATGAACTTTGAGATCTGTTGAAACTAGCGGGTCGAAACGGCGTCTTTAGGTAATTTGCAAAGTGGGAGGGAAGAGGTATTCATTAAGCCCTATGTTAAGAAACATTATTATAACTACCTACACTACTTGCTTCAAAAGCCAGACCGGACTGACTCCCTTCGTATGTAAATGAGCACAACCGGAGAATGAACCCCTAGGATCTTGGATTCGGAACAGGTACACATGGATTGATATAAGGAAAAACCATATTCTCATCACCTCTTCGTCAACTCTTTCATCAATTCATATTCATTTCGTAACGAAACAACATCATCCATTTATGACTCATTTGCCTTCTCTTACGAATCGACAGGTAAAAATTATGTGATCTAACACACAACTTTCAGAAATAAGGATAAACCATATTTTCATCACCCCTTCGTCAACTCTTTCATCAATTCATATTCATTCCGTAACGAAACAACATCATCCATTTATAACTCCTGTGCCTTCTCTTGAGATCGACAGGTAAAAAATTATGTGATCTAACCTACAACAGTGTGAGAGAAGAACTACGCACGAGAAATTAACTAGCATATTTTTTATAAGTGGTAATATACGGTTGTGGTGCACTGTAATGTTGTTAAAAGATACTGCAATATTTTCATTTAATGTGAACGGTATGATGTGAAATAGTTAACTGTCACATGCATTTTCCTGTATCACACATGGCGTTTCAACTTATTTTTCTAAAAAAATCGTAATCTCTCCTACTGTACAACTCTTCTTTATTATAAATAAACATTACAATACTCGTTGAACTATTTTTATATCGTGTTAAACACTCGTTAACCGATTTCCTTGACTTAACTGATACCCAAAATGTAAAAAAAACAGAGCCCCGATTCAAAATGGATTCCATTTCATTTCAGTTACTAGACAGGAATCGATAGCAGTTGAATTTCGTAATGTAAGTAAAAGGTCCCAGAATGTTTAACACATTTAACTCGTTTTATACAATTTAAGTGAAACCCACATTGTTCGAATATGCACATTTCGAATAAATTTCATGAAGAACTTTCGAAATTAAAAAAAAAAACGTTATGAAGACATTATTCTTAAGAATATTTAATTCGAAAAGCTCTCTTTTCGAGTGCATTACGAATAGGATGGTAATAAACGACCGATAAAACAATTCAACTTTACCGATAAAAAATAATAAATGACCGATAATTATTTACCGATAAATTTTTAAACGTATATTCAAAGCATGATTAAAGCGCGAATATTTGGGGTAGTGTCCAAAACACCTGATAACATTTTGTAAAAGGAAAAATTCCCAAGAGAAGTGACTGAAATGAAGGTATCGGTAAAAAGTTATCGATCATTTAT